>OY728137.1:1272161390-1273361390 GCA_963277665.1 Viscum album | reverse complement strand
AAGAATTTATTCAACAAAACACGCATAAGAACATGAAGTAATGAACACCTGAATAACAAGTAGCAATAAAATATTATTAATATGAAGATAAGAATATGACCATATATGATATCATAAACATGAATATGATTCTATAATAATTCAATTACATTATTTAAATCATTATATAGGAGGTTCGGATACCTACGAAGCATATTAGACCTAAAGTAAGGGAAAATCTCACAATCTCATTTTTATCCGAGATTGTTTATACATCATAATTTACTGGGGAATATTTTTCATACATATCCATGTTTCCTAAATATGTAATATTATTTATATATGCATACAATTTTTTAAATCCAATTTTACCTATTGGTGAATTTTTAGTAAAAGATATGAAAGGAATCTCCTGTTGTTTTCAGTACGATATACTTTTTGATGTTTTTGGCCAAAGTACGGGAACAATGTTTTTTTAAATTATACAGCATGAATGGATTTTTATGATTTCATAGAACATTATTTCCATGAATCTTCCTATACATGTTTTCAATTTTATTATTAATCAACTTCTTTTAGTTTAAAATTGTATTACATGTTAAGAAAGGAAAAATGTTTTTGAAGTAGAAATGATATTTTCCTCAAGAATGGAGTTCAAGCGTTTTGTCAAAATTATTTTCCATCTAAGATAATATAGTGTTCTATTTATATCCCTATTTTTACATTGATTAAGTTATTTTATGATGGAATTATTTTTATGAAGTCCTTTTATCTTAAATGGATTATGTTATAATGGCATGATGTTTAAGAATCCCATTTTTATTATATGGGTTATGCTATGATGTATGATTTATGATCTCGTGGCACACATAAGAATGGTATCATTATGAGATGGGTGGGACCTATATCTCTCTCCATTGCATTGGGTAAATATTTATAACTCATGAGATAGACAAGGCTAGAACATCAGGTTAATCCGATTCAGTGATACAAGACTGAAATGAGGAGTAAACTCGGTTCAAAAAATGGACTTTGTCCGTTAGGATAGTCTTGGCAATGAGTCTTGACTAATAATAAATGATTCTCTATGATTATGTGTGTATGCGACAAAGTATCATGTTTTATGTTATGATTATTGGGAATACATTTCACTACCATGATTTATCCCATGTTATAATATTATGATCTTTTTTGCTGGTTAATATTTTCAAAATGTTATGTTCTTATGAATATGATATGATTGATATTTTCTTTTTTTACCCTTATTAAGCATTTGAGCTCACCCTTTTGTATGTTTTATTTTCCCCAGGTTAGGAAGAATGGTATTAAGTAACATATGCCAAAACGGGACTCTAGATATGATAAAATAAAAGGGATATAGTGTAGATGATTTATGAACCAGTTGTTTATGTTTCCCAGTTTCTAAAGACATTATACCTATACGATACTTTCATGGTTTTGTTATATTTTGTAATAAGTGGGCTTCAATTTTGAAGAAATAACAATGTATGTAATTTATGGGTAATTATATTTGGTATCAGAGGAAAGGTATAGTCATCATTTGGAAACTAGGATGTGAATGTCTTAGTAAGAACCCTAAGGATATGTCTAAGCATAAAACACATTCTTATTATTTTGTAAATTTCCATGAGTAACCTATGATATGACCTAATGTGTGAAATTTTATTACTGATTATGTAGTATTCTTGTAATAATTATTGTTGCTCACACTATTCTTATTGGTTTTAGTCAATGGATTGAACCTGAAGGAACCATGTTAATGCGGAATGCGATGGGAAATGCAATGATATTCCCCATGAGCAACCAAACGTTATGGGAGCTGGAATGCAAAATCTTGTACCCTTTCTCGCACAACTTTCTCAAGCTATGAATCATGCAGGACTTCCAAACGAGCAATGGAAGCAGTAAATTTTTTTTGAATCCTTCATTAGGAAGCGTCCACCCTCATTAAGTGGGTGTACTGATCCATTAGTGGCTGAACAATGGATCAGTACCACTGAAAACATATTTTCAGTTCTACAATGTTCTGAACATGATAAAGTCATCTTAGCAGTATATCGTTCGGAAGGTGAAGCTGATCAATGGTGGAATCCTATCAAGAATACAAGGCCCTAAAATGAAATTGAATCCATGGAATGGGATGTGTTCATGAACTTGTTTTTCAATAAGTACTTCCCTCATATTCTTCGAACAAAGATGGAGAAGGAGTTTCTTGATTTAAAGAAAAAGGATGATGAATCTGTTGGTACCTACGAAGAAAATTTTACAAGACTTGCAAGGTACACTTATGGAATTATTATCAAACCTGAAATTAAGATCGATCAATTTTTTAGTGTCTTAAAACCAAGTCTTAGAAGGGAATTATCCATAAGGGACTTCAATAGCTATGAGGAAATTGTCTGATGTGCTCTCAAGGTTGAGATGGAGATTGGAGTAACCCATCACTCATATGGGTTTGATAAATAGAGGAAAATGTATTTCAAAGGAAAGTATAAAGGCCACACTCAAAAGAAGAATAGTTTTCCTTTATGCTCAATGTGTGGAAAGAAACATGGAGGGAATTGTCTTAAAAGGACAAGTAAATATTTCAATGGTGGAAAAGTAGGTCATCGGGCTTTTGAATGTCGCAATGATGGGAAAAAGATGTCTAGTGATGCAAAAAAAGAAAAGGCTACACAGAATGAACCTTCTACACTTCAATGTTACAAGTGCAAGGAAATGGGGCATTATTATAATCAATGACCTAATCCAAGGGTTTTTGATGATGATCGACATCAAAAAACTCTTAAGTCCAGAGACAAAGGAAATTCATGTTCAATTTCTATCAGCGATGTGGAGTATGATAACGAAGTGGTGAAAGGTACACATTCCATCCACTCTAAAGTAGAAAATATTTTATTTGATTCTGGATCAACCCACTCTTTTATTTCTAAAGAATTTTCTAAGGGTATCACTATATTACCTCAACAATTAGATGTTGAGTTAGTTGTGACCACCCCTAATGGCACAACAGTCGCATCAAAAGTTTACAATTCTTCTCTGATTGAAGTTTGTTGGAAAGTGCTTTTTGAAAATCTTGTGATCTTTCCTATAGTGGAATTTGATGTGATCCTTGGCATGGATTGGATTTCTTTATATAGAGATCATATTGATTTCCAAATAAGGGAAGTCACATTTCATATTCTTGATCAATCAACGATCATCTATCAATGCGAGGATAAATATAACCTTCCAGTGGAAATTTCATCAATCTTATGGGTCATGATTCCAATAAATGAAAGTTATTTATCCCAAATGGGTGGAGAGAAACTCACCATTAAGAATACACTCATTGTATGGGAGTTTGATGATGTCTTTCCATAGGAATTTCCAGGTCTTCCAACAAATCGTGAAGTTGAGTTTTCAATAGAACTCATACCGGGTGCTATGCCCATTTCAAAGACACCTTATAGAATGTCCCTAGTTGAGTTGCAGGAATTGAAGAAGCAAGTACAAGATAATATTGATAAGGGATTCATAGGCCCTAGTGCATCACCTTAGGGAGCACCTGTTCTGTTCATTAAGAAGAAAGATGGATTAATGCGACTTTTCATTGATTATCGATAACTTACCAAGATCTCTGTCAAGAACAAAAACCCTCTCCCACACATTGATGACTTATTTGACCAAATATGTGGAGCTCAATACATTTCCAAGATTGATCTTTGTTCATGGTATCATCAATTAAGGTTCAAAAGGGAGGATATACCAAAGAAAGCTTTACGCACAAGGTATGGACACTATGAATTTATAGTGATTCCTTTTGGTCTTACTAATGCCTCTGCTATTTTTATGGATCAAATGAATAGAGTCTTTAGATACTATCTTGATCAGTTTGTGGTAGTCCTTATAGACGATATTCTTGTCTATTCAAAGAGAAAGGAAGAACATGAAGATCACTTGAGAATTTTATTAAAGACCCTAAGAAAGGAGAAGATTTATGAAAAATTTTCCAAGTGTGAATTTTGGATACAAAAAGCTTCATTTTTGGGTCACATAATCTCCAAAGAGGGGATATTTGTGGATCCAAAAAAAACAGTGGTTATCGAAAGATGGTCTAGACCAACAATAGTAATTGGGATCCGAAGTTTTCTTTGTTGGGATAGATATTATTGACGTTTTGTGAAAGATTTTTCATGATTATCTAATCCACTAACCAGGTTGACTCGAAAAGGAGTTAATTTTGTTTTGATGGAGGAGTGTGAAGAGAATTTCAAGGAGTTAAAAAGAGGATTATCCAATTCACATGTGCTCACACTGCCTTGTAGTGGAGAAAGGTTTGTGATCTTCAGTGAAGCATCCAAGAAGGGATTAGGGTTTTTTCTCATGAAAACTGATATTATTATAGCTTATGCCTCACGACAATAAAAAATACATGCGCAAAATTACCCAACTATTGATTTGGAGTTAGCTAATGTAATAATTGCATTAAATATTTGGAGGCATTATATTTATTGTGAAAGGTGTGATATTTATACTAATCATAAAAGTTTTAAGTATATTTTCACACAAAAGGGGCTGAATATGTACCAAAGAAGATTGTTGGAGATGATTAAGGATTATGAATGCTCAATTCATTACCACCCTGGGAAAGCAAACAAGTTGGAAGATGAATTTAGTCAACAAGACCATGATAGCTTATCCATGATGAGGATCACAAAAGATCCAATGTTTATAGATATACAAAGGATAGATCTTGGAATTATAATGGGAGGGGAAAAATCTTATATTTATCAAATGAATGTTCAACCATCAAAACATGTGAAGACTAAAGAGGCACCTATAGAAGATGTAGAGTTACAAAAGAAGGTGGGAAATGTTCCTGAATTCCACATTGATTGTGTTAAAATAATAAGGTTTAGGAATCGGGTTTTTGTTCCTCCCATACCAGAATTAAAGAAGGAAATATTGGATGAAGCTCATAGTTCTTCATTCTCTATTCACCCTGGAGGCACGGAGATGTATAGGGACCTAAAGGAGTACTTCTGGTGGGATGGCATGAAAAGAGATGTTGCTAAATATGTCTCTAGATGCTTGGTTTGTCAACAAGTAAAAGCTGAGAGATAGAAGTCTAACGGGATGTTACAACAATAACCCATACCATAATGGAAATGGGAAAACATCAATATGGACTTTGTCACTAGACTTCCTAAAACATCAAAAGGCAATAGTGCTATATGAGATATAGTTGATCGTCTTACGAAGTCGGCATACTTCATTTCTATTAGAGAAGTTTTTTCTCTTGATCAGATTGCCAGGAAATATGTAAAAGAAGTGGTAAGATTTCATGGAGTACCACTTCCCATTATATCTGATTGGGATCTGAGGTTTACCTCGAACTTTTGTTGAATTCTTCAGCATACTCTAGATACAGAGTTGGGTTTGAGAACTTCTTATCATCCTCAGACAGATGGTCAGTCTGAGAGGATAATTCAAACTCTAGAAGACATGTTGAGACCTTTCCCTATGGATTTCGAAGGTGTTTTGGATCAACACCTCCCTTTGGTGAAATTTTCTTATAATAATAACTTTCACTCCAGTATTCAGATGGCTCTTTATAAAGCTCTCTATGGAATGAAATGTAGAACTCCAACTTTCTGGGATGAAGTTGGGGAAAGAAAGCTATTAGGACCTGATCTTGTTGATGAGATGGCAGAAAAGGTCAGATCTATTCAACAACACATAAGGCCAGCTCATAGTCGACAAAAACATTATACCGATAATCGAATAAAAGAAATAGAATTTGAAGTGGGTGATAAAGTGTTCTTACAAATATCTCCCTGGAAGAGAGTAATGAGATTTGGAAAGAAGGGTAAGCTGAGCCCTAGGTATATTGGTCCTTTTGGAATACTGGATCGTGTTGGGAAGGTAGCTTACCGATTGTCTCTTCCACTGATTCTCTCTCAAGTTCATGATGTATTCCATGTATCTCTCCAGAGAAAGTACATACCCGATCTTTCACATGTACTCAGCTTAGATGTCATTCCGCTGGAGCAAGATCTTTTTTATAATGAATAGCCGATAGAGATTCTGGATCGTAGTGAAAAATTTCTACAGAACAAGACCACTCTCTTGGTGAATGTTTTATAGAGGAACTACAAAATAGAAGAAGCTACATGGTAACTTGAGGATATAATGAGGGAGAGTTATCCTCATTGATTTGTTACAAAGTGACGAATTTCGAGGGCGAAATTCATTTTAAGGGGGGTAGAATGTACCACCCGAGATTTTATGAAAAATATTTTGTTTTTATGTATTATGTTATGTGGATCACCAAATGAATCTTTCAATACACACAACACTACCTTGGCTTGAGTTACACTCAAGAGCATCCTTCCTCGATAGCTTGCGTTGTACGCAATACCGAGTTTCGCTAAACTACGATATGTTATTAAAATATTATATAAACTAGATTTTATGAATAGTGATACCCACCTTTTTAAATTATATAAATTTTATATTTTAAAATGGACTTCATTTTTGGATTCATAATATCGAAATTAGCCAAGGGTGAATTTTTGGTATTTTTCTGAAAACATTCAATTTTTGAGGAAGAGTGAAAACACCGAGTTATTGGTTGAAACTGACTTTTTTTTAAATAATAATTTTTTTATTTAAATTTATTTTAGGTCAAAATAGATACATAATACCTATATAAGTTCAATTTAATTTATTGGTGTAATTTTATAATAATATAGATACATAAAACTATTATTGAACTTTTTACCGTCTTTTACCCACCTCCTAGGAGCATTTTCAATTGTACATAAAACATAATTTTACCGCTTCTGTGAGTTTAATTTCAAAAACTTGAGAGAAATGATTAATATCAAGGATTAAAATGTGGTTTAATAAGATAAATATAATTTTTGATGAACAATTACTTTTTACTCTTATTTACCATGGTTAAAAGTAAATTGGGTAATTAAGGGAAAAATGATATTTTTATTACACTAACACTTGTCCTAATTCTATTTTATAAGTTTAATTAGACTAGAAAAAACCTTAGGAACAAAATATGACCATTTAGGTCCACTTGGATTACATTTGAACACTTATTATTATTTTATTTAAAGAAGAGTTAAAAGAGATAAAATCAAAGTTTAATAAATAAATCATTTTTAATATAGGGTTATACATAAGATAAATTCGACTATAAATATTCATTATAAAGATAGAAATATTTCCTACATAATTGTATTTTATTTATAATTTTTAGAGATTAAATAATGTAATTTATTTATGACACAATGATGATGCAGTAATTACCTTATTAATGAAATATTAACATAATTGATGTTATAAATTACCAAAAAAACATAATTTAATTATTTTTATAAATTTCAATAATTTTTTAGGTTAATATGAAATATTATTATTAATTTAATTAACTTTTTTTGAACTAATCATGCTGTTATGATTTTCACAAAAATCAATTACCAAATAGTGTCAGAATTGACATAAAATAGTTTTTAATAAAAATATTCAATATTAATTGTTATTTTATTCCTAAAAATATATGGTTCTGCCAAATGACTTATATAAGGTTATATATATTAATAATTAACCACTTGGGGTTCTTTTTACTTGTTATAGTAAGTTTATTAACCATATAGTGTAAGAAAACAAGAAGACACGATAAAAGTTAAATTATTTAACTTAGAGTTAAATCTAAATGATAAGGTTAAAATAGTAACCTAAACTCGTCTAAAACCTATTGTTTTTGAGGATTGAGACCCATCCCCACATTATATTATAAATAAATCAATTTGGATCTATTAAAACCCGAATATGACCATATTATAAAATAATATTTTATGTTTTTCTTAAGGTGGCCCTCTCCTCCCTTATAAAAGGGCACCTCCTCCCTCTCCTCTATACACAATTTAGAGCCTTCAATCACAGAAAAACCCTGCCCATTTACCTTATCAACATCCCTATAAACATAATATAGGTTATATTCTTCTTCAAAGACCAACTTTAGTTCCCTAAGAGGAGGTTTAGAAGAGGCACGTCAAAGAAGAGGTAATATACTTTACCAATTGTTTCAAATTCATTTCTACTTATACTTATTCTCATTTTGTTGTTTCATAATAAATTAATAACATTAGTATCACTAATATACTTATATGTCATTATAAATATGAAACAACACTATTTCAACTTCTATCCATCCTATGAAAAACAAAATCACCGCGCGTGCGTACGTACGAAATATCGTCTCCATGCTGTGGTGTAATCTGTTTTTCCAACACCACTATACATGGATGGGTATAATGGTGTAAAGAATAAATATATATAGTTATTATCAAATGATACTATTTATGAGTTATTCTATCATTCACTTCAATACAATTCCACAAACATGGGAATGATATCATCGCTCGTGCGTATGTACGGCCTACCGTCTCCACGACGTGATGTGGCTCTTTATAAATGATCTTCATTGAATAATGATTATATAAATGAATTGAATGAATAAATATGATATATATTATAAAAATACCATTCTGTAAATAATGAATCTATAACCTAAAAAAATTATTCGACAAAACACGCATAAAAACATAAAGCAATGAACACCCGAATAACAAGTAACAATGAAATATTATTAAAAAGAAGATAAGAATATGACCATAGAGGATATCATAACAATGAATATGAATATTTAATAAGTCAATGAAATTATTTAAATCATTATACATGAGTTTCGGATATGTACGATGCATATCAGACCTAAGGTAAGGGAAAATCTCACAATCTCATTTTTATCCGAGATTGTTTATACTTTAGAATTTACTGGGGAATATTTATCATCCACATCCATGTTTCCTCAATATGTAATATTATTTCTATCCTACTAAAATTTTTTAAATCCAATTTTACCTATTGGTGAATTTTTACTAAAAGATATGAAAGGAATCTTTTTTCATTTTCAGTACGAGATACATTTTGACTTTTCCGGCCAAAGTACAAGAAGAATGTTTTTTAACTGATAAGACAAGAATGGATTTTTATGATTTCATAGAACATTATTTCCAGGAATCTTCCTTTAAAAGTTTTCAAGTTTATTTTTAATCAACTTCTTTTAGTTTAAAATTCTATGACATGTTAGGAAAGGAAAAATGTTTTTGAAGTAGTAATGATATTTTCCTCAAGTATGGAGTTCATGCATTTTATCAAAATTATTTTCCATCTAAGATAATATAGGGTTCTGTTTCTATACCTATTTTTACATTTATTTGATTATGTTATGATGGAATTATTTTTATGAAGTCCTTTTATCTTATATGGATTATGTTATTATGGGATGATGTTTAAGAATCCCATTTTTATTACATGGGTTATTCTATGATGTATGATTTATAATCTTGAGGAACACATAAGAATGGTATCATTATGAGATGTGTAGGACCTATATCCACGTACAAAGGATTGGGTAATGATTTATATCTCATTACATAGACATTTCTAGAATTTTAGTTTAATCCGGTGTAGTGATACAAGACTGAAACGAGGAGTGCACTCGGTTCAGAAATGGACTTTGTCAGTTAGGATAATATTGGAAATGAGTCTTGACTACTAAGAAATGATTCTCTATGATTATGTGTATATGCCACAAAGATTCATGTTTTATGTTATTATTATTGGGATTACATTTCATTACCATGATTTATCCCTTGTTATGATATTATGATCTCTTTTACAGGTTAATAATTTCAAAATGTTATGTTCTTATGAATATTATATGATTGATATTTTCTTTGTTTACCCTTACTAAGAATTTGATCCCACCCTTTTGTATGTTTTCTTTTACCTAGGCCAGGAAGAAGGGTATTATGTAAGATATGCCAAAAAGGGACTCTAGAAATGATAAAATAAAAGGGATACAATGTAGATGATTTATGAACCAGTTGTTTATGTTTTTGAGTTTCTAAATACACTTTACCTATATGGTCCTTTCATGGTTTTGTTATAAGTTGAAATAAGTGTGCTCCAATTTTGAAGTAATAACAATGTATGTAATGTATGGGTCGTCATATAGAGAGTGTCGGAACCTCCGTGTAGCGAAGAGGGAGCCGATCGACATGCCACCTTAGTAGAGGCAGTGTCTCGATTATGGAGGTCCATAGGGCGGTAGAAGTGTCGGCAGATCTGGTACAACAACAAGAGGTGGTAGGTGATACAAGTTGCCTCCGACACAACACTTTGTTGGTCCACGTCGGGCTCATGGTGCAAGATCCCAAATCAAGGAAAGGTATGTTCTTATTTATGTTTTTATTTTAATATCTTTTTCTGGTTAATTAAGTGATTACCCAAGTCCTTAAGGAGGCTTGGGGGTGTTCTGAGGGTTTGGGACATGAAAAATGGAGAAAGAGGGGTTTTCTGGGTAGGTCATACGGTCTGCGTATGGTTAGTGCTAACCATGTAGACAACCCAAGAAACTGTGTAGGAGGTGTGATTTTGGACAGTGGCCTCCACATTGTTTGTGCACGGTTTGGAAAACTGTTTGGGTAAACCGTGCAACATCGAATATTTTAAAAATAATTTAATTATACCACTTTGTTAATTTTTAACCCAAACTTAGGATTTCCTCGCCATTCATATATCTTCACCCTAGTAAAAAACCCAACCCCGAAGAGCTCTAATAGATCAGTCTCCTTTGTTTCTATGGCATTTTTGGTGCCTTTGGTGGTGGATCGAAGCTCCGGGTTAGGCTAATCTCATCCTTGATTCTCTTTTGTGTTTAGGGTTTGTATGTTTTTTACTCTCATTTTGAAGCACTAAAACCCTACTCTTTGAGAGATATCTAGGTTAAAACATCAAGGGTTTATTGAAGTGGAATCTAAGGTCATGATTAAGAGTGAGTTCATCCACAGAATCTCCGTCTCTATTCTACATGTTTTTTCCCATGTATTATTTGAGGATTTGTGCATGTGTGGTTTTATTCTTGGGTGTCTCTTGGTATGTTTTGATCACCCTTGACATGTTTAGGTAAAATGGTTATTGAAAAGGTAAATGAAGACCCTTATGATCCCCATGGGATCTGTCGAGGGTGGTGAGACAAATCGTGGGCTACCCATGGGGTGTTCCGACTCTCCCAAAACTAGGGAATTGTGAAGAACAAGTGAGATTGTTGTGTATTAATGTATAGCCTTAGATGAACATGTTTATGTGATAAATAATTTTTGGATAGAAGCTAATTGATGCACCTAGGATTGATAATAACCTAACGAATATTCGGTTAATATGTGGAAATGAATAAAGAACATAATAAAATGGATTGTGACCATGGTAATGAAGCCTAGATAGTTAGGAATAATGAACAAAGCCTAGTGAGATAGGCACAATGAATGTATGACTTGTGAGATAAGCATAATAAAAGGTAAATAGGGCTATGTGGATAAATGATGTGAAATATAGTAAATGTGTTAATGGGTTAAGTCATGGTATTAACTCTTATGTTATTTTTATGATTTATGTTTTCCTCAGAAAAAGGTTCTGATATTGTGTCAATAGTTAATGGTTACATATAAGAATAGAATGTGCACATAGCTTGGATGTGTTGGGTATTGATTGAGGTTCTACTCCCTTAGGTTATGTTGGAATGAGGGTCTAAACTTCACCCCTAACGAACAAGTTAGTAAAGAGGACATACGCTTTTTTCCCCTATCGGTTGCATCCACCTAGAATGAGGCTTTGAGGTGATGATTTGGTTGAAAAGAGGAAGATGGTCCTAGTGAGATAGGACAATTGTGTGTTTTTCCTCTGGTATAAGATTTTATACTTTATGTTTTATATATTGTTGTGTGTGATGAACCCAATGTAAATGCGTTCGAAATGTTAAGTAATGGGAAATGGGATGAAATGGTAAGATAAGGAACTGGTAATAAATGTTGGTAATGGACCTAAAATGGTTTGGGGAACTTAATCTTTTATTATGATTTATTATTCATCTTCCTTTTTCAGGAAAAATTATTTATACCATATATTTTGTAGACACCCTTAGTGGTGGCCTACTGATTTGTACTCACACCCTACTCGGGCCGCCATTGGGTACCCGAACAGACTTCATGTTTACAGGTCAAGAGAATGGAAAAGGTCCTTGATAGGTAGTTGGGTTGGCACATGTGTGCGTGGAGGAGGACCCAAACATGCTTTCTGGACAATTTTTGGATTTTTTTAGTTTTTCTTCATTTTCGATTTTGTTCACTTTTTCAGATGTAGCATGACAAGGAATATTTATTGTTGGATATGGTTGTACCCTATTTGGGGAATGATTGTTTATGAATACTCTGGTATTATTGGTTGTCATTCTGCTATTTTTTATCTTATATTACTGCTTACTCTGATAAAATTTGGTATAGTCTCAACAATTTACAATTTGGACCCCAGTGCTAGTCAACAACCTTTGGAATATGGGGAGGCTTGCTTAAAGTCATGTAACCACCTGGCTTGGAGAACTGGTTTAGTGGCATATGGGTCAGGGACATTACACAAGGTGATCGAGGATGACGGTGAGGAAAACTACATGCCTTAGACGTTGTTGACTCAAAGGCTCCATAGATGGATAGAGGTACGCTATGTGTCCTTTCTACTTTCTATAGTAGTCTTTCAATACACTATTAAGTGGTACAATTTCTTTTCTATTTCATGCTCGAGGTTTGTTTAGGGAATTGGTAAAAAAATGTGTTGGTGTTGTTTGAGGAGCTTCAAATGCATGTTAAAGAAGAATCCTCCCCCCCCATCAAGACGTTTTTTTGTGATGTGATTAAAACCATGTGGGGGAGTCAGTGCCGCCAAAAGTGGATAATATCCTGGTGTGGAGAATGTGTCCTTCTGAATTATGTGTTTTGGGCAGGGGTGTGTGTTGGGGAGTTTGTGAGAAAGGCCTTGGGTACCCCATAGTGTGTGCTAGTTGGTAGAATGGGATCTATGGGCGGATTTATTGTGGTTTTAGGTGAAATCACTGGTGTGGGAAACCCAATTTAGATTTCAGTTTCATTCCCTATTGCTTATGGAATTTTGGGGACAAAATGCCTTTAGGCGGGGAGGATGCAGCGACTTGGGTTTTGGCCCTATCCAACTTTGATATATTGTAATGAATAATTCCAGAGTTAGACACGAAGACGTCATGTGATTCTAAGGTCCGATGTGCGCGTAATTAATTTTATAAAAATATTAAGTTTTTTATACTATGCACCTATAAGAGATGCGTTTTCTCATAAATAGTTGATCGAATTCGAAATCGAAGGGCACAATTACGTCCAAAGCATGTCATTTACCATAGGTGGGGTGTAAACATTACGAGCGCAGACCCGCTGTAGAAAAAGGTGACCAGTGGCATTTTTTTAAAAAGATGAATAGTTTTATTTATGGGAGTCAGCTTTAATAACATCTGAATAGAGTCTCGTATCAAAATATTGAGTGCTCGATTGAGTTCAAGTTTCCATGTTTATTGTAGGGGAAAACTAAAAGTTTCCACACTAGGTGTTTTGGACAGAGGTGAGATAGGAGGAGGGTGTTTTTAAATAAAAAAAAGAAAAAAACTATTCACTCACCTCCTACCTCCCCCCTGGAGTGAAGAGATATCCCCTCTCCTTTATCCTCCTCCTTCGACAAACCAAGCCAGGATTTGTCGTCAGTCTCTTATTTTGATGACGAACGCTCCCAGATCGAGCAACACCAACTTTAGAGCGCGGATCTAACCCCAAAGCTTCGAATTTTCGCCCGTGAGATAGACTATTTGAGATTTGATCTCGTACACCCCTGATTATTATTCATTTTCCTTTTTTTCCATTGATTTGGTGCAGATCTGGTCTTGAGGCTCTCAGAATAGGTTTTAGATATGTTTTTGTTGCACTAGGGTGCTCCCGGTGGTCCGCAGAACCTTTGACAACATTTTCCAGCGCAGCGCAGTGGTTTCTGATGACCCAAGAAGATTCCAAGATAGTCCAGTAGGCAGGGCTACAGTCCGGTCAGGTAGTGGTGGGGGTTTTTGGTGTGGTGGTGGCTGTCATGTAGGCAGCGGCGATTTATGATGAGGAAGTGGCGGTCCGCCCAAAATTTTCTGGGGGGTCTTTAAACCCCCATAAAATTCCATCCCTGAGTCCAGATCACATGATTCTTGCAGAAATGATATCCTTACGACGAGATGGACACATTGGGCATGTTTTTAGAAATTTATGGGTTGGTTTATTTACCCAGGGCTTTGAAACATTCAAATAATAATAATATTTTATTATTATTCATCTTGGATACACCATAACATCTATACAGAGTGTCCCATTGACATGAAATCAGTGGTGTTGTGATCCTGATGGTAAAGCAGATGTTTCAAGATAGATTTCGGGTGATGGGATAGAGACTATGGTGTGGTCCCTATGAGGTTGGTTTTAGGCATTTACAATGAAAAATGACTTTTCATCTGCTGTCTGTTTTTGGACGAGCGAGTAGTAACTATCATGAATTTTTACAAGGGGATCACAATGGTGTGATCCTATTGTTGAGTTTTGGAATTGAGGTTTGGGTCCCTCTCAGACTTGCAATGGTGAATAATACCTTTTTCGCCAGTTGTCCTTTTTGGGTGATTAAATAACCTATCCTATGTGTTGTTCTGCGTATAACAAGATGGTTACCTTAGTTTGGACCACATAGATACACAATGTGGCAATGTTTCCAGTCACTTAGGTTAACAATGTTTGGACCGAAAGCGGGTGAGTGAACTCCCTTGGTTTGATCCTATGAGGTTTTGTGTGGAATTTCCACCCAAATATTGGTTTTTGATCCCCTCTATAGGATGAATTTCAAATAGATTTGTGGTATCCCTCTAGTGTGTCTGCACAAGAATCCTCTAACTTTGATTCCCTAAATCAGGTTCTTGGTAATGTTGTGACCACTTATTCATGGGTGGTGATCCCCTATCTTAAATAAAAACCCCATAGGGTTTGATGTATCATCAAAAATATGATCCCCTACATAGTGGGCCATAGTAGCAGGGTTGTGGTATCTTCAGTTATATGATCCCCTACTAAGCGTGTGGTTTCGGTAGGGTTTGTGGTATCATCAATTGGATCCCCTACATAGTGAGTTATACCAGAATGGGTTCTTGGAATCATAGAGCCCTCATTTATAGGAGAGAAGATCCTCTATCTGAGTGATATGATTTTTGGAATGTCAGATCAGGTTGTAGTATCCCCTATTCGATTATGGGAGTGATCCCCTATCTGAGATATCTTTTAGTTTCTAGCTTGGGTTCTTTTATCCCCTAGTGGATCTAGGGAGCAATCCCCTATCCGAAGAGCTAGGTGTTTATATTGAGTTTTGGTGTGAAAATATTAATTAAGATATCTGATGGAGTGGATCTATCATATCGGTGTCATTTGGGAAGACAGAGCTCAACGAGCATGTTTTCATAGTCATGTGTATGGCTTAGATCCTCAAGTCAAACCTATCGCTGGTGATGAGGCCGAACCCCCACGAGGATTGGAGCCTGAAACAAGTATATTTTAGTGTTCATGGTATATGAATGGTAATATACCTGAGATGGGCTGACTAGTGATGTTTTGTGAAGGATGGTCTCGAGATGGAGTTTCTCTTTCATTTGGGTTCTCTCTGTCTAGGATGAGATGACTATTTATTTTTGATTTATAACATTTATTTTGGGTTTTTTGGGGTTCCTATGGAGCTTCTTTATAATCACCCATGTATGGGCTTTTATCACAAATTTTCTGTGTTATGTCCAGACCAAGGTCCTTTTGACGGAGTCCCAAGAGGACTTGGAGCAGGTAGAGCTTAGTGAGCTTGATCGGCTAGGGTGTTTACCGAAGCTGTACTGAGGAGATTTCTGGCGGGTGCTTTTGATAGTGATCCCATCCTTCTGATAAGGTTGGATGCCTTTGCAGTTTTTTGGTGGGCCATGTATTTTCCATTTTGTATTTTTCATTGTACTTTGGTTCTGGGTTCGATGTATGCATGCATTTTTTCAGTTTATATAGATATATCTCTGCACTATTCCATTGGAGTATATATGGGTGTGTGTGTGTGTGTGTGTGTGTATAGAAACCTTAGGCTAATGCCTCTCATGTGTGTGATAGCCTACTAAGTGCCAGTATCCTACCCCTGGCCTATTAGAGGTAGTCTTAGGGAGTCACATCACGAGCCCTATTGGGTCTGGTCATGAAATTATCAAAGTTCATCTCACTCCCACTATTGCTTTTAGAGATATGATATATCTAATGGAATGTGGTACTTTGTTCAACCACAACCTTTTTTTATCTAAATCGTTGTATAAGTAGTATCATTTTATTTCCTTGGGATATCATATAAAGATACATTTTTCCTTGGGGTGCAAGTTTATTACCTGGAGAGGCATTAATAAAAACTTCACATCCCCACACATGTAAGTATAAAAATGTGGGTTTCTTTCCAATCCACAATTGGTATGAAATAAAATATTCCACTTTATATGGAACTCAGTTTAGTAAGTCTACTATTATTTTTAATTTGTATCCCCAAAAGAAAAATTTAATAATTGTATAACTCATTATTGGTCTCTCCATGTGCAATATGAAATTGTTCCTCCGCTATCTTACACCATTAAATTGGGGTGTATAAGGAGGATTGAGTTGAGATAGAATACCAAACTGCCATAAATAATCAACTATGTCTTGATTTAGATATTAACCACCACATCATGAGTGGAGTTTATTAATCTTTTTAATAATATGGTTCACAACATTATTCTTTTATTTATTGAATGTATCAATGTAATCCGAATTATACCTCTTTATGTAGACATAACCACATCAAAATAAATAATTAATAAAAGTTATAATGTATGGGGACACAACTCTTTCATAAATTGGAAATGGTCAACACATATTAATATGAACCAATTCATGATGCTCCTTATCCCTTTATCCAATTCAAGTTAATGTGGATTTAGTCACATTTCCTGGTAAACATGAATGACATACCAAAAGTGGTTTTAGTTCAAAGAAATATTAATATTCATTTTTCTATAATTTGTCTAAAATGTTATTCATTTAAATGACATAAATGACAATCCCGTAGTTGAGTTTGGTATGATATATGAGAATTAGTTTCATTATCAATTTCCATTACCCTGTTTATGTAATCGAACACATAAAGACTATTATTTAAATGCGACATACCATAAAAAAGATATCCTTATGAAAGAAAAATAATTTTGTACAAAAAATGAAATTAAATCCATCCATATAATGTGTAGATACATAAATATTTTTTTTAATAATACATGTTACATAATACCAACAATTTAAAACCAAGATCATTCCAAATTTCACTATAATGTAGTAGTCCCTGATAGCCACAACAACACGTTTATCTCCATTAGATGCTCACAGATCAACCCCTTGTTAATATTTTTGAATCTAATGAGTTTATGTATTTTAATACATATGTGATAATGATAATATATATAAAATAAACAATTTTTAGAATCATATAACTTTTACTCAAATAAAAATGAAAATGTTGTTTCCCCTTTCTTCTTTTCTTGGGTGTAGTATTTCTTCTAGGGGCCATTCTTACTCATGAAAAGAGAAAAACATACTAATCCACTGCATTCCACTTGATCATTCTATTTGTTTAATGTAACACCCTCTGTTTTTTGGAACTAATTTTTTTCTAATAATTTAATATTTTGTTATTATTTATTTCACTCAACACTGAATATATATATTGTTATACAAAATCACTTTGTTTGGATTGCATTATATTCAAAACCAATCCACTATTGACCTAAAAAACACTTTTATTATCTTGATTTACACACAAAACTATGTTTTCCAAATATTACACACAATATCGAGTCCCTTTATTAACTTACATTACACGCACGACCAAGTTTTACTAAAATTCAAATTACTATTAATAATATTATTAAAATATCATAATAGTTACCACCATGACATTGAAATAGAATTTATGAATAATATTAAATAAATACGATTTAAACATATATATGAAATGACATAGTTGGTTATCAATTACTATAAGTTCTTGTATGAACTATTTTAATAAAAGAAATTACTTTTCTTGGAAAGTTATTTTTCTATGTTCAAAAAATATTTTTTCTTGATAAATTAAAAAAAATATGAATTTAAAATAATTTTTTAAATAAAGCTAATATATTATATATTAACTAATTTTTTTTATACTCATCAAATAGGTTTTGTAGGTATAATATAAGAATAAATCAATTTTTATGAATAAAAAGATGTATTCTTCCAAAAGGAAATTATACCGCCATTTAATTGAGAACCCATATAAAATATGATTTTAGACAATTTTATAATTTTTATTTTAAAAAATATACCTCATTTCTAAAATAAGAACATAAAAATTAGAATATTGTTATTTTTTAGTATTTTTCGTTGATATTTCATTTTTTGATGAATAATGAATAATGATGAATTTTAATTCAAAAATAACATTTTATCTAATTTATTTATCGGGATAAATTATGTTTTTATTGGTTATAAAGTTAAATTAAAGCAATTATACTTCATATAATCTAATATATGTCATTGGAATGAATTTCACATTGAAATTGGATATAAAAACATACCAAACATTCGAATATTTTTACTTCAAAACCTGCTTTGTTATCCTGACTATAGGATGAATTTGAAATAATTTCATCCAAATATATGAATTTAATTTTTAAAAATTGATTAAATATATTGATTGAAAATAATAAATAATTTTAAATAAATTCAAATTATTTTTTGACAAAAAATAGTGAAATTAATTAAAATTAATTACATTTAATTAGAGGAAAATTAGTCTAACAAGGGACTAATCCTTACACTTAAGGGAAAAAATGAACAAGAAAATTATCCAAAATATATTTATTGGACATATTTATAAATTATAATAAATTTCTGTAATTATTCTCATAATTCCATCCACTTTTCATAGGAAAAACGTTGGTGAAATTTCCTTTTATAAAATTTACTAGAATGCCTCTCCTTTTACTCTATAAAAAGGAGGTCACCCCTCCTAATTATTCACAAAAATATAGACCATTTTATCACACCAAATGTTCTCAAATAAGATTAAAAAATATCTAAATCTATCATATAACCCACCATTTGGGCATTCTTCCCTCCATGGAATCCCTCTTGTGCAGACGAAAAGATGTTTCCCAGAGAAGAGGTAACATCCTTCCTCAATCTTTTTTGTTCTATTTTCATTATACACCCACTAAAATATTTTTATTACATGATCAAATAAAATATTGAGTATAATAAATATACTTAAATGTTTTTAATATATGTTTTTGACCAAAAACTACACCCACATCCATCTAATGGTTATCAAACGTACCATTCTTATGTACGACGAACTATCACATCACGACATGATGTTGTTTGTTTTTCCTTTACCACCTATCATGGTTGTGAATATTGATGTAAAATATCTTTTTATATGAAATATATTATATTTATTATATAATTATTATTCTATAATTATTATATAAAAATAACTTCATTCTTTACATTTTTGGTTAATACGATAACTTCATTTTAAGAAGTGTAAACTACCGCCTCCTCAAAGCAATGTGATTCATTGACACTCTACATGGAATGTATTAAAGATGGGTTTTGTGAAATTATATAATATATATATAATAATAATCTACAATGATTATATTATATATATAAACACATATTTCATTTTCTGACTTTCTTTCAGTATGACAATAAAATAGAAATTGCATTCATCCGTACATACGACCTACCATCTTCCTGAACGATGTATTCCATTTCATATTTCAACATTAAATTTGTTATTTTATGTAAAGATATAATGAATATATATGATATTTATATCATTATTTATATTATTCTTATAATTAAATCATAATCGAATTAATAAGATCAACAACAATAATAAAAAACATATATGAAAAACAATGTTGACATTACCCGAAACATAACTCTAACATCGAGTTGTTAATGAAAAGGTAATATAACGTAATAAAAAATCACTTCTTGTAATAGATATAATAATATAGTTCTATGGTAATTTTATAAAAATTATATATTTATTATATAGGAGGTTTAAACTTTTACTAAGAATGGAAAGAGTTAAGGTAAGGGAATATCGTCTCACGTTTTATTTCTATGAGATACATGCCATATCACCACTTGATTATATTTTTTGGTATATTTACATTCATATGACATTGTATTATCAATAATTTTCTTTATTTTATGATATTATAATTCATAATTGATGTTATTATTTTATGGGGATCATGATTCAAAAGTTACTCAAGTAGTAAAGGTTTTCTCATCAATATTTTATTTTTCATGATATAGAAGCCATGTTACCCTCCTATTTACTCTACATAGTGTGTATACTAACTATTGATATATTATATTAATCTTATAATTAATTCTATTGATTTTTTAATATACATTTTATGACTTGTATTTCATGGATTTTATGTTTTCAAAGTTACCATATCGTTAAATTAACATTGTCTAAATTTTTATTCCTTGAGGCATATGCCATGTTATGCGACTATATTTTTCTATGAGGTGTATATACTGACATAACCATGTTATATCATGAATATATGTAACACTTACACTGTATTATTATAGATCTGGGGAATTATTTTATTACATTAGCTTTATTATAAGTAATCAAATCCCAAAAGACCATTCATTTTAGTAATTTTCCAAGCCAAATTACATACATGATAATGATAAAAAATTGGGACTATAAAATAAAAACATGATACATAATAAAAATAAATTAACAGGATATTTGAATTCTTATTTTAATATTTTTCTTCATAACCTGGGGAAAGGAAACATAATAATAGTGAGCTCAATGTATTAGTAAGTGTGGGTAATGTGGAAGCAATAATGAATTGATGTAAATAAATTAACACGGAAAGGTAAAAATATTATATCACTTTACATTAAAATAGATATATGGAAATATCCATACGACAAGGTAAGAAATATAAAACACATTCCATTAAATCAATAAATTGGTAATGAAATTGATCCATATACTTTTCGACTCAAAATATAATGGAAAAATAATAACTGAGTTATCAATAAATGAAATTCTTAATTATCAGCACATATTTACCATGTGTGTGATACCTTCACCATCATGAGAAGTTTAACTATTCTAATTTCTCAAACTAGTTTGTCTAATGAGACTATCGATGCATCGAGGGCTTGAATTAACTAGTCCCGAACCAATAGGTCATTCCTTAAAAAATACCCAAACCATGTATTTCATGTCTAAAAAATTCCACATATATTGAATAAACATGATTCCTTTCAAAATCTATCTATATTGAATAGAAGATATAGATTTACCAATAATTCCCCTATTAATCAAATAACTATCAAAGTGAACATCGTATGTAAAATGATATATGGTTTTAGAAATAATAAAATTAATTATCCATGAATATAAATATTCAAGGTAATTTTAAATGAAACATTATTACAATAAATTTATTTTTTCAATATAATGTTAACAATGACAAATGGAAGTTAGATTTCAATGAAAATCATTGAGAAAATTTTTGAGGAAAAAAATATTTTAACATCCCAAGTGTGTCATAAAACATAAATAATTTAGTCATAATTCCAATTAAGGAATGTTTCAAATACCAAGAATAAAAAGTATTAATGGTATAATTTTTCAAAATGGGATATAGATACACTATAAAAAATAATTAAGTGGTGTATATGGCGTATGCCTAATAGAATGAAATGTAAGACAAGAATCCCTTACCTAAACCTTCCAATTGTTGTGTGGTAGTTATCCTATTTGAAAGTGATTTAAAATATGTTACTAACTTATACCATAACAATATTTATGTTTATAAAGTCATAAATAAACTTCTTAAAATATTTTATCACCTATTTGTTAACACTCTTTCATTATTTTAACTATTTATTTTGTTAATTGCCTAGTTTTCTCAAGTATGCATTAATTTGTAAAACGTTGTTCCTATTAATTAGGTGATCATTACATCATATCCAGAATTTAAACCAAGAATTAATTAAATTATATATTCATTATATATTTATTTATAATAGTCTATAATATTTGGAGACATGAAATGAAGTGCACTCTTCCTGGAGACAACATGTTGTACGTACACATGAACACTACTTTAATTTGATTGTGGTAATTAGAATAATGAAAAGTAAATGATATATATATAAAGTATAATAATAGTATCATATCTATGTTATATATTTTACATAGGTTTATTAAAATCATCCGTTATAAATTTCATGTATAGTGTGAACGAGTCACATCACTTTGAGGGGGCTGTAGTTCACACTTCAAAGTACAATGTTATCGTATTTTCATAATTCAAAATGTGTAGAGGCATGTATTATAAAAAACTTAAATATGAATAAATAAATTATAAATACCATAAATATCATATATAAATATATTTTCCATCATTATAGCCACCATGAGAAGTGGTAATGGAAAAAAGAAAAATCATCATTTCGTGAGCAGTAGTTCGTCATACACATAAATTGTATGTTCATTACCAATTATATGGAAGTGTGTGTAAGTCTAGTTCTAAAAAAACATCATAATGATATAATATTTAGGATAATATTTATTTTATACAATTGTAGAATAAGAACAATTTAGGGGGTGTAGAATGAAAAAAATTTAATAGCTTAAGGAAAGCTGTTACCTCTTAATCAGGTAACATATTTTGGTTTGTAACAAAATATTTACCTAGAATGATTTATACACAAGTTTAGGATTATATTATGAGGTTATAGATGTTGGGGATATATTTTTGAAGATATTTGTCGAGCCAAAGTGGCTCTAGAGGTGTGTAAGGTGTATAGTGCTTGCCTTTTTACAGTGGAGGGGAGTGGCACTTTTGTATATAAAAAAAGATATTCACAAATGGGGAGTATAACATACATAATGTTCATAAAAAATGAAAAAATAATTTATTAATGGGTAATAATTTTCCATTAGGACCTCTACCACACCAAAATATGCACATTTTAATAATTTAGTTCCTTAACTTATATGATTGACCAATTTTATCAATTTGATTTTTATTAAAGGATCTAGTTTTCCAACCTATGTAATTAAACCATTAAGAATAAAATAAATTCATATTTCTTATAAAAAATAGATAAAATAAAATTTTAATATTATATATAATTTATAAAATAATAATACCTTGTTTTTTGAAAGTAAATTTTAAAACAAGTGCATGTGATGTGCTAAAACACTACTTAAACCCAGACCATCTTAACGACATTTTTAAAATATATAGGTCAATATGTTTACTATATAAGATCATTTGGTCAATTAATATACCATATTTAAAATTTAATAACACATAAAAATAAATTTTATGAATATAGGGTTTTTATTAGTTTTAAACCATTTAATAAAATATAATATATTTTAAAAAATTTCTAATGATAATTTTGACATTATTTATTTAATTTTAATTTTAAAATGTCAAAACAGTATTTGATTTCAAATTTATTAAGTTTAAAAATGTGTAACAAGATCTATGTATCTAAAATAATAAATAATTACTATAATTGAATCAGTTCAGTTCCCTTTAAATATCCATAGTATCATTTATTTTAGATAGTTATTAACTAAATAATCACTAAATTGGAATTTCATAAGAATTTTAACTAAATAAACTATATATAAAAGTTATTGAAAAATAATTAATATAAAAATAACAAATTTATCTTTCAAAAGGATATTTATAACAAAAAATATTATGTTTTTTACATATCACAATGTTTTATAAAATTTTTAGGTAAGGAAACTTCCCTTTTTGTATTTTTTTCTTATTAAACTTTTATATAGGGAACTTCCATTTAACAATTTCCCAATAACACATAAAATTAGAACCATGTTGGTGCATGGTCTAGTTATTCACATCCAATTTCTTATAGACATGTTTCTAGTTCATTTAGGTACTTAAGATTATGATTTAGTCCCTCATTAAGATTAATCGTACCTTAATCACTATAATTAATTTTAATCACTTTCACTAATATTTTTAGTCAAAATTATGTTGATCTTATGCGACCAAAAATATTTAACTAATTATAACTATGTATGTATGTTCATTAAAATTTAAATCACATTAGTGGGAAAATTAAGAATAATGAAAATCCCACACACCTGACAAGAAAGAAGGGTTTAAAAGTAGAAATATTCAAAAGATCATTACATTATTATATCTATTTTGAATACAAAAATGATTCCAATGACCTAAACCGGGATAATATTTTAATAATTAGTCAATTTTTATTTTAAATAATTTTATATATAATTTATCATTAATAATTATTTATATTAAAAATCAATTGTTTTTACTAAAATTCATTATTTTTCATTATTTTTCACAAAATGAAACTTCTTAGAAAAATACAAAAAATTCCCTCTATGATAATTTTAACAATATGAATTCAAAAATGTTGTTTATTTTGAAAAATAAAATTTTTAAAATTGACAAAATTTAGTTTTAAAATACGTACACCATTAAAAGGTGGTAAAACCTAGTGTTGCGTATAATGCAAGGTAACTTAGTGTGGTGTGTAGCATAATCCTAACATGGTGTTTTGTATAAATAGATTAAAAAAATAATACTTATTCTAACATTAATATATTTTTATTTATCAGGGTGTTACATTATACCCACCTTAATTAAATTTCATCATCCTAATTTAAACTTGACCTCATAAATCAAGGAATTGATATTTGAAAATACTATTACTGAAAAACCCACATATTAAATTGGTCAAATAACACATCTTATTAATAAGAGGGAAAATGAAATGTAAATTTCAATAAAAAAACTATGATTTTATAGGATAAAATTAGTGAAAATATGGATATTGAAGAGAAATCTAACTATCGAGTTCAGATGGACAGTGATATAGAACATGTTCAGCTGAAAGTTGTAGACCAAAAAACTACAAAGCAAAAATGTGAATAAAGGTCCTTCATGTTAGAAAATAATGATAATATTTGGACAACATTTTTATTTAAAGATATATTTCATAATGTTTAGGAAATAATTACCTATATATAAATATATTTAAATATTATTTTCTATTTCATAAACACAATCTTATCCTTTGGTTATGCCTTGAAATAATTTCACATCATGTCTTAGCAGATGATGCCTCATATGGTGAAGTCATATATTAACCTCTAAAATATCATCAAATTATCAACCAATTTATAAATGATTAGATTTTAAAAAATATTATGATCCAACACTTTTGAAGTTGTGTAACTCAATTTACAAAATGAACATATCATTAGCATTCAATCATCCTAAAGTAGCTTTTTAATCATCACATATCAAATATGTGAACACTGTCATCATTTATTCTCTTGAAATATGATTCTAACATGAATTACCATAATAATTTATTTATATCAAGAATTCTTCATTATCGATAAGTAAAACACATGTTATAGGATATATTCCATAGATCTTAATGTTATTTAAACTCTGTTAATGGTAGCATGAACCACTTTTTCAATAAATCATTACTCAGTTTTGAGGTATATAGAAAATATCCAAATCAATAATTTCTTTTTCCAAACATCATTATCATAAAATTAGGAACATATAAATGGTTATCCTTTCCCCAAAAATGTATTTTCCAAAGAAATTACATTCTAATACATAATTTTTCTTCATACCATTCAACACATGATCTGAATTATTTAATGAAGATGGTTTGGAAATACAATCCTCATATATTACACAAATAGTATAACCAATAAACTGATGATAATATAATCGAATGACATAGTTTTTGAATCCATGTACAAAAACAAATTGAATTTTCCACTCCATCCTTATGCCATTAACAAGGATACCTCATCCTATTACTTAGTACCTCTTTCCTCTCACATATCTATAGATGTATCACCATCATCATCAATATAACCATTACTCGCACCACCTTGAGGATTCTCTTCAAGATATTTCCACTTGGAACATCAATTTTCATAATGACCATTCATTCTACACTTATTGATTTAACCGTCGATGATATTTCAGGGAAGTCAACATTCTCATCCATTGCATCAAAAGAAATGATCATTTTTTCATTAAAATTACCTTATTTGTGTCCTTATCCATAGTAAAACATATTATTTACCCTCTAAGACATTCACATGGTTTTTAATATATAGGTAATTGAATATTCATTCCTCTATGATCACTATCACAAAAACTATTAGTTAATTCATTCACTAGAAACCTTGATGAGTCTGAGTGTTGGTTATAGTACATAATGAAAATCATGTTCTGTGAGGGATGATTAGGAATTACCACAACATCCTTCACTCCAAAGTTTTTTTGTTTAACTTTTTATTACTAAATTTTACATCAAATAAAATATTAAAATAGTTCCTTCTAGTTCATTCCATTGACTAAAACTAGAATGAAAAGTGTGAGAAATACTTATCAAAATAGAAAACAAAAGAATAATGAAAAATTACATATAGAATTCTTCAAAAATCACTCATACTTCATAAATCTATGATACGATAGGTTTTTTCGAGGTTATTCATATTCATTATCTACTTAAATCCTTCATGATGGTTCATAAAAAAATGTTATTTATCTTAAGCGTATCCCCTAGGAGATTCATTAAAGGTGTGTAGTAAGGCATGTTGTCATATAAAAAGTTACACTGAGCCAGGCCCAACACATCGTTTTGGAGTTGTTACTCCAAGGTATATTTTTTCCATAACCATGATCAAATGTAATATCCATACATAGATGTATTTCTATGAATACCCATATAATCTCAACATTACCAAAATCATAGGAAATATCTATATACTTATCATTAATGTATATATGATGGTTTCATAGTTTAATATTGGTTTTATAAAAGTAGTTCCTATGGTTTCTACTATACTTTCTTTGATACAAACTGTAACACCCTGACACCAGAGGCCCGAAACCAATGCATTAATTACTTTCATTAGCTTAATTACAAAGAATCAAATCCTGAAGGATCATTCAGTTTAACAGTATTAGAAATCCAGATTACATATATGAAACCCAAAATAACTTGGGAAGAGAAAATAAATACATGATACATAATAAGTAGAAATAAACATCATCCTTGAATTATTAGTCAATGATATCTTCTTCATAACATGGGGAAAGGAAACATAATAAAGATGAGCTCAAATAACATTTAAGGGTATGTAAATTGAATTAAATAATTAAATAATGGAAATAAATTAACTTGGAAATGTAAAAATATTATAAAACACGTCATTAAAATATATAAATATGGGAATATCAACATAGAATGGTAAGAAACTGAAAACACAAGCCACTATATCAATTAAATGAAACAAAAATGAATCCATAGAAATGCCAATGAAAAATATCATGGATAAATAATAACTTAATCCTAAATAATGAAAATTCATAATTAAATAACTTCATGTTTCCAAAGCCCAAGATACCTTTTCCATCAAGATATTGTTTAACTATTTTGATTTGGCCAACTAATGTTTACAATTAGTTTATTGATGCATCGAGGGGCCTGAATTAACCGATACCCAACCCATAGGGTTTCCTTTAAAGGTACCCCAACAATGTATTTAATGTTTAATTCATTCAACATATATTGAATAAACATTATTCCTTATAAAAATGTATTCATATTAAATATAAGATACGAATTTATCAATAATTTCCCAGTTAATCAAATAAATGTCAAAGTGAACACCGTACGTAAAATGATTTATAGTTTAGGTAATATTAAAATCCATTATGTGATGATATGGATGATAAAGGTAATTGAAAATGAAAAATTATTATAATAAAGTGATTTTTTAAAAAAAAAATTAGTAATAACCTAAGGAAGTGATATTTCAAAGATAATCAATAAGGACATTTTTAGTGAGATTATCATTAAAAATACAAAAGTGTAACATACCATATGAAAAATTGAAATCATAATTCCCATGATAGATATTTTTTATTAAGATGAATAAAAACGATTAATGATATTATTTATCAAAAGGGGAAGTTTATATACTACACCAAAGAAGTACATGGTGTATATGGTGTATGCCTCAAAGAATGAAACGTTCGATGAGAATCCTTGACCATAACGCTACAATTTTTTTTGGTGTTTATCCTAATGTATTGTGGTTTAAACCATGTTTCTAACTTATATCAGAACCATAATCATATTTCTAATATCATATTTTAAAATCATACAATATTTTATATACCATTTATTAACAGTTTTTTATTATTTTAATTAATTCTCATGTTAATTGCCTAGTTTTCCCATGTATGTTTTGAATTGTTATTTATTGTTACTATTAAATAGATAATAATTTCATTATATAAATAATTTAAACCGTGACTTAATTATATGATATATTCAGGACATATGTATTTATAATAGTCCATAAAATTTGGAGATATGAAATGAAGTGCACTGTTCATGGAGACAGTAGGTTGTATGTACACATGAATGATACATTCATTTCATTGTTGTTTTTAAAATAATGAAGATTAAAAAAAATATGTATGTGATAATTAAATTATGATATATAAGTTAAATATGTTATAAAGGTTAATTAAAACAATCCTTTATTCATTCCATGAGTAGGGTGAACGAGTCACATCACTTTGAGGGGAAAGTAGTCCACACATCCACAAATGATGTTATTATATTTTTACAAAATGTAATGCATAGAAGTATGTTTTATGAAAGAATTAAATAAGAACAAAGAAATTATAAATATAATTTATATCATATAAAAATATGTTTTCCATTATAATATATATCATGATAGGAGGTAAAAGAAAAAATCGACAGTCCCCGTTTTGTGAGGCAGTAGTTTGTCGTACAGAGAAACCATATGTTCATTTAAAATCAGATGGAAGTGTATGTAACTGAAGGTATAAATATTATCATAAAAATATCATAGTGTATTTAGGTTACTTTCCAAATTATACAATCATAGAATAATAATAATTTAGGTGGGTGGAGAATGTAAATAAAATGGAAGAGATTATGGAAAGATGTTACCTCCTAATCGGGTAACTTCTGTCGGTTTTTACCAAAATGCTTAAATAGATTGATTTATATCCAAGGGGAAGATAATAGGTTTGGGGGGGGGGGTCAGAGAGATATTTTGGTATATATTGGTCTACCTAATGATGCTTGAGTGAAGTGAGTAAGTGGTGGAGTGCTTTCCCATCTTATAGTGGAGGGGGAGTGGCACTATTGTATATACCAAAAGTTATTCAATAGTGGGAGGTATAACATACATAAAGTTCCTAAAAAATGGAAATATTATGGTTCAATAGGTAATTATGGTTTATTATAAACTCCAAAACAAAAAAAATGTGCACTTTACAAATTTTGTTCCTTAACATATAAGATTTCCCAATTTTATCATTTTAGATTTTATTAAAGAAACTTGTTTTGCAACCCATGTAATTTAAACATTAAAAATATAACGCGGTTAGATTTATTATAAAATATAAATAAACTAATTTTTTTATATTATATATAATTTATAAAATAAAAATGAATGTTTATTTTAAATTATTTTTAAAGAAAGCGCATGTGACGTGCTAAAACATTGCTTAAGCCCAAACCGCGTTAACCACATTTTAACAATATATGGGTCAATATGTGAATTATTAAAGAGAAATTCCTCCATTAATAGAAAATATTTAAAATTAATTAACAATTAAAGATAAATTGGATCTATATAATATTGTTTATTAATTTTAAATTATTTATTAAAATATCATTTATTCTAACATAATAATAAAGTCCATTTGGACCTTATTTATTCATTTTTAATTTAAAAATATCAAAAAAATATTGGAATTAAAATATCTGAAGTTTTAATATAGTTAACATGATATATTTATCTAAAAATACAAACTTATTAATTCAATCAATTCACATCACTTTTAATATTTCTAGAATCATTTATTTTAGTTAGTTATTAACTAGATAATCAATATGTTGGCATTTAATATGAATTTTAATAAACTAAACCATATATATAAATTATTGATAAAATATTATGATACAAATAACCCATTTTTATTTAAAAATTTTATTTATAATTGAAAATAAGATGTTTTTACATATCTTAATGTTTTATTAATGATAAAGTTAAGGAAATTTATGTTTTTGTCGATTTTCTTATGTAACATTTTATATAGGGAACACCAAATTAATAATATCCTAATACACCATAAAATTATAAAAAATGGGGATATGGTCTTATTATTGTAATATAATGGATTTTTTACCTGTTTTTAGTTCATTTCGGTGCTTAAGATTATGGTTTAGTCCCTTATTAAGCTCAATCATACTTTAATCATCGTAATTAATTTTAATCACTTTCATAAATCTATTTGGTCAAAATTTAATTTGATCATATTAGTAAAAAAATGTTGTACTGATTACAACCATATATGTAAATTTTTAAAATTCAAACCACAGAAGATGGAAAATTAAGATTAATACTAATAACATACACATGGAATGAAAGTAAGTTTTTTTAAAGTAGAAATGTGAAAAGATTAGTATGTTTTTATATCAAATTTAAATATAAAAAATATTAGAATGGCATAAATTGGTTAAATATATGAATAATTTATCTATTATAATTTCATAAACTACTTAATATATAATTTAACATTAATAAATATTTTAACGAAAAGACAATTGTTTTAATAAAATTCAATATTTTTCACTATTCATCAACAAAATGAAACATCTCAGAAAAATACCAAAGAATTACCCAAAGATATTTTTTACATTTTAATTCAAAAATTAAATTTATTTTTAAAAATATAATTTAATAATTTAATAAAATTTATTTTTTAAATAGATGCACCATTACTAGGAGGTAAAATACAGTCTTGTGTGTAATACAAGTTAACCCGGTCAGGTGTGTAGCATATGCATAACATGATGTTTCAAATAAACAGAGAAAACATAATATTTAATCTATCATTAAAATATTTTAATGTCTTGGGTGTTAAAATATCATAATATTTATGTTATTTTATACTTCATGAAATTATATTATTTTCATTGTATTGTGATTCAATGTTAAGAAAGTGGTAATAGTTTATGGCTGCAAAATCATCATTTATCATGATTTTTTAAGATTATGCTTCAATTTATGAATTATTATGATCTATCACTCAAAAAATATCATGAATTTTAATATCCTCTAATAATTCATGATATCTATTGGTAATGATACCATTTTTGTACTCCTTGGTACTTAAGATAAAAAAAATGTTTTTATGAAAATCCAAATTTATTTCTCCTTTTAGTCGGAAATATGTGTTCTTTCAAAACCATGTTTTATAAAAATATTTTCAAAAATGCTTCAATATTACCCAATGTGGTTTAATGTAAATATTTTCCCACATTTTCCCTTTCTAAAAAATCATTTTATAAAGGAATCATCTTGTCTTTTCTGATCATGGAACTTTTCTAAACATTTACATGTTAAAAGGAATATTCAGATTATATAGATTTATAATCTATCATTAACAAACTTCATTTGAATCTTACATTGAATGTTTAAAAGATTAAGTTTTATGAGAAATTATTATCCTATTATTCTAGACACTTATTTTCCTAATATTTTAGACATTTATTTTTTAATTTGGTTTTTATAGAAAATTGTTTTGAAAAAATGTTTTATGATTTAAGAAATGTTTTAAATGATTTAATATATTAAATTAAATGTTTTCCAAACTATTTTCTATGAAAATTTTTTATGAAAAGCTTCATGTCTCAATAAGTGTTTTAAATTATTTTAAATTATTCATTTAAATGTTTTAAAAGCTATTTTCAAATAAAAAGGTAGTCAAAGATGTTTTACAATTAAAAATTGTTTTTAATGTTTTCTATCTTTCATTATAATTAAGATAGTTTATTTTCAAATTAAATGGTTCTAAAATTTTTTTATGTTTTAAAAATACTTTTTATAGAAGAAATGATATTTTCCTTCGTGAATGTTTATAAAATATATTTAAAAATTATTTTCCTCATACGATAAAATACATTAGTGTCACTCATTACTTTATAGGGAAATTATTCAAAATCTATATTCATTTTATTTATCTAAATTGCTTATGTTTTGTTGGAATTATTTTAATGAAAACCATTTATCTTTCACGGGTTTTTTTCTAATATAATATTCTTATTTTCATTTCATATAAAACATGTATTTTCCACAGGTTAAGATTTTATCACTTGTTTATGATAGCAATTTTATTTCATGGGTTATGTTATGTTTGTTTTCGATTTTTTGGAACATCTATACAAGATTTCATTAATGAGATTGGTGGGACATATATCTCCCTGTAATTCATTTTTTCAGGATTTGTATATCATTATATAATAATGGGAATCATGTCCATGGGTTTGATCCACTATAGAAGATAGGGAATCCTAATCCACTATGGTAAGATGAGGAAACCTAATCCAGTATAGGATGACAGGGAAACTGGGACCCTTACATGGAATGGACAACAACTGGGGATGTTGGTTTAAGAACCCGAACCTTCTTTTCACTTATGTTTTCCTTTTTTCTGGATTTTTTGAGAAAATAGGATTTTCTGAAATATTTTCAAGTCCACGATGTGTATATTATGAGTACACGTCGTGTACGTCATTGCCGCCAGAGGCCGTGTGCTGGCCGTGTCATGGCCACACAAACGGTCATGTGGGGTGATGTGTAGGCCACCTAAAGCAGAGTATGGAAACAGTATGTACACTCTATGTACTCCAAAATTACACGCAGTGTATTTTGTTATTTTCACTAAATGGATCGGGGTCGCGTCTGATCGCCCGAAGTGTCTTCTTCTTGGTCTCGTTCGACCGAGAGGAACTATACAGTGATGAAACTTCTCTGAGCCCTTGAGCCTCATATGTTCTCTGAATAGACCACTATCGATTGCGTTGTAACCGCAACAATAATCTCTTCCTTCATCTAGAGCATCATTTTCCAATTCCTCCTCTTTTCTACGTTATCATGGGTTGAACTTTTTGATTTTTTTGTAGATCTTTGAGGTTTTAAAGAGATTCAAGCCTCATGTGTTAAGTATATTGATCTCCTAACCCCAACGTAGGTGTTTTGGGCCTTTCCGTTCGATGTCATTGAGTATAATGTGAAAATTACACCAATACCCTTGAATGGGGTATTGTGTGTTTACCGTTTTACCCCTGTTTTATTCCTTCCATGCTTGTCTACCTGTGTAGAGGTAAATTGGATATGAATTAGGTTTATTTCTATTCCTTGGATGTTTGGATAATTCATTGTTCTGCTTACAACCATTTGGTCATATTTAGCCTATTGGCCATTTTCCCGCTTTCCACACCTTTTGGTCGTGGGATGAAGTGTTGTTTTTCTGACATGCTTGAGATTCTGTAGACTGGTTATCCAAATAGTTCAATAATTTTACTTTGGCCATATTTCAATACTATGCGTTGACTTTCACGGTGCCATGAGAACCTAGTGTTATTGACTAAAAGAGTATAGACCAAGGGAGCTTCCTCAGAGAGTCTTTGGTCATTATATACTATAGGGGGATAGACCGAGTGAGCTTCCTCAGAGAGTATTTGAACTTTATAAACTATAAGGGGATATAACAAGTGAACATCCTCAGAGAGTCTTCATTTTACTTGAATTTCCTTGAACCACTCTTGGCTATAAGAGGAATTGACCTGGTGAGATTCCTCAGAGAGTTTTTGAATGACCTAGGGCTATAATAGGAATTGACTGAGTGAGCTTCCTCAGAGAGTCTCTTGACCATGATGCAATAAGGGGAATTGACTGTGTGATCTTCCTCAGAGAGTCACTGACTACCATAGACTATAAGGAGAAATGACTGAGTGAGCTTCCTCAGAGAGTCTTATAATTTTTTTATGACCAAACAAGAGGGGTTAAGTAGAATGCACTACCCAGAGGGTTGTTGGTACTTGTTAGGTAGGACCAGAGGGGATGGCTGTGAGTACATTCCAGATGGTTACCTATTTGTGCTTAGCTACTTGTTAGCTATTGCTTGATATTGGATCTATGGATCGTTTACTGCTGAGTATTTTCTTGTTCAATGCTTTCTGTGATTTTACCTACCATATAATCACTGACTATTAGGCACAGATCATCAGGTGGTTCCCTACTAGGATTTAGTCTCACACCCAATTTGGGCCATGATTTTGTGCCCAAACAGATTATATTTTTGTAGGTATAGATATGGGCAAGTGGACTTCTACTTCAGGTACTTGACATGCTATGGAGATGGAGAGCATGGGACCAAGCCTAGGCTTGCGATGCTGAGGAGCTGTTTATTTTTGTTTTGTACTTTGGTTCAGTACTATTGTATTCAACTTTTTGACTTGTTGGTTGTTTTCCTAGACATGTAGATCACACATTATTTAATATGCATTACTCCAGTCGTTTATTATCTCTACTATTTCATTATTCACTTGTGTATGGATTATTACTACTTCTTCTATTGTATATTTTTTCTCATCTGTTGTGTACTCCGCCAATGAGGGAATAATTTCCCCACTCTCACACCCAAGTCCCTCGCTGCTAGTCTGCAGCCTCTAGCATTTGGGGGAATGTACTTGAGTCTTTGTGACCAATAGGGTACGGGGCGCCTCTGTGTGGCTTCCAGAACCGGGTCATTACAAAGTGGTATGAGAGGGTTTCTTTTCTCTTGAAATTCTGTTTGGAGCCTCTATCCAGGGATAGGATGGAATAGGTACTTGGTAATAAGCTATGACCAGGAGCAGCGGTCATGTGTACAGGGAAAAGCCAATATATCTTGTTTATTGCAATTTCTTTTGGTTTTTCAAGTTTACAGTTGATCTAATATTTCACCAATGGGTGACTCGCATGTTTTGTGCTGTTACTGTTTATATTATTGGGGGTCTATTTCTGTCGCAACACGATGAGATGAAGGTATTACATCTCATGCATCATATAGGCACATGGTAGAAATCACATGCTATGCATTTTTCCATGAAATTTAGGGAACATTAGCGATTGCAAGTTTTTGTAATAGATGTTGTGTAGAATATGCATTCTATTGTTATAAATTCTTGATAGAATACCTGCTTTCCATAGGTATTTCTATATGTAAGGTCTCATTTGAATGAAGGACAAATTTTTATTCTTGGGATGTTGTGAGCCCTCTTGAATCATAAGTTGGTGAATAATTGACTTGTTTCTCTTTTATATGACATGTATAAGATGCCAAGATTTGATTCATGGGGAGTAGGGACCCCCATGGATCAGAATTTGGCACATTAACGCCTGTTTTCTATGTTTTATGTGCTCTAGAGTAGTTTCTGAGGCTACTGTCTGAAAAAACCCAGAATACACAGTGTATACTTTATGAATACAAGACATGTAGTATATAACCGTGTCATTGACTATGTGGGCAGGGACACGGGGTGGCGAAGAATCTTGCAGGAACACGTCGTGTATGGCACGTACATGCCGTGTTGTAGTGACCATGTTTCTACCTGTGAGACTAATGACACAGATGGATGAATCATTGACTATACACGCCATGTTTTGATTTCACACGCCATGTAGTGTAACCTAGGTACTCGACCATGTCACGATCAACATGCATCAGGGAAATCATACAATTACACACCGTGTGCATATGGTGTACGCCATGTAGTGTGAACCATGTAGCTGGCCGTGTAACTAATAACACGGGTTGTTGAAACTTGTCCAGTACACACCATGTCCTTGGAGAACACGCTGTGTAGTCTAGGATTAATAGGGCAGTGTGGGTTAGCTATGTAAGGAAACTCGGGCAAGGGAATAGAGTTCCAGTATATGTTGTGTGTGGGGAAAATACAACGTGTGGTGGGGTGTTACATGACCAGTTGTGGAATAAGTACACGTCCATGTGAATGGATTAAAAGAACATTCCCTGTAGTGTTTATAAACACCATGTAGTCATGTTTTGTAAAACATGAATGTTTCTTTCTATTGTTCCCTTAATGTACTCTTATGTTTTCAACCTTTTTTAATCCTGATCTAGGGTGTGCGTTTGACCTTTCAGAATTATGCCACTGATACATCCTCCGGTTGTACGCCAGTTACCAGATGGTGATCAGACATTAGATATGGCTGATCAGGGACTTCCAGTAGATCCTTATATTGTGCCTGCCTTGGCACTAGCCGTTATATCTGGCACAGGTGCTGATTCACATTTCAGGGAAGGAATTATGAGGATGATGCATGCTTTTCAAGGATTGTCGTCTCGTGCCCCGTCAATGGTGGAATTGACACGTGTTTTTCAGCAACAACATCCTCCCACTTTCTCAGGGGATGGAGGACCCCAGAATGACGAATCATGGATAGAGGCCACATTGAAAATCTTTGAGCATCTTGATATATATCTATAGAATATGGTGACGCTCACTACCTATATGCTCGAGACTCTGCCAAGAGGTGGTGGGAGGTGATCTCACAGTTAGGATGCCAACATATTATGACTTGGGATGAGTTTCAACAAATCTTATACGATTAATTCTACCCATATACCTTGAGGGACAATCCAGCCAGGGAGTTTATGAGTCCGGAGTAGGGCACTCTATCTTTTATAGAGTAATCCTCTCACTTTACTGAGCTGTAGTATTTCACGCCTATTCAAAGAGGTGATGAGCTATTACTTACATGGAAGTTCGAGGATGGATTGAGGCATGGCATCCGATCGTAGGTGAAAATCTTTAGGATATCTTTGTTATCCTCTATCATCAACCAGGAGCTGATTATTAAGTTCAATATAATGGATTTTTGAGTAGTGAGCCAGGGTGGTTCGACATCCAGTGTTATTGTTCCTCCTACTGATGGTAGAAAGCGACGTAGGGAGTCTTCTTGAGGAGATCAAAGTAGGTAGGATGTATCTTCTGGAAGCCAGGTAGTATCAAAACAATGAGGGAGGATCGGGAATACTAGACATCAGTGCTAGAGAGACCCGATTGAGTGCCAATATTGTGGCAAGATGGGAAATCTTCAGCATTTATGTGAGATCTTCTCTCATACAGCTGGTGGCAGTGGTTATTTTATGACCCTAAGTTCAGAATAAGCATCGTCAGTTTCTCGCTTGTCTTGGAACTGGAGTTCTTCCGGCCGTTTGGGCTGAGGTGAAGGTCGCGACCGTGGTGGTCAGTCACCAGGCTACCAGTGATAGCAGAGTGGATCAGCTCAGAGTGGTCAGGCAAGGTCACAGGGCTGTGGAGTAGGCCAGACCTTTGCAGTAAAGCAGACCCATTAGGAGAAGGATCCCAAAACCTCTATAGTTTGCGGTACAATATTAGTATCCTCAGTTTTAACTTCATCTCTTTTCGATACAGGTTCTTCCCATAGCTTTATATCTATCTCTGTTGTGGAGAGTCTTAGTATCTGCCTCTTTTCTTTTGCCAACATCTTAACATTAGACACACTGTTGGGGACTACGACAGCTAGTGTATGCCAGTTCAAGGTGTTTCTTCTAGAGGTTGGTGGGTGTCACTTTCTATGGGACCTGCATGTCCTAGAGATGATAGGTTATGATGACATTCTCAGAATGTATTGTCTAGTTCCCTTCTAGGGAGTCTTTGACTGTTATCGCCACAGGGTGAGTTTCATATCACTAGAGGGTGGATCTTTTCTTCATATGGGCGAGTGGGATTTCTAGGTGAGTAGAACAGGTCCAGAGCATCATGGGTTTGAAGTAGTTACAGCCTAGATTTCTAGTCCATATCTGTAACGCCCCGACCCCTTTTACCCAGAGTTGGTGCATTATTACATAATATTGGCATGATCACAAGGGATCAGCTCCCGATAGACCGATCAGTTTAGTATCCTTGTAAACACTAGATATATTCATAAGTCATACCATAAATCATAAATATAAAATACTACAACAACATATTTTCTTCATATCCTCTTATACTAACCTTACAGCTCCTTTATAAAATACTTCTTCACATCCTGGGAAAAGAAAACACTGAAAGGGGTGAGCTAAGATGCTCCACAAGGATAACAATATAGTAGAAACTTTCATAAATAAACATAAACATTTAAGGCAATGTATAACTAAAACAAAAGCCATTTAAACTTTAACTTCTTCATAATATGGAAATGATAAAATGAAATAATTCCATTTAATTATTCACAGGGATATTCTTCTAATAGAATAATCACATGCAATATCAATAACCACTTCCATAACAAGGGAATGCATAATGTCGAATGTTAATTTCTGTGTCAAGGCCTCATTCCAAGACCTAAGGGATAACTATAACCGGAACCCAACACGGAGATCCTCTGTAACCGGACTCCATCCTCGAGAGCCTCTATAACCGGACTCCAACCCGGAGTGCCTCTAATAACCAGACACCGACCCGAAGTGCCTCTAATAACCGGAAACCAACCCGGAGGGTCTTCTGTAACCTGAACCCAACCCGGAGGTCTTACTTTTACTGGTCCCCAACCCGAAACATACTAGTCCAACACATTCCTCTTAAGAAGAGGATGAAATATAACATAAACATTCATATTAACACTAGCATACAAAATGCCGAAACATTAATCATAAACCACTAATGGAATAAAAATAACTCATCCATAGTCAAACATAGCACAAAACCATAAATACAATATGGTAGATTTTTATCATAATAAATCAACTTCAAACATGTGTAAAATTTATCAAAGGATGTTGACATAGATGAAATCAAAACTATTTGAGGGAAAAATCTCTTATTTTGAAATCATTTAAAAGTCACATAATTATAAAAGAAAACATTTACTTTGAAAATATTATAATAAGCTTGTAAGGGAAGCTTAGAAGATTTTTTAACAGTTGAAAATAGATGCACCCGCTGTATAAGTTAAAAAAAAGACATTCTTACCTTAATTCGGTCGAAAATGTTAAAACAAACCTTGTTTGGAAAACAACGAAAAGATTCCTTTATAAAATTCTTATAAAAATTCAAAAAAGGGTATAAATGACTTTAAACCATATTCAGTAAAATAGAAATAATGTTTTTAAATCCATTTTTAAGAAACATGGATGTGGATGATAATGAGGTCCTAGTAGATAATTACGTATAAACAACCTCGGATAATGAAGAGATTGTGAAACAAACCCTTACCATGTAGTTTTACTTGGTTGAGGGTAGGTTAAACTCCTTTATAATGGTGAAATAATTTTTATAAAATTATAATAGAATCATACACATTAATATGATATCATATATTATCTTTTAACTTTGCATTGTTAATAATATTTTAGTATTATCGTCGTTTCGGGTGTTAACTTACTCGTTTTCTTTTATATGTTTTGTTACATAAGACGTGTTTTTTATGGAAAGGTTCTATATTATTAATATAAATAATGATATCAAGCCCGTAATCATAATTTTTAATCATAAAATGAGAATTAGACTTGAATGGATACGAAGGGGAATGAATCTCATCACGTTCATGGAGACGGTAGTCCATACGTATGCACGAGCGACAATATCATTCTTTGATATTAAAATAATATATAATTGGATGTTGTATCATATATAAAGAATAATTATAATGTTATATTTATTATTTACATGAAATAAAATTCACTATTATACCCATCCAAATAATAATGTATTGAATAACAATTACACCACGACGTGGAGACGGTAAGCTGTACATACAGACGTATGGCGACATGTCATTCAAGGGATAGATAGAATACTGAATATGGTTGTACCATATTTATAATAACATACCATTATATAGTATATTCTGGAGTTATTATTTTAGAATGGAAATAACAAAGAGAGAAGAAGTTGAAGAAGAATGGAACTTGAAAGAGGGTGGTGAAAACATTACCTCTTCTTCAGGTTCTTCCTTTTCATTTGATAAAAAGAGATCCTTAGGTTGGCTTTCTGATCAAACTAAGTCCTCTAGGTTGAATTTAGGTAAGTTGAGAGAATATTTGGGCAGGGTTTGGGAGAGCCAAAAGGATTTGAAGGTGTGAAGAATTAGTTAGAAGTGGTGTCCTTTTATAAGTGGGAAGAGGGGATCTTTAAGAAAAACTTAAAGTATTAATTTATAATAAATTTATATTCAATTTATAATGGCTCCAAAGTGGATTATTCAATGTCTAATGTAGGGATGGATCTAAATTCTTTCACCCAATATATTTTAGATAGGTATGGGTCATTATATTACCCTTATATTTTAGTTTTAACTCTTAGGTAATTTGATTGACATTTACCATGTCACTTTGTATTTTTATATTACATAGTTAATAAACATACCATATACATCCAACCAACCCCGAAGTGGTCCATTAATGATAAAACTATCATGATATAAGTATCATTTCCGAACATTAGAGTATTAGGAATAGAATATGAATAAATAATATAATATTTGTTTCAAAAACTCTTTTATGCCAATTTTGACACTATTTGGAATTTGATTTTTGTGAAAATCACAACAGCATGATTACTTTGAAAAAAGTTAATTAAATAAATAATATCATGTCCTAATATCCTAAAAAATTAGTGGAATTCCTAGAAGTCTCAAATTACATTTATTTGGTTATTTATAATATCAATTATTTTAATATTTCGTTAATTAGTTAATTACTGCATCACCATTGTGTCATAAATAAAATAAATTATTTAATTTCTAAAAATTATAAATAAAATACAATTATGTAATAAATCGTTTTATATTTCTAATAAATATTAAAAATCTATTTTATCTTATGTATAACCATATATTAAAAATGTTTTAGTAATTAAATTTTGATTTTAACTCTTTTAACTCTTCTTTGAATTAAATAATAATTAATGTCCTAATCTAATTCAAGTGGACCTAAATTATAATATTTTATTCCTAAGGTTGTTTTTGGTCGAGATACACTTGTCCAATAGAATTAGGACATCTTTTAGGGTAATATTAATATCATTTTTACCCTCAATTACACTAATTACTTTTAACCGTGGTAAATAAAAGTTAAAAGTTACTAATCACCAAAAATTATTTTTATCATATTGAACCACATTTTACTCCTTGATATTAACCGTGTCTCTCTGATTTTTGCAATTCCACTCATAGAAGAGGTAAAATTATGTTTTTGTGAATTTCCAAATTCTCCTAGGAGGTGGGTAAAAGACAATGAAAAGTTCAATAAACTTTTTATATATATAAAATTATTCTAAAAAACTTCAATGAATTACATTGAACTTATATAGGTATTATGTATCTATTTTGAACATAATTAAATTTAAATAAAATAAATAATTATTTAAATAAAAATTCGTTTTTAAACCATAACTTAGTGTTTTTTCAGTATTCATAAAAAATTGAATGTTTTCAGAAAAATACCAAAAACTCACCCTAGGATAATATCAGTATTCCTAATCCAAATATGAAGTCCATTTTGAAAGACAAAATTTATAAAATTTCAAAAAGTGGGTATTACTATTCATAATGGCTCCTTTGATTAGTCACGGTGTGTTAGAGTCTCAAAGTTGCCTACAATGCAAGCTATTGCATTATTCAAAGGGAAACATACCGTGGAAGCTTGGGGTGTTACATTTCACCTGCTTCAAATAATCACGTCCTCACAGTTGGAAATTTTTCTTTGAAATAAAATGTTGAAAATAGAGAATACATTTATAGAAAACCCATATAGGAAATAGGTTTAATAAAATATAGTTTTAATAAGAGGGAAAGGGAAATGAGAATGTCACCACCAAATTAGGGTTTCTAATAGGAGAACATTGGTGGAAATTATAGACATGTAATTAGAGGAAAACATAAATATTTATAGGGAGTGATTGAGGTCATCAATAACAAACAAGTGTAGAATTGAGGGCCTCGAAGACATCAATCTATGATGATTTAAAATATCACCACTTCAACAAAACATAAGGTATTAAGATAACACATTTTTGGTCTTAATAACCCTTACCTAATGTTCAAGAATTAACTTCTTCATAAAATAAGATAAATATATATATATACATCTTGACAAGTAGAGTTTTCATCCTTCAACTAATTTCTACCACAAACTCATATTTCACTCCAATAGATAATAGAACTCAAAAATATTATATTTATCCTAATAGTATAAGGTTCCAATAATTAACACAAACCTTTATAATGAAAAATTATTTTGTAATAACCAGGGACTTCCTGTAGGCTAGTGGTAGGTAATAAAGGCATGTCGCACTATGGTTGTTGGTTTGATTCCTGCAGCTTTGTCCGACGCGACGGGTTATCGCCCAACCTGCACGTTGTCCTTTTCCTAAAATAATAGTATCATAATATTCCAAAAATAATCATAAGAAATGTTTAAACCATGAACAATACTATCCAAAGTTCAACTTAATTCATTCCAGAACATTATAGTTATCCAAAGTACCTCTGTCCTGACTCAATGTAAACAGTATCTAAATTCCAAAATCAATCGCAACGTTAGATTATCCAAATAGTGTAATGTTTCTCTTATTGTCACATACTGAAAATATGATTACCTTAGTCATATTAAAACATTAATTAAAACAACAAGTACTGCAGTACAATCCTTATATATATCACGTTATTCTCAAAACCAAAATATAATCCTTAGTCCAAAAACACAAATATATTAATTATTCCTCTTTAACTACACTAACATCATAAGCTTGGTCTTGATCCCTTGGCCTTTTCTGAGATAAGTTTCCCTGACACTTAGGACATTCATTTGCATAATTCCCCAATTCTTTACAATTGTAGCATTCAACATTGACAGCCTCCTTCTTTCCCTTGCAATCACAAGTCCGGTGACCTTTTTCTCCACATTTCTAACAAACTCCCATTCTTTTTATGCAAGTACTAGGGTGTTTCTTCCTACAATTTTCACATAATGTAAAATTATTTTTTCCCTTTTTCTCTTTATCTTTCTCTTGCTCCATCCTTTTCTTCTTCTCTTGCTTTACTTTATTGTCCTAAGATTTTGAGAATTATTTTTCTGTCTTGATAGCACATGAGACTATATCATCGTACATTGAGAAATATTGTGAGACTAATGCTCGATGAATAAATGGTTTTAACCAATCAATGAAATGATCAATATTACTTCTTGTGTTACGTATATAATCTGCAGCATGCCTCGCTAACCTTGTAATGTTAGCCTCATACATTGCAACATTTTCATCCTCCTTTTGTCTCAAACTCAGAAATTGACTTTCCATATCTACTCGATGGTCATGAGGAATGTATTTTTCTATGAAAAGATCTTTGAACTCTCTCCCTTCCAAATTTTATACTTAGTCATCTTCCTTCATGTTTTGAATCAATGACCACCATTGATCAGCATCTCCAGTGAGGCGGTAAACTGTCATGACATCTTTTTCCCTTTCGCTACTCCCCAAGGTGTGGAATATTTTCTCTAAGGAATTTATCCATTTCTCAGATACTAATGGATTTTTACTCCCATTGAATGTTGGTTGTTTCTTCTTCATGAAGCGATCTAACATTGAACCTCCACGCCGCGGATCAAGGTGCTTTATACGGGTAAGGTTATTATTCATAACCTGAGTGAGTTGTCCCAGTATGGTGATTATCTAATCAGCACCAGTTGCATCACCGACTCCACTATAATTATCTTGAGTAGGAGGGAAATCCCTACATGGAGTGCGTGGATTGATGTCATTTCCATTTCTTCCACTAGGTGTCATTTCTAAACAATTGCATAAACTAGATCAGTTTATGAATAAAAATTCATAATTCCATACTTTTAAAATAGTTTACATAAATTATACTATTGATGGATATAATCCATAATCATAAAAAGATGTTTTATTTGAGGATGGGTATACTCATAAACCCTTCATTATTATTTGTAATGAAAATGAGAATTATCCAAAGAAAATCCCCAGGGAATGTTGTAACCAAGAGTGTAGCAAGGTCTGTTGTCGTACACCAGTTCTCATTCGAGTCTAGCTCAAAGCGGTGATTTCTGGTTTTACCCCTAGTTACATCTGCGCCAGAGCTGCCTATAACTGTTGGTATCCAAACAGGGATGTATTTCTCGGAAAACTCACAAAATCTATATAATACCAAAATTCTATGATGTTCTTCTATACCAATCCTCAATGTCTATCTTGGGTCTATGTGCTCTAATCAGAATTTATCTAAATCTAGCTTCCAAGGTTTTTACTAAACTTCCTCTGATACCAACTGTAACGCCCTAACCCCAGTTAAATAGAGTCAGTGCATTATTACATAATATTTGCATGATCACAAGGTATCAACTCCCGAAATACCAAAATGTTTAGTAGCCCTCGAAACACTAGATATATTCATAAGTCATACATTACATCATAAATAAAAAAACTAAAACAACATGTTTTATTCATATCATCTCATACTATCCTTGTAGGCCATTCAAAAAATACTTCTTCACATCCTTGTAAAATAAAACATTGAAAGGTGTGAGCTCAGACGCTCAGTAAAGATAACAATATATCAGAAACTTGCATATATAAACATAAAAATTTAAGGCAATGTATAACTAAAATAAAATACATTTAAAGTTGAACTTCATCATAATATGGAAAAGATAAAATGAAATAATTCCATTTAATTATTCACATGGATATTCTACTAATCTAATAATCACATGCAATATCAATAACCACTTTCATAATAAGTGAATGCATAATTCCGAACTTTAATTTCTATGTCAAGGCCTCGTGCCAAGACCTAAGGGATAACTGTAACCAGAACCCAACCCAGAGAGTCTCTGTAACTGGACTCCATCCTAGAGAGCCTCTAGAATCGGACTCCAACCCGGAGTGCCTCTAATAACCGGAAACCAACCCGGAGTGCCTCTAACAACCAGACACCAACTCGAAGGGTCTATTGTAACCAGACCCCAACCCGGAGGGGTTACTTTTACCAGTCCCTAACCAGCAACATACTAGTCCAACACATTCATCTTAAAAAGATGATGAAATATAACACAAACATTCGTATTAAAACTAGCATACAAAATTCCAAAACATTAATCATAAACCGTTAATGGAATAAAAATAACTCATCCATAGTCAGACATATCAAAAAACCTTAAATACAATATGGAATATTTGTATCATAATAAATAAACTTCAAACAAGTGTAAAATTTATCAAAGGATGTTGACATATATGAAATCCAAACTATTTGAGGGAAAAATCTCTTATTTTTAAATCACTTAATGGTCACATAATTATAAAAGAAAAAATTTACTTTGAAAATATTTTTATAATCTTGTAAGGGAAGATTCAAAGATTTTATAATGGAGGAAAATAACCGTACCCACCATATAAGTTAAAAAAAGTCATTCTTACGTTAATTCTGTCGAAAAGGTTAAAACGGTCCTTGTTTGGAAAACGACGGAAAGATTATGTTATAAGCTTCTTATAAAAATTCAAACAAGGGTATAAATTAATTTATCCCATATTCTGTAAAATAATAAGAATGTTTTGAAATACATTTTTATGAAACATGGATGTGGATGATAAAGGGGTCCTAGTAGATAATTACGTATAAACAACCTCGTATAATGAAGAGATTATGAAATAAACCTTAACTTGTACTTTTCTTTGGTTAAGGGTAGGTTAACCTAGTATATAATGGTGAAATAATTTTTATTAAAATATAGAAGAATCTTGTACATTAATATGATATCATATATGATCTTTTAACATTGCTTTGTTAATAATATTTTAGTATTATCGTCGTTTCAGGTGTTAACTTGCTTGTTTTGTTTTATATGTATTGTTACATAAGCCATGTTTATTATGGATAGGTTGTATCTTATTCGTATATAGAATGATATCAAGTCCTTAAACATTATTTTTAATCATCAAATTAGAATTATACTTGAATGGATACGATGGGGAATGAATCTCATTGCGTTCGTGGAGACGGTAGTCCGTACATATGCACGAGCGACCATATCATTCCTTTGATATTAAAATAATATATAATTGGATGGTGTATCATATATACAGAGTAATTATCTTGTTATATTTATTATTTATATGAAATAAAAATCATTATTATAACCATCCAAATAATAATGTATTGAATAACAATTACACCAAGACGTGGAGACGACAAGCCGTACGTACGCACGTATGGTGACATGTCATTAAAGGGATGGATAGAATACTGAATATGGATGCAACATATTTATAATAACATCACAGTATATAGGAGATACTGGAGTTATTATTTTAGAATGGAAATAAAAAATAAAGAAGAAGTTGAAGAAGAAAGGATCTTGAAAGAGGGTGGTGAAAACATTACCTCTTCTTCGGGTTCTTACTTTTGATTTGATCAAAAGAGATCCATAGGATGGATTTATGATCAAACTAAGGCCTCTAGGTTGAATTTAGGTAAGTTGAGTAAATATTTGGGTAGGGTTTGGCCAAGCCAAAAGGCTTTGAAGGTGTGAAGAATTGGTTATAAGTGGTGTCCTTTTATAAGGGGGAGGAGGGGCTCTTTAGGAAAAACTTAAATTATTAGGTTATAATAAATTCATATCCTATTTATAATGTCTCCAAAGTGGATTATTCAAATTATAATGTAGGGATGGGTTGAAATCATTTCAACTAATAGATTTTAGATAATTTTGGGTCATTATATTAACCTTATCTTTTAGTTTTAACTCTTAGTTAATTAGATTGACATTTACCATGTTACTTTGTATTTTTATATTATATAGTTAATAAACTTACCATATACATCCAAGAGACCCCCCAAGTGGTCCATTAATGATACAACTATCAGGATATAAGTCTCTTGGCCGAGCCTTAGATTTTTAGGAATAGAATATTAATTAATAATATAATATGTTTTTTAAAAACACTTTTATGTCAATTTTGACACTATTTGGAATTTTATTTTTGTGAAAATTACAAAAGAATTATTACTTCAAACAGAGTTAATTAAATCAATAATAACATGTCATAATATCCTATACAATTAGTTGAATTCATAAAAAGTCTCATATTAAATTTATTTGGATATTTATAATATCAATTATTTTAATATTTCATTAATTAGGTAATTACTGCATCCCCATTGTGTCATAAATAAAGTAAATTATTTAAAGTATGAAAATTATAAATAAAATACCATTATGTAGGAAATATTTTTATATTTATAATGAATATTTAAAATCGAATTTATCTTATGTACAACCCTATATTAAAAATCTATTAGTAATTAAACCTTGATTTTAACTCTTTTAACTCTTCATTTAATTAAATAATAATAAATGTCCTAATCCAATCCACGTGGACCTAAATGATATTATTTTATTCCTAAAGTTGTTTTTAGTCGAGATAAACTTGTCCAATAGAATTAGGACATGTGTTAGGGTAATATTAATATCTTTTTTACCCTTAATTACCCTATATACTTTTAACCGTGGTAAATAAATGCAAAAAGTTACTATTCACCAAAAAATATTTTTACCTTATTGAACCAAATTTTATTCCTTGATATTAAACGTGTCTCTGGGATTTTCAAAATTCCACTCACAGAAGAAGTAAAATTATGTTTTATGTGAATTTCCAAATTCTCCTTGGAGGCGGGTAAAAGACGGTGAGAAGTTCAATAAAATTTTTATATATCTAAAATTATTCTAAACTAACTTCAATGAATTACATTGAACTTATATTGGTGTTATGTATCTATTTTGACCATAATTAAATTTAAATAAAATAAATAATTATTTAAATAAAAATTCTTTTTTAAACTATAACTTAGTGGTTTTTCACTATTCATCAAAAATTGAATGTTTTCAGAAAAATACCAAAAATTCACCCTAGGCTAATTTCAATATTCTGAATCCAAATATTAAGTCCATTTTGAAAGATAAAATTTATAAAATTTCAAAAATTGGGTATTACTATTCATAACGGTTGTTTTGATTAATCGCAGTATGTTAGAGTCTCGAAGCTGCGTACAATGAAAGCTATTGAATTATTCAATGGGAAATGTATCATGGAAGCTTGGGGTGTTACAATATCTGGATGACCAGGGGACTTCACAGTTGGACTTTCCTCTAGTGGTGGATCATTTCTGGGACGTCATTCCAGAGGACCTTTCAGGTTTTCCTCTAGAGCATGAGGTAGAAATTTCTATTGAGCTTGTGCGAGAGGCGGCACTGGTGTCCATTCCTCCTTATAGGATGGATACACTAGAGTTGTAGGAGGTAAAGAAACAGTTGGAGGAGTTGCAGGTCAAGGGTTTCATTCAACCCAGTACTTATCCTTGGGGTTCGCCTGTCCTGGTCATGAAGAAGTTAGACAGTACCCTCAGACATTGTGTGGACTATCAAAAGTTGAACCAGTTAATGATCAAGAACTGATATCCCTTTCCTAGGATTGTATACTTTTTTGATCAGATTCAAGAAGCCCGAGTGTTCTCAATGATTCACATGATGTCCTGTTATCATCATTTGTGCATTAGACCATCTGATATACCTCTCACAGCCTTCTGGAGCAGGTATGGTCTATACGAGTATATGGTTGTTCAAGTTAGGTATCAAGAACGCGCCAGAAGTTTTCATGGCACTAATGAACCGAGTGTTCCATCCATACTTGGATTACTTCGTGGTGGTTTTGTGGATGATATCTTGGTGTACTCTCACACTCAACATGACCATGCTACCCATCTTGAGATTGGTTTGAGTACATTGAGGGAGAATCAGTTATATGCTAATCTCTCAAAGTGCCACTTTTTGATGGACCAGATTCTATTCTTAGGTCATGTAATCTCAGAGGTGGGAGTATCAGTACACCCAGAGAAAGTGAGAGCAGTAGTTTCCTGGGAGCAACTGAAGAATGTCTTTGAGGTTCAGTGTTTTCTAGGGCTAGATGGATACTACATATGTTTTATTCAGGACATTTCACTCTTATTAGCACCGCTGACGGGTCTGACTAAGAAGGGCGCGATGTTCATGTGGTCAGATTCTTGTGAGTCAGCCTTTCAGAAGATGAAAGGAAGGTTATCTTCAACACTGATACTAGTCTTTCTAGAGCAAGGGAAAAGATATACTGTTTATTGTGTTGCCTTAGGTATCAGGCTGGGAGCTGTGCTTATGTAGGGATATGGAGTCGTTTCATATAGGTATCGACAGTTGAGGCCATATGAGAGGAACTACCCGACACACGATCTGGAGTTGGCAGTTGTTGTTCATGCCTTACGTTGTTGGAGACATTATTTACTGGGAGAGAAAAATTTGTTTTTCACCAACCCCGAAAGTCTCAAGTACATTTTCAATTAGTGGGACTGGAATTTGATGCAGAGAAGGTGGTTTGAGTATATTCAGTCCTTTGACATTGAGCTTGCCTACATACTAGGGAAATGCAATGTTGTGGCTAATGCATTGAGTACACTTCTGGAAATGGACAATTTCCCAACGGTTCTAAACCGTTTGGAATGCCTGCAGAACCATTGGTATATCTTATACCAACGGTTCTACAAACCATTGGGAAGTAAGCCATTTGGAAATCTCTTCCCAATGGTTTACACAGAACTTTTGGGATAGGTTAGAAAAATGAACCTATACCCAAAGTTTGGCACAACCGTTGGGATAGTTTTTCCCAAAGGTTTGGCTTGAACCGTCTGGAAAACCAACTAGATGACTTCTTTCCCACCGGTTTGTAACCCATTGGGAAATGTTTTTTACCAATGGTTCATAGAGAACCGTTGGTACCAAAATACTCATAATTCTATGCCAACGCTTTGAAACCATTGGCATAGCCTATGCTGTGAAAATTTGATAGCAGCCTACAATTTTCACAGCAGGCACAGAGAAAGGTGTCCAATTCTATATCATTTCTGATTCCCTCTCATTTCCAATCATTTCCAATTATTGTACCTACAATAAACTAACACATACATATACAATTACTTTACCTGCAATAACCAACTAACACATACATATAGAGAACAAATTCATACACATTTAATATATAAGGCATCCTAGAACTATACATATCTATAATTAAATCAGAATTCATAATGTAATAATAAACATACAATATTCATTTAGAAATAAATTTAAAATTTAGATTAAAATTATATGTGGAATCTGGAATTCAATTCATAATTTCATCGGTTTTTTGTATACTAGATAATTTTACTAGAATTGATGTCCATTTTAAACAAAATACATACACCTGGAGTGATACCGGCCACACAGTGCCTCAGATTGAGGCGAGGATAACTTTTTCACGTCACAAATGACCAATGGATTGTTGTCCTAAAGTATCAACATATTCCTAAAGCATTTGGTCTGTTTTCCATATGTCAGTTGTTGTTTTCACATAAAATGAAGTGATTTTTAAATAAAAGAGAGACACTTTTAGTGGTTCCGGCCACCCCGTGCCTCGGATTGAGGCGGGGTTGACTCGTAAACATCACAAATGACCCATGGATCATTATGCTAAAGTATCAACACAATCAGAATTCATTTGGTCAGTATTGCATATGTACTTAAAATGTTGTCCATTTCAAACATAAGAGAGACACTTTGGGTGGTGTTGGCCACACCGCAACTCATATTGAGGCGCAATTGACTCATACACGTCACGTGTGACCCATGGATCGTTTTACAAAAGTTTCAACAGAATCCAAATGCTTATGGTCAGTTTTTCGTATGCCAGTTTTTTTTTTCACTTATAATCCTGTCCATTTTAAACAAAAGAGACATAGTTAAAGTTGTACCGGCCACACCGCACCTCAGATTTAGACAAGGTTGACTCGTACATGTCTCAAATGACCCATGGATTATTTTCCAAAAGTATAAACACAATCCGAATGCGTTTGGTCAGTTTTCCATATGTCAGTTGTTGTTTTCACTTAAAATGAAGTGCTTTTTAAATAAAAGAGACATACTTTGAGTGGTGACAGCCACACCGTGCCTCGGATTAAGGCGGTGTTAACTCGTACATGTCACAAATGACCCATGGATCGTTGTGATAAAGTATCAACACAATCAGAATCTGTTTGGTAAGTTTCCAAAATGTACATAAAATGTTGTCCATTATAAACATAAAGGAGACACATTGGGTGGTGTCGGCCACACCATGACTCAGATTGAGGTGCAATTGACTTGTACACGTCACATATGACTCATGGATCCATTTTCTAAAGAATCAACACATTCCGAATGTGTTTGGTCTGTTTTTCGCATGTCAGTTGTTGTTTTCACTTAAATTGATGTCCATTTTAAACAAAAGTGAGACGCTATGAATGGTACCGGCCACACCACACCTTGGATTGAGGCGGGATTGACTGGTACACATCACATATGACCAATGGATCATTGTGCTAAAGTATCAACACAATCATAATCCGTTTGGTTGGTTTTCCGTATGCTAGTTGTTGTTTTCACACAAAATGATGTACCTTTTAAACAAAACAGAGAAACTTTGAGTGGTGTCGGCCACACCACGCCTCAGATTGAGGCGAGGTTAACTTTTTCACATCACATATGACCCATGGATCATTATCTTAAGGTTTCAATGGAAACCTAATGCATTTGGTTGGTTTTCTGTATGTACTTAAAATGTTGGCGATTTTAAACAAAAGAAAGATACATAGAGTGATCCCGGGCACACCACGACTCGTATTAAGCCCAGGTTTGCTTGTAGAAGTCACATATGACCCATGGATCGTTGTGATAAATTATCAACAAAATCCGAATTCATTTGGTTGGTTTTTTGTATGCCATTTGTTCTTTTCACTTATAATCCTGTCAATTTTAAACAAAAGAGAGACAGTTTGAGTGGTACTGGCCACACCATGCCTCAAATTTAGATGGGGTTGACTCGTACACGTCTCAAATGACCCATGTATCATTTTCTTAAAGTATCAACACAATCCGAATGCATGTGGTCAGTTTTACGTATGCCAGTTGATGTTTTCACTTAAAATTATATCCTTTTGAAACAAAATAGAGACACTTTGAGTGGTGTCGGGCACACCGCGCCTCCGATTGAGGAGGGGTTCACTCGTACACGTCACATATGACCCATGGATTGTTTTCCTAAAGCATCAACACATTCTGAATGCATTAGTTCCGTTTTTCATATGTCAGTTATTGTTTTCACATAAAATGATGTCCATTTGAAAGAAAAGAGAGACAATATGAATGGTTCCGGCCACACGGCGCCTCGGATTAAGGCAGTGTTGACTCATACATGTCACATATGACCCATGGATCATTGTGCTAAAGTATCAACAAAATCATAATCCGTTTGGTCAGTTTTCTGTATGCTAGTTGTTGTTTTCACCTAAAGTGAAGTCCATTTTAAACCAAAGAGAGACACTTTGAGTGGTTTCGGCCACAACACACCTCATATTAAGGTGAGGTAGACTTTTGGATGTCACATATGACCCATGGATCATTCTTCTAGAGTGTCAACAGAAAACGAATTTGTTTGGTATGTTTTCCGTATGTACATACAATGTTGTCCATTTTAAACAAAAGAGAGACTCTTAGAGTGATCTCGGCCACACCGCGACTCAGATTGAGCCCGGGGTGGCTCGTACACGTCACATATGAACCATGGATCGTTGTGATAATATATCAACAGAATCCTAATGCTTTTGGTCATATTTCCATATGCCAGTTGTTCATTCCACTTATAATCCAATCCATTTTAAATAAAAGAGACACAGTTAGAGTGGTACCGACCACACCACACATCATATTTAGAAAGGGATGAATCATACACGTCTCAAATGTCCCATAGATCATTGTACTAATGTATCAACCCAATATGAATGCATTTGGTCGGTTTTCTGTATGCCAGTTGATGTTTTCACATAAAATGATATCCTTTTGAAACAAAAGAGAGACACTTTGAGTGGTTCCGGCCACACTGCGCCTCCGATTGAGGCAGGGTTGACTCGTACACTTCAAATATGACCCATGGATCATTTTTCTAAAGAATCAACACATTTTGAATGCATTTGGTCAGTTTTTTGTATGTCAGTTTTTGTTTTCACTTAAAATGATGTCCATTTTAAACAAAAGATAGACACTATGAATGGTGCTGGCCACACCGCACCTTTGATTGAGGAGGGGTTTACTCATACACGTTACATATGATCCACGGATCATTTTTCTAAAGTATCAACACAATCAGAATCCATTTGGTCGGCTTTCTGTATGCTAGTTTTTGTTTCCACATAAAATGAAGTACATTTTAAACAAATGAGAGACACATTGAGTTGTTTCGGACACACCACACCTCAGATTGAGGTGAGGTTGACTCGTACACGTCACATATGACCAATGGATGGTTCTCCTAAAGTTTCAACAGAAACCGAAAGCTGTTGGTCGGTTTTCCATATGTACTTAAAATGTTGTCCATTTTAAACAAAAGAGAGACACAGAGTGATCCAGACCACACCACGACTTAGATTGAGCTCATATTGGCTCGTACATGTCACATATGACCCATGGATCATTGTGATAAAGTATCAATAGAATCATAATGTGATTGGTTGGTTTCCCGTATGCCAGTTGTTCTTTTCACTTAAAATCACGGCCACACCGCTCCTCAGATTTAGACGGGGTTGACTCGTACACGTCAATTTGAGTGGTTTCGGCCACACCACGCCTCAGATTTAGGCGGCCTTGTTACCAAGTATCTCACATAGGGGACCAGGTACCACCTGAGGAATGGTATTACCATCATGCCAAACAGACATGTCCTCGGTTCATCTTCAAGGAACCAATATCAGTCATGAGTATTAGAAACCATCCTGGTAACCCTCACGTAGAAACCAAAGCATTCCTCCTAGAATTTCATGTCTAAATTCCCTGATCATGATGAGTCCGTCCATGAGTCCATAACATGAAACTCATGTCTTATCCTATCAATTGAAAAGTTAACCAAATCAAAAATGGCATAGTTCACATAACATGAAGAATGTATAGCAAGGCTTCTTATTCAATTCAAAGCATATAATCACATGCATTTGATGAGAATGAGCTAATATTCTTACCAAGACATTCGTATAATTCATTTCATAAAAATTGAATAATCCTAAATAACATTTCATGATCAGAGAAATAAAAAAAAGGCATGTGAAATCAAGGAAGAGGGTGGGGGCTATCTGGGGGTCCAGGGAGGAGGGTGGGGGTCTGTGTGGGGATAGGGAGGGGGGGGGGGGCTGTCCGGGGGGCTGTTCGGGGACCAACGAGGAGGGTGGATGGGCTGTTCGGGGGGTCGTCCGGGGAGTTCCCAAACACACAAAACTCTACAAACATGCTCCAGATACACCGCAACCACTAAATGACATCAACATCCATGAAAACAGACAATATATAAAAATAACTCAACTATAATACTATACTACGGGTCTATAAACAACCAACAACTAGAATAGATTAAACATCAAATCTCATTAATATTAGTCAAAAATGTAACGGATCAAATTGCCCCACACTACTATCACTATCATCACCATCATCATCACCCTCATCCTTGTGGTCATCATTGTCCTCATCATCATCCCCACCCTCCTCAACAACCTCCTCCTCGCCCTCGCCCTCCGCCTCGCCCTCCTCCTCTACCTCGCCCTCATCCTCTCCCTCATCTTCCGCATCAAACTCCTCACCATCATCATCGTCAGGCTGGAAATCATCTTGAATACCACTAGAACTACCACATGGTGCACCATATATAGAATGTATTGATGACATATATTCATCAAAAGCTGGGCTGGCCTCTGGTGGAAGTGTTGGATGTAGAACTTTAATAAATTTCATAAATGCACAAATCACCCTAAAAGACTCTTCTGCCGTCTCTATGGACCTTTTGTCAGCCTTTTATGCCTGTTCCATTACATGATGTAGCTCGGTGGCACTACAACTCATACATGAGAAGGGCCAATACTTCTTCGGGGATATCCTAGGTCAGTAGCATACTCTACCAGAATGCTCCTCTCCCAACACGTAATGTAATTGATCAGTTGGCCCAAAATTTTCTGGTTCTTGGGAATCAAGATCCTCTAAATAATCCTATTACGAATATAAATATATTATTAAGTTACAAAATAGATATAAAAATATAAAATCAACATATTAAACTTAAAATCTACTGCTAAGTCTGTTCGTTGACTGCATTTCCATCCTTTTTCCGTCTACTCGTGCGAAACAGTTTTTCTCGTGGCACATGTCCTTCAATATTCAGTCATTTCCTCTACAATGACATTGAAAACTAAAGTTATATGAAAACATTAGGAAACGATTTAATAATTGAGGAAAAAAACGAAACTGTAAGTCATAAAGAAAACTTATAAACAATTTTCATACCAGCATCCTCTCATGATCTGGAATCGTAGTACGTCCCAGTGTGTGGAGGTATCTGTTGAATCAATGTTTTTTTATTTTTTCCAAATGATTCCTAAATAAAATTTTATAATCCAAATGATAGTATTAATTCAGAACATGAAAGTTATTATTTAAATACCTCAAATGTAATTAATACCTTCAACTGAGTACTCTTCCAATGAGTAATCATCCACCGATACGGCTCTATAGGGAAATCATCCACAACTGGTACCGGCTCTAACTCAATGACAACTCTAGCATGACATCCATTATACAAATATTTCTTGTATTCTCTCCAATGATCACCTAAATCCTTCAGACGTGCCGGTTATGCACCCTCACCATCGGGAAAATTAAATCGAAGCTGAAACAAAAATATTAATTCATATAAATACAAATATAATTCATGGCATTAAATACAACATATTTTTTCCCCATATCTCCGGCCAAGCTCTATCCTAGACCTCATGTGGCAACTGTCTCCATGATAGCATACTAATGGGAATGATGTTGGAGTATTTTCCAAGTGTCACCAAAAAAATCCGACATTCCTGCCCTATTTTCTTAACCATTTGGTTGTCTTCATTGTAATCCACCATTACCTATGTGCGGAAGTTCCACACCACACACATGCGTGTACTCACCCGCCCCCGCCTCCTATCAGTAGATGTATCTGTCGTGAATGAAAATAAAATATTTTATCAAAACATGTTATAATAAAAATAAATATTTTTATAAAATTTTTTATGGTTCTATAAATATACTTGCGCCAGTCTGATCGTTGAGCGCCACTGGATCCACAGAAACTGATAGAACACTCTATGGTAGAATAGGAGTCAAAGATGATGGAATATATAATCTCGGAGAGACAGAAGTAGAAGGAAAAAAAGGTGGGACAACTATATGAGCATATTCTGGATGGAGAGTGGGAATCATCATGGGATATGAAAAAGATGGGCTAGATGATGCAAGAGGTGGTGAAAACATCGGAGGCCTAAATATCCCATGTGTCCCTAACAACACACCGGGATTAGAATGTGGGAAAGATGACTTGTCAGTGGGAGGGGAAGGGTCTAGCCAGGTACGCGGAGCTGCTCGTCCACCTCTGGTACAAACCCTCCTCATACCACCGTCCTAAGTACTAGGACTAGTACTAGGCTTCACGTTGAATAAATGTCGATGTATAGGTGGATCCTACAAAAATGTTTACAAAAAAATTAATCACATGACATTATATATTCTTTAAATATATATATTTGAAATAAAGTACTCACTGTAGGCACTAATGGTGGTATGCCCATCTCCGCCATTCAACGACTGTTCTCCATCATTTTTTCCTTCATCTCTCTTAAATTGAATGCTTTTCCTGCTTTTGAATACAAATATTTAATTAATTAGAAAAATTAAGCTAATGTGTAACCCAAAAAACTAAATATATGAGGGAATATGTGGATTAATTGGTAATTTAGCTATAATTTGTTTTAGTAGAGATTGAATGGATTTAATGAATCATACAAGTTGTAATGTTCACCATGTTAGAAATAATGTTTGACTAAGTTTGAATACAGTTCAATTCCAAATTAGAAAATGCAATTCAAATAAAACCGCAACAAATAAACATTGAAAATTCACATAACAGTAAAGTAAGCTAAAACAAATTTGTGATCAATAATAAATCAATTTGAATAATACCAACCTTAACAACCCAACTCGAGGTAAACCAAAAGAAATGAGAACATGGATGAATGATTCTATATATTTTCAACCACAACTTCAGGTTCACAACCAACTATGAAAATTGATCTATTGGAGTCATCAAAAGAAGTAAATGGATTGGTTCCAATGGAACTACGGAAAGTGTCAATTACATCATCACCATCATCAAAAATTTGTCTTGGAATTACTTCAACTATGACACCAAATTCAGGTCGAAGTTGGTATTTGACATAAAAAACTTGTTTAGCCATTGATGCCAACACATATGGTTCTTCAGTAGCAAGAGTGCGAGTCATATTAATTACTCGAAATCCACAATCATCAATAAATTTGCTCTGTATCATCATCGAATCAATCCAAAGGAATTTCATCATTATGACTCTTCCATGAGAGTAATACTCCAATATTATTATTTTCTCAATGACTCCATAGTAACCCAAATTTTTAAATCGCGGTCTACTATATGATGCACTTTCATAACAATCTATTGTGGTAGTAACCATAACACCATCATGTTTTGTTCTCATGTTCTTTTCCCGCTCAGTGAAAATAAATTTGTACCCATTGATAACAATTGATTTACAGTCATGAACCATGGCTAGTGAAAATCACCCCACTCTCATAAAAGTGAGTATTGTCCAAGAAGGAAACATAATATACAATGTACAATGAGAACTATATTTAATTGACCCTAAAGTTATATTAGTATAGTGATCTTGGGGGAAATGGAATAAATGATCCTGGTTAACTGATGAATTCAAAAGCATGTATTCCATATGTTGGACACTATCTAAGGTAAGAAATCCTGAGAGGATGGGTATACATCATTCAATTTCTTACATGCAAGTGAGAATGAAGGCTTGAATTAATGACTTGAGTTCACTGATTAAATGAGGGTAGAGGTTTCATAGGATATGTAAACAGAATGATTAAATAAGGGTAGAGGTTGCATACACTGTGCATGGTTGGGGAGTCTCAGCCGATTTAGAAACTAAAATAAATTCTCATTATAGGTATCAAAAAGAAACATCAGCATCAAAAGAAACTCCAAATAAAAAAGGACTAAAAACATAAAACATTAAAATCATTCACTAATATGCATGGTTTATCCATATATTTAGAATTAATTATATATCTTAATCATGTACCACCTCTATAGCTCCCAATTTTCACCAATAAACATAAGGTAAATATCTCAAAATATATTTAAAACAACTCATTACTAGGCTGAAATCATAAATATAATCTTGAACCAACCATGAAATCTCTTTCACAACACATTCTCACACACCAATTATCTCATGTGTTAATAAATACCGAACATAGTCACAAAACAAGTGTACTATAACAAATTACATTACATAATCCTTATTAAAAAAATTCTCATTTTAATAAAACACTTTCCTCAAGATTAAATCATTTCCGAAATATCTTTCAAAATCCATTTTAAATCATTTATTCCTGCCTTTACCAACAGTTTTATTAAACCATTTCTAAAGGCCTCCTTGAAGAACTATTGGTATATGAGCATTGGGAAAACCTAGATTTCTAATAGTGGATTCCACTAGACGAGGTGTGAGTCCACTATTCAATCATAAATCTAGAATTTCCCATCTAAATATCTAAGTCATCATGACTAGTCAAAAGAGGTGAGTATGATAATGAAGTTATGAGGATCACAATGAGGATCATTATCAATATCAATCATATTATTCAGACCTCAAATCATATCTCAATCTCACCCCAATCTCTATCGATGTGAATATTCCCATTTTCAACATCCATCAATTGTAATTACAATAATTGAGAAAGTGATATTAATGAATTATTACAATTGAGGATCTTTATAAAGATCCAACTGAGTGGTAAAAAATCGGTAATTCAATTCAAAACCCCTTATTTAATTCAATATTTAGAAAGGTTATCTATACCAACATCCTTTCAAAAACTAACATGTAATTCTAAATAGGCCTTTAGAAAATCCTTTATTTCAAAACATCCCAAAGGCCTTAAAAGATGTTTTACAATTAAAAATTCTCAATATTAATTCAAAACTTGGGATTACAACCTATTTCCACATGAATAAATATATAATTTAAAATTACCAAAGAAATATCATTTAAAAAAAACATTCTGAGAGGGTTCATTGTCATTTCACAAATTAAATCATTAAAAAGTACTTAGAAAACATTAAATAGGTCAACTCATTTCATGAAAATCAATTTATTTCATTCTTAAAAAAACACGAGAGAAAGACTCCATTTCTCCAATTCATTATTTAAATATTCTTTGAAAATAAATCTAAACTGTCATGGAATTAAATAATTCATAAATACTTGAATGATGTCAAAATTATATTTATCAAATTCAGGAATTGTTCAATTCAATGAGAGTTAGGTTAAATAATATTTTACAAGGAATTTCAAGGAAAAAATTCAAAGAAACGTTGCTAAAAATTAATAAACACATATAAATAATTTTCAATGTAATAATTAATTAAAAGATGAAGAAAAAGAATAAAAACACATACTTAGAAAATCTAGAATCAAACCGCAATGAATTTGAGATGTTTCATCTTCGATGGAGGGTTAAATATTTAATTAATTAAATGGATTAGAATGGAGAAAGTCTAGGTTAAATCAAAATAGAAAAAAAGATATACACATCAAAATAAAAACTTAAAACTAAAATATTATATGAATAATAATAAAAATGAGGTAGCAATTAAATATTTATGTATATAAATAATAAAATACTTGATTTGAGATGAATGGGATGGAGTTTCAATAGTTCAGATGGGGGAAGTCGAGAGAGGAGCGCTGTAGATTTAGGTTCTTTCTCGCGAATAGGGGAGAGGAGCGGTTGATCTATTATTAGGGTAATTTTTTCCAATTGTTTTTAAAAACCGTTGTGAATATTAGTCTTTACCAACAGTTTACTTAGTCTATTGGTAAAAAAACGATATCAAAGGCCTTTAGAAACGGTTTTGTAAAACTGTTGGTAAAATCTTGTATAAATTCATCTATATCAATGGTTTACATAAATCGTTGTTATAGATAGCCATTCCCAATGGTTTATATAAACTGTTGTGATGTAAGAGTTGGTAAAACAAGCATTTTTAGTAGTGGGAGGAGGACTCAGATACATGCAGTTTATGAGGCCTGTAGTGAGTGGAAGCTTATGGATCTATTCTCTGAGATGTATTTGGAGGTGAATGATAGACTGGGGCAGACTTTTCTATCTTCTGTAGCTATTACCTCTACCCTTATTGATCTAGTACGAATTGAACAACTATCAGATTCTAATGGAGTAGTCCTATAGGAAATCATGTAAAGAGAGGGCCATACTCATAGATGGACCATAGGTGAGGATGAGATCTTGCGTTTCTAGGGGTGCATATGGGGGCTAACAGATATACGTGAGGAGCTAATGTGGGACTATAATTCCTCAGGTTGGGAAGTTCATCCTTGCATCACCAAGATGTATCGTGGTCTACACTGTCATTATTGATGCCTAGAAGGAGGAGCATCAGTGACAAGTAGTGATTCTACAGTAGTTACCCATTCTCGAGTGGAAGTGGAACGACGTCATGATGGATTTCGTGATAGGGTTTCCAAGGTCTCCTCAAGGAAAATACATGTTATGGGTCTTCATTGAAAGGTGTACAAAGGTTTCTCACTTCTTGACGATCAAGGAGACCTTCCGTGTTGATGATTTAGGATGGTTGTACATCCCATAGATTGTACGTCTACCTAGAGTTCTGCACTCCATTGTATCAGATAGGGATGCACGTTTTACTTCTCGGGTCTGGCAGGGGCTTCAGATGGCTTTGGGTATATAGGTACTTTTGAGTACATCATACCATCACTAGACAAATGGCCAGTCCGAGTGTACGATTTTGGTGCTGAAGGACATGTTCCAAGCATGCATCTTGGATGTTGGAGGTTTTTAGGAGAAGCATATACCTCTTCTGGAGTTTTCCTACAACAACAGTTTTTGGATAATATTCAGATGGCATTTTATGAGGCTTTGTACGGTAGGCCATTCCGATCACCATTATGTTGTCTGGAGGTAGGAGAGGCAGCTTTGCTGGGACCTTGTCTTGTTTAGGAGACCACAGATCAGATAGAGTTGATTTGGAAAAGGATGGATTCTATGCAGTCTAATCAGAAGTCATATGCTGATCAGCGGAGACGACCTCTTGAATCTGAGGTCAGAGATCAGGTTTTCCTGCATGTCTCACTGAGGTTGGGACAAAAAAGGATTAGAAGATAGGGTAAGATTTTGTTGAGGAAAGTCATACCATTTTATGTGTTGGAGAGAGTTGGGTCGGTTGCCTATCGGTTACAGTTATCTCAGAGGTACCAGGCTATGCATGACATCTTCTACATTTCTCAACTCCGACGTTACATTCCATACCCGTCTCATGTCTTTCAACTTGAGGAGGTTGAGCTCGAAACGGATGCATCATTTTACGAGCATCCTATCCAGATTTTTGAGCTTAATACGAATGTTCTCCATGGCTGGTCTGTTCCTCTAATATGAATGCTATGGCAGCACGGGTGGGTAAAAGAAAAGACTTGGGAGAGTGCGGTCGACGTACGATCACTGTGGCCATAGTTGTTTGAGGTTTCTTCTTCTACGCCGTGCTAGAGAAATTCAGGGAAAAATTTCATTAAGGGGGGATGTTTTTAAGAACCCGGAAATTCTTTCCAGGTTTGTTGTTCCATTTTCAAGAGTTTTTGAGAAAAGAGGTTTTTTTTAGAAATTTGTCAAGTAAACATCGTGTACTTTACGAGTACACGCCGTGTACATCATTGTCGCAGGAGGCCATGTGCTGTCCATGTCATGGCCACACACATAGTCATCTAGGGTGGTGTGGAGGCCACCTAATGTGGAGTATGAAAATAGTATGTACATGCTGTGTACTCAAAAATTACATGTTGTGTATTTGGTTTTTTTCATTAAATAGACTGGGGTCACTTCAAATCGCGATAAGTGTCTTCTTCTAGGTCTCGTTCTATCGAGAGGGACTGTACAGTGCTGAAAATTCTACGATCCCTAGCGCCTCCATCTGTTCTCTAAATGGACTGTCGTCGATTGCGTTGGAACCGCAACGGTAAGCTCTTCCTTCTTATAGAGCATCATTTTCCAATTCCTCTTATTTTACATGTTATTGTCGGTTGAAAATTTTAGAAGTTTCTGCAGATATTCAAGTTTATAAGGAGATTCAAGCCTTGTGGTTAAATTATATCGATCTCCTAACCCCATGGTAAGTGGTTTGTGCCTTTCCGTTCGAAGTAATTGATTATTATGTGCAAATTACACCAATAACCTTGAACGGTGTATTGTATGTTTATTATTTTACCCCTGTTGGTTTCCTGCCATGATTCTATGCCCGTGTAGAGGTAAATTGGATATAAATTAGGTTAATTTCTATGACATGGATGTTCTACTCATGTTTTGTTATGTTAATGACCTTTTTCTCCTATTTAACCTATTGGCCGTTTACCTTCTTTTCCATGCCTTGTGGTCGTGGGATAGAGGGTTGTTTTTCTGACAGTCTTGAAAATCTGCAGACTGGTTATCCAAGTAGTTCTGTAGGATTACTTGGTCCATATAGAATTAAAATAAATTGACTTACACGGGGTCGTAAGAACCTGGTGTTATAAACTAAAAGAGGATAGACCGAGTGAGCTTCCTCAAAGAGTCTTCAGTCATTATAGAATATAAGGGGATAGATCGAGTGAGCTTCTTCATAGAGTCTTTGAGCTTTATAGACTATAAGGATATAGAATGAGTGAGAATCCACTTTATTTTACATTAATTACCATGAACCACTCCAGGATATAAGAGGAGTTGACCAGGTGAGCTTTTTTATAGAGTATGTGAATGTCCTAGGGCTATAAGGGGAATTGACTGTGTGATATTTCTCAGAGAGTCCATGACTACCATAGACTATAAGGGGAAATGGCTGAGTGAGGTTCCTCAGAGAGTCTTATAATTTTCATATGACCAAACTAGAGGGGTTAGGCTGAGTGTACTACCCAGAGGGATGTTGGTACATGTTTGGAAGGAACAGAGGGGATGGTTGTGAGTATTTCATAGAGGGATACCTATTTGTGCTTAGATACTTGTTAGACGTTGCATGATATTTGAATTGTGGATTGTTTACAGCTTAGTATTTTCCTATTTATAGATTTATGTGCTTTTACCTTCCATATATTCACTGACTGTTAGGTAAAGATCTTCGGGTGGTTCCCTACTGGGATTTAGTCTCACACCCTATTTGGGCCATGATTTTGGGCCCAAACAGATTATATTGTTGCAGGTATAGATATGGGCTAGCACCCTTCCACTTCAGGTACATGACATGCAATGGACCTGGAGAGCATGGGACGAAGCCTAGGGTTTCAATAATGAGGAGATGTTTGTTTTTCTTTTTTACTTTGTTTCAGTACTTTTGTATTCAACATTGTGACTTGTTGGATGTTTTCCTAGACATGTGGATCATGCAACAATTAATATGCATTGCTCCAGTTGTTTATTATCTCTAGTATTTCATTATTCACTTGTGCATGGATTATTACTTCTTTTTATATTGTATATTGTTTCTCATTCTCTGGGTACTCTGCCAATGAGGGAAAAATTTCCCCACTATCCCACCCAAAGTCATCACTACTAGTTGGCAGCCTCTGGCATTCGAGGAAACTCCCTTGAGTCCATGTGACCAACTAGGTACGGGGTACCGTTGGGTGGATTCTGGAACCTGGACGTTATAGGTGGGGTGTCCTAAATAGTATTTATAGTCCCCCTTAAGTGACCTGATATGTTTTTGGCAACAAGCCTTGATTTATAGGTAAATATATTTCAATTTTATTTTTTTTCCACATATTATATGTCTGATGCCTATGATATACACATATGGTTCATGTTATTTATTATATTATGAAAAATGTCTTATAAAATTCTAATAATATTTCCATATATCATGCTTCTAATATTTGATATGTAGGGTATGATCTTCAAATGTTATACTCATGTTCTCATACCCTTATGTTCATGTTATACTTACATATTTTATTTAGATATCCTTAATTATAATTTGATATAACCCCTTTCATTGGATTCATTTCCCCAGGTTATAAAGATAAGTTTTATGTAGAAGTACTGAAGGGGAAGATAAATTTGGGAAATATTGATGATCTTTCACCATGTTACAAGATTTTTTTTCTATGTTTCCAAAGCCACTAGAAAATTACGGTTCATGGGAATTTACTTTTGTAGTGTGATAAATATTCCTAAAAATTAATGTAATATCCATTTATATTAATCCTGGGTCACTATAGATGGTATCAAAGTGAATGTTTATTCATCCAATAGAAACTAGGATGAGAAATATGTTGTGATATCTCTACGAATATTTGTAAGGATATTTCTAGGGATGTCTCTACAGATGATTATAAGGATGAGTTAATGTTTATTAAAATGTCCTAGAATTTTGGTAAAGGATATAGTTAGTGGTTTCATAGAAATAAATCCCTATATGGATACTACAAGTAGATGTGACTATAGAAAAAATCTATATTGGGAGAACCCAAAAACACTGTATTAAGCTAGACTATATCAACGATTGGTGCATGACAATGCACGTTTCTACACAATTAGTTTGACACTCCATGAGGATATTCTCTAGGAATTAAAAAACTCCTTACGAACTGCCATGAATGATTTCAATTTATGGTTACTATGAATAACCTCAGATAGACCTAAGGTGTTATATTTAAATGAGTAAGTGTAATGATTTAGACTTCCTATACGAAATTGTTTTCATGACTATGTGGTTTCCTTCTATGATAATTGTTATTCAGACTATGATTTATGGTATTAGTCAAAAGAATAAACTAAAAGGACTTGGGTTGATATTGAATATTTTAGTTGTGGAAGGTATGGGTGTTATACAAATCAATGTCTTAATATCCCATGAATATAATCTTGAAGGTGGTACAATTATTGGTTATACTTATAAAGATAAAGAGACAACAAAAGTCATGTAAAAGGTATGGGATGTTCTAATAGTATCGTTAACTTTAAATGTAAGAATAATGATTATATTCATGTTGAGGAACCATAATACATGATTAATATTTAATATTCACGGAAAATGGGTATTAAGGAATAAGATGATATAGCGTGAGTAAAGGTTTAATAATAAATTTGGTAGATTTAAGTGTATATGTTTAAGAAATCAAAGATTATGTAATATGAATCATGATATATATAATTATTTTGATGATAAGTTTTTCATTTAGGATTGAAAAAGATATTTTGAATGATGATGAAGACTTATCAAAGTGATTTAATAGAATGGTGATATTTTTAAATAAGGTAATGTATCCTTTAATGCATTCAAGATGTTTAGAAAATTCTGTTTAGCTTGGATAAATAGATGATTGATGTGGATAATGTAAATTGGAAAGTATTTATTACCCTAGAACTAATTAAATATTTGTTAAAAAATTGATATATTTCTTCATTTATGATGTCTAAAACCTTTTGGATTTATGTAATATATCTATTAATCTTTGTAATAAGTAATAATTTATGTTTTCCAAAATGTTTTATTATAATTCATGTTATTTCGATGCTACAAGAAAATATAACATGTGGGTATTCCCAAGTCTAGAATATGAACACCAAGAGATAATTTGTTATATATGTGGGATAAATGTTATGATAATTTTCTGACCTTATTTAAAATTATTCATATTTTTACATTTTCAAATGATTTTAAGGGTCAATATTTATGGAAATTTTAAGTTATGATTTGAATGAATCTTTTGAGATTGAAGTATTATCATACCATATAAGGATTTATACACATTGCATAAACAATTCAAACCAATTTTTGTTGATTTTATTTGAAGATAGATGTGATAAATTATCATAGATCTCATGCTGTGTAAGTTCATAAATAATTAAAAATTCACCTTCCATTTTATAGAAATAGGTGAAGTAGAAATTGATCAGGAGAATACTAATGAGTGATATTTTTCTAATGAAAGGGAATGAAATCAAGTAAGTATATCTTCTTGTGAAAAAAAATTATTCAACATTAAGAAAGGGTTATTGAAATAAAATTTTGTCCTATTATCATCATTTTTTATATTAATGACCTCTTTCAAGCTTATTCACTTTATGATTTCATGATTGTTAATTTTCTCTAGAACACTCTCTTTATTGTGATTAACGATCTCTAACAATCTCTATGATTATTTATCCTTTTCATCCATGTCCAATCTCCCCTCAAAACCTATGTTAGTTATGTGAAACTTGGGATAACTATTATATTTCTATCATTCTATTTTAATGGAAGTTTTAATATTAATTTTTATAATGTGGGTTTATTGGAAAAGAACATTCAAGTATCAATCATTTAATAACCCAAAATATTTCAATGGTGAATTTCATTTTAATGTTGATGTAATGATACACACTGATATTTTTTTAATTATTATTATTATTATAATTATTTTTGAGCTAATTTAATATTTTCGTATTTTTATTTTCCCACAACACTGAATATAGATTTTTTAATATGAAATCACTAAGTGTGTCTTGCGTTATACACCACACCAATTTAATCCTATTCAACATGAAAAACATAGATTATCTTTTGGTACATAATAAATCATGTTTGTTCTATATTACACAAAATAATAGTTCCTTTTGGAAGATTTAATTACATGAAAGGTTGAGTTTTACCACACTACAATATAATATTAATATTATTATGAAAATATTATTAAAGCGACAACCTAGCCATTGGAATGGACGTTATGTGTAATAATAACTAAATTTTGATAATATAATGTACAAATTTATATAAAATGAATCTTTTTTATATCAAATACTATATGTAAATATACAAACTATTTGAAAATATAGAAATTAAATTTATAAGAAAATTATATTTCTATGTATAAACACAATTTTATATCATCAAAATTAATGAAACAAAATTTTATTAATGTTTTCAAAAATATTTATATATTTTATATTCAATAAATATATTTAATACCCATTAAATATATTTTTCATAGTTATAAGATAAGAATAAATCCAATTTTATAAATAAATAGATGTATTCATATAAAAGGTAATTTTTCAGCCTTTTTAATTGTGAACCCATTTTAAATATTATTTTTGAAACTTTTATAATCATTTTTTTGAAAAAATAATCTTCAGTTTTGAAATCATAACATAAAAATTATATTAAGGATATTTTTTGATAATTTTATGTGATGCCTTATTTTTGGGTGAATAATCAAAAATACTGAATTTTAAATCAAAACTAATTTTTTTCTATTTATTAATAAAGTTAAATTGAGTTTTTTACTAGTTCTAATGTTATAGTAGATATATTAAATATAATTTACATAATTGGAATTATTTTCACTCTGAAATTTTGGTATATAAACTTACCAAATAGTTGAATATTTTCCATTAAAAACCTTCTTTATTATCCCAATTGTGAGATTAAATCTTAATTAATTTCATCCTCTTATGTGATTACAATTTGGGAAAATAGATTAAATATTTGGAATAATAATAATTTATAATTTCAAATATGCTCAATTTTATTTTTTTTAAAATATTATTGAATTTAATTAAAATTAATAATAATGATTAAGAGGAAAATAAGATTTACAAGGGACTAAACCTTTCACTTAAGATCCAAAATGGCATAGAAACTTGTAAAAAGTACATTTTATGGAAATATATAGACCCTTTAATCCCTATTCTATAATTTTCATAATTATTGGATCCACTTTATATTTAAAAAATGTGGGTGGAATTCACTTTTAAAAAATTCATAATAACACCGCTCCCCCACCAATATAAAAAGGTAGTCACCCCTCCCACCAATTCACACATATAAAGAACTTTATCTCACCGAAACTCTACTAAAATAATCTTTGAAATCCCTCCCTTCATCTTATAAACCTTCATTTTTGTATAAATTAATCCAAGAAAGCCCTTTTATAAAAACTAAATGTAGTTACCCAAAGAATATTTAACATCCTTCATCATGCCCTTTTATTTTATTTTAATTATCCTCCCCATAAATTAATCATATTACATGATTATATAAAATTAAAAATCTCATAAATATAATGAGATATTATTTCTTAGGGTTATACTTACACATACAAAAACATCCATTTAATGGGTAACAAACTTACCATTATCTCGTCTGGCGAACTACCGCATCATGACACAATGTTGTTTATTATTCATTTACCACTTCACATAGTTTGGAATTATTAAGGAAACTATTTTTTATATGATATATTTAATATTTATTATTATTTAAATATTATATAACACAAATATTCATGGTTTCCATTTTTTGTAAATATAATAATTTCTTTTGGGGATGTGTGGACTACCACCTCCTCAAAGTGATGTGATTCATTAACACTCTACATGAATTGTATTAAGGATGTGTTTATCAAACATATATGATATATATGAAATAATAATTATCATATAATTATATTATATATATACTAAAATACTTCATATACTTTCATTATTTCAATAAAATAATAAAATGGAAACAATGCTCGTGCATACATATAGCCTACCGTCTCCAGGAACAGTGTATTCAATTTCATATTTATAAATTATGCAGATTATTATATATACTTATATAGTTAATATAAATGATATTCATATCATTATTTTTGTTCTATTAACAATTAAATCATGATCTAATTAATATTATTGAGAATAACGAGCCAAAGAAAATACAAAAAACAATGTAGATATTACCCAAAACATGACATTAATATGGGGTAGTTAATAGAAGGCTAACATAATGTAAAAAAGAAAATTATATAAGGTATTATTTATAATAATATGGTTCTTTTATAGTTTTTTAATAAACATATATTTATTATATAATAGTTTTGAACATGTACCAAGAAGGCCAAGACTTAAGGTATGAGAATTTCATCTCACTTTTTATTTCTATGAGATACATACACATTCATCTGTTTCTTCTATTATGTGGTATAGATACTTCTCTATCACAAGTTATATAACTAATTTAATTTAATTAATGATATTATATGTTTTAATTTAATTTATTCTTTCATGGAGATCGTGATTCAAAAGTTACTCATGTAGTAAGGGTTTTCTCATCACACTTTTCTTTTTCATGAGATAGAAGCCATGTTCACCTCCTATTTCTTATATTTGGTCTTTATAATACCAATGTATTCCTTCAATGATTATTATATTTAAATTTATTGGTATTTAAATATTCATTTTATTATATTTATATCAATGGGTTTATGTTTCAAAAGATACCAAATCCGTAATGTAATTTTGTCTCAATTTTACTTCTTTAAGACTTATTACCTGTTATGCACCAATATTTTTATACTAGGACTATATAATATCTTTAAAACATTATATAAATAATATAGTTCTTTTAATGATATTTAAAAATTCATTTAATGTTATTATTTTCATCGTATTATTATTCAATGTTACAAAAGTGGCAACAGTTTATTGACACAATTTTATCATTTATCAAGATTGTTCATAATTATACTAAAATTGATGAAATATTATAATCAATATCTCAATAAAAATCATGAATATTTTAAAGTTATGGGTATTAATTTTTTTATCCAATTAATGGTACCATTTTACACTCATCAATACTTAAGACATTTAAGCATTTTTTAATGAAAATCTGACTTTATTTACCCGTAATGTTAGAAATATGGGTTCTTTAGAAACCATGATTTATAAAAATGCTTTAAAAAATGATTTAATTATTTTCTATAAGTTTTATTGGAAAATTTTATGCTTGTTTTAGCTTTTTATAATATCATTTTATAAATTAATATTTTTGTCATTTTCTCAATCGAGGCAATTTTATAGTCTCTTACAACACAAAAGAAATGTTTGGAATGTAAAGATTTATCTACCCCCATGAACATCCTTCCTTATAAACTTTATTTTAAACTTTATATGATTTATTTTAATGAGAATTGTTTTTCTTGATATTCTGGACATTCATTTGTTTAATGTTTTTTTCATAGAAAATGTTTGAAAAATATATTATGCTTCAAATAAATTTTTAAAATTATTTTTAATGATTAAGTTAAATGTTTTCAATTATATATGTTAAAAAAATTATTTCAAAATTTTTTTATGATTAAATTATTGTGTTAAATTATTTTCAAATATAATTTTAAATATTTTCAAAGAAACTTTAAAAGAAAACTATTTTAAATTTTTTTACAATTTAAAAGTGTTTTAAATGTTCTCTAGATTCATTTATAAGTGTGAATGTTTATTTTCAAATTAAATGGTTCTAATTTTTTTTTGTGTTTTAAAAATATTTGTTTTCATAGATGAAAGGATATTTTCCAAAAATTATTTTTTTTTTCAAAATATATTTCCAAAGTAATTTCCAACTTAGATAACTTCCATTAGTGTTTCACATTCCTTTATGGGGAAATTATCCAAAGTATCCATTCATATTCTTTGTATAAATAGTTTAGGTTTTGATGACATGATTTTTTGGAAACCCATTTCTCTTTCATTGGTAAAATTATTATGAATCCTTCTTTTCATAGGTTATGATTTGATGAAATGATTATGAAACCTATATTTTCATAGAGGTTAAAATATTATTACATGTTCATGACACCCATTTCATTTAATGGGTTATGATATGATTATTTAGGATTCTATTGCACATGTATGTTTGGTTTAATTATGATATGAGTGGTACTTATGCCCCCCTCTAGTGTATTTTTTAATGATTTATATATCATGAGATCATGATGGGAATAAATTTGACAGGTTTGATCCACTATGGAAAATGGGGAAACCTGAAACACTATGGGAATATCGGGAAAACCTATCTACTATGGGAAGACGGGGAAACACTATCAACTATGGTACGATGGGGAAACACGATAACTTACAAGGAAATGATTGGGATTGTGGATTGTGGTGTGTCCTGCCTAGTAGCTGTAGTCCCCATGATGTGCCCTATTATGTTTTTTGAAATGATCCTTTACTTATAGGGAACAATATCCCATGTTTATATGTTATCCCAAAATTATATGTCTTATGCATATGATATACTCGCAAAGTTCATGTTCTTGATTATATTATTATTCATGTCTTATGAACTACAAATCATTATGACATGTGTCATGTTTATGATTTTTGATAAGATGGTTATGATATTAAAATGTTATTCTCAAGTTATGATACCCTTATATTCATGTGATGCTTTCATATTTCCTTTATTTACCCTTACTGACCATTTGAGATCAACCATTTCTTATGTTTCTTTTCCCTAGGTTACGAAGAATGATTTTAAGTGGAAGTAATAAAGGAGAATATATTTGGGATAAACATTAAAGATCTTCCACAATGGCTGAATACTTTGTTCCCAGTCTCCAAAGACACCAATATGTTATGCTCCATGGGCTTTTACTTTTGTAATGTGATGAATATTCATAAAAATGATTTTATATCCATGTTTGATAAACCTTATTTGCTATGTGGAATGGTTTTATAAAGAATATTTTTAGCTTTATCCATTCACTTGAACTTTTCTAGTATTCATCATAATAACAGAAGGAATTTAGAACATCATCTCATTATCAACTTAGTAAAGTTGAATGAGAAGATATATGAGAGACTACTCAATCATGTTCATATTTAAATAAATAAAAATCTAGTGAAGAAATGAGGATATGGTGTCTGAATGAGATTAGTTTGCAGTTCATCAAACAGTTTAAACCCTAGAACCTCTAGGAACTCAATGCGGCCAATGTGTTCATCAATATGAGGACCAATAGAGAAAACCTATCTAATATTGCCATAGATGTGTTCTTTTAAATTTAAAACCAAACATATCTTGATCACTCTTGGTATAAACAATGGAGATTCTAAATTTTGATATAAGAATCCATGTTTTCATGAGAATTCATGAGTTAAATTGATAATTAAAAAATAATTAAATATTGATTTTTGAAAACATCACTCAACGGTTTATCATATACAGTGAACAGTTCATCACATTACTCCTTAGTAGGAATACCAGGTAATAAGTATTCTAGAATGTAATCATTCTTTTCACGAGGAGCATAACATGTTGTTTTGAGAACCTCTATTGTACGATATAACTAGTGAGGGTATTTTCATTATCCAGGATTAATAACATGGATAATGTGGTTAATAAACATTCCATTATTATAAAATTATAATAAAATAGATTATTAGTACTTTTCTTGATTACAAATTATGTGATACATAATTATAATATTAATTTTATTTATTCACAATATATTTTTTCAAGTCTTAAAGACTATCACCATTTGTAACATCTCATTACCATCCTTCATGTATTCTATGACCCTTGTTTTGATATCCATTAATCCACGTCTTATTTTGGGTCATTCTGGGGTATTGAGGAATTTTTTGGATTTTTATTGAGCAATCCATGGTTGGTGAAAAGTTTACCCAAACTGTGCACCCCTAATGAAAAATATAAACCCCATTGACAGTGGGGAATGCATGATTGTCACATAGTTTCCAAAAACTTGTGTCTACCTAGGGAAAATCACAGGCCCTGAATAGTAGGGGTGAATAACTGGTCAACAATTTCACCAAAATATGTTCCCTCTCTAGTTAACCGTGAATGTGAGATAAATAATATTTTGGAAGGTATTTTAATATTTCTAAACCCACTAGCTTATTCACCTAATCATCCCATTAAAACCTAAAATAATTTATTATTCCTTGGAGGCTGCCAAGAGGAGATTCGGTTCTCTCAAAACCCTTTCCTTGGCTAATAAAAGAGGTGATGATCTCGATCAACCTTATCTCGTTAAGTGGATATCCTATAAAGTAGTTTATTATGATCTCTACTTCTCTCTTCCTTAGAGTTTAATGGAAAATCCTGAAATTGTAGGATATAATCTCTGTTTGAATGGACCATGATCCTAGGTCATGTTCCACGATCTTCCATGAAATCATAATTAGATGGGAAGTCCCATTGCGAGTGTTGATTTTGGGATCAATGATTTAACGGTATTTGGTTCGACAATTATTTTACCTATAATTGAATCCTTTAATTTCATGATTAAATTCAAATGGGTTTTAATTGATTTAAAACATGTATTTGAGATAATTAGATCATTGATTTGAAATGGGCGTATAAATTGATAAAAACCCCAAATTTCAATGGAATTAATATAGTGGGATTGATTAATGAGAAATTATGGATTCATTTGGAAATAATTTTAATTATATTATTTGAATATGATCTTGAAAATATTTATTAAATTTAAAAGTGATTTGAAATTTCATGAAATAATGAAAAACTATGATTTGGTTTGGAATGGAAATAAGAATATTGAAAACTAATATTGGGAAATTTTATTTTAAAATGTTTCTAAATGATTGATTTCCATTTTGATTGATTGGTGTTTGAAGAAAAAGTTATATTGGGTAGTTAGTGGTATCTAAGACAAGAACACTAGGACCATGACTCCCTAGAAACTGATTGATGATGAAAATGTTAACTAAAACTACAACAGCCTGACTTCCCATAATGGGTTACCCTATTGGGGTGTAGACTACCTATGAGGGGTTATCCCATTTTGGTGTATTTTTGTTTTCAAACGTTAATAGAGTTGAGATGATCACTAAGATCGGTTAGTAACATATTACTGGATAAAATAACATTCCAAAGGGCTTTTGTACACAGTGGTTTACTATGAGTTGTTTGATTTCATATACATTACCATGATTTTTAAACCATTTTATTCATTCCAATTGATTTATATAAATTTTTTTATATAGAATATTCTTTTAAACATGTTTGAAAGTTATTTTGATATATCTTTCAACTATTTTAATGGATGTATGTTTTGGTTTAAAATATAAAAATGAAAATTGATTCCCTATTTTATTTAAATTCAGACTGTAAATGGTAAAATTTTATCATATTGATTATGGAACAATTGGTGAGACCCTATTGAGTTTTATGGCTCATAATCAAATTTTTCACTTTAGGAATTTGATTACATTATTTTTCCATGTCAGAGAAAAGAGATATCAGTACATGGAGGTGGTGGATGTTCTTGATCCTTTGGGCCATGGAATGTAGATGGAGCTGACTGGTGGAGAACCTATCCACTTATTTAATGGGATGATAAATTATTATTCATATTAGATACCGAATAATTTGATGATGTATTGCTTTGTGTTTTGTTATACCTGTATTTTTTTCAGTCCATTATCCCTTTGGATTATTGATAAAAAAAACGTGAAATATTTTTTCATCCGTTGTTTATGGAAAATTCATTCCCTCTTTATTCTTGTATGATACATGGTGACATTCACCAACCTATGTGGATCTGGAACACACTTGATTCAATGTTAGTTCCAGCTTAGGTATCAAGGTACCATTGTATCTATTATGGTTGTTGAAAACATGGTATCGAAGGCCTGGTTAAGCATATCTTCCTGATATCAGTATGTAGTTTAGGATATCTTGATGGGACCTAGTGCTGTTAAAAGTGAGTTAGGCCAATAACCGTGTAATGAGTCTTAAGACACTGTGGGTGTTTTGGAAAAGTGTATTTGAGGAATGTTTTGATCTAATTTAATTTTTTTACCTAAATTTGATTTGGATATATTGAAATATGAATCATTGGATATTATTTTATGTGTTTAATTTTCCCATCGAACATTTTCATGTTGTTGATTTGAGTAATGTTGTAATATTTTCAATGATCTTTTTGATGCCAGGTAACTACATGAATTCAAGATTACATCTGAATTGGATCCACAAGGAAGCTTCTAGTGAACCCATGTGAGAAGATCCTCTAGTGGACCAGAATATTGTTTAGATATTTTTGTGTGCTATCGAAGCTCTAGGACAGGAACCTGCACCCATTACTATTATGGCTCGAGCTATGGATCCTTAAAGGGACATATATTTAAATCATGGGCTAGAGTTTCTGCACAAGAAGAAATTTTTGTTAAAAAGAACTAATTATACTCTATTGGATGATGAATGGTTGAACAAGATGGAGTTCTTTTTTGATTTCTGAAAAATGACTATGGTTATAAATGTGAAATATTATACCCAAAAACTAGAAGGGACTAGAAAGAAACTATTAAACTAGATATTAATGGTGAAAATCATTATGGTTTGCTGTGTAAGGACTTTAGAGTTCTTTTACATAAATAATTTATATACAGAATATATGTTACTAGCTAAGGATATGGAGGTTTAAAACCTCCAGTAAGCAAACAATTATGTGTTGTAGTATGTAAACCACTTTTCGGAGTTTCTGTAGTTTTCACCTGAGATTTTATAGAATCTGAATATGATGGATCATTGGTTTAATATGGTTCTTAGACCTAATATCTATTATTTAGTTATCAAAATTGAGATCACTACTTATAAAAACGTACTTGATAAGGAGATGATGGTTAATATTGACATGGCTATAAAGTCAGGGTTGATAAGAGTTCATTTTTCTCTTAGTGGTAGTTATATGAGTTCATTTTAAAGAAATATGACCTGTGACAAGTCTCATGGTCATTATCGACAATAAGAGTCCTATACAACTTATGTATTTCTTTGATGATGTCCATTAACTTTCTTATATCATGTAAAGTTTGGAATTCAAGATGTATTTGAATTGAGGCAACAAAGATCTACAGTTCTTATAGTCTCTTAGATCACCTAAAGTAATTATTCAATTTATTTGTTGTCCACAAATTAGAATTGGACCACCACCACCTAAGGGTACTATAATTTACTTAGACGCTTCATGTACAAATGGATTATAGACATAGGAATTTGGATGAAAACTTATTTATGTTGGGGAAGTGTGTCTAGAGGAAGCTAATATAGGTCCAGTGAGTAATTGAGGTAACATAATAATAAATTTATAATTATTGACTAATTTTCATGATATTGTTACATTCACTACTATATTTAAAATTAATATTATGAACCATCAAAATATTCATATGTATCATATGTATAATGTGGTGGATATTACTATTCCCTTTGGGATAAAGAGAGAGGAGGGCCTCTAGTATCCTTCTTTTGTATTCCCTTTATCAAAGATTGAAATTTTATGTGATTTTCAATATTTCAACATGAAACATCTCGATATCATTTTGGAGATTGATGGGATCATATATAATAATTTCTAAATTGATAAATATCTTCGACATGTCTTCTTTACTTTTCCTGATGGGGTGTTCCATGTATTTCGTGGAGAATGCGACCCATTTTTTAGTATAGTTGATCATTGTTATCCGGATTTGTGGAAGGTAATATCACTATTTTCATTTTATTTGGACTGAGATTCTTTTAGTGATGATATACCTCTAGTTTTCATTGAGTTTCCAAACATGTTTCCTTTTGATTTGTATAGTTTTCAACCTGTTAGAGAGGTAGTGGTTTCTACTGATTTAGTTCCAAATATTCAATGAGTATATATTGTTTCTTACCATATGAAATATTATATTTAGAAATAGTTGAATAATTAGTTGGATGATCTATTAGAGAATGGTTTTATACACTTGTGTATGTCACCTTTGGTGGATACTATTATCTTTGTGAAGGTAGATAAAAGAACACTCCTCTTATGTGTTGATTTCTAGAACTAAATCATTTTATAGGAAGAATCAAGTATATATTACCATGTATTGATGGTATATTTATCTATTTTAAGGGGTAAAATTTGTTTTTTATGATTTTTCATTGATTAGGTTATCATGTGTTGAGAATAAAATAATTTTACATTGAGAAGACCACCCTCCGAAGTAGGGATGACCATTATGATTATCTTGTTATGCCATTTGGTTTAACTAGTGATCCTATAGTATTTCTTAATTTTATGAATAAAATATAACAAATTAATCATGATATGTGTTTTGTTGTGTCTGGGAATAACATCATTGTTTACTCATAGTTCATGGAGGATGTTGTGTTTCATCTGAGAGATGTTTTGGAAATATTGAGAAATAAACGAATTTATGACATGCTATTGAAATGTGATTAATGGATATTAGTATCAATTTTCATGGGACATGTGGTCTATGAACATGGTATTTCCATTCATCCTTGGAATGTGAAGGATTTTATAAAATGGTAGAAACCATGTAACATTTTTGAGATACAGAGCTTCTTGGGTTCAGTGGTGCGTATTGCCACTAGTTTATAATAGAATTCTCAATGTTTTCTTTTCTGATGAATGCACTCTCTTGAAATGGAGTAAACTATTCTTGGAAGGATAAATTTCATAAACTTTTTTCATTTGAAATGAATTTTGAATTTTGTGTTAGTGTTGACTCTTCTGGAGTCTGGGTAGTGCGATGTAGTCTTTTGTGATGCATCAGGTTTGGGTTTGGGTTGCCTTATTATGCATGGTGATCATTTGGAATCCTATGGTTCTAGATATCTTAGATAACAAGGGAGGGATTATAAAACCCATGTACTTGAACTCACTACCATGATTCATGTGTTTAATAGTTGACAACATGTACTTTTATGAGAAAGGTTTACCATTTTTCTGACCATAAGAGTCTGGGTAATATTTTTTTCCAATAATATTTGAACCATCAAGAGAGGAATTTTGTGGAGTAGTTAAAGTCTTTTGATTTTTACATTTAACATTTCCTTGGGAATAGAAATGTCATTATGGATTATTTAAGTAGGAAAATTCCAAAAATTCCATGAAATAATTATTTTACGAGTGGATCATGATGGATATTTTTTAAAATTATCATTTTAGAGTTTGAGAGGAATAGGATAATGTTTTTTTGGAAAGTGATCAGCTAAACACCACTCTTCTCACGATTAATATCTATGAAAAACATCTTTATATCAAGTTTCATGTAATTATGGAATCTATTTATGGTGGGGAGACAATTGGAAAGCGGTTATTCTCTTGTGAAGGAATCATATGTTTTTAGAGTTGGTTTTTGCACCTTTTTAACTTGAGAAAAGATATAACTGGGTATTTCCATAATTTGAAATGGTTAATAACCCCTATAAACATGAAGATGATTTTTTATATGAGGTGATGAATCTAGTGACCAAGTACGAGATAATATATCCTTGATTTTGTGTGACATTTTTATACAATTTAGCATGTCATGGATGAGCAATAGAGACCTTGGGGTTTTCTTCAACATCTTTTTGTGCCGACTTGGATGTGGGAAGCGATTTTCATGAAATTTGTGGTTGAATTTATGTATACCCATCTAGGAAAGAATGAAATATGGGTTTTGATTAATTTTCTATCCAAATTGGATCACTTCTTACCCATTCATGATTCAACCATGGTTGAGGAGTTATCAAATATCTATGTGAATTTATTTTGCACGAAGCTCTATGTTATGTAGTCTCAGATAAGGATACATGTTTGACCTCTCATTTTTGACATGAACTTCAAGAGGTAATGAGATATGTAGTACATTTTATTATGGTATTCCATATACAAAACAATGGAGTAATATAGGGGGTTATAAAAATTAATGTGGTCGATTTATTTGGATCATGGGACATCAATTTGGGATAGGTTGAGATTTTATATAAAAACATTTACCTATACACAATTTGGATGTTTCCTTTGGAGTCCTTGTATGGATTTCATTGAAAATATATTTTTATCAGTGAGAAATTGATGAATTTTCATTGTTTGGATATAAACCATTCCAAGAGATTAAAACATGTATTTATTTGATACTTAATATTATATTTATGTAACAAAGTCAAATAAAATATTAGACTGACTATTGTAAGTGATCGTTGGAGTTTTCAAATAGTGACTCTATGTTTCTAAGAGATTCACCTCGATAGTTCCATTAAAGAATTGAGAGAAAAGGGAATCTTTCTCCATATTTTTTGGGAAAACATGAGATTTTTGAGATGGTTTTTAAAGTGGATCATAATTTAGAACTTCCACCATTGTTAATTTCAATACATAATGTGTTCTATGTGTCAATAATTTAGAAGTATATTTCTGACCCATATCACATCTTTAGATGGGAGGATCATGAAGTTGAGCCTAATTTATCCATTATTGAGCATCTATTTATGATTTATGATTCTAAGACAACGATACATCTTGGGGGTATGATACCATTGGTTTTTGTGCTATGGAAGCCTGGTTCTAAATCTCATGAGATGTAGGAACATTAGGAACTATTGATAGAGAAGTGGTCACATCTCTTTGTTCTGGTATCTTCTTGATAGGGGTTGTATGTATAGATTGTTTTCATGGTGGTGAGGTTGTAATATGACATTACATTATTTTAATTATTCCTTGACTTTTTTTCTCCTTTTGGTCACGATTTTTTTGGGGTTGTTCTCGGAGATTTAGGAAATCATTGTAATCTTATTAGGCTGTGCAAAGTTGGGGAAACGTTTTCCCAACAGTGAAACCCCCTAATGGAAACTATAATGACCTAGGATAATTATTAAATCGTGGTTGGTGCATGGTCTTCCAAATGGAGTTCCCACCTACAAGAAATAGTCCACCTCAAATTGTAGGGGCACGTGACTAGCCTACAGTTTCCAATAACGATGTCCCCCTCCTACTGACCACGTACTTATGATTATAAAGTTATGAAAATAATTTTAGAATTATTCAAACCCCATTTTATGTTCCTAATCACACCATTGTGATATAAATTGATTTATTCTTCCTTATCTTCGCCCAAGATGTGATTATATCCCCTCAAATCAATTTCTAGGGATGATTTAAGAAATGTTTATCTTAATTGACCAACAATGGGTAAGTGGATCTCCTCTAATGTAATTTATTCTGATTTAACATTATCTCACCTTATATTTTAATGGATCATCATATAATATATGTATGTAAAATCTGTTTTATTGGATATACATCATAAGTTTTATTCCTAGATCTTCAGTGCCTTCATTCATCATTGATGAGTCTGATCACAAGTTTTTATTTCTAGACACATGATTTAATGGTTGGTGGTTTCATAATTCATTTCCACATATTTGTAACATTGTATTGACAGATTAAATTGAAGAGATTTTTTAATAGATTTATAATAATGTATTTTAGATTATCTAATCTTTGATTTGAAAAAGAAATGAAAATTATTGGTGTAATTTTTTAAACATAATGGCTTAAATAAGAAATATTTTTGTTGAAAACATTTGTTGTTTATCTTGAGAAAATTTATTAAATTGAAATGTAATTTGAAATGGAATGTAATGATGAAAACCTATGATTTGGATTTAAAGAGAAAAATGAATGTTTAAAACTTAAATTGGGAAATTATATTATAAAATATTTTAAAATTATTGATTTTAAATTTATTGATTGATTATTTGAATCCCATGTTAACCTAGTTTGTATGTGGTAACCTATACAAGCAATCTAGGACCTTACATCCCTAGAAATGGATGTATGATGGAAACTGTTACTAAAAAACTACAACCTGATTTTCTATAATTGGTTCCCCTATTGTTGTGTATACTTCCCAACATGGGTTCCAAAATTAGGGTGTATTTGTGTGTGAAAAATTGAATAGAGAAAAGGTCATTACTGAGATGTGTGGGGATCCTATTACTTGATAAAATAACTTACCATGTGGCTTTTGTAAATAGTAAATTACTATGAGTTGTTTGACATGATATAAATGCTATTGATTATTGAATTGTTTTATAAATTAAAATTTATTTATATAAACCATTTTATATATATTTCATTTAAGAATAAGTTAATGTGTTTTTTATATATCCAGAATCTATTTGAATCAAATAATGTTTTGGTTTAAGATATGCAATTAAAATGGCATGCCTTGTTTTATGTAAATTGATAGAATAAATGGAAATTTGTGATGTAATGATTATGGAGTACATTTTGAGACCCTACTATGATTTATAAATCACACCGTACCTTTTAATTCAATCATTTTTAAATTTTCTTATGCCAGTTCAGAGAAATGGGAGAGCCCCACTTGGAGGTGGTCGATGTTCTTGATCTTTGGGTCATGGATTGTTGATGGAGGTGACTGGTGGAGATATTTTCTACTTGTTTAATGGTATTTTTGATTTTGCACATTTTTAGATACTAATTAATTTGAAGACACAATTTATTATATTTTTTATACCCTTTGTTTCTATAATTTATGCATTTTGATTGTTGAGAATACTGAATTGTAATATTTCTTCTTCCACCAATTTATTTAGAAAATTTATTCCATTTTTATTCTTCTATGATTTTAGGTGTGAGTCACCAACATATGAGGATTACTAATTCTCTTCAAGCCAGGTTAATACGAGCTTGAGTACCAGGCTAGCAAGATATCTTGGTTTGTTCCCGATACTATTAAACTCAAAATTACCTATCATGGTAGATTCTATAGTGGAGAGGATCCATTATTCCTTTCTTATATCTTGGAAATAGGTCACGAAAATTATAATTATTTAGGTATGTGGTCATTCCAATTGAGAGATTTTAGTTCCTTGATGCGTTGAGTGGAATCCCCAATCTAGTAATCCTAATAAGGATATACTCAACACATGAATAAAGATTTTAATTTAATAGACATTGGATGTTTAAAACAATATTGATTAAGTTAAGTTTACCAAATATCTTAGTTAAGGATTCCTGATAATTAAATTTTCCCTCTATGTAGGTTGAACCAACACCTTACTTATGGGTTCATCTTAATTATGATGATAGAAGGTTTAATGATGTAAATTAACTTGAGGGAATTTTTTATTATACATAAATATTTTATATTCTATCCTCTACTTGTATTTTATTTATTAAATAGATTTTACTTATGTGATGAACAATGTTTTGAAAAAAAAGGTCACATAATTCATTTTATTTATATTTCATCTTTTCTTATTAGTCCATTTATTAATGTGATTATGGCCTTAAAATAAGTAAATAAATAATTCATATAATAGAAATAAAAAATAAAAAATAAAAAATCCAATCAAGCGATTATCTAATGGTTGATTTATTGAGAGGATAATAAATCAACCTATGATGTTGGGGGAAAACTCATTGTTTTGGACTTCACATGAGTTGTAGAACTCAATATATCTACTTGTGTATCTCCTAGGTTGGTATCATCTTTGTTTTCCTTGAACCACCTCCATATTCCCTAGGTTACACCATTTATTATATGTATTTATTACTCACATATAGGTTAGGGGAAACAAAAGATTTTAAGGGAAATTACATAAATAAACATGGAAACACAAGTCCTACATAATAAATAATGGAGGCATGATTCACATTCCATCATTTTAATATTGTTATTAACAATTGGAAAACCATAAAATTAAATAAATTAATTAAAAAAAATTCATACACAGTTCATGGTTAAGATTATGAGAATTCATACACTTGTAATGAATTCCTGAAAGTACATTATCTAGAATTCAATTCTATTCATTCCTTATAATTAAGATGAACACACTTGTATTAATAAATGAATGAATGAATGAATGAATTTCATTTTTTATTAATGAAATTCACAATTTTTTTGGATATATACGTCATAAATGAATTTATGCAAACTAAATGGTGTAATTAATAATTATAGAAAATTATAATAGATTAAATAATCGTTTTCAATTATATTAAACCTTTACTAATTTTATAAACACATTTGGTTCCAATAAATGTAACATGTTGTTAAATTTGTATTTCATAATTTAATGTAATTTAAATTTTTTACATTATTGGGTGACTATATGATGTGTACTTACAAGCTAAATGACATCTACCTTGGTTGTAGTGTACCTAGGATAAATGCCTCAGGCTATGGTGTGTACCTTGGATGGACTACACAACATGTACAAGCCCGCTACATTCTATGAATCAAAATTTCCATGTGTCTGCACAACCTTTCAAAGGACTCGAAATGTTATTCAAACATGGGACTACATGATGTGTTCTCTATATACACACCATGTGTCTGCTTAACTCAATGAATTCATTGACATGTACTTTGGACATGTGAAATAAATAACTACACATTGCATTGACAAACTGCACATCACATATTTTAATAAATCTCTAGGATATGAACCTCACATGGTATTTAAACATGTATTTGACCAAATTATCTACATGAAATTTACTACAAATCTATGTAGAATACCTGACATTTTTGCTAGATACACACCATGTAATCCAAAAATTCATGTTATTGGTAGTCCTAGTGCAATAGTCTAAAATGTTATAAATAAAATAGAACATATTATTTAATTAAATGTATAAATAGGTATTGTGGTTATAAAAAACAGAATCACTTATTTGGTTTAATATACTATTGTATTTAGAAGACCATTAAAAATCATTACTATTGATATTATATCAATTGAATAGTGATCACATGATTTGTATAAATGTTGGGTTTTAACAAATCTAATTAATACAGACAAAATAAGTTATGGAATCAAATAGCATGATCATACCCTTTGAAGCACATTTATCAGAGTATACGAAGGATATAAAAGTGAAAGAGGGAGTTCATCGAAGAATATACCTATATTTTAGGATTCATTAATTAATGAAAACTAATGGTCTTAGAAGTCTATAAACTATGAGTGGATCCCTTAAAAAATTGATTTCATCTACTGGTACAAAAGGGATTTCACCCAAGCCTCTACCTGTATTTGGAAAAGTTGATTTCATCTACTCATACAAAAGGGAGTTCACCCAAGCATCTACCTGTATTTTAGGATTCATGAATTAATGAAAAATAATGGTCTTATAAGTCTATAAACTATGAGTGGATCCCTTAAAAAATTAGTGAGTGAAGGAGGAGGAAGATTGTGATCCATTACACCTACACTAATCCATAGAACAAGACATATGGAGTGAACCTTGGGAATACAGGGAGTAGAATCTAAACCATTTAAAGATAACGGTCCTAGGCCTATAAGTTCTATCCCGATCATTTTAATTTTGTAGTGAGGTTTAGTGGATTTTTTTTATCATCACACCACTGACATATGCTCCTTAGACGTATCCCAATAAAAGTGAAACATGTAAAATAACCAATTGATATGCGTGATTTAATTTTTTTTCATATATTTATATGAGAGAAATATATAAGTGTGTTCTTTTATGAAATAAATATGACCTTAGGTGTAGTAATATTAGTCTATCAAACCTTGATTTACCCCCCTCTCAAGGGATTTGACCTAGTGTACATAACTGTAAATCATGGAGGATATTCTTTGGTAATTTCGTAAGATCATTACAAACCATTATTAAAGGAATGTAAATTCCTATAAGAGTATATGTTAATAAATAGTACATGTATAAAATATAATTAATCCTAGAAACTCATAAGTTAAGAAATACGTGTATGTTATAAGTTATTCATTTAATGTCATTAAATTCCCATTTATATGTTGAAAAATTTAAACATATTCATCCCTAATTTTTTATTTATTCTAGAAAATCAAAATAAATAAGAGGAATCAAGTAAACAATAAATGTGTTGAGAAATGTGATGAATTCTCTAATGAGAAAGCCAACACAACTGGAAAATGAATTGAAAACGTTGTGATGATACTAGCTTCACTGAAGAAGGTTTTGAATAGACAATTGAATCATGAGAAGTGCCTAAACATTCCTATGAAATAAAAATATATGATTTATTCATTTATTCATAAAAGGCCTTTGGCATTCAATTGATCATCATATCCCCTAATCACAGAACAATGGATCAACTCCATTGAGATGATGTTCTCCATATATCAATGTATTGACCAAGAGAAGGTTCTACTAGATATTTATCATATAGATAGAGAAGTGTCATAGTAGTGAACATTGATCAATAATATGAAGCTTGAGGAAGAAATAAAAGCGATGTGTTTTAAATAATTCTATATTGTTTTTGATAAATATTTTCCTCACGCTATCCAACATTAATGGGAATGGAACTTCCTTTACCTCAAGAAAAAATATGGAAAATCCATTAGGGTGTATGAGGAAAACATCACAAGAATGAGATGATACTCCTCTAACTTTGTCGTTACTCCCCAATTCAAGTTCTGAGGGGTACATTTTTGGGATAAAAATAGTCTATGAAAACTCAGAAGATATTTGACATTGATAGCTATGAGGAAATTGCTTGATTCTCCATGAAAGTTGAAATTGAGATAGGTGAATCAAAGATTTATCACACAGATAATAATGGGAAATTGAAGATTAATACTAGTGGTTTAATGGAGAAATATAAATATGGAAATATATTTATACATCCCACCTGTCTATGGTTGGGAAAACATAATCCTAGAAATTTACTAGGGGAGAAATGATTAAGGTTTAGGAAGGAATGTCACTTAAAAATACATTTCTGAAAAGATAATCCCACTAATGATATGAAGGAAATGAATTATCTAGCAAACCCTCAATGCATTATTAATTTATCCAACAATAAATAACAATTAAACTTTTTAATCCAATTCACTAAGCCAAATGTTTTGAGAGACAATGAATAACCTCTAATAAAGAAGAGGTGCGATTTTAGCCTCACAACCACTATGATAGTTCTTAATAATGAAGTGGTGACATATATGATAGTTAATCATTAAAGGGTAGTGAATTTAATTTTATTATTTTTATACATGTTATTTCATGTCACAAATGTTTAGAAAAATTATTCATGCACCACCATAATGTGTGGAAGTACAGTTGTCAGTGAAAATGAAAAATGGAGAAATTATTGCATTCAGTGTATATAATTCCTTCCCTCTTAGAATTTGTGGTTTTAACTTCCAATATATCATTTTAATAATCCATTTGGTGGAATGCGATGCAATTATAGTAATGAGATTTTATTCCCTACATATATCCTATATAAACTTCCTTAGGAAGAAAATAACTCTCTACATCATGAATCGACCCCAATACTGTATGAGTGTAAGGATGGGGATAAATATTCATTAGCACCAAAATATCATTAATGGATATTATTTCCCTATGACCAAGCATATCTTGATCAAATTATTGAGTCTAAGTAAAGAAAATCCATTTAAGATGTGTATATTGTGATGGAATACAATGATGTGTTTCCAAAGGAATTCACTCATATTCTTCACAGTCGATAGGAATAATGTTACATTGAGATTATACATGGAAAATTTACATTATCCAAGACTATGTAGAGAATTTTTGTTTTGGAACTTGAGGAACTGAAGAAATAAAACTAAATTAGAATCTAGATAAAGGTTTTATACACCCAAGTGCTTCATCTTAGGGTGCACCGGTCCTCTAAATCAAGAAAGAGGATGGGTCAATGTGACTTTTTATTGATTATCATGAGCTCAACAAGATCAAAATAAAGAAAAAGTATCCTCTACAACAGATTGATGAATTATTTTATAAGCTACATTGAAAAAAATACTTCTCCAAGGTGTATCTATGGTTGGGATATTATCAAGGGTGAAGAAGGAGGACATTCCCAAGGCTTTTTTTTATAAGTTATGGGCACTAAGAGTTCATAGTTATTTCATTCAGAATCACCAATGATCCAAAAATCCTTATGGACATGAGGAATAAAGACATTAGAGATTACCTCAAAAACATTATAGTTGCCTTTATTGATGATATTCTCCAAAACCAAGTAGGATCTGAAGGAACATGGAGGCACTTTGGTAAATACCTTATGAATGAAGAAGAATTATTCATTGTACAACAAATATTTATTCAAGATGAATAATGTTTCATTATTATTTCAAATAATCACTAGAAATGGGATATCTATAAACCCTTACAATATAGAATAAAAAAAGGATGGATAAGGCCAACATATATGACAATTACCCATAATATCCTTGGATTATATGGGTATTATCATTTATTTGTAAGAAATTTATCACTATTATCAAACCCTCAAACTAAGATAAATCGAAAGGGAGTTAAGTTTTCAGGGAATGAAGAATGAGAAGAGATATTCAAGGAGTTTAAAAATATGCTTATTAATGAAAATGAACTCAACCTAAACATAATTGGAGTACTTTTTATCTTATTCAGTAATGCTTCGAAGAAGAGATTGGGCTATGTGATAATGTGGAATAAAAAATTCAAAGTATATGCTTCAAGGAAGTTGAATGTTTATGAAATGAACTACCCAATACATTATCTAGAATTGGATATAGGGATATTTTCATCAATAATATATTATAATTATCTATTTTGTTAATTTTATTAGATATATATGGTTTATAAAATCCTCATCTAAATATTCCAATAGAAAGAGTTGAATATACACCAGTGACAATGGTTAGAAGTGATCAAGGACTTTGAATTCTCAATCCACTAACATTGTGGTTTGGAAAATAAAGTTGAATATTAGCTAATTATAATGGATCTAAAAATTCTATCATTGATGTGAATTTATAGGGATACAATAATATTAGATGTATCATCCCTCCCCAAATCAAACACAAAATTTCCCCAAGATGGTTGTCCACAAAAAATCAAGTGCGTCTCCTCGAATTCCAGAGTCCGCCTAAGAAGGGTGTGAGAGACAATCATAATATCTTGACACCCACGATGTCTAGTAAATTATATAATGTGCATTATAAGTAGAGCAGTGTTACATTGTAATTAAATGCAGTATAAAAATAATAAATAAATGCATTGGGAAGGATTACACTTGGATATTTGTCCAATCAACCTATTTTAGCCTAATATGTTGTGTCTGTATTGAGGAACCTACAGTGGTAAAGTGATATATATAATTCTTACCTGATGGACTATCCCCAAGTTTTTTCATGGTCTTGGAGGAACAACCCTATGTATTGTATACCAAATAATCAATTATTATTTTAAATAATTAATTTATCTTTTCATCAATTTGGAAATAACATTATAAAGTAAGGTGAGACACCCTTATCCCATAATTCACAATATTGAATGACATTACAAATATTTATCATGGGGCATGGTAAAATACACATGTGAACGAGTCTATCTAAGGTGACCCGGGTATGAATTCCCTTGTGTTACTATAGCATGGTGTGAAATATTCAAGTCTATCCAACTTCTGAGTTTGTACCTAGTATCTCACATTGGCGTGTTAGTATTGCAAATGGAATGGTACAACCAATCAATCCACAGAACCCATCCAAGGGGTATCCCTTAGAAAACATGTGTCACTCATCTAGAGGTAAAAATAGGTAATCCATGGTGAGACAATCATAGGCATAGATATGGTCACCCCCAACATGTTAATAGGGAATTTACATTTCTATAAAGAAGGAATGAATGTCCATCCAAGGTCTCCTTAAATCTTAACACATTGATATTTCCCAAAAAACAAAGAGAGAGAATTTAAAAAGAAATTCATATATAAAACAAGTCTAATAATTGTACATTTCATTTAATGCAATGCCATTAGGTCATGCAAGTCACATTGGTCATGGGAATACCATTTATCATAATATTTAAAGTCACATAGACCAAGGCATTAGAACATGACCAATAAAATTTTCTCATTTCATTTAATTGAAAAAATTATATCACATTAGGCCCTTTAGTCAAGGCATATTATGGGAACTTCCACTCAAGTCAAAATGCATGAAGCATTACCCCTTAATCAATTCATTTAATTGTATCAAATCACTTAGTTAAAGAGAATATGATCTAACTAATGGTTCAACATTTAAACCAACTAGATTAGAGTCTCAAGGTATCATTTATTCAATGACATATCATAATGAATTGGGACAACATAGAACAAATTGTCCAAAGTGGCATCCAAGGAAGGGAACATCTTAATGCGATGGAACAAATCAAGGTGATCAACACATGGTGTTTATTCACCATTTACTATGGTCAGTAAGGGCTAGGTGAGGAATCCCATTTAATTGAAATTGTTATATTGTGGGAAATTATGGAAAACCTAGTCCATGGTACAACAATAAAATTTATTAAATGCAATGACATGATAGGAAAAGACCATAACCACATATATTAGCCTCATAGAGCTTCCATAATCCAATATCAATGTTTGATTTGATCTAGGATGAAATAACATAAAGAAACCATCAAATTATCTTAAAATGGGGAAAATGAGTTTGCACCAAAATAGTGAAATGGATGGAGGAAGATACTTGAGAAATATTAGAGAGGATTTCAGATCATACCTCTAGTGTTCTAATGGATCTAATAGAGGATGTATAAGATAAAGAGTAGAGGGTCCACCTTGATTCCTATATTCTATAGGGAGAAGGTTTTTAGTTCTAGGAGAAATATTCTATGTTGGATAAATAAAGTAGATAAGAAATAAGGATTCCTTGAATGGTGGTAGAAAGGTAAATTCAACTATTTTCACTCTGCATAGTGTGGATGCATGTTTTTTCCAAACGGTGCCCCAAACATGTGACATTTAATGCTACAAGGGTAAAATAACATGGGTTTCCACATGGTTTGACTAACCATGTGATAACCATGAAAAATACCTCTTTCATAAAACTTGTAACACTCAAACAACCATGCACCCTAGGTAGCGTTGTTTTAGAAAAACCATGTGTCCTAGCCAGTTCTTCCCATTTCAGGGCTCCGGGCATCGAACAAGATATGAAAGCACCTGAGACCTCCTTAACATGATTAAGAATTTTATATAAATTCATTTAAGTAAATAAAACCTACAAATTAACTATCCTTGCATTTATGAAAATCAATTACATTACACCCTCCCCTCCTTAAGAAAACTCATCCCTCAGTTTCCCTTTCGAGGGTAGTGGAACATCAAATAAAAAATGTTCTAGCGACTGAGTATGTATGTCGTCTTCCCAATCCCTACCCTCATCCTATATGTATCTTAGCTTCCATATCTCCCATAGTAGAAGAACTATCCTTGCATATTGATCCTTCATGCTATGATTAATTATACATATTGGACAATACTCAATGGATGCATCCAATTCTAGCTCAATATCATAATGGTCAAATGAATGATATGGGTTGACATTATACTTTCAAAGATAAGATAAATGTAAGACATCTTATATTTAATGATACCTATTAGGTAACAACAACCAATAGACTACTGGGCCAACTGTATCAACATTCTCGAAAGGCCCAACATATCATGATGATAACATTCCCTATCTCCTTATTCGTCTGTGACCAAACCTGGGCGATACACACTGAAAGACATAAATTCCCACCTCAAACTCTAGAGGTCTATGGGGATGATAAATATATTAATTATTCTAATACTGAGCTACATCCATATACTTTTAAATTAGCTGGACTTACTCTAATGTCTCTGGAAAGAGATGAGTACCTTGCATGGCTGCCTCACAAACCTCAAGCCATTATAGTAGTGAACATCCTGGTATAACGTAAAGGGACTCATATAGATCCATAGGAATTGTTTTCTAGAAACATTATTTGTATGAAACATAAACAAGTGGAATAGTATTTTCCCAAGAACCTCCAAAATCATAGATACATGCCTGTATTTTATTCTCAAACACCCGTATGGTCTTCTCGGACTGCCCATAGCTCTGAGGGTGATATGTAGTGATTAGGAGAACATGATGACCTATTACCTTCCACAACCCTTTCCAAAACCATGAAGTGAAGCATTCATATAGGTCCAAAATGATATAACAGGGAACACCATGTAGTTACACAATCTCTTGTATGTAATTCCTTTCTATCTCATAAACATAGATGGTCCCCTATATTGATTGTAAGTGTGAGACCTTGGTCATCCTATTGAAAATAACCCATAATACATCGCTAAATTGATGGGATATCAGTATGCCATCATGAAATCCATAGTGAGTTCATTCCACTTCCACTCAGGATTGGGAGGAGTATATAAGATTCCAAATGGTTGCTGGTGCTCTTCTTACACATATTGATTAGTGGATCATTGAGTGATGAATCCTTATATCTAACTTTTCATACATGGATTCCAATAATTAAAACTCTTATGTATTAACATGTTGGTAATACCAAGATGATCCACCCATACAAAGGCATGAAATTCTCTCATCTACCTCATTATCATTTCTAGTATAACTAAATGTACCCATACACAGTCATTAAATATGAGTGTATCACTCACATCCACAACTGAAAATGGAGGTGGGATATCTCCTGTGATGTTGTCCCTCTGAACAAGACATTCATAATCTGATAATAGCCTTAAACAAGCCCCATATAGATTATATTATTTCACTACTAGAGGTTCTAGAATTTGCTTCCCATGCAATTCCTAAACTTATAGGTGCATTTTTGAGAATGATCCCATCAATATCAACTCACTATTGGTCTCCTTGACGACTTCCATTCGAGTCTTCTATATCAAGGAATCACCCACATCATTTCTAATTTCAGGTGTGTATTCTAGCACAATGTCCAATTGATATAGGTATTTGACCCACTAGTGTTACTTCAAATTTATTTCATGCTGATTGGAGATGTATTAGAGACATTTATGGTCAGTGTAAAAGACAAACTTCTCACATAATAAGTAGTGCATCAAATAGTAATGATCATGAATCAGAACTACTGACTTGAGGTTATGCAAAGGATATTTCCTATCATGAAGCCTCAGATGGTGGTATATATATGCCACAACACAATCACCATGCACTAGAACTACACCTAAACGATCCTAGAGGAATCAAAAAAAATTATAGCTCTTTACCAACTTAATAAGAATCAAAATAATAGTTTAAGTGATACCTCCATTTAACTCCTAAAAATATGCATCATACGCTTCACTCCAATTAAAATTCACACCCGTCATAGTAAATACCATAAGAAGTGTTACCAGTAATGAGAATTCTTGGATGAATTACATGTAATGACTAGTTATCCCTAATAAGCGTCATATGTCAAACAGATTCCTAGGATGATCTCAAGAAACCATATCACTAAACTTCTCTGGGTAAATTGACATGCTCGCCTAAGATATTAAATTACCCAAGAAGTGAAACTTGTTGATTCAAAATCGGTATTTGATGATCATCAAATATAACTGGTGATTTCTTAGTGTACTTAACATGATCTCGATATGACTTGCATGGACGTTTTTTGGGAATAAATTCACAAATATGTTTTATACAAAGACTACAATGAAGGAATCCAGATACCGGTGGAAACCCCGATTCATCCAAGACAAGAATATTTCTGACACATTCTTCCAGACGAATGACATAAATAGAAACTCATAAAATTCATAACTTCTCCAGAATATTGAATGTGATATGTATGATGATCACACATGAACCTGATTGAATCCTAAAAGAAAATAAACCATAGAGAAAACTATTTTTTACTTAGATCTAGTTGAACAGATAATCTATGAGAGAAAGTGGATACCTGTTCTTTATTATAAGATGGTTCATTTATTGGTAATCCATGTACAATATAATAGTACCATCCAAATTTTGGGTTAAAAGGATGGTTAAACCCTATTGGGATGTGTGGGGTCATATGAAACCCTTATCCTCTTAGTCTTCAAGATGCCTTTTGTGCTTCTATAACTCTATAGGTTCAATCACATAAGGAGGAGTGGAAACTATTGATACACCTGACCCAATATAAATGGTGACCTAAATATCCCACTCATAAGGTAATCTGGAAAAATCAATAGGGAAGAAATCTGTAAAATAATCCATAATAAAAGGAAATTTTTCTAACTGAACTCCCTGATCACTCATAAAGAGGATGGTCATCTAGGTTATCACACTTCCCAGTCTAGTGTGCTTGATTCAATCTCTATTGGACTGATGACCCCATTCACCATTATGGTTATATGTGTTTACCTTAAGTTTTTTTAAAGGAACATGAGGAAAATCTCAATCCACCAGGCCTCGATAAGGTAAAATCTAGTCCATACTGAGAATGATGTCTAGGATCGTCATGTTATCGAAGAAAAAACTCCACAGAAAATGGTACCCACCAATTTCAATGGGGAATTACTTTCACTGGTGTAGGCCCTCTAGTCAAACTCCTAACATAATGTCCAAGGTTATAACACCACTATTGTATTTGATAACTATGATGACTCACCCCATAGTTGAAGAAGATAGAAAATAATGAGATACACATGCATCAAATAAGGAAGATACTAATGTAGATACTACCATAATTATACCACTAACTATAGAAGACCCTGAACTCTAATCCTATGTAATAAAATGAAAAATATAGATTTTTTTAGAATTGTTGACATTAAATTATACCTATGTATCATGAGTAGGTCCACTCTACTGATGATGAAAATCTGAATCATAAATACCTTGACCATAACCACCTTCTCAATCTTAATGTATAATAGAAGACCATCCTTCTTCCTAGTTAGATTTCACAAATCCGACACCTAAAGTTTGTGGTGCTATATAACCCAACTCCCTTGGCACTGAATGAAATGATTGGATGAAGCACTGGAGGTGACCCATCTGACAGCAAGCTTGAAACTCATTCAGGTTACTCATACATTGGTGATTATTTGTGAGCTGGCCTTCCACAATGGAAAGGCGTCAAACAGATATCATTATGTGCCTCCTAGATGGTACTACCCCGGCAAGTACCCTTGAAGCATCACTTCTTTCCATTAGATTAACCACTTCTAGTATTCTGGGAGGTTGAACTGTCCTACATCAAATCATTTGATTTCTTAATATGTTGATTAGTGATGAGGGAATAATTAGCTATCTCTAAAACAGTGGTCATCTGAAAGAATAACCAGTGAGAGGATGGTATAAGAAATCCTATCCTCAAATCTCATCACAATATTCAGCACACCATCTATAATGGTTGGTGAAAAACATTTCAATTCAGTGAAATGAGCTGATTATTATTTCAATGACTTATTACCTGGATCAAGGAACATGAATTCTCAAACTGTATCCATTATCATGGTTGCATGAAACAAGTAATAAAAAAACATTACAAGGAAATCTACCCAGACCATACCCTGTTATCAACCACCTTGAGTTAGAACGTCCCACCAATGATTTACTGAGCCGCGTAATAGATAAGTCACAATTTTGACCCTCCACTATGGAGGCATATCTATATTCTCAAAGATGGAAACCAAAGCCTCCATAAGTGTTTATGTAGACTAAGGTCCACCATCCCTAGAGAATATGGAAATATACTGCTTCTAGAACTACACACTCAGCTCTACCCTAGAAGGGGAGGGTTGTGGTAAACCCTTGACTTATTTAATGAACCAGAGATGTCTATCTATGAAATCGGTATTGACAAAAAGTGGAGGATCAGTAGGAGGTACCATAGTTTGAATTATAGGATGTATCATGGGTGGCCTAGGGACCATCACCCAAGGAGTTTTCTCATCACTACGTTCCTGGAATGTGAAACAAGGTTTTCATGGTGGAATAACAATAAAAATTCTGATCACATGCCTCATATAAGATTTATATATGATAAGGAAATTTGTAAGAAAGGTATACTCTTTGATCCATTCCTGGGTGTTTAAAATGATTCAATAATAAATGCATAGGACACATGACCTATGACTAATTACTATGTTGGAATAGTGTCAATGTCTCATGTATATGATATATATTACATTTCAAGAATCATATTCATTTTATCCTTTTTAGATTCATCATTAATAATTTGTTTATTTAAATTATAATCTAGTTAATTTCTTCACCAATTAAAATTCATAATGACCCATACACCTTATAAATTGAAATCAGTGTATCAACTAATTGAATCCTGAACCATACATTGGACAAAATGTGTAACCTGTCATTACTATGGTTTGATCAGATGAGCTGCCATAGGCACTCACCCCTCAACCAACTAATGTTGAAGAATTGATCAATTATACACAATATTTTATCATTTATGGGCACCATCACACTATAAAACATTCAATCATGTCAAAATAGCAATCATAATCAGTACATTAAATTCATACAAAATGTAGATATGACATAACATAATGCATTCCAATTTATTCTGATTATTCCTAGTATGATGCATGATTCCAATGTTCCCTCAGATAATTAGGATAAATTAATAAATCTCTCATTAATATGAAAATATTACAATAAAAGTGAGTAACCCTTTGGGGAAATATCCTGAAATTGTAACAAGTAAAATAAATCACAGCATTTACCCATCCAATGTAATTTGGGTTTCCGGAAACATGGGGGATCTACTCATAGGAATTGGATCTTAACAAAATTTCATTATCCTAGTCTTATTTCTAAATCCATAATGAAATTTGAAATGAAATAACCCCTATGATACCACTTTGTAGCATCCCACCCAGAATTCTACGAAAGTGTAAACAAATATGGTTGTCTACAAGGCCTCAAGTCCATTTCCCCAAATGATAGAGGATGCTGACTATGAGTGACAGTCTTGGGTAGGTCCATGGGGAAAATATGAACTTATTGATTGTTGTAGATCCTGAAATTATGCATTTAAGAAACATCAGAATAAATAAGAACATCCAGAGAGTAGTAGAAACCAAAAGTCTAAGAATTCAAGAAAATGAAATAAAGTGTAGAAGATGAATAATGATAACAGATATAAAATATAATGGTAGTGTGTCATATGCTATAAAAAATGACTAAGAATGGGGTAATGGGATGCAAGAATATTTTGAAAAAAATAAACATAAGGCCCAAAAAATAGCTACAACTAGATTTTCAAGCATAAGCTCAGTCCAATACTCCTAACTACATCCTAGAAATGAAAATCAAGCATTGGAAGATGGATACTTCTCATTATCAACACCTATATTCATAATGTATACTCGAGTAACAAAGGTGTATGAGTAGGGTGTGAGATACAATCTCAGTAGTATGACACCCATAGTGTCTAGGTCATTCCATGACATGCATTATAAATAAAGCAATGTTCCATAGTAATTAAAGGCAATACATATATAAATTAATAAATGCATTGGGTCTAGTTCCACTTAAAGACCCATCCACTCAACCTGCGTTATCCTAATATGGTGTGTCTTTACTTAGGAATCTTTAATGGAAAAGTGAGATATATATGGTTGAAGCGATGGACAATCTCCAAGATTTTTCTTTAGATTTTGGTACACATCCCTATGACTTTCATACAAATGGATCAATTTTCATTTTTAAAATGTTCATTTATCTTTTACTAAATTTTAAAACAACATTATAAATTAAGGTGATACAACATTATACATCCTTAAAATTTTTGAATGACTTTCTAGGTATCACTTGAGGGGCTCATTAATAGACCAATTCAAAGGAGTCCATCCATGGTGACGGAAGTGTAACTCTGGTATGGTGTGAAACTATCAAGTCTAACATACATCCAATTTTGTTCCTAATATCACATATATGGGACATATTACTTCTCATGGAATGGTAAAACCAATTATTCTTATTGAACCTATCCATGGGTTCTACCCTAGGAAACTGGCATCACTGATCTGTAGGTAAGAATAGATAATGCATAAAAATCCCATCTCAGCCATAGACGATGTTACCCCCGACGTGTTTACAAGTCATTTACAATTCTAAAAAAATGGAATGAGAGTATATCCAAGGGGTCCTTAAATTCAAACCCATTGATTCTCCATCATTAACAAAAATAAATCATTGATAAAAATTAATATATAAATAATGTATAACAATAGGAAATTTAATTTAAAGTCAAACCATTAGTTCATACAAGGTACATTGGTCAAGGAAAAACATTTATCACACTCAATTTAGTCTCATAAACCTAGGCATAAAAACGTTACCAATATAATTTTATGATTTCATTTAACTAAAATAATTAGATCACATTAGTCCCTTTAGTCATGGAATGTCATGGGATCTTTAACCCAAGGCATAAGGCATGAGGCATTGAACATTAACCAATTCAATTAATTATACCAACTCAGTAAGTCAAAGAGCATAGTTTCTAACTAATGGTTCAAAATTGAACTCATGAAAATAAAATTCTCAAGCTATCATTTATATAATGACATATCATAACGCATTGGGCCAATATAGAATAAAGGGGCCAAAATGGACTCCAAGGAAGGGTGCATCCAAATGGGATGGAAAAACTCAAGGAGATCAACCCATGGGGTTGATTCACCATTTACTTGGGTTGTTGAGGAATGGGTGAGGAATCCAACATAATTTAAATTGATCAATTAGGGGAAAAGAAAAAAAAATCAGTCCACGACATGATGAATCAATTTATGAAACACAATGGAACGACCTGAAAAGACCATGACCACCTTCTTTAGCCTTGTAGATCATTTTTCATCAACTATCAATGTTTTATTTGAGCTAGGTTGGATGAAAATGTTGAAACCATCAAATGTAATTAAAATGGGGAAATTGAGAGTTCACTCAAATAAAACAATCTATTGATAACTAACCTTGGAAAATATTAGATAGGATTCGAGATCAAACCTCTAACATTCAAATGGATTCAATAGCGGATGGATCATATGATGAATAGAAGATCCACCTAGATTCCATTATTCTTAAGGGAGAAGGGATTCAATATAAGGAGAAATAGGGCTTTCTCAAGAAATACAAGGGAGAATAAGGAAGAATTGTTTTAATTCATTTAAGAGTTGTAAACATATAAATTCACCCATTTTTACACTATGCATGGGTTGGCCAAACCCTATGCCAACCCTGTACCATTCATTTCTATAAGGTGAACATCACATGGTTTTACTAATAGATTTAAAATTCATTGAACAATAATGAAAAATATCTTTGTTCCAAAACATGCAACAACTGAATGGATATAGGCCTTAAAACACACTATTTTAAGAAAACCATGTGACTAAGTCTGTTCTTCCCATTTTAGGGCTCTGGGCTTCGAACAGGTGTCCGATGCACCTAGTCCCTCACTGACATGATTGGGAAACTTATTTTGGTCTTTTTTAGAGAATAATGATAAATAATTAATGGTATGTACCATTATAAAAATCCAGGACATTCCATTATAGTTGATTAGGATGGACATGTGAATCATAAGAGAAGTTACATCATCATCCCTTTCAAAAATGATTGCTCAACTGTCCCTTCAGGAGAGGTGAAAATATTCTCAATGAAATGATGTGGGAATTTAGAAGAAAGTGGAAGATAAAAGTAAAGGTAAATAGTTGTAGATAAATATTAACATAGGAGTGGGGAGATTTGGTTCTAGTCTATGTGTACCATCAAATCATAAGTTAAATAAGGATCAATTGGATGATGCACATAGATCGACCTTATTTATCCACCCAAGAGGCAAAAAGATTTATCAAGATATCTAAGAACACTATTAGAGGGAATATGTGATGAATTATATCATGAAATATAAATCAATATGTCCTATATGTCAGTAAGTGGAAGGAGAAAGGAAAAAATAAAAGTGGATGATTCAAGCATTAACCATACCAACCTGGAAATGGGAAAAAATCACCATGGAATTTTTCACCAAGAATATGAAGGCATCCATGAGAAATAATGATATATGGATTGTAGTGGATCATATTTGAAATAGTTCACCCTTAATTATTATTTTAATGTATTTCTCACTTGATCAACTTGCACAAATATAAATCAGAGAAGTGGAGATGTTTCTTTGTGTACCAATATCGATTATATCCGATCAAGATTTGAGATTCAAATCTATGTTCTGGAAAATTCTATAATGTGCTCTAAACACTGAGTTGAACCTCAACACAACTTATATCCCTCAACAGATGGACAATCTAATTAAACTATATAGTAACACGAGGACATGTTGATAGCATGATAAATTGACATAAAAGGAGGATGAGAATGACATCTTCCTCTGGATGAGTTCTCATAGAATAAAAGTTTCCACTATAGTATCCAAATAGATCCCTATGATGCACTATATGGTAATAGGTAAAGAATACCATCATTCTAGGATGAAGTTTGAGAAGAAAAACTGAAAGGTCCTGAAATGGTCATGGATATTGTTGAATAGGATATAACTATTCATAAGAACATTAATAATACTTAGGGACGAAAAAAGATCTATGTGAACAATCATCAATAGGACCATGTTTTTTATGTTAGATATCTGTTATTCATTTGAATATCTCCATTGAAGTATGTGATGAGATTTTAGAATAATATAATGCTTAGTCAAATATATATCATCCCTTTCAAGTTTTTTGACCGAATCAATGTGGTGTCCTACCGACTTGCACTCCCACACAACCTATCTCAAGTACATGATGTATTCCATGAATCCCTCTGGAAAAGGAACATACCAGACCCCTCACTAGTACTCAATCCAATGGTGGTTCCACTATAGAATGAAATTTATTACGAGGAGTATCCAGGGAAGATCTTAGACCATAGAGACATTGTTCTAAAGAATGTGACAATGAACCTAGTCAAAGTGTTGCACAGAAACAAAAATCATAAAGAAAAAACATGCAACACAAGGAGATGATGAAAAATTGATATCCTCATCTGTTTTATTGTGTGAAAAGAAAATTTTGAAGGAGAAATTTATTAAGGGGGAAAATTATAATAACCCGAACTGTTATAAAAAAAACTACACTTATGATTTAATTAAATGTCTTATTATTTATTACTGTTATATAAAAAACATTAATTTATTTTGTTTTATATTCTATAGTATTTAAAAGTATGTTAAGGTTCATTACCATTGATAATATTGCCGTTTAACAGTGATCCCATGATGAGTTAAATATAGGGTTTTAATATATCTAATTTGAATATACAAAGGATGTGATGTTACCAACCTATTGAATCATATCCTATGAAGCCCATTTATTAGTGATTCTATGAGAGATAGAATATCTTAGACTCTCCCTTGACCAATAAAAATATAATATCTAATAACATAATCATTAATGAACCTTTTTATGGAATAAATTCATGATCATTGTGATCAAGACCCAAACTATGTACGTCAAACCACCCCACGAAAGTCTCACTATCACATACCTTACTCTTAAGGTGTTTTATAGTGTATTAAAGGGATATTAATCAAGACCCTATAATTATGAGTATGTTCATTATTTTTCAGCTAATAATAAATATCTTTTCATCATGTTGTTTTTACTTTAAATTTTTTTATAATATAAAAGGCAAATACTTTTATTTGATAACATTAAAATTAAATTAAGGAATTTATTTTTATGAATTAATATATTTATAAAATAACAAAAATATTTATAAAATATTATTTTCAAATAATTTTATTAAATATAAATCATCATATAATTTTTATAAAGTAAAATTTAATATATATAAGGGTTCAAAAACTTTTCCAGTCAAAAAACCTATCATTTAGCAATAAATTATGATGATTATTTTAAAAGTGAAAATGAAATCATTTAAAAAATAATTTCATTCAAATGAATATTATTTTCTGAATCACAATGGAAAAATTATCCAATGGTGAATTATTCATAATTTTTTAAAAGTTTCAATTTTTTTGTGTAAACATTAATTACCATATAAATATACAGTGTGTATTATGAGATCATAATGACCCAATAGAAAATTAAAAAAATAATATAATTCTTTTCCACTAAAAAATATTTGTTTTAAATTTAATATAATGGTATTTTAATTTTATTTTATTAATTTTATAAGGCCATTGAAAATCCTCCAAAATAATTAATATATTTCAAAATTTTATAATCATATAATATGGGGTATAAATCACCAACCAATAAAAAAAGAATTATTATTTTTATGGTCGACCTTTATCTATATAAAATAATAAAAACTAGTCCCATTTGGTAGAAACCATTGGATGGTTGTTTTATTGGTTATTTTATTATAGAGTCCAAAACAGAAATTTGTGAAATGATAAAAATTTACCACTATTTCCTATATAAATCCAAAAAATCCCTCATTTCTATTCAATCAAAATATTTTTATGACATACTTACTATTACCCCTCTCCCCCTCTAGAGTCTTCCAAAGGCACATATGTTCTCAAGAAGCTCTTCTAAAGTAGTTGGAGTCACAAAATCTATCATGAACCGGCCCAGGATTTCATCTGACCTAACATGCAACCTTGTCTGTGACACGACCTAAAGGGAGTTCCTAATCCACAAGGGATAGAAACTAGTGCAGAGATTCAAAGAAAAAAAAATTGAGAATGATTTAAGCCCAAAAAATAACAAAAAAAAATCAATATAAAATGAACCAATCAAGCCACATAATTTAGAAAATAAACATAAATAATTAAATAGTTGATCCTGGTATAGAATACAAATGAACAAGAGGAATGAAAAAAAACAAAACCATGCTATCCTGACCACTGTGTGACCTCTTGGTCAACTATAACGAAAACATTAAACCTCCTCCAACATCAATCAATTGAACCATTTGAACCTAAAAAAATGAGGAACCTACAAAACAGCTCGAGTATACAAGAACCGAGTGGTACAAGTTGGAAGTGTCCTCAAAAACTCAGTAGGAATTTACAATAAAATCCTTGTGTTTCTATTCCCAAAATTTTCCATTAACACTAGTTTTAAATACAGATATAAAAATAAAATAGGGTTTTTAAATTTTATTAAACTACACCATTTTTCCCTTTTGAAATCCAATATACACCACCCACTATTTCAAAAACCAATTTCCTTTTTATAACCAAAATCCATAACAAGGGAAACAAGAGCCTTTCTAAAAATACAGATAAATAGTACAAGATATAAACTTGTACAACTGAAAGTAAACATGAAATATAAATAGTAACCATGGGAAATCATAAACATCCATAGAAGACCCATGTACATACTTAGTTTGGAACCACATACCAATGTATGGTGAATCCCCTACGTTAATAACATACTAGGTACTCTATCCAAGAATCACTAGTGAAACTACCCTCTAGCCCATTTACAACTCCAGGAGGGTACCAACTCTTCTAATCAGGTATGGTGAGTTACCATCACTCGATCTATCTAAAAGATTACTCATAACCCATGGAGGTAATAATAATACTATGTATGTAGAAGGCCAATTCACATGTGACTCTTCTTACCTGTTTCCACCACACATGCCTACCAAAAACCAAGAACACTAATATACGATTACCCATAAATGTAAATCCCTCATATAGAGGCTCCCTTTGAAAATTTATGTAAATATATCCAACCATGTCACATAATCAAGGTCCCGACTTGGATTATACACCATTAGAAATTTCAAACCATTTCATAAAAAAATTAGGTTTCTAACAGAGAACACACATGTATTGAAACTCACACATTTCGAAAAAAATTAACACAATAATCACTTTTAAGATTGATGTTCCAAATATTACCTTAAACATTAAATAAACAAAATGTGTTTTCCAAAATCTATTCGAAAAACCATTTTCCCCAAACAACATGAAATTCCATTTTTACTAAATATTTCCAAATGAAATATACATTTTTTACTCATATTTAAACAAATTTTAGAAACTAAATAAAGTAAAAAAATATAATTTAGATAACAAGATCCATTTAAATAACCATTGTTTCAAGAAAAATACTAATTTAAATCCCGATATTCATTTTATTCCACATCCATGAGTGCACCTAGTGCACCCATGGATGTGACAACATAAAATTCTTCACCTAACACCCAAGAATACACAATAAAATAATTTTTTCACAATAAAAAATTACTTTAAAACCGTACACAAACACCCACTTTAAGTAGAAACATAAACCATCACATTGAAATAATAAAAACCTTACCAAAAATTTATATACAATAATCACAGAATATCATTTCCAAAGTATCCACACCAAACCCAATCTACATTAATATAACACCATCAGAACATAACTAAGGCTAAAAATTTCCCAAGACCCCCAATATAACATTAAAATTTCAATGGCATTTCAATAAAACTTCTAGGTTCCATAAACAAAACATTTCACAAAAAATTATTTGATAACATATTTTCAGTATCATATTCCAACATAAAATCACCATTTATTTCAAAAAATAGGTATCATAGAGGTGCATATGACATTTATAAATTATTTAAAAGCACACAAGTGGTCATAGATTGTGCTGGAAAGGAAAAAGTCAGAAACACCTACCTTAATGGGGTGAGATTACATTAAAACATATAGAGTAGGAACAATAGTTGTATAAGAAAAAAAAATAAAAAACCCGAGAATCCAAGAAACATAATACAATATAGAAACCGTAACACCAGGGGTCATCAAAAAAAGATCTTACGGAATGAAATTGAGGAAATCGAGAGGGAAAGAGAGAAAGGAGAGAAAAATAGACGAAAACCCCAAAAACATAACATAGAATTTTGAATATTGGACTGTGGAGGGAGGAGAGCCAAGGAAGAAGGGGTATATAGACCCCATGGAGTGGAAGAATGAGAGGGAGTAGAGGGGAGTGATTTACGATTAAATGGAAGAGAGAGGGAAAATAGAATTTATGTTTTAATGAAATGGAACGACCACATGATTTGGTCGCACGGTTTTCCAAACCTTGCAGTAACCATGCAGTGCTCTCTATAAACTGAAGAAATGATGCATGGTAACCTTGAAACTACAACACCGAAATGCACTAGCCATGTGGTTGGTTCTGTTCATATCCATTCTGGCGACACATATGGGCCTCAAGATTTCTAATAACCTTGCTGTACCAATCAGCCACGAAAATAATTCACCCAATCTTTTAAAAACTCAAATTTATTGATTAGGTCTTCATCCAATCCTTTACCAATTTACCCAAGTCAAATAAAAGGTAAAATAATGAAGTATCTAAGGTCAGGGTGTTACAATTATCCCCACCATAGACAATTTCTCCACCCAGATTATCACTAAGTGGAAAACAGATAAAACTTAAGTTCATACCTGATCAAAACTGAAGATTATCATAAATTAAGAGATAACCATTCACTCCATATATCACACTTGACCAATCAATAAAAAACCATAGCCCAAGATTTAGTGGATCAGAAAAGAGGGTTATCCCCACCACATGAATTCAAATATCTTGGAAACCTCAAAACCAAAACACACCTCCCCTAGAAGGGTCCAATGAGAAAACTCCCAACCTGAACTAAACCAACTCCTTCAGGAAAAGAAAAACAATTCCACCACTAGGAATCAAACAAAAAACCCACTAAAAATCATCCTGGCACACCTGGAAACTAGTAAAATGAAAATTCATACAAGAACCAACTACTCTTCACACAAGGATAAAGGAGATCACCTTAGAAATTAAAAATTCCCCACACCAGCCAAATTTCCCCCCAACACTGGTGATAAACCATAGTAGAATTGGAACTAAAAAATGGACAGAAAACACTATCCTCCCATGTAAAAAATATAAAACACCTCCAAATGTGTATAGATGAAATAAAAACTAGAACAAACCCATCTAAGAGCCTAACACACATTAAGAAAAAACAATGATTCAATGTTCACATCCAGATGAATAATACTACATAGATTAAAACGTAACATTTTAACCAAATCAACAGAATTTAAAAAAACATTAAAAATTAGAAAAATGAAACAGGAAGTCTTAGAACATTTCCATTTAGACATAGGGAACAAAACTACCCAAATGTTTCACGCCCATGACAACTCCTGACTATTTGTGAGCTTCACCCAGAGACCAATGGATGGGGCTCTGATTGATGATGCATCTCCTGCCTCATAGTCCATAATTAGTATCCCCCAATAATTACTCCCTCTTTAAGAAATAATTCCTACATAACTTCTATAGAAGACCGAATCAGCCACAATGTTGACTGGTCTTCAGAGGGACACAACATGATGAGTTGATCATCCCTAACCGGCCACACTGATGAAAATAAAAATAGTGTTCCAACAAACAAGAAGCGAGAACCCATAAGTATGGATCCTTATAAAAATGTTTCAATTTAATACTCTCCTTACCATATGGGGAAACATCACTAAAAATGAGAGGCAATATATTACCAACCATCTATGCTCTAAGAACCAACTCAACTAGGAACACTTCATCCACTATTTTCTCAAAACAAAAGTCCTTAGAAGAGAGGACCTTATATTTGATCTTTGGATGATGACCCCCAAAGGAGAAGATAATTATTCATCATATCCTATGACACCACCCCCAATGAAAATGAATCAAGATTCTTGAAATAGACAAATCATGGATTCACCGTTAGTTGGACTAAATTAATATGTAAGAACCTGGGTGCTTAAAAATGGTTCAAATTCAGACCCTGTTTAAACTTTTGACTGGTTTTTGAGAAGTCTGGAAAATCTGGGAAGATCTAGAAATTTCCAGACTATATGCCGTGTACATTAAGTACACACCATGTTTGAGTTACCCAAGTGACCGGCCGTGTGCTCGCCGAGTACATGCCGTGTGAAGACCGTGTACATGTTTCCCACTATACAACGTGTATTTATAGACCTGTCGTGTATCCCTTACCCTTTCATGGCCAAGTACATGTCGTGTGGTGCCCAGGTATAAATTTTAATCTACATGGCATGTATCCTTCCTTGACACACCGTGTACCCTTGTCCCATGTAGCAGCCGAGAACCTGGCCGTGTGTTGACCGTGTACACGGTCCAACCCATGTGCTGGACTCCGCATAATTCGGAGTACGGAAACACATCTACACGGAATGTACTTTGGAAATACATGCCATGTACTTTGGAAATACATGTCGTGCACTTTTATTTTTATTTGAGCGATCGAGACGTCGTCGCGTCTCATTCCCAGAAGTCCCTTCTCCTACATATTTTGACAAACAGTTCATCCAAAAACCCCAAAACTCAAACCCTCCCAGAATCTTCGTACAACCTCCATTCTTCAACCAGTCAGTGGAAGCGGGACCTCATTGGAAAGGCTAACCCCATGCACCCATTTTCTTTTATGATACCTCACATGTTCCTCTGCAGATTCCATCCAAACGGAATTTCCGGATTTGACAGAAATGCAGATCTACCACGATTCAGTCCGATTCTGAGGCTAAAATCAAAGGAGTGTCATCGTATGAGTACGAGGTGGGTGGTGTATACCAATTTTTGTGTTTTCGTAGACATATTGGGGTTGCGACCTCCGGGCACGACGTTAGGTGTTGAGCGAACCCTATTTATTTGTTGTTAATTAATTATCTTCATTGTGGGATGCCTCTGGGTGTTCCCTGACCATGTTTGTGCTAGAGCAAGGCTGGGTGAGAGGTCATGGCCCGTTTGGGGCAATATGCCTAGGGGTGCTGAAATGCGTATGATTTGGACCAATATATAAACTGCTGATTTTAGGCTTCTTTTTTGATGTTGGATTAAACTGCTGAGTTTGATTTGTTATAGAATGCTTGTACTTGTTTAAGTCATTTAAGACCTTAGGTACTGGTATGGTTTTTCATAATTTAGTGCAATTAATTGTTTAGTAATTTCTTGTTTCAAGTAATTCTTGAGAATAGTTATGCAATGTGTGATATTATCTATGTTTAACTACTCGTTGTGTTGGGAGTGGCCCAGATATTTTTTGAGTGATGAAGATCACATGTTGGGGCTTTGGCTCGGGTTACTTTTTGTGGTTGATACCACAGGATTGGGCGTCATAGACGTCGGTTGAGGCAGTCGAACTGTCAGGTTGGGCTTGGCCCGGGTTACGTGGGTGGCGAGACCATCCGACTTGAGCGACAGGTTCGCATGGACATGAGGTGTCCGAAGTGTTGTGGATTGGGACATACTGTGGTGATTAGCGCTCACTGGGTACTTTTGAGTAGTGCACACACAGATAGACTCCGAGATGAGGTGGTATGACCACTCACTGGGTAGAGGCCCTCGATAGTTGCAGTTTGGTATTTTTCGATTGTGGGTGCATTCCATAGGAAGCCACGTGGAAGGTGAGGAGCCTTCAGGAGATATCATTGAGGAGATCAAGTTGGGGGAAGAGGCTCGCTGTGATTTGAGGGCAGACATCGCTGTCCCTTCAGTTATCTTTTGAGGGCAGGTATCGCTGTTCCTCTGGATGTTGTTCCATGGGAAGGTTGAGATTTCGAGTTGGGTTAAGACGGTTGAGAATGACTTCAAAACATAGGTACTTGAGACACATGGTGTTAGGTGGCACGAGGTGTCGGTCTACAAACCATAGATTTCATCGTTGGTCGAAGCAAGTGACACTTCCTGGTGACTGCTGAGTTCCAGTGAAGTCTTTGTTTACTTTTGGGCATTTCACTGTTTACTCTTTTTCTGATATCAGCATTTCTGCGTAAACCCTTATATTAGGTACACACCACTGGGTGGTATCCAACTGAGACATGTCTCACACCCTACATGGTCCCTTCGGGACATGTGTAGACATTATGAAATTGTGTGCAGGTAGAGGGTCAGCCTCAGGAGATGGACTTTAGTGCTGTTGACCTGGAGACTGGCATGGAACTTGAGGTCATGCCGTACTAGAGTTACATGTTTAGTATTCTTTTTCATTCATCAGCAAGTTTTCTTTATATTGTAGACACTGCTGTTTAGCCATTGGCGCCATTATATATATATTGATTTGTGTGACTTGCTTGGATGCATGCTTGGTTTTTTTAGCAGTTATTGTCGCTGATTGTTGGTGTGATGTTCTTTCCACATTCCGCTATTGTTGTTTCTATATTGCTTCAGCTGTTTATTGTTATTGAATGTGCTTCTGCACTGCGGGTCTGGTTCAAGTCTGCTGAGTCATTTATTTCCGTTGCATATTTTAGTTTAATACCTGGACCAGTACCTTTAATTACTCTGAGAGGGTATAGCCTCCACACTATACCTATTCAGACCCTCGATTCTAGTCAAAATCATTTTCCGTTCAGGGGAGGTGCACCTAAGGTAGAAACACCTGACCCGTTCGGTACTGTTCGGGTGGCTGGCCAGGTCCGTGTCATTACAAAGTGGTATCAGAGGTTGTTCTTGACAGAGATTTAGTAGTAGTGTTTCTCTATCTACTTATTATTTAGGGACTTCGCTTTTTTATTTCGGTTGGTTTTACTATATGGGATATGGTAGACTGGAGATAGGTAGTTTTTGGAACTAAATTTTGAACTCGTGATTGGGTTCCTGCAACCCCATGTACGAGGGATGTATTGAGTTTCCGTGGGTGGGAATTTCTATTTTTTTCTCAGATTACAGTTTATATGATTTCCACCTCAGTGGCTCACTTTTTGTGTGATGTTATTGATTATGATATGTAAACCTTGGCCAGTATGGCAAAGGGTTTCTTGTTTGGATTTTGGTAGGCACATTTTAGGGTATTTCAATTTCATAACAGCACGTATGCTTTGTGAAGTGATAATACCATGTGACTAAAAATAAATTTCCATGCTATGTATACTCTGAAATGTGAAAAGGTGAAACTCTTGATAGAATTGCTTTTTTTATTGCAATGTGTATTCCATGCTTTATATTTGGTAGAATTTCAGGTGCAGGATATTTGGGTCTGGCTCTTATGAGAGCAGACAAGTACTATGGGTGAGGTAGTGTAACTGTCAGGATTGGTTGAATCAGTCGTCGGGTTTGAGGAAACGTTGGTTGTCAGGACGGGATTGGCCTGAGGTACTATCGATACTTGGCTCTGTTGAGGGCAGGTAAGGAGGCCGTGATGTCGGGATGCCGAGGACATGGGTTGCGATAGGGGAGAGTAAGGGTAGTTGTTATACACTGCCTCTTTACTTCTTTCCTTATATACGTAGAATATATTGATATATATATGTATGGTCTGTCTAGACATTTATGGAATTCAGCGGGTTACTCCTTCACGACACGATGGAGAGTCGGGCAGGAGAGGATATGGTACCACAAGATCAGGTTCAGAATCCGGGGCAGGAAGAGCATGAGCCACAGGTACAAGATCAGGGACAGGATAAGGTTCAGGATCCAGTGCAGGAAGGACCGTAGATGGGTTTGGCATCGTTCGGGCCGTGGCTCGACGAGCAGCTCCGAGAAACCCTGGTACGCGTCTTGTAGAGGATTGACAGAGGCGCGCATGGTACAGATCCTTCTATGGGTATCTGACATGGGAGTTCTAGTCTCAGTACCCGCCACTTTTTTAGGGTGAGGGTGGTCCACAGGCGACTGGGTACTGGATAGAGAGTATGCAGATGATCATCGAGCAACTCGAGATGCCTCCAGGGCGGATGATCAAGTTGGCGACGTACATGCTGGGAGGACCGGTGAAGCGTTGGTGGGATGTACAGGTAAGGCTCATAGGCACAGAAGACAGGCATGGAAGGACTTCGAGGACAGGTTCTTCGAGCACTTATATGCAGAGACACTGAGGGTAAAGAGAGATCATGAGTTCTTGAGTCTTCGTCATGGAGATATGTCCGTCCTGGACTACGCAGCTACCTTCAGAGAGTTATCTCATTTTGCACCTGGTATGGTGAGTGATGACGCAGCTAGGGTGAGGCACTTCGAGGACGGATTATGACACGCCTTTCGAGTTCAAGTAAACATCTTCAGACTGGGTTCATTCTCCGAGGCGGTGAACGAGGAACTCATAGCTGAGGGCAAAGAGAGAGAGAAATATCAATTTGGTAGGGTGACAGCTTCAGGTGATGGTCTAGATAGCAGGAAGCGAGGGAGAGATGAGTTCCATTAGGGTGGGAAGGCCAAGGACTCAGCTAGACCACCTCGTCGCAGTTTTTTGGTGGTTTTCTTTCAGTGCGGACTGCCGGGACATGTTTGGGATCAGTGCGATAGGCCTCTGAAGGAGTGCCAGGCATGTGGGTAGGTCGGGCATCTGGAGAGGTTTTTCAGGCAGCCTTCCCAGACAGCCGGCAGGCTAGGACCAGGCCAGACCATGGCGTCAGGAGCTGGTTTGGGTTCGGTACCAGGAGGGGGTAGTTGAGGTTCAGCTGCATGCAGCAGACATGACAGGGGTAGTGGGTTCTAGCTAAGGGGTCAGTGGTCGGTGACTAGAGCAGCACTACAGGGAGGTCAGGCATCAGGTATTCGTGCTTCAGGCCAGGTTCACGCTGTGGAGCTTCCAGGGGTTGAGAAGGCTGGGGAGCTGACGATGGTGGCAAGTACACAGTGGGTGTGGCCATGAGTTTCCTTGCTTTCTTTTGGCATGTCCTCTTGAGGCATGTCTGGTTGAGTTTCTGAGTTTCACATGTTACTTGTGGACTGACTAGAGACTAGTTAGTGGAATTAGCATCATATCAAATGCGTTATATATTTTATTATATATTTTAGATGCGTGGAATCAGGAGCATCAAGTATGTAGGTTACTAGAGGTGTCGTGGGCATCGGGGCATCGTGGATGCAGGTTACATGAGGTGTGTGGCACCAGGTTTGATTCGAGCATCAATTAGATGCAAGACCTTAGGGAGGCAGACACCGATGCGGTGAGGGTTACGTTGGGTGTCAGAGGCGACAAGTGAGAACCAAGGAGGTGCATGGGTGACGATGCATCATGGGAGGACAATGGGTCCGGAAAATAGGTTGTTGGGCCTTGCTTGTTTATTTGATTTTCTTTGAGGTTTGTTCGGGTTGAGACCAAGTAGGCAATTTCTATGGTGGTGATCCCTTTTAGGAATTTATCCAGAACCTTAAGACCGGGGTTGTCCGGGTTGTCTAACTGGGATGGGCGTGTTCGGTGCCATCTCCTGGTTTTGGTTGGTAGCTCGGGGACGAGCTACGTTAAGGTGGGGAGATTGTAAGAACCTGGGTTCTTACAAATGGTTCAAATTCCGACCCTGTTTAAACTTTTGACTGGTTGTTATGATGTCTGGAAAATTTGGGCAGTTCTAGAAATTTCCAGACTACAGGCCATGTACTTTAAGTACATGTCGTGTCTGAGTTACTCGAGTGACCGGCCATGTGCTCTCCGAGTACATACCGTGTGAAGACCGTGTAGAAGTGTCCTACTACACGACATGTATTTATAGACACACTGTGTAACCCTTACCCGTTCATGGACAAGTACATTCCGTGTGGTTCCCAGGTATAAATTTCAATCTACACGGCGTGTATCCTTCCTTGACATGCCCTGTACCCTTGTCCCGTGTAGCGGCAGAGACCCTGGCCATGTGTTGACCATGTACAAGGTCCAACAAGTGTGCTGAAATCTTCTTAAGTTGGAGTATGGAACACATATACACGGCGTGTACATTGGTAATACATGCCGTGTACTTTTATTTTTATTTGAGTGATCGAGACGTTGTCACGTCTCTTTCCCAGAAGTCCCTTCTTCTTCCCCTTTTGACGAACATTTCATTCGAAAAACCCCAAAAACTCAAACCCTCCCAGAAACACCGTAAGACCTCCGATCATCAATCCGTCAATGGTAGCGGGACCGCATCGGAAAGAATAACCCCGCACACCCTTCTTCGTCTTTGATCCCTCACATGTTCCTCTGTAGATTCCATCAGAATGAAATTTATAGATTTGACGGAAACACAGATCTACCGCGATTTAGTCCAAATCAGAGGATGAAATCAAAGGAGTGTCATCGTATGAGTACGAGGTGGGTGGTTCATACCTCCTTTCGTGTTTTCGTAGAAAAATTGGGGTTACGACCTCTAGGCGCGACGTCGGGTGTTGAGAAAAACCCTGTTTATTTGTTGTTAATTAATTATATGCATTGTGGGATGCCTCTGGGTGTTCCTTGACACTTTTTGTGTTAGAGAAAGGCCAGGTGAGAGGTCATGGCTCGTTTGGGGCAATTCGGCCAGGGGTGCCGAAATGCGTATGATTTTGACCAATATTTAAACTATGGATTTTAGACTGATTTTCTTGCTTTTGGATTAAACTGCTGAGTTTGATTTGTTATAGCATGATATTAATTGTTTAAGTAATTTATGAACATAGGTACTGGTATGGTTTGGCATAAGTTAGTGCAATTAATTGTTCAGTAATTGCATGTTTGAAGTAATGCTTGAGAATAGTTATGAAATGTGTGATATTACATATGTTTTACTACTCGTTGTGTAGGGAATGGCCTGGATATTTGTTGAGTGATGAAGATCACTAGTTGGGGCTTTTTCTTGGGTTACTTTGGGTGGTTTCTACCACGGGATTGGGCGTCATAGACATCGGTTGAGGTAGTCACACTGTCAGGTTGGGCTTGGCTCGTGTTACTTGGGTGGCGAGGCCGTCCGACTTGAGCGACAGGTTCGCAGGGACACAAGGCATCAGAAGTGTTATGGCTTGGGACATACTGAGGTTATTACTGCTCGCCAGGTACTTTTGAGTAGTGTGCACACAGATAGACTCCGAGATGAGGTGGTACGACCACTCGCTGTGTAGAGGCCCCTGATAGTTGCGGTTAGGTATTTTTGTTTTGGGGGTGCTTGCCATAGGAAGGCACGTGGAAGGTGAGGAGCCTTCGATAGACATATTTGAGGCAGTCAGGTTGGGGGCAGAGGCTCACCATGATTTGAGGGTAGACATCGCTGTCCCTCTGGTTATCTTTTGAGGGAAGGTATCGATGTTCCTCAAGATGTTGTGACATGGGAAGGTTGAGCTTTCGAGCTGGGTTACGAAGGTTGGGCGTGACTTCAGGATGTCAGTACTTGAGACACATGGTGTCAGGTGGCACGAGGTGCCGAGCTAAATCCCATAGATTCCGGCATTGGCTGAAGTAGGAGACACTACATGGTGGCTGTTGAGCGCCAGTGAAGTCTTTGTTTACTTTTGGGCATTGCACTATTTACTATTTTTCTGGTATCATCATGTTTCCCTAAACACTTATATTAGGTATTCACCTCTGGGTGGTATCCTACTGAGACTTGTCTCACACCCTACACGGGCCCTTCAAGATGCGTGTAGACTTTATGAAATTGCATGCAGGTAGAGGGTCAGCCTCAGGAGGTGGACTTTAGTGCTGTTGACATGGAGACTGGCATGGACCATGAGTTCGTTCCATACTAGAGTTACTTGTTTAGTATTATTTTTCATGCATCATCATGTTTACTTTATATTGTTTCTACTACTGGTTACCCATTGGTGCCATTATATATATATATATTGATTTGTGTGACTTTCTTGGATGCATGCTTGTTTGTATTAGCAGTTATTGCAGCTGATTGCTGGCGTGATGTTCTATCCACTTTCCGCTGTTGTTGTTTCTATATTACTTCCACTGTTTATTGTTATTGAATGTGCTTTCGCTCTGCGGGTCTGGTTCGAGTCTGCTGAGTCATTTATTTCCGCTACATATTTTAGTTTAACACTTGGACCAGTACCTTTAATTCATATGAAAGGGTATAGCCTCCCCACTACACCTATTCAGACCCTCGCTGCTAGTCGGAAGCCTTTGGTGTTCAGGGGAGGTACACCTAAGGTAGTAACACCACCCGTTCAACACTATTCGGGTGGCTGGCTGAGTCCGGGTCGTTACAGAATACACATGAGATCATCCCCTTTCACTGCATTCACCTTTTCAGGTATGAACCATCAGACAAAGACAGATTTAAAGACATCCCATGTCATCCCATAATTAAATGTTTATGGGGGGAACAACTCCCATTTATCCAATGATAGACCTTCAAACAGACCTAAAACAACATGCACCCCGACGACTTTGAGAGTTCCCCACACCCTGAAGAAACACTTGAAATCATCAAGCCACTTTGTTGCCTCTAATGGACCTTGATCACTGAAAAGAACATGAAATTTACATGAATGACCAAAAATATGGTACGAATCAATGGAAACATTGGAGACCGTTCAGGGTGGTATATTCTGAAAAGCAAGAGAAATACAAAACTAAAATATATATCAATCCAAAGCGCACCTAGAAGAAATTCTTGAGAAAAATTAGCTAACTTAGAAGCCAAATGAATGATAACACAACCAGAATCACCTTTATTCAAAAAGACCATTTCCATTTCAAATATTAAAAAACCCCTCATTTTAAAACCGCTTTTGAAACTAAAAACCCACCTTCTACAAATTAAACCAACATTCTAAAATAATGACCGGTTTCTAAAACTATTTCCCCTCTCTAAATCACATTAGAAAATAAGCCAAGATTTTAATATCATTCACCCACCCATGGAATTCCATGAACCATCACATGTGTATCCAACCATTCCCATCCATTAATTCATAAATTCACTTCCCCCACATACCCACACACATATGAATGTCAATAAAGAAAACCAATGGTTGCAACCAATCCGTATTATCAAACCCAAAACACTTTCAATTTAAAAATCCAATTCCCCAAATTAAAACACTTCAATGGAAACAACTTCTATTTTAAATCTATTTTCATTTCAAAAAACAATTTCATTTTTCAACATACACTTACACCAACTAAAACCAAAACCAAAAACAACAAAAGCTGAACTAATAGAATGAGGATCTATTGTCAATCCCAAACCTAACGATAAAGTAGTGGGAGATGCCCTATGTAAAAAATAACCATAAGAGGATCTTGAATATTTCACTTGGAGTCCACATGGGTCACTACTCCATGTGAGATAATAAAATGACACCAGATCACCTCTAATGGTATCCCTCAATCCAAAAAAAAATTAGAAGACACAAATACTGGACAAACCCTGGTAACTCTAGGTTCAGAACAAGAAAGTGTTCACGATGATCTTTTCACACCTACCTCATGTGTCCCAAATATTCTAATCCCTAACTACAAACATCCATAATAATAATGAACAACTTATGGTACGATTTTTTCATGAACCATCCTAGGATATCACCTGGCTCGACAACAAAACTGGTCCAGGACATGGCCCGATGGGAATTTTCGATCCCCACGGGCTGATAACTACTGTCAGGAATAAAATAAAAAAAATTGGGAATGATTTCATCCCAAAATACAACATCCAAAATCTACCTAGAATAAACCAAAAATTCCTCATGAGATAGAAACTAAACAAAAATAATTAAACAGCTGATCTGCGTACATAATACAACTAAACCAGTGGAGAAAATATACAAAACATAAAAAACTAAACAATGAGATCCTGATCACTATGTTACCTCTTGAAGAATTACCACTACAACACTAAACCTTCTCCAATATTGAGAAATTGATGTGGGAGAACTTGAACAAATGAAGAAATTGTAAAACAACTCGGGCCTACTAACACCTAGTGGTTCAAGTAGGGTGTGAGATTGATTTCTCAATAGGAAATCACCACAAAATCTAGGTGTTGCCTTACAAAAAACAGTCCATTAACTCCAGTTTAAAAAAAATTTAAAAATAAAATATTTCTTTCACATTTTATTAAACAAAACTATTTTTCTATTTTGAAATCCAATAAACTCCACACACCATTTCCAAAATAAATATCCATTTTATTAATAAAATATATAACAAAGAAAAGTAGGGCTATGCTAAAAGAAATAGATAAATTGTACAATCAAGAAAATTGTACAATATAATTTTCAAAAGCAATATAAATAATAACCAACAACAATCTTAAACAACCCAAGAAGACCCTTGGACATAATCTGTTCGGAACTACCTACCAGTGCATGGTAAAGGCCATATTTAAATAACCAACTGGGTTCTCTATCATATTCTCACCAATGACTCAACCCTCTAGCATGTCTACAACTCTAGAAGGGTTCCAACCCTTATAACTGGGGCTGGTAAGCAACTATCACATGATCATCTAAAAGATACCCAACAACCCATTGTGGTAATAAAAATACTGTCTAAGTATGAGGCCAATGCACACGTGAATCATCTTACCTTCCACCACCTCACATACCTACACTAAACAGAAACACCAAAATATGATTACAAATAAAGAAAAATAAATCCCATAGAGGCTTCTTATGTATATATATACATATATCCAAACATGTCACGTCATCAATAAGCCAACCAGGCTACTACACCATTAACACTTTCAAACCATTTCACAAAATTCATTAGGTTATGAAACAGGCACTCAAATTTAAAAAAACACATAGGTTACAAATAAAATTAACACAAACATCACTTTTATGTTTGAATCGCCAAACATGCCATTAAACATTGCTCACCCCAAATGCATTTTCCAAAAGAAATCCAGAGAACCATTTTCCCCAAACAAAATGAAAATTAATTATCACTAAATATTTACCAATGACATACCCCCTTTTTCAACACATTATTAAACCACATTTAGAATCCACATAATGTATCCAACATAATTTAGAAAAAAATAGGTGTTTAGGAAACCAAGGATTTAAGAAAAATTCCACTTTAAAGCACCGTCCATATTTAAGGGCACATCCATGTGTGAGCCTAGTGCACCGATGGATGGGGCAACATCCAGTGGAACACCTAACACCCATGAAGACTATTGAAAATTGATTTTATCCAATCACCATTTACATTGAAACCATTTCCAACCACCCAAATTATTTTTAGAACGCATACCCTCAAATTAAAAAAATTAAAACCTTCCCAAACATTTTAATACTATAATCAATCTATATAATTAAAAAAGTACTCACAACAAAAAAAATTATCATAAAATACCATCAAAACATAACTAAAGATAAATATTTCTTAAAAACCACCAATCTCACATTAAAACTACAATGACATTTCAACAAACACTCTAGATTCCAAAAACCCATGTAATTGAAAAAAATATCTTTTAAAACCTAATTCAAAAACTTCTAACAACACATAATCACTATTTATATCTAGCCATATGTATCATAGAGGTGTGGATTACAATTAAAAATTAATTGAAAGCACACATGTGTCCCTGGATTGTTCAGTAAAGAAAAAATCAAAACACCTACCTCAATGGGTTGAGATTACATCAAAACATTATGAGGAGGAAAAAAGGGACTCTAAGAACAATATATGTACCCTAGAATCCAAAAAACATAAGGCAATGTATAAACCATAAAATTATGGTTTGGAAAAACAAGATCTCACTGAAGGAAAAACAAGAAATCAAGAGGGAAAGAGTGAAAGGATAGAAAAATAGATGAAAACCCCAAAAACGTACTACTGAAACATGATTATTGGACCATAGAGGGGGTAAATAGAGGGGAAAAGGGGTCTTGGGACCCCTTGGTGTGAAAAAAATGAGTGTGTGGAGAGGAGTTTGATTTAGGGTTAAATTGAGGAGAGAGGGGAAATTATATATTAAGTTTCTAATGACCTGGAACCACCGCACAGTTTTCTAAACTGTTTGGTAACCATGCAGAGATATCTAGCCATGGATAGATTCGGGAATGGTTACCTAGAACCAACCACACAACTATGAGTTGGCCATGTGGTCGGTTCCACCTGAACCCATAACAACCGCACAATCGTGTCACTCCGTTTCTACTAACTGTACGATACATGTGCGCCAGCTGGAAAACCCAGCCAAGCTTTTGAGAACTAATTTTTTTTTACTAAGTCTAAACCTAAACCTCACCCAAAAGTCTAGGGACCAATAAAAGGATAAAATAAAGAAGTATTTTAGGTCGTGGTGTGACACACTCATGTATGGGTTCCCTTCCATCTCTATATTATTTACATTTCTTATTTATATTATCCCTTATATTTCAATTTCATATTGTTGGGATATATCTTTCCATGTCCCAATTTCTATCAATTTAGTCTAAAAAACAATAGTGCCCCCTTTCTCTCCCATCAATCCATTTTTTTATGTGACGCATTTATTCTGCCAAAATATGTATGTGATTTTTCTATTCCATAACAATTGTGTAGTGAATATCATACACATTTCATATCAATGGTGTTCACTTTTACAAAAATACACTTATTTGACTTGTTACTTACATGTATGTATTCCAAAATCCTTGATCATGGAATAAATTATTATGATTCATGAATATATGTTGTATGATATATGTGGCACATTTAATAATTAGAATGAAATGAAAGTGACAGATGCACACTGAAATATATTGATCCTGAATGCATAGGGTATTGTTTTGTCAAATGAGACATCAAGCTGGGATAGGTAGTGAACCGGATTACTTTTTGAGACTTTTTTTTATCATGATGTCTTTTTAGTTATCTTTGACCTATGTTTAATAGGGAGTGTTTTATGTTGTTTCCACATTTCCCATGTTATGATTATCATGTTATATCAAGAATTAATATTCATGTTTATGATTTTCACACCATATATTCTGTACATATATGACTATTATCTAACATGAATCACCTTATCCCAAGTTTATTCCTATATTAATATTTACAACTCCCCCTTTCTTATTTATGTCCCTAGGATATCCCATAGAGTTATAAAAGCCATCGAATTTTCGAAAAAAAATAAGGAATTTTTCAATAATGTTATTGTATCCCATTTTCTAGATGATATGTTATGTACCTAATTCATATATAAAATAGACTTCTTAAACATTCAGGTTATTTTATGTTTACTTTTGTTTAATATATCAAGTATTAATGTGAAGTAATAGAATGGATGGTATACTTAGTCTATAAGTTGTGTGTAATAAATGCCCCACCTATAGCTAATTCATAGTGTGCCATATTTCAAACAATATGACTATGTGTAGTGGACTGGGGTACATAAAATGTACTCTGGATACACATCGTGTAACCCAGTTTTAGTAGACAAAAACATTATCACATACCAATGAAATTTCTTCTCATTATTCGTATATTATTTCTAATTTGGGATGATAAAACTGTGAACATTGATAAATAAAATGTCAAAAAATGTTTATTAAAATCTTATTAATGAGAGAATAATCTAAAAATTAAATATCAAAATACTGTTACTCATATATATCAACATTAATATAAATAATGATAAATTTAAACTTTTCCCTCATACCACAATAATGTTCTGATAGAAGAGACTTAGTGTTATAAATAACAATTAGGTTTTGTGGATTTGATGGATAATTCTCAATTTCATCATGATGTAAGAACGATTACCAATGAAATTGTTCCACCAAATTTTTACATAAGAGAACCCAAAACCAAAAGAGGAAATTTTTATGTTCAATTTATAATTAAATTATATTATACCTGAATAAATAATACATCACATATGGAAATTTCAATGATGATATTTTTGACCATCTAAAAACATTTTTTGGATTATATTTTTTCCCAGGAGTACCTAATTATAGAATCACTGTAGTGGTGATCTAGAAATTCTCTTATGATATCCAAGAAACACCTTTTTAATGTCATGTTATTGAACAAAAATATATAAAATTGAATTTTTCATCATTATCACAGAAATATTATTGGGTCTTGAAGGAGTTATTCCCAATTTTGAAAATATGATTGAATGAAATTTCAATAGGATAATATATTTTTCATAATGATATTGAATCCTTGATTCTAAATTAACTATATACAATAAACACAACCACTTATTTATAGAGTTAGGGTTTAGGTAAAAATATTATTTAATTGCATACCAAACATAAGACAGTATAATATATTTTTTTTACCCCATACAATATACAAATAATATTATTATTTGTAAGCCTTGTATAAGAAGGGATGATGATAAAAAATATTTTAATGTCTTTTAAATTAATTTTTATCACAAAAAACAATCTTGATCCACTAGTCTTAGTCATAATTTATTTAATACCAAAGTAAATAGTTAACCAAATATTTAAATCATTAATATTTTTTTCACAATATGAAAAATAAATATTTACTAACTATTCAAAAAAATATTTATAATCAAGAAAATATAAATAATAATATTCCCTATCCTTGAAAGGTATATTTATTAAATAAATTAAATTCAAATTAATTTAATAAATATAAAAAAATTAGTCTCTGAACATCTATGGTTCATTTTAATTGGAATTAGGAGGGACCACCTAACTGATAAGATTACTATCAAGTAATAGTTCGATTCACACAACAAAAAGAATACTGTTTCACAACATTTACAACCACATTAAAACACATTTAATGTATTAAAATATCATGTCACAATATATAATTATGTATGTTTCGAATCTCAGTCATCATCCTATGTACTTGATACATATTTTGTTGAATATATAAAATAAAAATGTTGTTATATCGTTACCTTGGAAATTAATGGGATGGTTCTATTTCAATTAAATGGATCAGATATTGTCTTCCAAAAATATGGAAGGGATAAATCCTTACATGATTTGTTAATTAATAACACATCAATTGTGATACACTCAACATATCAAACTTTTCCACCAAATATTATCATCATGGATTATTAATCACAACTAAGTGTGAAAGTCACAACATGCATTAATAATAATCTTTATGTATAAGGGCCATTTTACATGATCACACCTATAATAACACGTAAACATGAATAATTCCTACTAGTATGTCTAATCTGAGGATCTACCACATTTGAGATTACCAAGTATAAATTTCTTGAGAAGATGTTTAATCTAATTACAAGTACGTATACCATAAATCAACAGTATATGCATCCCATTGTAATATTTTTTCCTATCATAGAACAATATTTGAGAATGTCTTCATAGCACTTCAGGTTCTTATCATAGTAGGGAAATGATACGACCATATCAAAGAGACACATACTCTTAGACATTATTACATTAAATAATTACAAAAAAATGAATAATATATAATAATATTTTTAATAATATTAAAATATTCAAATATATTAGTAATAAAAGAAAAAATAGCGGGTTCTTGTACCCCAACTACAATAAAAGGTAAATCATTTTTCAATTTATGTTCTTCCCATTATTTTCCCACATCATGATTTTTTATAGAAATATATACATCTTGTGTTAAATATCAATTAAAAAATTAAAATCCAATAATAATAATGTAATAATTTAAAAAAAAACAATTCATTGAATAAAAATAATATTAAAAAATTAAATGTTGTATCATTTAAAATACACAACTACACATGAAAAATTAGGAGAAAAACTACATATTTTATTCTATCAAGCTCTTAAGTGTAATACCAACCATTTAATGAATTCAATTACATGGATCCTTGAAAAACCACATTCCTCAATTTGTTTCCATCTAATTAGAAGGATTTGATAAGACAATATATTTGTTTATATTAAATCTTAACTCTTTATCTCTCCACCATTATCCTCCTCATATTTTCCATTGAGTGTTATACGTACAATATTCTCAAAGGAGAATATATGTGCCTTTAAAGCAGGATAAGATGAGTTTCATTGTGAATATTATGTTGTTCATTCACTCTACTCTTATTCTACTCATTTTTGGTTTGTCTATTTGGTTAATATTTTTTGGTAGGGGATTTGTTACCTCTATCTTATTTATTCTTAAATGATAAAAATCAAGACTTAGTCTTTTAGTGTTTAAATAGTTGTATTTACATAAGGAATATACTTTTCTAGAATAATAACTTCCAATGGGTTGGGCGATGAGTCTCACATGATACAACTTTAAACATACTATTATATACTTTAAATCATAATTTTTTTATGATTTACCATCTATATTTTATATTTATCATTGTATTAACTATGTTAAATTAATTTAAATATGTAATGATAATAATGATTTATAATGGAATGATGATAATCAAAATGATTCAATTATTAAGGATGATAAGCCTCTTATATACACGAAAATTTAATAATTAGTTATCTTTAGAACAATTAAATTACTATTTGTTTATTTTTTTTAAAAAAATTAAATTTTCATTATAATTATTTAATTTGTTGTTCTAGAACTGCATGTCTGGATGAAATGCTACTAGATTCTTATAACTGATGTTACTCACTATCTAATTGGTTTCTTCTCTGCTGAATAATGAAAATAATGAATTAATTATGTAATGCTTGTAAATGATAATTTCCTATACTATAGTTAATTTTTTTATCATGTTTGAATCCTACCTTGGATTGTGTTTTGGTTGTGCACGTGTTTGAAATTCACTTAGTTACCCCTTGAAATTGTTGTGTTGAAATCATGCTTACTACCATGTATTTATATAACAGAGACCTTGTAGTTATTTCATTTGGAACATGGTATGGTATGAAAATTAGGGAGGTATGAGATAAACTTCTTGGGTTGTGGAAGTGATTGGGGTGCTGGGGGTGAAACAAGGTTACAGGTGTAGGCTAAGAGTAGGGATTTCCTACTACTACTAATATGATGAGGTGGATGTCAGAATCGATTGTTCCAGTCAATTATTAATATTATTGGAATATAGATTAGTAAATGGAATATGAATGAATGCATGGGAATGGGTGTTTTTTAATTGTAATGGAATGTAAAATGAAAACTAGGTGATGGTTTAGATATTATTTAGTGCATATTAATAAAAATTGAAATTGAAATTATAAAAAATGTATGACTTTAAGATTTTAATGATTATGAAATTTTTTTTATAAAAAATGATTGGTTTATAAAGGAAATTGTACTTAATTAATTTTTATAATGGGAATCCTTTTATGCCTACGTTCTTTGAGAATTTGGTAGGTTGAAAAAAGAGATGAAAACTAGGATATCATATGGGATTGTAGCTCTATCATGATTCTAGGATAAGTAGTTCCTCCTAGAATGGTTGTGCGGTATTTATATCATTAAGTGCTATTATTTATTATTCTATACCACACAAGTTAATTGGAGTTACAAATTCTTATATTGTTTAGGGGTTCCAGGATTTTCCCAATATTTTTGATGTATAGGTTTTAGAAGGCAAAATTCTTCTCATTCCCCACTATCTTCTTTTGGAAGAATACGTATGTATATATACCAGGGATGTGAAAACATGATATTATATGAAATTAGTTCATACAACCTATAATGGAACTTATTTAAACTACAATTTTATATACAAGTTGTGGTAGCTTGATTTTATATCATATAGCATTATTATTGATTTAATATCATTGGTTATTTTAGGTGTACTCACACATATGTTGTATTGGATTGAGGTGCAGTGTAGGTTATGTAGATAATACTGGCTTCATGAATCCCTACCTGGTTACAAGATTTGATGATGTTATGGATGCATTGTATGATTCTAGAAGAAGATGTTGGGCCATATGTGGGATGGGTGAAGGTAGGTTTGAGGCCCAACCCACATCAAATTATGACATAATAAGGGATAATAGCACCATGACATGATTTATTGGGGGTCTAGGGTTACTAGTTCAATGGGAACATAATAGTGGGGTAGTATTATATATATATATACATATTATTTTAATGATATTTTACCATTTTCTATAAGTTACATTGTGAGTGAGCCTTTGTGAGGATGAATGCAATGTTTACCTCATTAGGTGATGAGTTGGTTTCTACTTTTATTTAATGGGGATTTAACATACCTGTTCTACATTTGATGAAGGAGTTTCAAGGAGGATTCTACTAAATACACATGTTATGATCACCATATGTATATATAAAATATTATTCATGTCAACATGTTAGGGTGGGTGATTGAGATGATGATCCAAGCTTGTGAGGTTGTTCATGAGATGCAAGAGTTCGTGGTCGCTACCACATGAGTGGTATATTTTCTTTACTTTAATCTTTCCTTCGTTATTGTATGAAATATCATGTATTGTGATTTATACATTATAATATTTATTTATATGATACATTCATTTGGTAGAAGATTATTTTATTCTTAGTTATATTGAAATTAATGCATCTCATTTGTGTGTATCATACCCTCAATTCTACAAGCCAAACCATGGCCCATTGGAGGCAGGATATGATTTATCACTTCCCACCTTTACTAATAGAACTAGTGGGATACCTAGGGGTGAATAATTACAAAGTGGTATAAGAGATTTTGTTTGATAGATTGATTGGATCTTGTAGATATGAATTGGTAAGGATGCATGGGATAGTAGGAAAAAATATCAGGTGATCTTAGTATGTGATATAAGTAAGGGAGACATGCTAAGATATAGGATTTTAGTGCCCCTTATTATCTAACATAAAAATCATAGGATTTTATGAAGAAACTATGAAAAATTATTATTCATTTAGGGTAGATACCATGGTATAGATCGTGAATCATGTTGTTTATCCCTATAATTGAACTTAGTTGTTAATTGGAATTTAATTTATCCTAAATTAATTTATATCAAGTATTAAATATTTACTATTTAGGGATTCTCTATCAATTTCCACTTCCTCTTGTATAAATCTTGGTTGACACCCTTAACGTGTTTTTTCTATTTATGTTTATCAAGATAGACAAATAGATTACTAAATAATTGAGAATTATGATAAAATTAATTGGAATAAAATTTATGATTGTTTTAGTGCTAGTACCTATAGAAGTATGTGGAATCAATATTAGATTATGTGACTATGGATTAGTGGGAAGATATTGATATTGAATTTAATTTTATTTATGAATAGATGAAAAAATTGGTTTCATTGCTTATGAGTATGCTACGTGGTCCAGCTCAACATGGTGGGTTTTCTTTCTAGGTGATTACATTGTGTTAATAGTTTTATGGGATTAGTTTTATGACCAGTTATAGGATATGTTGACTTCTTTAACCATGAAGGCGATATGTTAACAAGAGATTCTTACACTCATCTTGGGATGTTCTATTGTGTTGGTGTCTGTTATCCATTTCATACACTTTTTCAATTTTAATTAAACCATTCCAATATGAGTTGGTTAAGGAGAGTCATTTTGAAGGAGAAGGAAAATGTTATTAAGAAAACATTTTCTAGGAAAAAATTGTCTTAGGATGAGTTTGTTTGGGACACTCCGTAGTAGATAACTGTGGCAAAGAATTCACAATTTACTATTAAGTTGAAGTTTTCGACAGAGGGGAGTCAATTACATCCTTATTTATCCTATTTCAGAAGGTGTGGGGATTATCAGAACCCTATTATATGAATTTACATGATTTTTTCCCCATGAATAGGTCATGGTAATCATATAAATGATTGTCTCAACTTCTAGGGAAGTCATATTGGATAGATAATACTACTTCAGTTTTACCCTTTATAGTAGTTTCCTCATAGGTAACTATTGTAGTAAGGTACTCTAAGATATGATTAATAGATAAAATATGGGTCAGGTGGAGGGAATCACCATGATAGTCTTCATCCCTGAGAATAGAGAACGTAGAATGATGATGGCAGCAGTCACCGTTTTGACCAGAGTGGTTATAGATTAGAATATTTTCACATACATGCCTTAAATTTTCTATCACCAGAAGATCCAACATCATGTGATGAATTACATCGTTATAATATACCTAGATATACAAATGGTTTAGTTTGGGAGCTACAAAATCCTTCATTAAACCATCCCTAGTATTTGATTTTAGTGTTGATGTGGGGAATCTTATAATTACATTGGAATTAACTCTTCCACATAAAGGTTGAGTTAGACTATATGATGTATATGGAGACTATGAGATGATGTTTGAACAACATTGGTCTTCTATATATTTCTTATATTTATAGATACAACTATATGAAATCATCATCCTCATAAAATAACTATATTTCTCACAAGATATAGTTGATTTCATTATGTGACAAATTGTGTTTTACGATGTTGATTGTCACGACCCGCCCTCGGGGTCCATGCCGTGACTACCCCAAGCCCGCCTTCCATAGGCCAGGGGCTGGCGACTAGCACCAAGGCGTAAATCCCGGTAAAAAAGGAAGGCATTGCCTTTGTAAAGTAAACAAACACCACAGAGTAAGCAAGCGGAAAGTAAACACTAAGTAAAAGCAGAGTACAACTGAAAGTGTGGAAAAGTAAATGGGCCAGTATACAAACCCAAACTGAAAGTAAAGTACAACTCGAAAGGGAAAACAGCAACTAAAAAGTAAAAGCCGCTACACCGAGCTGTCCACTGGAAATCCCACATGAAGGGTGGGTACAGATAGCTCCTCTGCTCCACGGGTCTCGTCGTCCGCTCCGAGCACGTCCCGCCCAGTGGTCCACCTCCGGGTACCGTCCCGCTCTGCAAGCCTCAGCTAAGGTCAACGCTGTCTGTCGTCTGCAACCAACACAACGTAGTGCGGGCAAAGCCCGTGCAGGGGTGAGTATAAGCTACTCAGTAGGGACCCCGAGACCCCTGAAGGTCTCTCAAATCCACAAAGGATAAACCACGAAGTAACAACCGACCCTGCTTAGGTATATGCCCATACATATACCTAAGTCATCAATTTCAAAATACGCTCCAACCTCCGAGCCCAAGTACAACTCAGTCCACACAGGAAAGTAAACGTATTCCACACAGGAAAGAAAAACGTAATCCACACAGGATAGCACAACACAATCCACACAGGAAAGCAACAGGATTCATCTCACACAGGATTTTCATTATCAAAAACGCAACTACTGAAGAGCCCCATCTCTGAAGTGTACAGTGTCCTGTCACGACTCTGAGATACTGCTCACTAACCTAAGACTACTGAGGTACTCCTCCTGTCGAGTACCGCGGGTCTGCCGCCAACTACCGGGCGCTCCATCCGCTGAGGGTCTGCTGCCAAATACCGGGCGCTCACCCAAATAGCCTACAGAGGTACTCCTCCAGTCGAGTACCGTGGGTCTGCCGCCAACTACCAGGCGCTCCGTCCGCCGTGGGTCTGCCGCCAAATATCGGGCGCTCCGTCCACTGGGATGGTCGACTCACTCCAAGTCGAGTCGGTCGAGCAGTCTTCAGGTCTCAGCCGGCTACACGGTCTCCATACTCCGTACGCTCGTCTCCAGTATCGCAGGTCTGCCGCTACAACCAAGCGCACCACCTCTATCGAGTAAAATAGAAGATTCAGCTCACACGAATATACTTCTTCGGATGACGATAAAGATGATCACTGAACCATCTAAGTCGTCGGACCCACGAAGGATCGATAGGTACTAACCCCCGCAGTGACCTACACAGGATCGGACCCTCACAGGATCGAGCCCACGCAGGACCTGTAGCACTGATCCACGTAGGATCGCTGAGTGCAGTAGTCCTCATCGTCGAATCCACACAGGATCTCTGTACTATCGTCGTCGCAGTCACAGTAGCAGTAGCAGTCACAGTAACAGTCGCAGCCAGCACTAGGGTTCCCGCACACAGCAAGCTCATTCGGAGGGTCCGCTCCACGAGCCGAGAGGCTGATACATCAACTGTCACAAAGTCCAGAGTTGATGTATCCAAAAGTTCCGTATCGTCAACAGGAACTCAACGCAACAGACGGCGCGTCGATCGGACGTCCGGTCTGAGAGTTATTGGCATTTTCGTCCCCTGGGCCCGGTTGGTTTTTAAGGCCAAACCAACCCGACCGTACTCCACCTGCGTCCAAACCTCGGGCGGAGTATGCCAAAAGATCTGTCTCACTAAGAGGAACACAAAAAAGCTAACGACACGTCAATCGGACGTCCGTAGCTCAAGATATGAGCGTTTCCGCTCCGAAGGCCCGGTTGGTTTCGTGAACGAACCAACCCGGCCGAACTCAAAGTAATCCGAAACCTTGATTGTGATATACCGAAACGACCGTCTGGATCCATGGATCGCGTTTCCGCAGACGGTTCGTCAATCGGAGGTCCGTGGCTCATGTTATGGGTAAAAGACCGAAACGATCCGAAAACGGGGGGGTCCGGTTCCGGACCGACCCGGCCCGACCCCCCCTAGGTCTGCCCGAACCGGGTCAGCCCGACCCGGATCCGGGTCGACCCGGCCCCGCAGGCGCGACCCGGCCTGAGCCGGCGGCCTGCCTGGCCGCGTGGCCGGAGGAAGCTCGGACGTCCGGCCGAGCGTGTGAAACGGGGGGCGGCGCGGCAATATGCCGCACCCCTAATTTTTTTAAGCGGCCCCCACAGCACGTGGGGGCTGACTCAAAGGGAGGTACCGGGGGTTTCAAACCCCCTGATTTAATGGATCACGACCGGCTTTAACCCGGCCGTTTTCATTACACGCGGGATCTGCGGGTCCCGCTTCCTTTGAAAGCCGGCGGCCGGCACGGCCGGCCGCCTTCCATTGCTATGCCGCGGCCTGATGGCCGCGGCTATCCTGGACACCGGCGGCCGGCGAAGCCGGCCGCCCCTGGTTTCTCTGCCGCGGCCGAAGTTCCGCGGCTCCTCCGTTCTCCGGCGGCCGGCGAGGCCGGCCGCCTTCTTGCTGCTCCGCCGCGGCCGTAGGGCCGCGGTCTATTCGTATTCAACGACGCGGTGCGTCGGCACCGTGTTTCTTCGTCGCAGCTCGCTCCGACCATTAATTCTTTTGTTCCTGCGCGGTTGCGACGACACCGCGATGTCTCCGCTAAATCAATACGAAAGATTAGAAGGGGGAGGAGAATCGGCCGTGTTCGTGCGGTCCGGTCTCCTCCCGTTATAACGATAACAATTGGCCAATCATATAAACACAACCATGAATGTTTCACAAATTTTTAATAAAATTTGGAACTACGCCCAACGGGTTATTCTTTCATGATCGAGGGAATGAAACACGTAATATGAAAAGGTCAATCCCCTACCTTGGTTCTGGAACGAAGACCGATGATCAATAATGATTCGTGGAAGTCGAGCGTCACGATGGTCGACGTCACGGAAGAAGAACGTCGATGTCGCGGTTATGTCGTCACGGAAGACAGTTCCCTAGAACGTGGAGTTCTTCGTCGAAGTTCGAAGATTCTTCGTGTTCTTCATCAGAGTTGAAGAAGAAGAAGGAGGAGAAGCTCCAAAATTCCTCTCAAGGTGGTAAAAGAATTCCCTAGAATAAAATAAGCTTTAGCTTATATTATTACACAACTTTACTACAAGAATTTCAAAGGTTTGAATTTGAACAACTCACCTCAATTATTTCTTTAAGTTGTCAAACATTAAATAAAAGGAGGGTTAAAGGGAGATGGAAGGTTGGGAGCTTCGTGTGGGCCCCACCACACTTAATCCTCCCAAGGGAGGTTAAGTGGATGTGGGTCCCAATCCCAACTCCCTTTGGAAGGATTTAACAAGTTAAAATAAAATTTTTATTTCACAAATTTTATTTAACTTAATCTAAAAACCCAAAAAAAACTTTCAACCTGCAATTAACGCAACATACGAAAAGGTCTCCTTAAGAGAATATCGGCGCTGCGAGTTCATCAGTGCCCTCGGATTTCAATTCCGAGCACCGGATCAAAAGTTATAAATTCCCGCTCGTTCGTTCACTGAACGTACCCGAGCCAAATTTCAGAAAATGATTCCGGCCACTCCGGGCCTCGGAATCAGGTTCCGTCAGAAACCGAGCTCTTGTAAAATTCGAGAGAAAATTAAGAAAAAATTTCCCTTGAATTTTACGGGTCTTTACATTGATGGTGATTTTTCTTTGTTATCGGGTAAGAGAGACCATAATTTATTTTAGAGGAATGGTCCATTATTTTTATCCATTACGGAGGAGGTGATTTTGTGTTTGATGTAGTTTTAGTCAGTGGGGTCTCATAGGGTAGTGAAATAGTACCCTAATGTATTTATTTAAGAGGTTTCAATTATACTTTTTGTATAAGACAATGTGTTTGGGATATAGATACAGTTGGGGTTCTCTTTGAAGTAAATTTCTCTATACAGAACAACACCTTTTGAGTTATAAGAGTTGTGGATAAAGATTTATAATCTCTTATAGAGAGGCTTTATTTTTTCATGTTTATCACATTGGGTGGCCCAGTCTTGTTTTTGAAGAAGGAAGATGAAATTAGGTATTTTTCCATTTTCTATCATCACATGTAGTTGGAAATAGTGAAGAACCAATATCCTCTACCACAAAATCGTTATTTAATTTATTATATAAAGGTATCAAGATGGTTCTCTAAGAATAATTTGTGATTAGTATATCATATAAAGAATGTAAGAGATGAATATGTTCAAAATAATGCATTAAAATGTTGTTATAGACTTTATGAGTTCATGGTAATTACTTTTGGAGCCATTAATTCCCCATTCATGTTCACAAGAGTCATAAAATCCATTTTTTATTTCCCAGACATGTTTTTCATGGTATTCAAAAAATTTATTTTGGTCTATTTGATATATAAATAAGAGCATTCAGAGAATCCATGGGATGACTTATGGATTCCTTGGCGTTAACAACTTTTTTTTTTTGAAAATGACTATTTTTATGTTTTGGCATTATAAAATATATTTCTTAGGACATGTCATGTCATACTGGGGGGGTATTTGGGAATCCTCCAAAGAATAAGGTGATTTTTTCTTGGATATCACCGAATAATTTTGAGCATGTGTGGAGTTTCTTTAAAATTTTAGGATATTAATTAAGAATATTTCCTTACTTATCTCAATTAATTTTTTCTATGCCTACCTTGACTGAAAATTGGAGAAATTTTACTAATGATATAGCACAAAAAAATATTTTAGGATGATTGATGTAATTAAATCCTTGAGGATCACCAAGGAAAATATCTTTAACTGTAAGATAAGTGATCTAATACTAGAAATGTTTTTGAGAGGAATGTCTATATGACCTCTTAAAGTAACCCTATACACCAATATATTCCATTAGTGTCAAATATATGATAATTTAATATAATTCCAAATAAAACATTGATATGCCATAATGTAGTAGACTATGGACCAATGGGACGACATAATCCTTAATAGGAATTTCACCAAAAATACTGAATCGATTTCTATTGTATTGAGATCCATATTATAAATATTATTCAATGTTAGAGTATTGTAAATATTATGGGATTCATCATTGAGAGAGTTGTAATGACGATAAAAATAATTGCAGGATAACAACATAGAATAATCAAGGTCTCTAAAGACACCACATCCTATCATGGTTATTTGATCACTTCAACCATATTCAGTGAGTTTAATACCAAGTTTAGGAAATTTCCTATAAAACCAACACTACTACTATTTTCTGATGTAAACAATCATGTCCTAGGATTAGAGTGGAGATATTCTTCAAAATGAAAAGGGAATATAAATATATTGAGTTACTAGCATAGTTTCATAGCCATGCCCTGACATTCACTAGGATATTTTCTTGGGATAAAATAGCCTTGTTGTATTGTGAAGAATTATTGGGGTTCCAAATGTTCTAGTAATCAATTTAGAATAGAAGAATCCATGAATGTGTTTTAAGATATAATTAATCAAAATCATGAAACCTTGAAGATGTGAAAAAAATCTATGGAATTTAAATGAAGAGAGAAACCATTACAAAAAAATCATGCATTTGTATAGAGTAATGAGTGTAAGGATAATTTTAAGAATATAAAGGCGAATATGGTTAGTGAAATGGTTCCACATTTTTATAAAGATGGATTTTTTGGAGGTTTGCTGTGATGAATCATTCCCTGGATTAGGTTTCATTTTAAAATATTAGAGATATTTAATTTTTTATGTGTCTCTACAGTTACAATATCATGTGTGTAACAATTCCCCCATGATCTTGATCATTCTATGGTGATTTTCTTTAATGTTTGGGAGGAATTTCCTTATATGTGAAAAATTTTTGATCTTAAAAGATCATAAGATATTTAGGTATATCTTTTATAAACAATACTTAATGATTCTTATATAAATATTGATGAAATCATGTCATAAATATAATATTGAGATTTCTTATGCACAAAGGAAAGGGAATGTTGTTATTGATGCACTTGTCATGAAGTAATGATGATATATTGTTCAAGGGTCTGGATATAGGTGGAGAGTGATGGAGGATATATCAAAGATTCATGTGGACATTAGAGAAGTATATGGTGGAGGATTTATATTCAAAATGATAATTTATTCATAATTGGTGTTGTAAGTGGAAGATTCCATGTTAGGGGATTCTGATGTTGAGGTTTGGTGATAATGAGATATTTATTTCAATTCTCTTAAGGGATGTTCTACGGATAATAAACATAGATTATTTTATTAAGGGAGTATCTCTATTCCATTAGTGATTCATGACATGGTTTTTCATGAGTTCCATAGTTCACCGTTGGTAATAATTCTTAGTGTGGATAAGATGCATCTTTCCAGGACGATTGGTTTGTTGTGGTATGAGATTAAGGAGTTTATTGTCAAGTCTATATCTACATGTTTTTCTTACAGAAGGAAAACTCTAAGCATTGTGTTTTAGGTGGTATTCTTCAACTACTTTATGTTCCATAGTGAATGTGAGAGGAATTCTTGATCGTATTAACCACTTTTTTACATTGAGAACCATGTGGCAATGATTATATTTGGGTGGTTTTATTCTACATGAATATTTTATATCACTTCTTAGAGATTAAGGATTCATTCTTAGTAGAGGTTTTTTAGGGAAGTATCTACTGGAGGTGGGGATGATTTAGGGGTTCCAAAGAGAATTGTCTCTTAGTGTGACTCTTATTTCACCTCTACAACATGGATAGATCTCCAATGTGGTTACACCCTTAAGATAGTCCTTATTACTAATTAAAATTGATACATGGATATTCAAACATAGTGTACTTTTTCAAATCCTGAAGAAATGTTGTACCCATGTGTCATAGATTTTATAGGTTCGTGGTTGAGGTGACTTCCCATGGTGGATTTTTCTTATAATAATAATTATCACTTTACCAATGGTATATCTTCATTTAGAGAATTATGAGGCCAAAATTGTGGATCATTATAGAGATATAATAAGGTAAAAGAGTCTGATTTTCTTATAATAGACATGGTTAAGAGAATTCCAGAAAATATATAAGTGTTCTGTAACTAAATGAAGGTAGTGAATGATTACTATATATCTTATCAAATTTTTTTGAGTAGGCCTATAGATTACCACATTGGTGATTATCTCTTTTCAAAGGTATCCCCTCATTATGGGTAGTGAAGGTTCAAATATTAGATTAAACACTCTCCATAATTTGTTTAACTTTTTTAGGTTTTTTTACATGTTTGAGTAAATGCATACTGGTTATCACGAACCTAACAAATGATATGTATAAATGAAATATTTCATGGGGTATAGCATGTCAATAGTCTTCAGGATGTATCTCACTTCAATGAATGGAGAAATATGGATGTATAAAATGATGAAAACATTGCGGAATAACCTATATTGATTCTAGAATATAGTATAAGGTTCTTTACAAGAATTATATTCCCTTAGTTCATCACTAGTGGTCGAACTATGATTGTATGAGTGTTCATGTGAATATGACTTGAAGATTTAAACGCATCATCCAGAATTTTTTATGGATTGATTCTATTGTGATGATATTTATAATCCCTGTTGTTCTATATGATGAGATTTTTTCTCCTTTTATCTGGTACTTATAGATGTTTTTTACCTTATTTAATAGGTATCTCCCCACGAGTTTTTGAGATGATTGATGATGTCGGATGTGGATGTACTTCTTCTTCACATGGTACAATTGTTTTTGTGTGTGGAAATAATATATAAAGGTTACTAATGGGGGTTTTTTTAGGACCACTTTCTATTTATTTTCGAGGATTTGGTCATTAATTGTCTTGTAAGAGAATTATTTTAGTGACAACTAATTTAAGTGCCAAAATATTTCCTTGATATATTCCATTTTAATTATGGGGTTTTTGGTGGATTGGTATAGTTTTATTATTTTTAAAAAGTAAATTTAAATTTGTGAAATTATTTTATACGTAAATTTAAAATTTTAGAATATTAATAAATCCTTTTTTTATTTATAAGTTAATTAATTTGATCATTTATGTTTAACTAATTTTTATTTACCCATATTAAAAAGTCAATTTCTCTATGAAGGTTGTATAACTTGTGTATGGGTAAGTCCTATTTTTCTTCAACAATAATAATAATATGGTATAGTGTAATTAAAGAGATATGTAAAGGTGTGATTGATATTCTATTAATGTAAAAAGGTAGATTATGTCTTGAGTAAAGGTAATATAAATCTCATACAACATTAGCCTAGTTTTTTATCTTCATTATAAAGATAAAATTAGATACCCATACATGAGTTTGTAATGAATAATGATTTTTATACTTACCTTTATGAGTGATTATCCTACATATGGGTAGTCTAGATTATATTGAAGGGTACCCTAGATTTTTAATTTCTTATATAATGTTATAAATTAACCTTTATAACGGTAATAACATTTTTCCTTAACATTGTAAGGTTATATAAAATATGACATAAAGGTAACGTCGATCACTATTAATGTTAAGTTTTCTGAAACCATACATGATGTGAGTTGAGTAATGGTAGAAATAACATAACATTATGTAGAGCCTATTCTCTATTTAATTTTATATCTTTATCTAGTTTCAATTTTTTTCTTCCCATCAAAGATCTGAAACTATAATTTTTATGAACACATGTGGATTATAAGAAATTGAATATTTAAAATAGTGGAATCATTATCTCATTATTAAAATAATCAAGATGAATGAATTAAATGGATGTTAAATAATTAAATGTATGAACATTGGTAAATATGAAACTATGGCTACAAAATATGTAGTATACCTAAATTTTTTATCCCCCATGTTGGTGGATATAATACCCATCATTGAATAAAAGTTGTGATGTGGAGCTCTGAATCCTAATATTCACATATTTATTTATATTTTATTAGGATTGTTTGATATCACTATTAATTGATATCATTTTATACATGAACTCTTCTTCTCTACCATATTATCCACCTACTATTGGACATTAACTAATTCATGTCCAGGATTCCTAGAGGAGCATCTATAGGACATCATAGCAGGCTGTGTTGAGTTTCATTTTAAATACCATTTTTTTAATTCTTAATCTCTACATATAATTATGTATGATGAGTCTTTCTAGTTGATAATTTGAGTTAGGGTATCTATCACATATATATTATATATTCGTAAATGTAAGAAATCATTAAATTTTCTTTAAGTGTTTAATTAGTCTAATTAACTTAAGGAAGATAAATCTAACATAATAAATAATAATATGAAGGGTGATGGGTCTCACATGATACTGTTTTCAATATACTATTTTATCCATTGACTGAAAATTAATTTTATGACATACCCACTATCATTTAGATCTATCATTGTATTAACCCCAATTAAATAATTAAAACATATTAAGAAAATAATTATTTATAATGGATTGATGATATTCAGTATGCATTAAATATTAATGGTAATGATTTTGGTATGAACATTATACTAGAATAATTAGTGCTTCTTAGTCATTTTAAATAACAATTTTCTGAAACATGTTTTAAAAATTTAAATGTTAATTATATTAAAGAAAAGTGTTTTTTCAAAAACTGAATATCTCAATGAAATGTTGTTGATTTTTATGGCTGCCATTACTCATTGTACAGTTGGATTCTTGTTTACTAAAAAATGAAAATAATGAATTAATTAACTCTAGTAAGTATATAAGAATTCCTACTATTGGAATTAAAATTTTAAGGTAGAAAAATCCATTATTATATTGTGTTATAATTTTCTATATGATTTAAATGGGATTAGTAGTCCATAAGAGTTTTTTGTGTTGAAATTATGTTTTCTATTATTTATTCCCTTATTATGGTTTTATGTGGGACCTAGTATGGTCTATTATTGAGTGAGAGATGAGCTAGACTTACAAGGTTATGGAAATGATTGGGGAGTCTGGTATGACACCAATATTGATAGAAGAGTTAAAAATCATTGATTTCCTACTACCATTGATGTTATAATGTGGATTCCTGGTTTTATAATTCAGGTTGAGTGTTAGAGTACCTTGGATAATTTGTTGTATATGAAATATGAATGAACCCTTGGTAATGGAAGTTTTTTATAATTAGTTCACATTAAATGAAAACAATGAGATAATTTATTAATTACTTAGGTAATGTAAAGAAAATAATTAATTGAAATTATAATACTCATAAGACCATTAGGTTTGTATTATTATTAAATAAGATAACCCAAATTTATCTTATATTTATAAAGGAAATGGTATTTGATAAATTTGTAATGAGAAAACATTTATGCCTATGTGATTATTTATTTAATTAGTTAATTCCTTATGGTGAAAGTTAGGATGTCATTTGGGATGATATATATAGATCTATATTTTAGGGTAGGTAATTTACTATAACATGGTTGGTGTTTGATATCTATATTATCATGTTATATGATTTATTTTCTCCACCACTTGAGGCGGTTGGAGTTGCTGATTCCTATATTGTGTTGGGTTTTGGATGTTTCACAATATCTAGGTTGTAGAGATTTCATATGTATGATTACTTCTCCTACCCTACTCTCACATCTAAAATGACTATGTATGTTGATATACAAAGATTATAATAAATTACAGTTATAGGGTATGCATTCGTACCAACTATAATGGATCTCAATTACAATGTTCTTATATATAGGAGCTATATAGAGTTTCTTAATGTTATGAAATATTCTTTTATTCCCATAATAATATCAATATCTTCTATAAGATTACTCAAGAATGGGATGTACTATTTGAGGAGTAGTGTAGGGTATGTGGGATATGGTGTATTTTAGAATAACTACCTTGTTATGATATGTGATGATGAAATGTATGGATTGTATAATGATATAATGAGTTGTTGGGGCCTACATGGGACTGAGGTAGATATTTCGAAGGATAAACACAGATTAGAGTATGACTTGAAATGAGGTGAGAGAACCATGATTTGAGATTTTGATGTGTTGGTCTACTGGTTCAATCAGAATGTGGTTTTGAGGTAACCGAAAAAACACAAACACATATATGATTTTGATATAATTAAACTATATTCTATGTAATATATTATGAGTGATACTTGGTGAGTTTGGAAACATAGTTTACCTGATTAGGGGAAGAGATGGTTTCCTAATTTATTCAATTAGTATTTAATATTCATGTAACCCATTTTCTATGATATTTTTGGGAGAATTCTAATGATTATACATGTTATTATCACCGTAGTTACATATAAAATATTTGTAGGTTTGCATATGAGAGTGTGTTTTGGATCCAACAATGCTAGCTCATGAGTTTGTTCGTGAGCTAAAGGGGTTTCTAGTTTTTTATATAGGAGTGATTTATTGTTTTGGTTTTGGTTTTTCTATTTCATTATATGAAATATCATGTATAAAGAATATGGCATTATACAATTTATTTTAATGATGGAGTTTCTTGGGGGAAGTTTAATTTATTCCATAGTACATTGAGGGTAATTACTCCCATTTCTGTTTTTGGTACACTCAGTGTTATTAGAAAATTTGTGGCCTATTGGAGGTTGTATTCAAGGGATCATTGACTAGATTTAATACTAGTCCATGTGCCTAACTAAACTAGGATTCCATCCATATCGAAACCTAACCTGGTCCGTGGCATAGAACAAAGTGTTCTTGATCCCCATGCAAAGGAAACTAGTGATTGAGAATCACATAACACCATTGGGAACACTTTTTCCCCTATTAATCAACCATAAAATTTCAAAATAATAACATCACATCCTAACCAACATTCGTTATTTTGGATATTGAATGAACATTAGTTAATCATTTAGCATATACAACTGAAAACCAATAATCCAAAAAGAAAAAGGGACCATGTATACCACAATCCTGCATGAAATATATGGATCAATCCCCCAATGACACCACCACCACCTCCTATGAAAGAGGAACTTCTAATAGATAGAACCACCACCAAGATCCTTACCTTTTCATGATTCATACAAAATAAGATCTATATACACCTATGGGTTCTTATATGGTGTGGGAAAACTTTACCTATCTGTGACCACCAAATAATTACAATTATTGAAATTAAAATAATAATTAACATTATAGATTAAAAAATAACGAATTTGATAAATTTTATATGAAATGTGGGTTTATTTACAATAAAGTGGACACGCAATTCAAATTTGATTTTAGTTAGTTAAAAAAACCAAATCTCCATAGGAGACTCCCTATGTTTATGGGTTTATAGGGCCCTAGAATCCTCATAACTTGGTGACTGAACTATATAGAATGTTCATATTCATGATCCACTAGAGAGGTCATATCCATTATTCTAGAGGTCCCCAAGACATCATCATTATTTAGTTAGTGTTGTAGCATGAACCTTCAAGGGATCCCATGTAATTTCTTAGTTGAACCAAATTGAATATTTTTCCATATTAACTCACATAGAAAATATATGGTTTCCAATTGGTTTATTCACATTCCATAATTCCAGGAATTAAAACTACACCTCCTTAGAAACCACATATATAAGGAAAATTAATCATTTCAACAATGAACTCACACCAAAATCCATGGAACACATTTTCATCAAAACAAAATAAATTTTTAAAAAACATTTAGAAACTAATAAAATCATAATAAAATCATCAAATAATGACATGGCATGGAACCTCTTACGTCTTATATGGAAACCTCAACAAGCAATAGGGAAACCACAATGCACCATAAAGAGACACTATAATGGAAATAGCTCACAAAAACCAATAAGGCATAACCCAATGAAATATTATCTAATCCATATTAGTTAAAACTATTGAATGTAAAAATAGACATAAGGAGGAAGGGAGAATGAACACAAATAAGAGATGTAATATGGAGGAGAAGAACTTTCATGAGGATTTATTGACGATCCACTACAAAACACCAACAAAATTAATCCCAAAGGGGAGGAGGAGGATAGGGGTATGACTAGGGATGAAGGGTCAAATGTTGGGAGAATACGTGTCACGATATTAATATTGGGGAGGGGTTATTTAAGAATTTTTTAAATATTAATTTCATTACATGACACATATTCTGCCACACTATCTGACAACTCTGTGGATCCTCCATCTAAGAGGAAAATTGGATGCACAATTCACTTATAGTGGGATCACACCACTGTGAATATCTATGAGGATTGGATAGTTACACTATTCTAGATGTAAAGTTGTCCATGGAGGGCCAAAAAACCATGTCGTAGGTCGTGTGTCTTAGACAGTGCAACTGTCTAGGTTGCATGACTTACATTGGGTTGATTCATGGTTTTCACTAACGATGTACCTTATTCTTTCCATTTGTAAATCCACATTTACTCCTCAATATCTCCATGAAAAAACATATAATAAACATATATCTGAAAATAAAAGATAAGTACCAAAAATAAATACCATTGATGTGGAAATTATCGCCACTATTAAAACATTTCACCTTCATAAATTCAATCCAATTTTTTTTAGAGAATAAATGAGGATATTTCACCACGAACCTGGATTTTTGTTCCCATGTCTTGTGCTCTCTATTGACGTGTAGCCAAAGGATCCATAATAGTGGTTTGAATTTTAAACAAATCACATTTCATTGAGAATCCACTATCCACAAAGGTTACTCAAATCAATAAAAATCATATTCTAGGTCCAAATCATCCCATTTCATCACATGATACAAATCTTCATTTTACATATTTAATTGTGAGATATTGAATACATTATGTAATGAATTTAAATGAGTCGAAAAAGTAATTTGGTATTCCACCTTTCCAATTCAAATGGAAATCTCAATAGTTCCAACATACCTCGGTGTCATCTTCCCATACATACCATTGCTATGGTGACCCATGCAAGGTGCCACCTATAGAAACACTTTTTCACCCACATAGAATTGGAAGGCTCAGAAATACTAAACAATATAAGAATTATGGAATCAATGGAACATAGACAATTGTTTCATGATCAAATGAACCTTATCTGATGTACCTTATATAATTCTTGGTCCAAAAAAAGTATTCTCACCCACTTCTATTCAACATAACGGCGACTGACCTAGCTGACCTTGGAGAACCTCAAATATTTCCATTTTAATAAAGGATTGGTTACTATTATTATAAAAAATTATACCATTCACAAATGATTATCCCACAAGTATTTGATGTCCAGAACACTAGAAAAAATCATTTCTTTTATAATTTTATTCACTATATTCATTTGAAAATCTGTTTGAGGTACATATTCAATACGAAGTTTTTCCGTTAAACTTATTTCCATCAAAAATAATTCTAAATATTATGAGGTAAAATGGGGGTCCGAATCAGAAACAATAGTTAAGGAAACACCATGAAACCTCACAATCTAATAAACATACTACCAACCTAACTCATCAACCATGGAAGAATCCATAATTGGAATGAAATTGGTTGATTTGGTCAAATGGACTTTAAGCACCCAAGTAGAATTCCTTCCACAAGGTGTACATGATAACACAGTGATGAAGTACATAGTAACCTCATCCCCCTTCTAGGAGTGAATGGGGAGTTTCGGAAGAAAAGTAAAGGGATTATGCTATTCCACTTTAACCTAATAACTTGTGTAACACCAATGTGAAAATTATGCTATGTCACACCTCATTACCATCCACCAGGATAGATGATCCATAACACAAAACATCTTTCTAGTCCAAGGAATGAAAAACCATTGAGAATGGTGGTTTTCCAATATCCTCACATTCCAGAAAAGACAACTGAACAAAGAAGAGACCCTTGAATCAAAGTACTCCCACAGATAACAAAAACCATTCACTCTTCACCTCCCCATAATTTAGAAGCAATCTAGAATACTATAACAACTCATCCATATATTTCTATTCCTAAATCACTTATATTGTGGAGAACATCAATAGAACATTGTCCAATAAAATGTATCCAATATAATCTTTGGTTTTGTGATCCATCTAAGAAAAACTCCCATCAAAGACCAGTCATATCTAGAATCCATTGCATCATGCACTAGTATATTCTTAATTAGAGAGTTCACTACAATATTAACTATTCCTTTATTGTATAAAATATCAATGTCAAAATATTGAATTTAATTAACTCAATAAAACTACTTAAAATTTAAATATATATTGGAGAAATGTTAGGCCAAAATCGTATGGTGCGAATATACCATGAATCTTTCCCTGTAGATATATTGACAACATTCTTTCCAAAAAAATAACCAATTCCAATTCTAGGTTCGGGGCTGGTTAGTTCCTTTCATGTAGTGAGAGTATAAGAGATCCATACACCACCACATTTTCATCCAATATCAACAAAAAACCAGTAACCACACCTAAAGTGTTATAATAGAACAAAAATCCCTATCTAGATTCTGGTAAGATCAAAACATCAGTAGTGGTCAAATTATAATTGACTTCCTCAATAGATAACTAAAACTCTAGGCTCCATTCAATCCATACCCCCTTACAGGCGAGTGTGGTCATGAGAGAATTTATTTGAGAGAAATTCATAAAAAACTACCTGTAATACCATACGATATATAAAAATATCGTTATCTCAAATAGATTTCTATATTATTCCCATGATATCACTTCTCTGATCTTAAAAGGGTATACTAAAATCCCATGATCTAAAATCTTGCGCCCTAGAAACATGAATTATACGATATAAAAAGTTCACTCAGAGAGCTTATCATAATGATGATGATCCTAAAGAGTTCCTAGAAAGATAATCAAGTGTTGTTAATTCTTTATCTGCATCCTGAAGTAAACAATGATTTCATCTAAAAACCCTAATGAAGGAACTGAGATACCAATGAAACACTTTGTTTTAAAGCACCATGAAAACTTCCTGATTGTTTATCAACCTATGTGGCATGAACAAATTGTAAAGGAAAACATACATAAATGGAAAGGCTATATTGGGAACATCCCATATCAAACCCTGACCTAATGATACCTAGATCATATGTTGACCTCAAAGAACCAATATTCTAACTTGACCTATTAAAATAGGCCATCAATGTGGGTGAAAGAATATTTATTCTTGATATTCATATTATTCAAATTCTAGTAGTCGATTCACAACTAGAGGGATCCATTGTCCATTTTAGTAAATAGATCTTGGGTAGCCCAAAGTGAGACAATCAAGTGAATTAATCATTTAGATTAAAAATTTTCCATATGTATATTTAATTCCATTATCACTGTATGAGCCTTATGATATGAGGGAGGATATATCATCTATGTTTATAAGACCAAATAAATAGTAATCTCCACATCTCGTTCTGTTGGAAACATGAGAAATCATGAAGAAAAACATAAATAGAATCCCATACTCAACTATAGGTAATCCATATTTGAAAAATATTTCATAACTATACCACATGAGAGAAGAGAACAAGAGAATGAGGCTATCTAACTACAGAATTTGAGGTCCAACTCACCTTGAATAGGGAACCCATTCAACTTGAAAATCCCAATAACACACATCCGGATCTATAAAAGTTACATAATAATGGTAGAATTCAATGTTCACCCCCACATGAACTTTGTAGTCAGTTCTAAGAATCATTTTAAAATGATCCATTTGAAGGACCAAGAAGTCACATTCCAATATAACTCCCAATACTATGAGACAATTGGATGAACATTTTAAATTCTCTTTCCTGATTATTCACATGTGGTGTAACCAACTAAATGGAATACGACATAATCTCGGTTGATGTTCTCATAAATTAAATAATATTGTAAAATAAAATTATTAGAATCATCCATATAAAAAAAGATAATAACTATGGATGATGCAATAAAAATAGTACCTCAAACTATCACACGTCCTGCATCTGATTCCATTAGCCCCTACGTCATATCATAAATGTGGCTCATATCTTTCTGGGCATGGAAATAACTACTAATTTATGGCACTACCATAATCTATCACTTCAAAGTAGTTAGTCCAGTCTTGCAGCCACGACCAAAAAACTAGGAACCCAATGTTTTGGAAGGTTCTGACTAAAATTCAGATCCTTTTACAGTTGTGGAAATTACCCCACCATGATATGGAAGTGATTTCCTACAAGACCATGTTAGGTTCCTCTTAAGTCCACACTGGTGGAATTGTATTTGTGCAGCTGATTTTTGGTCTATAGGTGTTTGGAGGTTTCACAATGATTGACCATTACTGACCCACCACTAAAGGTTATAGATGATAATGGTTAGGATCAGTAAAGATAGTTAAAGACTCCCTTCTTTTCTTACACATCACGATTTTATTGTTCATAGACATGCCACCACAACTTTGGACCAATGATGAAACTTTCCTAGAAAATATAGATTTACAAGCATGATCAATCTACACTATTAGGGCTTGGTCTACTACCTCAACATATGTATTCATCTTGAACAAGAATAAATGATATTTTATATCAATATGCAACCCAATTTTAAACCATTTATCCTTTAGAAACTCATTTTAAAACACCTCATGTGATAAATAGACACATTTTTCCATGTAGTCGACACACACAACCACTGGTTGATCCCCTTGATTGAGATCAAAGAACTGTTGGATCTTGGTAAGGGCCATTAATTTTGGGAAATACTTCTCATGGAAGACAACCATGTGGTCCTTCAAACCCATATTCTCATGTTTCATAGCCAGGGACACTGAGTCCCAATAACTATTATTGGAAACATTGAACAGAAAAAAAAATCACACTTTACCATGACCACTTCAGGAGTATCGAGGAGTCCAAAAACCGAATTAGTCATTTCAATCCAATACTATACCTCCCATGGGTTTGTGATACTATTGAAGGAATGCAGATTGATCTAATGTAACCCTAGAAAACATTCCATTTAAAAACCTGGTTTAGTTTCCCTAGCATGACCGGGACAAGATCTTACTCCCAGATCATGTTTCTAGAGAGCATGAACCACCACTTCCACCAATCTATAATCAACTAGTTTAGTGAAATTATCTCTGGACTCCTCCTGTACATTCATAAGAATTTTATGTGGAGGGATGATGCTATAAAACTAAATAAATACAAGGAAACCATCAATAAATCATCGATATAAATTTTTATGAATGAAAAAATTTAATCAATTCCATGAGTGAATATTAAACTTTAGTATACACAATCACAGATCATACCAATCCACCCTAACTCAGTACCCCTACATAGTCTGTAACTTTTTCATCACTCTTGGTGGAGTAAAAAAATCCCAAATATCCCATTGTGACTCAAGGATTTTTATAAAGTGTGTCCAGACCCCCCACTCATAACCATAACCTCAACACCCAAAAATATTAACTACTATCTATCTTGGGTCTCCAAAATCACATGACCCAGAAAAGGGAAACCTATCTCTGATACAATTTTTTCACAAACTATGTTAGGTTTCCAACCAACTCGATAGTTAACCCAGCCAACGGGATGTCCTAAAGAGAATTTCTAAACCCCAAGGGAAGGAAAATAGTTCATAGGCATTGAATTAAAACTTTTGGAATTTAGTTTCCCAAATGAATCAAGAAAAACATTTCCCAATAAATACATCCAATCATAACCAAAATTGAAAATACTTGAGATCAATGGAAAACACTAAATTATGAATTAACCATCTAGAATTTACAAATGAAAACCATTATCCAAAAAAGGGTCTAACTAGGCCAATATACTCCATGAAACATGTTGTTCCATGCCCTCATGACACCACCAGCAACATCTTTCAAAGAAGAAGTTATAGCACATAGGACCCCTATCACCCCCAGGGGGAGCCTTAAATTTTCCTAAGCTAAATAAACAATGATATACATACACCAAAGTGTGTATGTATGGTGTGAGACAACATTCATAGTAGGTTCCAGCTATAATATTCCAGTAAATGACAAATAAAAGACAAATTTACATATTATTTTTGAGAATAATGAGTTTGATAAATTCAAAATGAAAATTGATTTATTTACAAAAAAGTGGAAAATAAATTAAAATGTGATTTTAGTTAGTTCAAAAAAAATCTTTAGCAACATGTGAGACTACCTATGTTTCTAGGTTATTAGGGACCTTGGATCCTTGTACATTATTGATGGAACCATATATAATTTTATCATTCTAGATCCAATAGAGAGGTCACAATCGATGTTCTAAAAGCCACCCAGTCAATATCATCATTTATTTAGTGTTATAGAAGGAACATTCAAGATGGACCATGTCATTTTCCAGCTGACCCAAATGGATTACTTGTCTATAATAACACACCTATACTGTTGTGTATCCTAAGGTCATAATACAATCTCCATAATTCAATCAATTAAAACCTCTCATCTCATGAACCAATGTATATTGGGGAAATTCTTATCTTCAATAATGATCTCATAAGTAAATCTAAGGAAAATAAATTTTCAGCACCAACAACATTTATAAAACCTATTTTGAAACATATATAATTATAAAAAAATCATTAAATAATTCCATATCATGTAAGCAAATATCTATTTCTTACAATCCAATTAAATCCAAGTAATAACCACAATGTATTAAATAGGGGCCATATAAAAGAAACAGAACACAAAAAATAGCAAGATTAATCCCAAATAAATAAGATTGAATCCATTTCAAGACAACCTATCTGTTGGATAAATAAAAAAACTTTTTAGAGTAGAGAATTATCTAAAAGAATAGAATTAATATGGAGGATAAATGTTTACGTGATGATTTCCTGAAGATGTAAGAAAAAAACACCCAATATGTGGATCCAAAGGGAGGGGATGAGGAAGAGATGGGTGTGACTTGGGATGAAGATTTGAATGGAGAAAATTGGTGTTAAGGTATTAAAATAAGATAGGGTTATATTATAAATCTTCAATATTATAATGTTTAAGAAGGCCATAGTGTTTGGCCACATGGTCTTCCAGACTATCTTCCAACCATTTATCTCCTCTCTCATTAAAGAAAACTGGACCAATAGTTTATCTGGAGGTGCACCATTCCCAGTATCCTAGACATATATCTTATAAATTTCCACTATCCATGTCACATTATTAGCCCTAGAGGTCTGCAGGCCTATGCACTAGGTCATGTGGCCTAGATGGTGCTGCTATCTTGGGCAGACTACTTCCACTATGCTGAAACATGCTTCCCTTTAAGCATGCACCAAACATGCACCTCAATCTATCTAGTTGGAACCCCACCATTGTTTATAAAAAACTCTAGGTAAACCCATGTAGTAAGGATAAAAAAAATAAAAAATAAATAAATAAAATAGACATCATTGATGTGACAACCTAGGAGGTGTACTAGTAGGAGTGGGTAATCACAAGGACATTCTAGATTAAAATTATTGACTTATTATCCCATGAGTATATTCTTCACATATCCCATAAAAATATTTTTATCTCATAAATGATTCTACTAATGTTAATTTTAAAATATCATCCCAAATCATAATACTCAATGATTGTCATCAACTAGGGAAAATTCAAATCCATAGTTTGAGATGATATTGCAATTACATTATGCATGTGGAATTAATGTAGAACAAATAAATGAATGATAAATAAATATTTCATTTATTATAAAAGCATGAAATTTTTAACAACCACTATATATATTATTTCATGTATCTAATACATAGATATTCAACATGAATCCAATTATAATTTTTGAGCTAATTTGTTTTCATAGCATCCACCATATTTCAATATGTATCCAGCTAATAGATATTTATATATCCCCTATCAATAATATCATAAATGAGATGATATTTTTGTAGGATGTGTTATGTTATTTGGTGATACTAGGTTTCCTTAACAAATTTAATATATCTATTATTGTAACACTAAATCTGAAATTTTCTTATTTTAAAAGAATCGTCCTTAAACTAATGATGAAATTATTAATCTAAAGAGCGTCCTTTGCAGTATTTCATTCAAAAATGCAATCTACCTCTATTTTCTAATATGAAATTATTTCTTGTTTTTAAAAAATTTATTAATAAAATGAATCCAAATTTATATCTTATATAATATTTGTACGATTGGAAAATAAAATCAATGCAACCCCTTATAATGAGTTTATCCTCTGCCCAAAACTCCAAGAACATATGCTTAATTTTTCTGAAGTACATTTACTAGTTTTGAATAGTAATTCACTGACACTAAATGATTGAATTGATACCAACATGTTCTTATCAATGAATAATAAATATTAGGATGAGCACACAACATGAAATACATGAAAAGTCCCTTATAAAAAATTTAAGAAATATTATTCATCCATTTCTCACTCTTTTTATGGATTCTAAATATTCTTAATATTCCAGTTATGAATCAAAAGTAAATACCCATTCGAGTATTTATACATGATAAAATGATTTATCACTTTAACAATATATGAGTTTTGAATTCGTATTAGTATCCTCTTTAATACATTAATATAGATTATTATACCCAGTATATAGGCTAATTCAACATATCATTCATCGAGAATCATTTTATCAACTAAATATTTGAAAAATGAAAATTTGAGTGATCATTTCGGATAAGTAGTTTTTCATCCACATAAAATATCTATCATACCACTATACTCCCACTAATTCACTTGTACAAAATATAATCATCTACGTTTTTTTAAAACTAAACAATTTTGATTTCATCATAAAATCTAGTGTTCCAACTTTGAGAATATTTTTTTAGTGAATAAATGGATCGTTTTTACTTGAAAACCTTATTGGTATCATATATAATTTCAAAATATTTGGGTTGTTTTATATAATTTTACTTGAAAAAATTCCTATTATGGAAATAATTTTTGACGCCCATTTGATATATATCATAATCATAATGAGATATTATGGTTGAAAATATTTAAATGGATATTATCATCACATCCAGTGAAAAGGTTTACCCATTATCAATAGCATTAATTTGTTTGTAACTCTAATCCACCCCAATATATTTAAGATTAAACAATAAAAAATCAATTCCAATTTTCTTTTGAGTAACCGTCTTTCACCCTATGGGTTCCACCCCTTTAGGTGAATCTAACATGTTCCAAACATGGTTAGTGCATATGGTGTCTATGTCATGTCTCATGGAATATTACCATTTCCCTAATTCTGAAATCTAAAGGGCCTCATAGTAGGTACAATGTTCAGTATCTATGGAAATTACTTCCTTATTTATTTTATATAATAAATATGTATCTCTTTAACTCTAGAAAATGCTATTAAACCTTTGAGGTTATTTTATAACCTGATTCATTTCTTCATCCACAACTCTTTTTGGAACCATCTCAACATCCACCTCAAGGAAAATTCATATTTTTTGTTCGTAAACAAAACTAACTTCTACATTCCCCTCACTAACACCACGATTCATTTGATTCCTTCTATCATAGACACCACAGTGGGCCACACACACTCTATATTTAATAGGATTATATAAATAATACATATAGTCTTCATAGTATAACAAAAAAAACAATTCTTTTGATTTAGGGTTTAGTTTTTTATAATAAATATTTCATATATATTCATTCAAGCCCAAAATACACATAAAATAAATATTGGTATATTTTTTGGTTTATATATCATATGGTGTCTTTATGACTACTTTTGATGAAACAAAGTTAAGTTGGAATGGTCCAGATTCTAAATAATATACCCAAAATGTAATTTTAAGGTCACACTTACTCATCATTGATTACACCATGTCCAATAGGGTATAGTTCCACATATTAGACCCACCATTCTAATGGATTATTTTTGGAGGAGTAATTTGTAAAAGAATTCCTCAATATCTTTGATGATTAGTGAATTTAAAGACCATGAAATCAATACCCTAATTTGATTGGAGAATCCTACTAATTTTATCCATTTGATTAATTACTTTTTTTAAAGTATTGGAACTTTTCAAAAGTTTGAAACTTATGTCTCAGTAAGAAAAAATAACCATTTTTAACAAAGTCATCAATAAAGGTTACCAATTACCTAAAACCCACTTTCCTTAGTACTCATTAGTAAACATACATTAATATGTATAATATCCATTATTACACTATCCCATTCACCTTTACCACTTATTATTTTCTTCATTTTCCCAAATAAACAATATTTTTATGTGTTAATATATTCATAATAGAATAAATTAAATAATCTATAAGTATATAGTCTTTAAATTAATTTAAAATTTATATTTATAAGTCCAAAAATACAATGTAATGTGGGGATAGAATCAACCATGACATTCTAATTTTTAATTTTATCGGTAGTCATTTGGAATATTATAGACTAGATTATCGATATCTAAAATTATAAACCATTTACAATATTTAAAATGCCAAATGAAATTTCATTCATATATATTGGAATAATATTATTCAAAATAATTAATTAAAACCCCATCTTGTCCAAACAAGATAAAAAAATAAAATTTCTATTTATGGAAAGAATATAATAACAGTTTTTCTATTGTACCACTTGGTATACTTAAATCAATCGTGAAAAACACTAATGAAATAACCCCTTCTCATTTTCTAAAAAATAGATCCGATTAATTTTTATTAAATTCTATCTTATATTTGGTTATATTTTTGCCAATAAAAAAGTGTAATACACACCCAATATCCAAAAACCTTGAGTTATATTTAGTGAAATTGTATTTATAACATTTAAATTAATCTTCTCAGAATGAATATATTTGATATTTCTTCTCATATTTGGATCCCAATATTGAATAATTTCATATTCCATGCCTACAAGTGATTTCAAAATTATATTCCTTTCACATTTCAGAATCTATAAAAAAGGCTTATCTATGCATGATTATCTTGTTATATAATTTTCCATCTAGGAAATTTAATGAAATTACCTTTACTAAAATGATTATTCCACACATCATTACCTTCAGTTGGACAAGATTCATATTTCACGACACAATGATTCCAAATTACTATTCATATATATATATATATATTGATAGACTATCAAGCTCATCATATGAGGTATGACTCTCGAATTGTTTAGTGGGAAACCCTTTATCCAAATACATTATATTGATAAAAAAATATGTTACAGTATTATCCTATCAAACATAGTTTCCAAATTAATTATTACCTAATGATCAAAATAGGTTCTATTACTTAACATTTAGGGTAATATATTTCCACCATGACTGACATAAGATAATATATGGTCACCCATCATTGGCATGAAACTACCCTGAAGGATGATCATGGTCTTGATATCTGATTTCTTTATGATGTTGACCCACATTTATTATTTTATGGGTTCTCTTTTAAGGTATCACCATCTAATATACATAAAATGTAAATTAAATCCATAAATATTATATCTAATATAATATTTATTACTCATGATTTATTCCATTATTTATTCCTTCTTATAATGATTTAATTTTAGAATCCTTATTTTATCGAATAAATTAATATGTTTAAACCATATTAATGGGTGATTATTTTAAAAACACACAATTTATGTTACTCACATAAAAATAGAATCCAAAAATGTTTATATATATAAATTAATTTCACGAACAGGGTACATGAAAATATTTTCATACCATGGTTATAAATTATACTAAATAAAAAATTTCCATATTAGTAATCTTGGATCCCTATATAGACAAACCCTATTTTTAAAAACCATACATAAGACGCCAGGGTAATGGGATGTCAGACCCGATGTCCCTAAACCCAAGGTTACTTTACATAAAAGAGAATTTAATTTTACATAACTCTAATAAATATTATATATATATATGTACTATATTCAACATCTAAATTTAGGATACTAATTTTAATAACAAATCAAAGTCAATATTGATGAAAAATAAATCATATGTTGTCATAGATAGTATTGTATTGAATTTCTATAAGATGGATTTTTTAGAAAAATTCAAGCAGACATAATTGTCAAATTATTTAAATTTTTGGTAAACATGGATAACCAAAAGGAATAAAAAAACTAATTAAACATTTTATTGGATTAATCATAATGAGATATCAATATAAGAATTTATTATTATATTTTAGCACATATATATGTTATTTATAATTCCTAACACTTATATTTTTATTTTTTTATTTAAAATAATCATTTATGGAAAAAATATTAATATTTTCTTTAATTTCGGATTATATTTTATTTTATGAATGATAGTAAGGATATCAATCAAAAAGCACCATTCATGTAATCTCTTATGATGCTCATTATAATGGGTAACCAATAATAACTGGAGATCTCTTTTATATTGTATTAAATAGATTATTCTATTTTTTGTGAAATCATGTGCTCCAAAGACATGATACAATATCTCTTATAATATGATATAAAATACTATAAAACTAATGGAAATCGACAAAATGATACACTATGACTCATCCAATCATACATTAGGGAATTGAAAAATAATATATAACACCTTATGATATCTTATATCATAAAGTAGGATATATAGATGTGATAAATGATGATCAAAAACATCATACCATATTATATGTTATCACGTAAAATGCCATATGATATGAAAGTTAGTCATGAAAAAAACCGGAAAACATATTTATTCAAAGATGACGATGTCTCTGATACCACTAATGGGCTCTTTTGGATCATCTAATGATTAATATAGTGATAGAAAGCAAATTTAATTCTCATTATGTCATCATAGAATAAACATATAACAAAGAACAAAAAACATAAATTAGAATTCCAAAATCATAGTTTGCTTTATCTATATGGATCATGATCAATTAAATTTGATATAAATTACCAAGATACATCTGGTGGACTCTCACCTCTATATTGATATACATCGTTCACTAGATTCCTCATAATCTATTATAAGACACAATGAACTCCAAAGGTGTTATATAATCTTCTTTGATGAATATATATACAGAACCAAGATGGAAGAGAGCTTATGAAATAGCTAGGAAATGTTTCTCCAACACCAATGATAGGTTTTCATCCTTTATATAGGCTTATTTTATTTAATGAAGGTTAATGTTCATCGAATGCCAATTCATGGTAGCTGAAATGTGTCACCCATAAGATATGATCATTGGGGTATAATCATTTAATCATTCTAAACGACTATTATATGTACATATAACCAAATATGAGTCTTCTTAGTTATCCATAACAAAAGGAAACTATGAAAAAGATATTGAAATTTCCATACACCTATATTTCAATCCCATCTTATGGTATGATAGAGTTAAAAAATGCCCTATATGAAATCATAAAATAGTTGACTATGAGACTTATCACTTCAATATCAAGGAATATGATAAACATAAATCATAAAATATTACAGAATTATTTTTAGTCAATATAAATCTCTTTTTGGGTTTTCAGCACACCTATTCTAACCTATCCCACACATGCACACCCACTGAATTGAATAAATCTGAAAATAAAGAATGACATAGAAAAAATATATGTATATTGATTATTAAACGGATATATCATTACTTTAATTGAGAAAAAAATAATTGGTTAAACCTTGAAAATGAAGCTGAAAAGGTGGATTTTAACCCAATAAAGCCTAAAAACGAGGATTTAAGCAATAAAAATTAGTGCTAACATTTTATACTAGAGGAATTCAAATAATATCATTGGACATAGTAGATAAAGACACTCATTGACATCCTTTGCCTAGAAATCCCATTTTCGATGACTGTGTGGAATCATCCCAAATCATCTTCTATAGTTATGTAAAAATAATGAGTATCAAGTAGATATGTAAAATCAACACACATTTAATTTATCAAACCTATTGTAAGTAGAGTAAATGAGAAGTGATAATGTAAAAGATTATTACAGGAATAAAAATTGGGTGTGGTGTTAGATTTTTTCTGATTAATCCTAATTTTATATTATGTTCTAAAAAATATATATACTTTTTTATATTTTATAACAAACTATAATTTTAAATTAAAAAATATTTATTTCGTGAAAAAGAGTTTATAATTGACTAAAAAATTGAACTATTTTGTTTGTTTTAAAAAACAGTTTTTCAATCATTTGAATAATTAATATTTAATATTTTAAAGATACAAATTATTAAGGAAAAAGTAATGATGATTTCATTATGTTTCAAAATGTACTATATTTTTGAATGAATTTTTTTATAAAAAGTGTTAAAACTATTTTGAAAATAAAAAAAGGTGTCAAAAATTTAAATTTAAAATAATTTTAATAAAATTTATAAGTTTTATATGATATTTCCAAATTCAATTTTTTTAAAATAAAAAACGATAAAAATTTATTAATGATATTGTAAACTCAATTATTTTTTAATGAAAATAATCATTCAATGAGAAAAAATTTATTATTCATTAAAAAACTAAAAAAAAATCTTGTTTTGGAAAATATATTATTGAAGCATGTAAATAAAACTAATAATTTTATTGAATATTTTTTAATATGTGCATTTTATATATATATATATATATATATATATATGAAATAATCAATTTGAATACACGTTAAAAAATTTAATTATTTTTATTGAAATTATACATATATATATTTTAAAGAAGATATTTTTTTGTTACATAGAAAAAAAATCATGTTTAACAAAATAATTTATAATACTCTCAAAAATAAAAAAAATTAAATTTAAAATAATATTTTATGGAAAAATATTTTTTTAATATATTAAAAATTATTCCACATTTTAATGTAATAAAATATTATTGTGTTTTTTGAAAATATATTTATTTCTTGACGAATAAAAAATTAATTTAAAAATTCAGTTTGATAAAATATGGAATATTCTATTGAAAACATTTATGTAAATTTCTTGATATATTTGACAATAAATTTTAATAGAAGGTTTCACTCTTTAAAATATCACTCTAAAATTTATTTCTAGTTTATCACTAAAATATTTGGAGTTTAAATTATATTGAATATTCAACTAAAGAATTTAAATAGAATAATATAATATAATTTTTAACTAATGTAATGTAATTAAAAAACTTTCATTAAAAATATCTAATATATCATTGAATAATTTCAATGAAAAAATTATTATAATATTCCACTTAAATTTTTTATTAAAATTTTTTCATTGAAATTTTTTAATTGAATATCACATTGCAATGTAAAAATTTTATATTTTAGTTTACAATTTTAGAAGATAATTATAGTATATAATTCATCTGGAATATTCCAGTGAGAATTTTCATTAAAATATTACAATTTAATATTCTAGTGGATAATTTAAGGGAATAGTATATATTGAAAAATTCATGTAGAGTGTTAAAATATAATATATAATTGAAATATTTTTTTGGGATATTCTAGTGAATGTTATTTAATGTAATATTCCAATGACTGATTCGTGTGGAAAAGTTCATTGGGATTCTTGTGTTGAATATCAAAGTATTAAATTCCATTGAAATATAATAATGGCTCATTCTATTAAAATTTTACAATGTTATAGGGGAATATATATAAAAATAATTTAGTTTAATTTTATAATGGAAATTTTCTCTTACTAACACTTTATTTTAACACTTATATTGTATAATGGATTTTTTGTACATTTTCACTATAATTTTATAATGGATATTTAATATTAAATTTGAATAAATTTTTTGAATTAATTTAAATTTTATTATTTAATTTTACATTGATGTTTTCCAAAAGAATATTACAGTGAGTTATTCCCCAGTAATTTTATAGTGTACGTTTTACCAAAATGTTTCAGTGTAATTTTCTACGGGGTTTGTTACTGAATGTTTACATGATAATTTTAAGTGAGATATTTCATTGAAAATTTTTAGAGTAAGTTTCTACTCAAATTATCTAGTGTATATGTCAACATGAAATTCCTAGATAAGATTTCAAAAGTAGTTTTCCATTATTAGTTTTGAGTTGAATAAATCTCTTTTTAATGGAAATATTACTTATAATTTTTTATCAGTATCTTCGTATATATGTTTTCATAAAAATTTTCAATCTAAATGGGTCATTTATTTTTTAAATTCATATCTAAATTTTTTCTTTTGAATTAATGAGATATGTTATTTCTATAGAGTTATTTATGTTATTTTTCAAATGGATCAATTTGATATATATTGGGAAATATGTCACTAAATTTTTTTAGTGTATGTTTTTAATTAAAATGTTCATTAAAAATTTCCACTCAACACTTATTGTGGATATTTATATTGGAATTTTCTAGTGAATGTTTATATTATGATTTTTCAAATTTTTATTTTACTAAAATTTTCTAGTTGAAGTATCCACTTGTTTTTTATGAATGTATCAATAGAAAATTTTAGGGAATGTTTGGATATTAATTTTTCAATCTATGATTCCATTGTAAATTTTAAATGAAGGTTTGTAATGGCCCGGACCTCTCCGGTCCATTTCTTTGTAAAAATTTTGATGTGGTCAAACACGAAACGTGTTGTAATAATAATTTTTTATAATAATAATTGATAATGGTGGCGTGAAAATATTTGGTGTTAATTAGATAAAATGGTATTAATTTAATCATTGTAAAATATAAGAAATAAAATCGAATATATTTAATAAAATGATGGGAGGCGCATGGAATAAGTTATAATAGAATAAATTACAATAAATGAGGCTAATGTAGTAAATTATAAAGGAATGAAATGCATGGGGTGCATGGGTGTGACCTTGTATAGGAGGCGTTGTGCGGTTCTCCACAATTAAAGTTGGATTGTTTTAATAACATTAAAAGGGTATTATTATATAATAATTTGTTATAATAATAATAACATGAAGAGGCACGTGAATGGGGTTCCCAACCATGCGTGAATATAATGTTATGGGATATATGGAGTAATTATATGAAAATAATGGGCGTCAATAATAATAATAATTATTAATGTTAATGATGGAGACCCTTTGATGAAATTGAAAGAGGATTTATTACTATTGAATTAAATAATAATGATAAAGGTGACATAAATATGTGTGTGATTGGTAAATTAAATTAAATGGGTTTAATTTTTGGTTAGTAAATTAAATTAAATAGAATGGTTTTAACTTAATAACCATGGTAAACAAATTTAATGGGATTAAATTAGTACATTAATTATGGGTGTTATTATTATTAATTTTATTAAATAATAATGTTGAAGTGATAATTGAGTTTGGGGCGTTCCACATGGAGTAAAAGAAATGGGAGGCGCCACTTTTGGTGGTGGGAGAGAATCATGAAAGAAAAAAATAGATTGGAGATAGAAACAAAAAAATTATAATAAGAGAAATAAAATTAAAAGACAAATAAATGAAAAAAGAGGAATTGGTGCTTAATTATAGCGCCCATGAAGACTCCAAAACGTGATTGCTTTTGGAGTTATGAAAAATAAATAAATAATTGATTAATAATAATAATAATAAAATATTGTTATTATTAATTTTGTTGATAAAACACTTTTTTGTCCGTAACTTCTTCGTGCGACCTCGGTTTCACGAACCGTCAGTGGCAGTGCGACCCTGACTACGAGACGATAATTATGAGTCCAATATTGGATGTCTTTTTCGGGTTTTCAGATTGGGTACCCGAAACGCTCATGAATTAATAGATTTAATATTGTTATTATTACGGGATCTTGTATCCAACGTATCTCCCTCATACGGTATCGGATTGACGATCTGTCAGCGACAGCGTAACCCTGAAATTATGACGGTCATTTTAAGACCATTAATGAGCTACTTTTATGACTCATGCCTCGGGTCAACGAAACAACACATACTGATAGAATTATCATTATTATTAAAACGCGTGACATGTTGTGTGTTAACCAATCAAAACATGTAACGTATCTACGGTCACATCGTGTATTCATTAATGCACACTGAATACGGATTTACATATTCGTTGCCTATATAAGAACGAGGTCATGTTTTATCTTCCATATCGATCGCTTCTTTGTCGCACAACGACACTCTTGGACAATCGAGAAGTATTCCTCCTCTAACTTCTTTGTCCGAGCTCCGAATTACGATCCGTCAGCGGCCACGGGATCGTAGCGACGATACGAAGCTTCTAAGCCCAGGCTTGTCACCTTTCCTTCCGGACTTCCTTCTCCAGATTCCATCCTAGGAGGATTTTGTCGGGTTTGGCGAAGGCGGAGGACACCGAAGGAAGTCGTCGGAAGCGACGTGATCGGGACCTTTTGAGGTAGGGGTTTACCTTCGTCTCTCTTTTTGGTGCAACATGCGGGGTGGGATATTTTTCTTTTTTTCCATGGGATGCAGTTGAACATTAAATAAAGGTAATAACCAGATAAAGAAGGGTTTGGGGTTTTGTGCTGTTTCTATTGCCTTCCAGTTTCTTTATCTTCTGATTGTGATTTTGGATTGAAAGGCCTTTGCCTACTGAAAATCAAGGCCGTTGGTGGCTTTTTCATGCGCAATTGATATCTGAATTGTTTGTGGTTGGTTTTGTTAAAACATGGAAAATGGATAAGCACGTAAAGACTGTATGATTAAATGAGAATGAAAACCTTGTGTGATCACCCCATTTGAACAATGTTGGAATAATGAACATGTTGGTGGTTTGGTTGTTTTGTGGAAAATGCCTTTATTTATGAAAAGTGTTTTGATTATGAAAAGTGTTTTGAAGTAAAAGGTGTTTTAAAATGCGGAAATTTTTTGTGTGTGGAAAGGGTTTTATGTGTGGAACTTTGAAATAAATGAATGATGGAATGTTGTATGGTTGTGATAATCTCTTGTAAATGAAATGACATGTGGTTGCTTGTGTTTTACCTAACCTTGGTTGTGGATGGAAGGGATATGTTTGTGAAAGGTTTTGTCTGGATTTTAGTTGCCCAGTAGTAATAATTTGTTAAACCATTGCATGAAACATGAAAACCTAAATGGGGTTGGGGGTTGATTGTTTGGTTGTTGATGCATGCTTCGTGGTAGCAGTGCCGAGGCACATTCTCAGTTCCTCTTTTTAAGAAGCCATAGGTTGGGCTGTGTGTTTGGTATATGTATATATATAATTGTATCTTTGTGTTTTGTCGCACCACACCCATGTCAAGCACCTAGTGCCGAACACTCCCATTTTATGGGGGAGGGTGTTCCCCCTTAGTTACTAGCTCCTTCCTCCTCCTTCTTCCATAGGCTATGATGGCTTGAGGTGACCTTACACCCAAGACTCTTCGGGTAGGTCTCGGAGGTTGTGATGGCTTGAGGTGACCTTTAGCCCAAGACTCTTCGGGAAGGCTTACTGTTCCCAAGAACCTTCGGGATGAGGCCCAGGTGTCTACGGGCGGGTTAGTGGTTGTGGCCCAGGTGTGTGCGGGTGAGATGCGTGGTTGTGAGGCCCAGGTGTGTGCGGGCGGGATGCATGGTTCGGCCCAGGTGTGTGCGGGCGGGAAGAGTGTGGTAGTGTCAGGACGTTTTCCGTTAGGAAGAGAATCATCTAATTAAGTGGGAAATAGTGCGGGGTACCCAATACTTTTGTTCTATATATATACTAAACTTGTTTGTGTTACTTTGTGAGTGTGACCAGTGAGGCTGGGTGTATAGTTTTTCCTTGTTAGTTTCTGGTTCTTCTGTTTTCTCACGGGACCTTAGGGTGTCTCCCCACTTGTGCACGAGAGCTTTAGGTTCTCTACTGAGTATACTTGTATGCTCACCCTACGTTGTTTCATGTTTTCAGGAGGACTACCAGGGCCGTGCGGGACCCTACTAGTCAGGCAGTGGGAGTTGTGCAGTTGCTGTTTTCTTGTTTTCCTTTGGTACTGTACTCACTTGTTGTTTTGAGCTTCCTTGTACTTGTACCTTGTTATAAAAATTGTTTAAACATGCATGTGGGCTTGTTTTGGGTTTGTTTATGTACACTTGTTCTTTTCCCTTTTTGGTGGTTGACTTGTCCTATTTCCCGATCCAAAATAATAAAAAGGGTAATGCCTCCCATATTTGTGAAAACTCATACCCTTGGTGCTAGTCGCCAACCCGGGGCCTACTGGAGGCGGGACTCGGGGGTCATTATCTTCCTTTCACCATTGCCAGCTCAGGAGGGGCATCATTGGTGGGAGGGGGTCGTGACAGAATGGTATCAGAGGTGATGGTTGAGAGATAGGATGGAGTCTGGAGTTAGGCACAGTGATGATTGCATGGGATGGTAGGGAAACAGTGTTCGTTAATCTTGGTGCGTGACATAGGCCAGGGAAGACCGGTTAGGACACGGGATTTTAGGGCCCCCCGTGATCTGATGCAAGGACTCTGAGCCTACCGAACGACAAAGTGAGACTATATTGATTGCAGGGTAGAGACCCTAGGGAAGGTACATGCATCATCATGTTTGTGTTTTACTTGATTTGGGTGTTATGGGAAAGAAATTGAAATAAAATGATAATTAAAACTTTGAGTTTTTCATTACTACTTGGGCTTAGGCGTTCCCTGTTTACCGAACAACTATGGCACCTGGACGTCAACAGAACGGCAGAGGAGTGGGACACAGACAGTTTCATGCAATAGAAGTGGAAACCCTAGAAAGGCCAGAGATCAAGAGAGATGTTTCCGGTTTTACTTAAATGCTCTCATTTATGTTTTGTTTAAATTCAAGATCATCACACTCCTTTGTTGAAACTCATTCTCGCCCATGCTTTGGGCCTGGAAATTTTTTTTCATGAATTTATAATTCTAAGTTGTTTCCATATTTCCTTTAAATGTGTGTGAAGATTTATAACATGTGGGGGGAGGAGGACTTAATCCCTAATCAAGACGCATTAATGTGGATGCGATTAAACCCGTGCAAAAGAGTCAGTGCCGCCTAAAGTGGATAATATCTCGACATGGGAGAAGGAATTTCTCAAGCCATGTGTTCGGGAAATTTATTGATGTTTTGTATGGTGTTGGGGGGCAGTATAAGTTGGAAAATCCTAATATATGGAAGTGGGAAGGCTCAGTCCTTAATCGAGAGGCATTAATGCGGATGCGATTAAACCCGTGCAGGCGAGTCAGTGCCGCCTAAAGCGGATACTATCTTGACATAGGAGAGGGAATTCCTAACTCACATAATTAGGGTTGTCGGTTGTTTCTTGTTATGACAAGAGGCCTGAGAGGTATCTTGAGGGGTGGTTGTTCGAACCTTTCCCCCTTTTATGGGTTGGTTTTAATTCTCGAGGACGAGAATGTTTTGAGAGGTATCTGGTGTAATGGCCCGGACCTCTCCGGTCCATTTCTTTGTAAAAAAATTGATGTGGTCAAACACGACACGTGTTGTAATAATAATTTTTTATAATAATAATTGATAATGGTGGCGTGAAAATATTTTGTGTTCATTAGATAAAATGGTTTTAATTTAATCATTGTAAAATATAAGAAATAAAATCGAATATATTTAATAAAATGATGGGAGGCGCATGGAATAAGTTATAAAAGAATAAATTACAATAAATGAGGCTCATGTAATAAATTGTAAAGGAATGAAATGCATGGGGTGCATGGGTGTGACCTAGTACAGGAGGCGTTGTGCGGTTCTCCACAATTAAAGTTGGAATTTTGTTAATAACATTAAAAGGGTATTATTATATAATAATTTGTTATAATAATAATAACATGAAGAGGCACGTGAATTGGGTTCCCAACCATGCGTGAATATAATGTTATGGGATATATGAAGTAATTATATGAAAATAATGGGCGTCAATAATAATAATAATTATTAATGTTAATGATGGGGACCCATTGATGAAATTGAGAGAGGATTTATTACTATTGAATTAAATAATAATGATAAAGGTGACAGAAATATGTGTGTGATTGGTAAATTAAATTAAATGGGTTTAATTTTTGGTTAGTAAATTAAATTATTTGAATTTAATTAAATGGAATGGTTTTAACATAATAACCATGGTAAACTAATTTAATGGGATTAAATTAGTACATTAATTATGGGTGTTATTATTATTAATTTGATTAAATAATAAAGTTGAAGTGAGAATGGAGTTTGGGGTGTTCCACATGGAGTAAAAGAAATGGGAGGCGCCACTTTTGGTGGTGGGAGAGAATCATGAAAGAAAAAAAATAGATTGTAGAGAGAAACAAAAAAATAATAATAAGAGAAATAAAATTAAAAGACAAATAAATGAAAAAGGAGGAATTGGTGCTTAATTATAGCGCCCATGAAGACTCCAAAACGTGATTTCTTTTGGAGTTATGAAAAATAAATAAATAATTGATTAATAATAATAATAAAATATTGTTATTATTAATTTTGTTGATAAAACACTTTTTTGTCCGTAACTTCTTCGTGCGACCTCGGTTTCACAAACCATCAGTGGCAGTGCGACCCTGACTACGAGACGAAAATTATGAGTCCAATATTGGATGTCTTTTTCGGGTTTTCCTATTGGGTACCCGAAACACTCATGAATTAATAGATTTAATATTGTTATTATTACGGGATCTTGTATCCAACGTATCTCCCTCATACGGTATCGGATTGACGATCCGTCAGCGACAGCGTAACCCTGAAATTATGACGGTCATTTTAAGACCATTAATGGGCTACTTTTATGACTCATGACTCGGGTCAACGAAACACCACATATTGATAGAATTATCATTATTATTAAAACGCGTGACGTGTTGTGTGTTAACCAATCAAAACATGTAACGTATGTACGGTCACATCGTGTATTCATTAATGCACGCTGAATACGGATTTACCTATTCGTTGCCTATATAAGAACGAGGTCATATTTTATCTTCCATATCGATCGCTTCTTTGTCACACGACGACGCTCTTGGACAATCGAGAAGTATTCCTCCTCTAACTTCTTTGTCCGAGCTCCGAATTACGATCCGTCAGCGGCCACGGGATCGTAGAGACGAGACGAAGCTTCTAAGCCCAGACTTGTCACCTTTCCTTCCGTACTTCCTTCTCTAGCTTCCATCCTAGGAGGCGTTTGTCGGGTTTGGCGAAGGCGGAGGACACCGAAGGACGTCGTCGGAAGCGACGTGATCGGGACCTTTTGAGGTAGGGGTTTACCTTCGCCTCTCTTTTTGGTGCAACATGCGGGGTGGGATATTTTTCTTTTGTTCCATGGGATGCAGTTGAACTTTAAATAAAGATAATAACCAGATAAAGAAGGGTTTGGGGTTTTGTGCTGTTTCAATTGCCTTCCAGTTTCTTTATCATCTGATTGTGATTTTGGATTGAAAGGCCTTTGCCTACTGAAAATCAAGGTCGTTGGTGGCATTTGCGTGCACAATTGATATCTGAATTGTTTGTGGTTGGTTTTGTTAAAACATGGAAAATGGATAAGCACGTAAAGACTGGCTGATTAAATAAGAATGAAAACCTTGTGTGATCACCCCGATTGAACAAAGTTGGAATTATGAACATGTTGGTGGTTTGGTTGTTTTGTGGAAAATGCCTTTATTTATGAAAAGTGTTTTTATTATGAAAAGTGTTTTGAAGTAAAAGGTGTTTTCAAATGCGGAAATGTTTTGTGTGTGGAAATGGTTTTATGAGTGTAACTTAGAAATAAATGAATGATGGAATGTTGTATGGTTGTGATAATCTCTTGTAAATGAAATGGCATGTGGTTGCTTGCGTTTTACCTAACCTTGGTTGTGGATGGCAGTGATATGTTTGTGAAAAGTTTTTTCTGGATGTTAGTTGCCCAATAGTAATAATTTTTTAAACCATTGCATGAAACATGAGAACCTAAATGGGGTTGGGGGATGACTGTTTGGTTGTTGATGCATGCTTCGTGGTAGCAGTGCTGAGGCACATGCTCAGTTCCTCTTTTTAAGAAGCCATAGGTTGGGCTGTGTGTTTGGTATATGTATATATATAATTGTATCTTTGTGTTTTTTCGCACCACACCCATGTCAAGAACCTAGTGTCGAACACTCCCATTTTATGGGAGAGGGTGTTCCCCCTTAGTTACTAGCTCCTTCCTGCTCCTTCTTCCATAGTCTACGATGGCTTGAGGTGACCTTACACCCAAGACTCTTCGGGTAGGTCTCGGAGGCTGTGATGGCTTGAGGCGACCTTTAGCCCAAGACTCTTCGGGCATGCTTACCGTTCCCAAGAACCTTCGGGATAAGGCCCAGGTGTCTGCGGGCGGGTTAGTGGTTGTGGCCCAGGTGTGTGCGGGCGAGATGCGTGGTTGTGAGGCCCAGGTGTGTGCGGGCGGGATGCGTGGTTTGGCCCAGGTGTGTGCGGGTGGGAAGAGTGTGGTAGTGTCAGGACGTTTGCCGTTAGGAAGAGCAGCATCTAATTAAGTGGGAAATGGTGCGGGGTACCCAATACTTTTGTTCTATATATATATACTAAATTTGTTTGTGTTACTTGGTGAGTGTGACCAGTGAGGCTGGGTGGATAGTTTTTCCTTGTTAGTTTCTGGTTCTTCTGTTTTCTCACGGGACCTTAGTGTGTCTCCCCACTTGTACACGAGAGCTTTAGGTTCTCCACTGAGTATACTTGTATGCTCACCCTACGTTGTATCATGTTTTCATGAGGACTACCAGGGCCGTGCGGGACCCTACTAGTCAGGCAGTGGGAGTTGTGCAGTTGCTGTTTTCTTGTTTTCATTTGGTACTGTACTCACTTGTACTTTTGAGCTTCCTTGTACTTGTACCTTGTTATAAAAATTGTTTAAACATGCATGTGGTCTTGTTTTGGGTTTATTTATGTACACTTGTTCTTTTCCCTTTTTGGTGGTTGACATGTCCTATTTCCCGATCCAAAATAATAAAAAGGGTAATGCCTCCCATATTTTTGAAAACTCATACCCTTGGTGCTAGTCGCCAACCCGGGGCCTACTGGAGGCGGGACTCGGGGGTCATTATCTTCCTTTCACCATTGCCAGCTCAGGAGGGGCATCTTTGGTGGGAGGGGGTCATGATAAGGTTTGTGCTGTAATTTTCTTCTCGAATAACATTTTTAAATTTTTATTAAAATTATACCTTGTGTTAGTGGAATTTTCAAGTAGAGTTTAAATGAAAATCTTAGTTAAGGTTATATGTAAAATTATTCATAAATAAATTATAGTACAATTTTATGATGTTATATTACTTTCTAAAAATTGTATATTTTTAAATAAAAATCATTACAAATTTCATTAAAAGTCATATTTTTTTGAAAATAAAAACATTTTTTCTATTAATTTTTTTATAAAATTAGAATATAATCGTTTAAAAAAAATTAGGAAATAATATCACCTTTTTATATTTATAAACTATATAAATATAATATTATTTTTACATTGTATACAAATTTAAATGTTCATGTTTATAAAAATAATAAATTTCTATAATTTATTTTAAAAAAATATTTTATAAAAAATATTTTAGAATTTCAAATAACAACATTATCTTTTTAATGATTGGAAATAATAAATTAGAAAAAATATTTTTTGGATTGGAATAGATTTTATTAATTTCATTAAATATAATTACAATATCAATGTTATAATAAATTATTTTTATTCTAAACATATGATAAATATTTATTTTTTAAAGAATTTAATTAATATTTAACATATTTTAAAATAAAATTTGATGATGTCTCATATTTAAAAAATTAGAAGATTAAAAAATTATACATTTAAAAAATACAACACATTGTTTTAAAAAAATAGAAATCCATGGTTTTTTTATATTTATCTTAAAAATTATTTTTATTTTAAAATATGTAAAGATGTCGTGAAAAAAATTAAAGTAAATAAAATTTAAAGATTATATGAAGTGAAAAAATTAAAAAAGTTTATTATAAATTCCCAATACTTCTTGTATCGATTGCAGATCAAAGTGGACTACAATACCCCTTTTATTAGTAGTGCAATGAGGAGTGGGAGACGGTCTTGGTGGTTGTATGTATACGACCACCATTGAAATTTTATAACTACATTGAACTGATACCTAAGACACCCTTTGGTATATACAATACTTAAAATTCCATATGTGTTTCAATTGCACCTCATTTATTTTTTTAATAATCATAATGGGATAAACCCAAAATAAGGTACATATTACAACCAAAAAAATCTCTAGAAAAGATTCATTACATAAATAAGATATATATTTTTCAATAAATACAAAATTATATCGGGTATAATTTTTCTAAATAAATATATAGGTATGTTATATATATAAATATGAAACATTTCCATTCAATCAAACATATTATATATACATATCTCTTATGTTTATGAATTGTTTTGTAAATGGGAATTATTTTTGTTGTATGTGTTTCATTTGATCATTTTAATGAAGAAAGCCATTAGTTTTGTGATGAGAGAAACTAAATATTTGAATAACAATATTTGGATGGTATATATATGAAATCCATTTTCAATTTTAATGTGTTGATTCATATAAATAAACCAAACACATTTATGACATGCCTTTGGTAATGCAGTCACTTCATTTTTATCTGAAGATGTTTCAATATGTGCACTCTTTTGTGATCTGTTGCATATGGTAATACCTCTAACTAAAAAAACTATACCATTATGTGACAATGAATTCTATGCATAGAATAAATAAAATTCATCTATAAAATTAACTCTTTTCTTTTATAAATTGTTATAATAAATAAGAACCCAATTTAATAGTGAAAAAATATGTTTAATTATGTTCCTATATCTTAATATGGGTGCTAAAATAAACAATGGAAGCAGATTTTTAGTAAAAGATACTCTAGAATTAGTAAAATTAGCATGACACATAAGTTCACCAATGGAACCGAGGTATGATACTTCTGGGCCAACCAACTCTTAACTTTCTTTATATGGTCAAAATTGATCTTTCTCATTATTTAAATATCAAAAAACCTTTAGAGTATATAAAGGTGTCACATTATCCATATTAAAATGTTTTATGACCGTATGAATGTTATTTTACTGATGTGAAGTATACAAATTATCATATGAGTAATTTTTAAATGATGATAAAATTGGTATCTCCTAGGTACATAATTTTAAACCCATCTTTTAAATTTATAATTTCTATAATGATTGATTTTGTAGTTATGATGATATTTATATAATCAATATAATAAAAAATTATTTCATCTTTTAATATTGTTTTCATAATAAAAAATGTTCATATGAGATTATCTACACACGTTTTCTCTAATAAATATTCACTCAAGTGATTACACAAAATATATCCAGATTACATAAATGTATTCAAGTATTTTATAAATATAATTAAATATTGGATTTTGGGTTTTTTTCAATGTTTTGGCTATTTAAAATGTTTTAGGGATTATCATATATTGATATATACACAAAAAATCAAGTCAGCTATATATTGTAACAACATATGTAAGATCTATACAATCTATGCCATCTACTGCACAACTAATTTGAGACTAAAATTGAATAACATCCATAATAGAAGAATATGTCTCCTCATAATAAATTCCATGCCTCATGGAAAAAAATTATGTTACAATCCATGATTTTTATCATACAATCTCCTTTTTTTCAATATGTTTATGTAAAAAACCCATCTGTATTTAATAGTATTTATATATTCTAGCACGGTCATGATATGTCCAAATACACTTCACTTATTAAGATAATTTAATTAAACATTCATTTTATATTTCCATTTATTCTAATCATGTAATTTTTGACATTTCTTAATAGACCATGGTTATGGATCTCTATTATCAATATCATGTTCCACAAAACAGAAAAATATTTCATTAATATTTTCCAATTTTCTTCGACAATATATAACAGATGTAGTAAAATAATTGGCATATTTCCTTTTTTAAAAACTATTTTGGATTTATATATCATGTGAAACTATTTATGATATTAATCATCTAGTTATTTAATAACACGTAAATGAAATGTTTCATTTGAAACACACACGTCTATAATGGTGTTTCCAATTATACTTGCTCTGTTTTTTTGAGAATTTTAATTCTTGGATCCAAATACTCTTCCATGCTTCAAGTATTCATTTGAAATTTCTATAACATAATAATATAATTTTATCTTTAGGATTTTAATTCTAGTTTTTCATTTATAGTTGATATGTGTGATTTATCCACACCATTGGTATTAATAAACACATCAATAAACATATTTTTTTAGTTACTGAAAATTTAAAATTGTTTTCACTTCCATATGAGTATAGTGGGTCGGAGAGTGAAAAAATGAGACATTTAGAGATTTTTGGCAATCTCTTATATTTATTTCATTTTACCCAATAATATTGGGAACATGTATACTATCAAGTGACCGTTAGAAAAATTTGTTGTCAATACATCACTAGTTTGAGGATCAAGATACCTGATGATAGATGGGGATTCATAAACCATTTATATTCAAAAATATATTTTAGGATATATTTCTATATGTTTTTTGGGATAAATCATTACATACAATGCCCAATTAAAAATTCATAAGTGGTATATGTCATGATCTTTGATAAATTCCTATTGGATTTGAGAGTTCTAATGATAAAAACGTGGTATGGTTTAACTTAATAGGGAAGCATGTTATATTTCATGACCCTTTATCAATATCCATGGGTTTTTAATCATTTTTATTGTATTATAAATATGTTAGAGAAATTTTATCATTAATTATGCTAAATAATTTTTCTTATTCATAAGGTTGACAAGTTATTATAAAAAAATGACCTTTTCTATATAGAAATAAATAAAATATTGAGATGTAAATTATCTAAAATAATCATGTCCTTATTTATTGAGGACATAATTAGGAAATTATTCTTTTCGTTTAACTATTTCAGAAGGATATCATGAAAGCACAACATTACATTTTGAGAGAACACATATGCAAGATCATCTGGTAGACACATCAATTAATACGATAAAATATTTTAATATCCCACATGTTGGATGAACTCCTCCACATATATGCCCCAGAATTTACTTATGAATTGTTGGAATTTTGGCCTTAATATTATGTTGTAATGGGATCCCAACAAGTTTTCCAAGAGAAAAATCCTTGAATATATTTTTTCATAGTGGAATGATCTTCTTTCCATTAAATTAATGTCTCTGAATATTTTCAATTATTTTTCACATCATTCATAAATGTGGATAGAAAAATTATTTATGCTATTAATTAATTATTTGTGGTTTATTTTTCACTACCATATGTGTTTCAATTGTATTATATAGGTACAATTCAGTAGATATGATAATTATTATAGTTTTTCGAGTACATTAATCTTTCCAACATTATTAATGGAAATTCACATGAACTTTTCATTTATATTTTACATAGTTTAGATGACATATCCACAATGGTATATGTCATTTAATAATGATAATTTCATTTAGAGTTTGGACAAAAAAACCATATCATGTAAGATAAATTATTTCATTACAAAAAGAAAAATATTCTTCAGTAGTACCTTCTATAATATATGTCATAGATTATATAGTATTTACAATTGGACTTGTTTTATTAGGATTAGAAATATATTTTAAATTATTAATAATTGTTTAGCCTATTCCACTATCAAGTATAAAAATATATGTTCTTCTAAATCAATCCATTAGAAAGGTTCAAAGATGATAAAATAATATTTATAAAAGAACATGTAATTAAATTTATCTATTAAAATATAAAACAACATTCAGATTAATAATCATATTATATAATATAACTATCATTGATTTTGTAAATTATTTTCAATTATCATCTCATTATAGTCACAAGTAAAATCATCCAATAAGACATTATTTAATATCCCATCAATCTTTGGAAAATTTCCCTCTATTTATTTTGCTATATAGGATATCATAGTGAAGATTTATTTATTATTATTTAATTAAATATGTTATTAATAGATCTTAATAAAGTTCTATGTGGTTCAACTGGCTCTATAACAATGTTCATTCAAACCAAACCTATAATAGAAGTCATTAGGATTCATCAAAGTGCTTGAGAAAATATTTTGTTGATTCTAAATTCATTTTGAGTATTTCCATGGTCACAATCATGTCTTCCACCACACCTACCACTAAAAACACATTCCCAATGAGAATCAAATTCCTATCTTCATCCTTTTCTAGGATTATTTTCACGAAATGTAACATTACCTTTAAGAAATTATAATATAGCAACAATATAATGAGATTGAGTATTTCTACTCCTGAAAACATTATTCATCTAAAATATAAGTAATGATGATATGAGATCAAAATATTTAGTATAACCTCGTATAATATTTTTTTGTTGTAGGGATATATAAGATATTAGAAATTTCATATATTTATTTTCAAGTACATTATCATCTATTAACCCAATACCATGATACAATAATTGTGATATAATTATATATATAGAATAATTATAATCACAATACTTTTATATTTTGAATGTATATAGAACTCTATTTATCATAGTTCATGAGATAAAAAACCAAATTTTGATGACTTTATCCCTATTTGAAACTCTTCCAGAGCTTCCATTGATCGATTTTTATAAGGTAATTGCATTTTAGTACATCATAAATATATCATATAATTAAGATCAGTAGCTTGTATTAATTTTCAAGGGTTATGGATTTATTTTCATTAATTTTTCTAATGATATCTATTAATTTTAGAGTCATTTAAGAATCCACTTTCCATGGAATGAATTTACATCTGCGAATATCATGATTGGTGAGTTTTGGGAGATTTTAGATGTCTATAACTAGAGGGAAAAGAAAAAAAACATTATTATTTAATTCAATAAGAATTCAACAAGAGTTCACATATTTCCAGGAGCATCCTGAAACATTTATTAAAACCCATAGTTTTAGATAATTTATTAATAAATTGTATTCTCACAAAGGAAGAATAAATGTGTTTCACAAAAATCTCCACCAAAAACACAATATTCATAAAATTATTTTATGTCAACTATCCCATCCTCAAGACCGACCCAACTTCTCGAGTGACTGCATTCTAAGAGGAATTTGTAAAATTAAATCAATATGACTCTATTTTTTGGTTAAAAAATGAGAATAATTTATACTTTAATAAAACAAAATAATTATAATGGATGTTTAATTTTATTTAAAATAACTGTAAACATCAAGACCATACTCATAAAAATATAATTTTTCTTAAATTATTTTTTCATATCCCACCATAATTGCACAATAAATTTTTCATGTTGAGGTTAAAAATAAATAAACCAATGCCCCATGTTACTTGTTTTAAAAAAGTATCACAAATTGAAATTTAATAATTAGTATATACATTTATAATTTCTAAAATAAATAAATTAAAAAACACAATGGTAGTCATAAAGTAGGACTTATGGTATTTACTATAGAAAAATAAATAATCCAATCTGGTTGTAAAAAAATATTAAATAATAACAATTATCCAACAAGGTTGTCAAAATAAGTCTTAAAATTAAATCATAAATTTCCACCTTATTGAGAGTTCATGCTGAAAATTCATTATAAAATAAAAAATTTAAATGAGAAGAATTTAATTATCGATGGTGGCGAATAAATTGAATGAAATACATAAAATATCGTATAGCTTCTACATGCACCTTTTATCAATCTAATATTAATGTGGATTGAATCCCCCAATTTAAAGGAAATTATGTTAGGGGTGGATGAAGGTGGGTTGATGGTGGTGGATGAATGAACCTCAAAGAAATTTTGAGGATTTATTCATTTTAGAGAAGTTATTTTCTAAAAAAATAAAGTATTAAATAATAAATATATTTTTTATATAGAAAATTTAAATAAAATTTTCTATTAATTTGAATAATATTTTAAATAAATGTTTTAAAAATTCAATATAAAATTAAGTGGGAAAATATTTTTTTAATTTACTAGGTGTTTTAACTTCATGAAAATTAAATCCATAGATGTTGAAGACAAATATGAGGCTCATGTTTCACCATATATGGGTTTATGAACCATATATCATAGTGTAGTCATCGATTAAAGAGTCTCCCAAACCAAGTAGAATGTTCCCATTACTTGTGAGATGAAACTTCCATATTTTCCATTTCCCTTCATATGTATGAAAATTTTCTCATACAACAGGAGAAAAATTCCTGAAATAGGGGCATTGAGAAACTATTTCCCAATGTACCTGTGTTTCATGTAAGAAGGGTGGGTGTTGTATTTAAAAATGAATTCTTCAGTATATTTATAAAGAAGAGAGTATTTAAGAAAGAACCTTATTTAAAATAATTTTGAAGAAGGTTCTATCCATGAAAACAAAATCTTCAATGAACATCAATAGAAGGTTCTTTTTGGATAGTCCATACACTTCAGGGCTTTGAGTTTCGGCTTCTAAATCCTAGGTTCAAGTTGTTTCTAATTTATCAAATCATTATATTATAATATATATTATAATATATGTGTTACAATATATATTAATTTTAATACTGTAATATATTAAAATATATATTAAAATATATTTTATTACAACATATATCAATAATACATTATAATATATATAAATATATATAATATGTTAATTTTATTTTAATATAATATTATAATATATTTTATAATATATGTTATAAAATAAATTTATAGATGTTAGTATATATATGTTAATTTATGTACATATATGTATATATATTAATACAATATTTTGTTAATATATATATGTATATATTATTACTATTTTAATATGTATATGCTTCCAATCATGTTTTTTTGTATTTTCAAAAGCCGGTTTAAGGGGATCCGGTACCCCAAGAAACAACCACAAACTATCACACAACACAGTCATACAATGATCAGAGAACACACCGACACCGACTTACATTTCTTACAAACCATACTCGTACCCGCATCCCCATCTGGACTCATCATCTCCGGTAGTCGTGGTTGTTTCCCATCCTGAAGTCCTCCCGTAATTAACACTATGGACTCGATTTCTGAGCTGCTCAAGAACAGACTGATCTGGCGCTTTACTCTCATCCTTGCTATTCTTCGCAAAGCTCACAGTCACCTTCTTATTCCTCTTGGTGGCAGAGCGAGTCTGCATCGGCTGCGGGAGATACGAGTAATCTCTCTTTGGTCGACGTCTAGGAGTGGCAGAAACAGATCCATCAACTAATGCAGGTTTTTGTTTCCCACTTTGAACCACCTCACTGAACGAGCGCCCAACTGGACCACTAAAGCATTCTAGCCCTTCCCCAGATTTCTCCTTTCCTTTACCGACCTGTTCCCCCAAGTCTGATATACTACTACCTGCAAAAACCTCCCTCTCTTGAGTGTTATTCACTACCAAAGGCAGGGACACACCCTCTGCCCTCATCGCATTCACAGGAACCTCTGAAGTTTCATTAACCCTCAAAGGCTGGGATTCACCTTCTACAATCTCCTCATCCACAGCCATCTCCGGAGTTCCATTCACCATCAAAGGCAGGGGCACTCCCTCTGCTATATCCTTTTCCATAGTCACCGCAGGGACCTCCTTAACACCACCAATCCTAGAGGCCCCCCTACCATCACCCCCATCTCCTGAAACAACCCTTAAAAAGGATCAGTACTAACATTACTAAGACAATCAAACTTATTTCTTAAGGAAACAAAAGGTCTGGCTGTAGGGTCCAAGCCCCTATCCTCCCATGCTCATTTCTGGGATGAACTAGCTTCAACAACCCCCATGCCATTTGAAGCCTTACTGTACTGACCATTCACATCCAACTCCTTTCCCGCATCTGACCGCTGTTTGGCCACCACTGTAGGTTGGGCCTCCTTTTCATTCCCTTTTGAACCCTTCTCCACCATGACAGGTGACCCCCTTCGAACTTAAGTCTGGAACTCACGCCTACACTTCACCTCCTCAGTTGATGAGTTACGTCGACATCTCGCCGAAGGATGTCTAAAGCGGTTACAATTCAAACAAATGTCTGGACAACTCTCATAAATAACCTGCTATTTGCACCTATATTCCTCACCAATTGTAATTCAGAAAAAATCAAATGTATCCCTAGAGGAATCCACTTCCACACATACACGAGGATTAATCGGGTGGCATACTGCTTCAGTACAGTTATCCGAACACAGAAATCTACCCACGAGGTTACCCAACAAACTTATGATAGAGGGATTTTGAAAAGGTAAGGGATGTTTAGGAAAACTAACCCAAACCGCTGCTGAAGGAACATCATGCTTCATATGGAAGTCGAACGACCAGCGAAGAAGGAAGAACCGACTTACGTTGCAGCTACGAGGAGCTCTCGACCAAGACTTTATGAGATCCTCTTCCGACGCAAAATGAACCATAATATGATATTTGTCCAGCAACCCGACGGTCACCCGTTCTTGATGATCCCAAGACGAGAAGACAAACCTGTCAAAGGTGTCGACAAACGGTCTCCTCTATCTGAACCGAGCAACCGGAGTATGATTCAAGAACGCAGAAGATTCCGTGAACTCAGAAGATGAAATCTGGAGATTAGGGTTTCCATCCAAGAGATTTGGAACTTTAGGGCTCACAAACGCTTTTGGAAATGGTGGAAGAAATGCCGGGATGGAAAAGGGTTGAAACGACGACCTTGCAATCCCAAGGAACGACGAACTCCCCTCCCCCGCAAAGGGGGGAGGATTCGGGCAAGCTGCCGCTGTCGTCACCAGTTATAGGAGAGCATCAGATGTTATCACCTACTCCCCACCCTTTCTTATTTTAATATGTATATATTATAAAAAATTACACAATATTTTTATATTATAAAATTTAGTGACTGTGAGTTTGTTTTCCATGTTAATATTTGGGATGTTTCTAAAATATCTGTATTATATTAACATATGTTAATATTTATCATAATAATATTATAACATATGTTAATATTATTTTAATATTATTATATTATCATTTAAATATTTTTTAATATACATTATTAATATAACAATTTATTATTATCATTACTTATGTAATATATATTATTATTATATATGTAATATGTAATATTATATTACAATATATATATGTTATTATATATATTATTATAATATATGTTATTTTTACTATATATTATAATACACGCCAATATATGTATATATTAAAATATATGTTAATATTTTTAATATATAATATATGTTAATGTATGTTAAGTATATATACAATATTTTAATATATGTTAACTTTATATTGTTTCATTTCTTTCTTGTTATTTAATATTATATTATATGCTACTCCATTTGATGTCGGTAGTAGTTAGAGAAATAATGCTAATAAATCGTTATATATAATTTGTAGAAAAAATGAATATTGAATAATATATAATATTATAAATAATTAAAAATTTGATGTCAATGAATTATAAAAGTATTACATTATTAATTTATATTGATACATACATTCCCACCAGTCCCATACGTTGATTCCCTAATAATACATCCAAATTAAATAGTCTGTTTAGTAGGTTCTAGAGTGTGCTCAACTAACGACCAGATGTGATGTCCTCAGTAGCAAGTGTAACAGTAGAAGAGAAACACCCCATCCACTTGAGTGTTCTATAGTCATCTGGAATCTAATATGGATTAGTAATAGGAAAATCACTGAGTGGGACTAAACAATTGATGACCCAATTCATGGAATGTGACAATACATAAGGTATATTGGAATATAGAATGTACTATCAAACTTAGAGGCCAAATCAGTGGGTAAAATATGATACTTAATGCCCAACCCATTTCCCAATTAGTTCTATAACTAGTGCTCCACTCTATATTTGGACGTGTAGGGATGTCTCATAAGGAATGGAGTATGACATGTAAGGTATAGTTAGTGGACATGAAATAGTATTTTCAATTTCTAGAGAAGTACAATGATACATACAACATCGATGTGACGGTCAGTCCTTATCAGTGTTCAATAGATCAGGCTCCACCTATGGTAACATGGAACAAGGGAAATTAGCACAGTCAAACTATAGAGATATTCTCTCCTCAATGTGTAACATACATAAAATTGACTAAATAATTGAGTTTAACTTATAAAATTTAATGTATATCATGTCATGGGTGTGATGACTTCCCAAAAATGATCAATCATATGATGATTGAAGAGAGTAAAAAAATTTAAAAAAATTAACAATATATTAACAAAATAGTGATAAATAATTGTGAAGTCTGATATATTTAAATTCCCATAGTATAGAATTACCTTCCAAGTCAAGTGAAAAATCATCTCATCACTTTTATATAATATATCATGTACATAGTTCAAGGGACAATATATATACATTCTCCAGGATATCCTATGACATATTAATACCCACATTCATTCCAAAAGGATATATTTGGCTCAAGGATAATATGACAACATCGATCCAGATATCCTGTAATCCACATAATGTGATCCTCAGAAACCTTCCTTGGTGGTTCCAAAATAGTCTATCAATACCCAAACATCCTCATAACCCTACCAGGCTAGTTCCACTAAAAAATATGAATTTCTTAGTGTAGTGAACATAATAGAATGATTCACCCTCTTTATATAATAAATGTCACCATCCATCCTTTAAAATTATAGAATCTAGCTATTTAATCTAGATTTCACTTATATACGTTCCCAAATATATTTTAGATTTATAGTTATCGAATTCTAGGAGATAACTGATACATATCAACCCACAACTTAATAAATTTATACCATTAATGAAGTATCAATTTCATCCAAAACATAAAATTTTTAATACAAAACCAAAACATAATTTCATTGAAATAACTTCATAACAATTAACATGAATTCATTATTTCTTTTAAAAACTATTATAACCTATGAAAAACATTTAAAAACGTGGTATGAGCATAAAAATATGAATAAGGGATACAAAAATAAGGAAAGAAACTATTAGACCCTAAATACGTAAAATCGTATGAAATAATTTCCACAAAAACATACTTCATACCCATATATACTTACTTTTTGAAACATGAGACTCTCATAAAACATTAAAGAAAATATTTAAAACCATAAGGTCATATTTTGTAAATACTTAATTATATAGTAACCATTACGACTAACTTATGATTTGTAACCCTTATGAAAACCTTACAATGTAACACTCATGACTACCTTATAGTGTAAACATTTAAGTTACATTTTGAGAAACCATATGGTCAACCTAAAACATACACCTAAAAAATGAATTTTATGGATATATAGGTCCAGACATTCATTATAAACAATGGACATGAACCATAACGTAATCATTAAACAATTATACCGGCATAAAAACATTCATTTTGAATTTCATAATATAGAATTTTAAGACGATTTTTAGTAGAAAATCCCTTAAAAATATCTTATAACTAAAGTGAGAACTAATATATTGAATTTATTATGTGTATAAACTATAAATCCATATAATAAATTATATTATAAATGAAATTATTTACAAAAATATGCTCAGTATCACATAATTATTGAAGTACAAGGGTAACACAAAGAATAGAAATTGGGTTATGAATTCTCTTACCTCATTTTTGTATTACTTAAAACTTATTTAAACCTCTAGTATAATGGTTTAATTAGTGTTATTAAATTTTTTAAGAAACCTATTCATATTTATAACACATTATATTAGAATTTTATAACAGCATTCTTACTATTTATAAATATTATTATGTTATTTCCTTTGTTTTGTGTGTGTGCTTCAAATGATTTCCATGGTCTCTTCATAATATATTTTCTTGTCGAATGGAATAAAAACTCAAAAAGTGGAATAAAATTGGGTTATTATGTCTCTAGATTATTAATGTATTTTATAAATGAATTTAGTTAAATGGTTTGAGTCTGAATCATTAGATAAAACATTATTGATACTTTCATAGATCATTTTGGTGGTTCTTCAATAATCATGAACTTGTTTCATCATATATGATTAATATTATGATTATAAGTTAATTCTAGATAATACGAGAGGTTATATTATACACTTTAAAATCTTTTGTAACCATTAAAATAGTTTTACAACATGTTTTTAAGGAATTAAAGGATATTTAAGACACATCATCCTCGATGTTGGTAAGTCGACATATCATGGATGGTGTTTTTTATTTTTAGAAGAAGAGTATAGGGGGAGGAAGAATTATTATTAATTTTTCCATATACATGATAAAAATAAAGAATATATATAATACTAGAGATTTAATTCCACTTGGATAAGGGGAAGAGAAGAGATTATAAGAAAAGAACATAATTGAAAATAAAAGACAAGAATATGAAAGAGTATTTATACCTCTTGATCTCTAGTCTTTGAGATCCTCCATAAAGACATCTGTTTTGGCCTTTTTGTGAGACCAGAAGGTCTTGGGAAGGGAGAAGATCCTTATTAAGAGGATTGGGTAGATTTTAATTTTAATTTCAAAAACCTCTGTGGTCCCATAGATTGAAATTTCTAGTGTTTGGGGTGTTCGGGGAGGCAATAATATCTGTATCTAGAGTTCACCAAATTTCTATTTTTTTTAATCTGTAGGTCAATGGAATTGGTAGGTTTGGGAATTGGTTTGTTGAGGTGGCTCTAGGATATGTAATTAGTGATTTAGAGTGTCAGTTCATTATTGAATCAATAGGTAAGGGCCTCAGTGTGTTAGGGCATCAGTGAGTCAGGGTGTCGGTTGGTCAGGGCGTCTGTGATTCACATCGTCGGTGCATTTGGGCATCGGTGAGTCTGTGAATTGTGAATCTAGGAATTAGTGAGCTAGGGAATCGGTGAGTCCGACATCAGTAGGATGTGTCAGTGGATCAATATATGTGGATTAACCCCAGTATGTCAACATTAATGACACATTATTGGTGGCTTTCTATTAGGGACTCACCCATCGGTGATTCATTCCAATTTTTCCTAGTTTTTTCTATTCCTCCCCTTTGAAATTTTATTTGATGTTAAATGATTTAAATGAAAAATTCAATGATTTTTTCTCTATTATAAATATAATTTATCTTTTAAAAACATGATGCTTCCTTTGACTCATAAAACACAAGGTGTATTTTGTGATCTATCATTAAAGACCTTGGAAACCATTCCCTTGTAGATTTAGGATCTAGCCTTTCCAAATCTGAATATTCTCTTCCTTTGAAACCTCCCATTTTCTATTGGTTTGCCATGATCCTTTCTTCCCTAGTCAAGTCCTGGCACTGTGTTGTTTCCCATTTTAGTTTTTCTTCGAGTCTCATTCTCATGTGACCACTCTCTTTTGGGGATTGGAGGAGTTTTGGTCATTTATTATTCTTGGAAAATATTTCTTTCATATCTCTTTTAATTACGTATCATTCATGGTAGGTATAATGATTCCTCCTTATGAGAATAGTTGAATGCATATTTAAATAAGATAACAAGAAGAAATAAACCAGGGGGAGGGGGCACGATAGTAATGATTGTTTTATTTTATATGTTATCCTTGATCCATGTTGTAAATAATATGGGTTGTGTTCTTCAGAAAATCATGGTCGTTGGTGGTCTCTATTTTCACACCTTTAAAATTTGGGAATCACTGTTATAAGAATTGAAAACAGGTTAATTACATATACTCTTTCAAATAAATGGATTCCCAAGGATCAAATCTTATTTGTGATAACACCAATTTTATCATGTGGAATTAATAAATGTCTATTTATAAAACTAAATTAACATTTCCATATTGTTGTGGTTGTGTGCCAAGTGTTTTTATATTTGGCCTTAGGTCTATTTTGGTAGTGTGGTGCTATGGTCTGGAGTATGATCGTGTGTATGTGGAGGTACTGGCGGTGTGATGGTATCTCAGATTAATAGATTGATTGATTGTGGAATGGATAGACTTGTTATGCAGTGGGACTACATCTATTAAGTGGTTGGGTAGTAGGGCTGCAAGACTGGGTTGTGTGAGGATTTCATGTTTATGAGTGTTATAATGGATTCCTTTACCATTGATCCTTCTATTATTGTTTGGATTTAGAAGTGGTTGGTTTTGTTTCTCCTCTATATATCATTTGTGGTGTTTAGTAGTTTCATAGATAAGGATGAAATAAATAAAAAAATAAATTGATAATGCTCAATGACAACTCTTTAAACTAATTGGAAGAGGGTATGTTTCAATTTGTGGCATATAGTGAAGCAGTGTCCATTTAACAAATTAAGGAAGTTATCATCATTCATGGAAGTGTGTGTATGAAGGTATTATAGTAAAGGTGGTTTTGTGTGGGATGGTTGTGTGTTTGTAATCCCATAGGATGGGATGAGTGTTTTTTAATTATATGTATAAACTCGTATTTCCTTATGTTTCCTATATGCACCCCACCCATGTTGAGAATTATGTTCAAAACCATTTCATTTTTATTTTGGGAGGGTGGGGGTGTCTTTCCCAACATCTAAGTGGGATAATGGAGGGATAATTATAGATATTACCCTGCATTATCTTCTAGTAATTTATCACCTCGGAACTTTTATGAAGGATATAATGTAAAGAGGATTATTAATAGATTTATTGTATTAGTTTGGTGAGAGGTGGTTAGTTTCCCAGGTTTCTTCAGGATGAGACCCATGTGTTCTTGGGAGACACATGTGGTGTTTGTAGTCCATGTGTCTGCGAGAGGGATGTGTGTGGTTTGTGTAATAGGATTTTTTGGGTGGGTTGTGATAGTGGGGCGTGTGGAAGATCATGGTAGCATCAAGATGTTCTCAATTTGGGATGAGCTGTTTTCCAGTGGGAAGTGGTTCAGGGTACCAAAATAACAATGTTCTTACTATTCTACTTTACATGACTTAAATTATTTTGTGAGCATGACTTAGTGAGGTTAGGGCGGATATTATACCATGTTTGGTACTTTTGAGTTTCTTTTGTTTTCTCATAGGGGCATTATTACGCTTCTCCCACTTGTGCACATGTGACATTGGATTTTCATTTTGAATATACTTGTATACTGACCTATGTATATAGAACTATTTTCAAATTTCTAGGGATATTAGGCAGACCATGACAAACCTTTTTTTCATAGACTTCGGTGGTAGATTCCATGTTTTTTACTTAACTTATTTTTGGTACTTACTTTTGAGTTTTCCTTATATTTCTAGCATTTTTACATTAAACATGCATATGGGTTGGATTTTGGTTTATTTATATATATCTATCATTGAATAATTGGAGGTTGATATATCTTATCTCTGAATATGGGTTGCTAAAAAAAGTGTAGTTCCTCCAATATTTTGATATTTTTATACCCTTGGTGTCGGTCGCCACCCCGGGGCCTAATGGAGGCTAGACTCAGGGGTCATTATCTCTTCTTTATCTTGAGGAAGGAAGGTATGAACATCTAGTTATCCCTTACCTCATATTGAATTAGCTGGGTTGTGAAATTATACAATTCTAAAATATTGAGAGGAGTGAGAGGAATAGTGATGAGGGTGTTATTTATAGTGAATGTGAGGGAGTTTTTAAATAATTTCATAGGAAAACTCATTAATGGTACTTGCAAAACCAGGGAATTTCCAATGTTTTTATCCCTTGTTTGAGGCCACATGGGACACCTCAAATAATATTATAATACTCAAGAGTCATCCAAAATAATTACGTGATTATTAAATAATTATGTTGTCATCAAACACATCGAAAACATGAAGCTGTATTTTTACTATTCACAAAAAATTCAACTATCTCAGAAAAATCGCAGAAATTCACCCTAACCATTTTTGAATGTGTATAATTAAAAAATGAACTCCAATTTTTTAAAAGCTTGGGGTATAACATTCTACCCACCTTCTTGAAATTGCATCCTGGTTATTTTATTTACTTATTAACCAAGTTTGGGTACCTTTTCCTCATATGATTTTTAGATTCCCATGTTGCTTCTTCAACAATGTGGGTTCTACAATAATCCTTTACATGGTGGTTTACCTTATTCTTAATTACATGTAATCTTTCATCAATAATCATAATATTTTTCTCTTTATAATAAAGGTTCCCTTTCTATTGAACTACTTCGAGGCTCAAAACATGTGATGAATCTGGAACATACATTCCCATCATTGAAACATGAAAAAATAATGTGTACCTAAGATAAACTAGGACGTGATGCTACATGGTAGGAGACTGGTTCATCATTATCCAAGATTTCATAGGGTAAAATGAACCATGGAAATAGCTTTCCTTTCTTAACAAAACAGATAACTCTTTTCCATGGTGATATTCTAAGAAAAACTTGATCACCTACCTAAAAAGAAAATTCATTCTTCTAGAAACCTATATATCTTTTCTACCTACTCAAAGTTGTGCTCATATGTTTCTGTATCATCTTCACTTTATCATCCACTTTCACTACTAAATATGGTCCCACTAAATTTTATTCCCTAACATCATCACAAAATGATGGAGTTCAACATCACTTCCAATATAATTCCTCAAAAGGATCCATATGTATACCAGAATGAAAACTATTTTTTTTATGAATATTCATCTAAGGAAATATGATGATCCCATCTTCCATGTTAATCCAATAAACAAGCTTGATTTTTATCCTCTAATGTTTGAATCAACCATTCTAACTTCCCATCTGATTGATGATGAAAAACTATACAGAAATTTGATTCTATTCCCAATGAATTTCTAAGGCCTTTATAAAAGTCAGAAGTGAACCTAGGATCATAGTCAGATACAATGGAATGTGGAACTCCATGTAACCTGACAATATATTTGGGGTACAGTCAAGAAAGATGATTCGATGACATTGTATCTCGAATAAAAATAAAATGATCAGATTTATTTGGATGATCAACAATAACAGAGATTACATTATTACCTAAAGAAGTATTTGTTGTCCCAAAATGAAATACATGGTTATATTTTTTCATTCCGAACATGGAAATGGTAAAGGAGGATGCCACCTTGAGGGTGACATCGTGACAGTGGCACCATATGAGTGATTCTATGAAGGTGGCACCGTGACGACGAAACCCTGATGGTGTCTCACCCTTCAGTAATCTCCACTCTTCCTTAACCTATTTTCATTCCAAACATTTCACAGTGAAATAATTACAATATCATTTCATTCCATTACACTAGTAATACTCCTGATAGAATTGTTGAATATTTTTTTCTTCCAGGATGATTAGAAAATTGATAACTATGAGCTTCACACCCCAACTCTTTCTTCATATGAGAATCAAGAGGCAGACAATATTTTTCCAAATACCAACACAAAATCTTTATAACTGTTAAATTATAGATACTTACCCATTTCAACCAATTCTACATTTTTAAGTATATCCATGCTTTCCTTCTATGATTTCTTAATTCCACATGACAAAGATGAATACCCCAAAACCTAAAAAAATAGAGGAATTTACAACAGCAACAACATCCAATCGAAAATTCCAAAAATCATTAATCCAAGGTTCTTGTTATATCCATAACAGAAGTAATGATGCTTGATGTTTTTGACATTAGGAATATTCCATATTTTCTACTTTTCTAGGATAGTAATTAATAGTGCAACCACAATCCTTTTTCAATTCAATAAATCTTATCTGACTCAGGTTTAATTCATTTTGAGTGCATATATACATCAAAATTTTGTGGTCAATATTTATTTCACATTTGGCTCTGTATAAATGATGCCTTGAAAATTTTAAGGCAAAAACCCATATCTGATAATTCCAAATCATGTGGGGAATTATTTAACTCAGGATATTGTAGTTGTCTTGAAGCATATGTAAATACCTGGTCATTTGGAAACAAAACAAAACCAAGTCCATTTAATGAAGCCTCCTGGTTGATGAAAAAATCACCAGTTTTTTGATGGTAGGGTCAAAACTAGAGCATTCACTATTCCACATTCCAATTCCTAAAAATAGTCACCACATTCTTTTTTCTAGGTGAATTTGACTCTTTTTATGTTAACACTTTTATTGGACTAGATAACCATGCGATTTTCTCATCAAATCTTCGGTAATAGCTAGCCAAACTACGAAAACTAAGAATCTCAGTTATATTTATGGGTCTTTGATATTATTCAACATCTTCTTTCTTAAAAGGATAAATAGTTATATCATCTTTAAAAGAAATGTGACTATAAAAATAAATTTGTTGTAATGAAAATTCAAACATTCTGAATATTCCATATAGTTTAATTTCTTTTAAGGTCTTTAAAACATCCCTTGGATGTTTTTTAAGGAAGCTCTTTTCATATAACATATATCAGAATTTCAACAATAATGCCAACCACAAAATTATCCATCAAATCAAGAAATATTTCTGTTCATACGATTTATGAATAAAATATGTGAATTAGTTAACAAAAAGTTATAACAAAAAATTCATAATGACCACATCTAGTTTGAAAAGATGTTTCTTGGAATGTCTTCATCCTTCACCATCTGCTGATGGTACCCGAATGTCAAGTCAATAATAGAAAAATACTGAGCTCCTTAGAGCTAATTATAAAAGTCATCGATGCAAGGAAAATGATACTTATTCTTAATAGTAATGTTATTCAGAGCTCTATAATTATTGGAATATCTCATGGAACCATATTTATTTTTAACAAAAAAATAGAGATCCCCATGGTGAAGTACCAGGATAAATTAAGACATTATTAGGAAAATCCTGCCACTAATTTTTCAATTCAAGAAGATCCATTTGAGCCATTATATTAGAGGGTTTTGAAATTGTATTATCATTTAAATCTAAGTAAATTGTGAATTCATCTTCCCAATCATGTATAACACTAGTTAAATCATTATAGAAAACATTCGGGTATTCATTTACCACTGACACAACATTAATCTGAATAGTTCCCTAGTTTTCAAAAGATTGTGGAAGATAAATTTCATTTCTATCATTCATCAATTTCTTAGCTTCCTAATATGTTATCAATTTTATGAGATCTTTATTTTATAAAAACTAAAACCCTTTTTAAAAAACAACTTCTTTATCATTATAATAAATTATATCATGATAAACAGAAAGCTAATACATATCCAGAATGATATCAAACTCTACTAAGGGAAAAACAATAATGTTTTTGGGTAATTTATTTCCACAGATAACAGAAATAAACCCTTAAAATTCAGTTTTTCTATAGATTTTTCCCTTTGTGTTTTAATAATAAGTATGGTCTCATATGTTGATGTGATACTTACAATTTAATAGATAATTTCTCAAAAATAAAGTAATGTGTAGACCCCATATCAAACGAAACTTTGGAAAAATATGAGTAAACAAACAAATAACTTGATACCGCTTCATTGGTTGGACCAACATGTGATGAAATAGTAGAAACATATCTCACTACACCTTGTTTTTTATTTTCATTCTTATTTATATCACTTAGATCTTTCAAGGGGTAAGCATTTGAATAATAACCCATCTCACAACATTTGTAACACTTTAATCTTTTTTAATAAGGACTAATATTATGGCCATTTATATAACAATCTCACACCATGTGTCCAAATTACCACATCGAAAACTCTTCTTTGTTTTAAATAATTCATTAGGGTACTTTTTACCACACTTTTCACAAACTAGGAACCTAGATTTCTTACAATCAGATTTCATTGATTGATTCTTTACCATTACTGGCCATCTATACCACTAATTATCATTTTTCTCAATGTACACATGATCCTTAGTGAAATCCATTTCCACCATATTAGAAAAGTTTAATAGTTTCTCATAACTATTGAATTATGATGTGGACAATGCCCTTCAGTATCTTTTCTACAATCCGGAGTAAATGTGAGTGATTTTTCTATCATGATTCTGAATAATATTTTGATCGTACTATGCCAATCAGGTGAAATTTAATTCATAAAAGGCCACAAAATCATCCACATTTTTTATCAATTCAACTAATTACATCTCCTTCCTAAGTCAAGCAACCATAAGAAAATATTTTTCAATGAATAGAACTTTAAATTGAAACCACTCGAAAGTATCAATCTCATATCAATCCATAATACTCTTGACCATTGATCACAACTGATCGGTTTCACCTTCAAAATGACAAATGGAAAGAATAAACTTTTTATTATATGATCATCCCATGACATTGAATATCTTTTAAAGGTATTTCATCCATACATCAAATACTACAAGGTCAGAATATCCACTGAAAGAAGGAGGGTTTTACCTCACAAAATTTCAATTATCATCATGTTTATTTGTGGTGTCTATGTGTTTTCTATTTCATGGATTCCTCCACCTTTTATTTCCTATTTCAGTTGAGTTATTACTATCAAAAACTCCTTGGTTCCAATTCTCACTATTATTGGTTGCATATTTGGAAAGATATCTCCCTATCGGTTCCTTCCAACAACAGCTTCCTGGTTTCTTTTGTGGAAAACCATTAGGAAAATACATATCATATATGAATCAACTGGGTAATAATTAAATGATATACCATTTCAACATAAAAATAAGGTTAATATATTTTATGGTTGTAAATTAACCTCACTCTAACTCTTAATGTTATCTAAATTGTGCTCTAATACCAACTATAAGGACCCGACCCAAAGCATCACATAATGTATCAATTTCAACATGATTTATATTCATTACATTCCCAATAATTTTTTCAATTAAGATATTATAATGTTAGGAAATACATAATTCTTATGAAAAAAAAGAATAAAATTTCTGTAAAATTAAATGAATATCCATTTCTTCCAAAACATAGAATTTTTAACACAAAATAACAACCTGATTTCATTAAAAAATATTCATAAAATAAAACATGAATTCATTATTTATCTAAAACACATTATAACCTATCTCGATCTTTTTAAAACATGGTATTAGCTAAAAATTCATTGTATGGGATATAAACGTTAAAAAATAAACCATTAGACCATTAATACTTAAAAAAATATGAAATCATTTCCACCAAGACATATTTCTCAACTATATATACATACTTTTTTAAACATGAGATTTCCATAAAACCATAAATAACACTTATAATACTATAAGGGTATCTTGGGGAATTACATAAATATATTGTAACACTCACAACTACCATATTATTTGCAACCCTAATGACTACCTTACAATGTGACCCTCACAGGTACGTTATGGTGTGACAATCGCAGTTACACATAGAGTAACCATACAGAAAATCATCATACCCAATGAATTAGATAGAGATATAGGTCCCATCCTTTATCATTAAAAATTCCTAAAAACTAAATCATAATCATCAAACAATTATACTATCATAAAAACATTCATTTTGAATTTTTAAAAATAGAATTTTAAAAGTGTATTTTTAAAGGAATGTTCCTTAAAAATATCATATAATTAGAGTGAGAGTTGATATAAGGAATGGATTGTGGGTAGAAAAAATAAAAAAAAATCTTAATATAAATGAAATTAATTACACAAATAATATCAGTGGAACATAATTAATGACGACGAAATTTATCCCAATAAATGGGAATTGGGTTATGAATTCCCATACCTCAGGTTCACATTACTAAAAACATGTTTAATACTTCTGTATAAGGGTTTATAGAGTATTATTAACATTTTATAGAAACATATTCTTGTCTATAACACATTATATGATCATTTTATAACATCATTCTACCCATTTTTAAATATTTTTTGTTATTTCTTTTGTTTCAGGTGTGTGATTCAGAAGATTGCAATGGTCGGTTCGTAAAGGATTTTCTTGTCCAATGGAATCGAAACACAAAAAGTGGAAGGAAATGGTGTTAATATTTTTCAATAATGTTAAATTATTCCATGAATAATTTATGTTATATGTTATTAGTATGAATCAATAAATAAAACATTAGTTTTATTTTCATAGATCAATTTGGAAGTTCCCTATGAATCATGAACTTATTTCTTCATATACCTTCAATATTACGCAAATAAGTTAATTAAGAAACATAAGATAGGTAATTTAATAAACATTAAAGACTTTTTTAACCATTAATTTTTTTTTACAACAATATTTAAAGTAATTAAATAAAATTTAAGACACATCATCCACGATATTAGTAAATCGACACATCCTGGATGGTGGTTTTATTTTTATAATAAGAGGAATAAGAGGGGAATAATGGTTATGAATTTTTTCATAAAAATGATAAAATTCCATTGTATATATAATACTAGAGATTTAATTCCTCTTGTGTAAGGGTAGGAGAATAGAGTATGAGAAATGAAAATAATTGAAAAGAAAATACAAGAAAATGAAAGATGATCATAACCTCTTGATATCTCTTCCTTGAGATCCTCTTTAAGGCCTTTGATTTTTTCCTTTTGGTGAGACTAGAAGGTATTAGATGTGGTGAAGAAACTAGTGAAAGGGATTGGGAGTAATTTAGAAAATTATCAAACATTGAGCGGTGTGAGAGGTAGAGGGTATGAGGGTTGTATTTATAGTGACAATGACCGATTTTTTAATATATTTCGAAGGACACATCATTAGTGGAATACAAAAAACCATGGGATTTACCATAGTATTGGCCTCATGGTACACCACATATCAAATTTTAGTCCTAATGTTTTTATCAGAATGATTACATCATTATTACATCATTATAATTTAATCAGACACATTGAAACCTCAAAATGAATTTTTACTATTAACTAAAAATTCAACTATCTAAAAAAATCCAAAAAATTTACTGTAATTATTTTTGGTTTTGTAGGATTCATAAATGAACTCAATGTTTTGTAAATAATTTTATAAGTATAATTAATTTAATTTTTAAATAAAAGAATAATTTTTTCGGAAAATAATCTTTTTTAAACTATAACTTGTTTTATATCACCTTGAAAAATTAATCAACATCTCATTTTCATATAAAAATAATATCTGAAATTAATAATATTATTTACTATTCATAAGTTTCATATTACTATTCATATAACACTTCATAAGGGTATGTTACTATTTGTAAAAAAACAGTTTGGTTCTATCGGACTCCAAATAACTTACTCATCCCAAATGTAGATGTATATTTTTTGAAATTTAAAACACAAAAGAAGAAAAGAAATGTTTAAAATTATTTTATAAATATATGAGATTTAGTGTTTCATTCATTTCAATTTAATTTTATTCCATTGGGGTTTAATAATAATTGAGGTGATATTCGATAGTATCACCTATATATGACATGCAACAAATCAATATGGATAGAACTTAATTTAGGAAATTTATTAACAAAATACTGCATAATAATATCATTAATGATTCATACATTCGATGTCAATTGAAATATTGTCAAATAGAAGGTGGTAATATAAAAATAAATTTCTTAGGTCATATATATATATATGGGTCTTTGAGTATCCCCACATAAAAATTGAAATTATCAAATTTCATAAATCATATAATTTACATATTGGGTTAGAATAAAAGTGTTTATTAACTATTAAGGGAACATGTAAGCTAGATACACCACATGGATTGTTTGAACTAGTAGATAATTCTCAAAATAGGATTCATGTGTATTGAAATGAGTCTATTCCCACACCTATAATAACAAACAACAACCACTTATCTATTTTATTTTCCTTCTTGATTATCTTCATATATATATATATATATATATGTTTCTGTGTGTGTGTGAATGACATTACAAACCCAATCTGTACTAACTAACATGATAAAAATACCAGTAATATGTTGGTGAATAATATGAACATATGATCCAAAATTATAGAAAAATAATGTACCTAAAATGAATATAAAAATTTATGCTCAGGCATATCACTACAATATCACCTATAATATATCTAGATCTATGACACTTAAATGGGAGTCTAACTAGGGAATTCATAACCTAAATCCTCTAGGATTCATTAATATTTCTGGTAATGGTATGTCCAAATTTGTTTTAAAAAATTACTCCCAGTTGTATATCACTGGGCTGGTAATAACATCCTTATCGATAGACAGTCCCAACTATATAAAGACATATTTTAATGTAATAATTTAATCTTGTTGAGACATATGAAATACATACATATTTAGTCTCCATTTCTCGACCAAATAAGAAAAATAAAAAACTAAATATAGGTATATAACAACACAATATCATCACATATAATACAAAAAAGGAATAATATAAGGTATTTTAAGATCCGATAAACTCCCATGGTGAATGTGGCTAGACATTCAGACTTTGAGTATCATGTCTTCACCACTATCCCATACATGATGTGATATTTTCTCACTATGTACTATAAGAATCAATTAATCTAGGGATCCTGGATATAGTTTTTTCTACTCCATCTTTTTTAAAATGTTTAAAAAATGGTAAAATATGTATAATCTTTAAATATTATATACATTGTGTGGGAAAAATATGTAAATGAAATCACTCCTCTATTTCATTTTTAAACATGTAAAATAAAATAATAACAATAATAAAATAGACTAAAAATACTTGTTGGTCATGATGATGAACCCTGAATTATATTATTCAAAATACTCTAGCTAGAATTATACCCCATACTCCCTAAACCAACCACATTGTTGTTACATACCATTCTCATGCGGCTAATCCTTTTTGTTTCTCAGGTGTGAAAATTTTGAATGACCTTATACATGAAAATAATAGGGATTCAGGACTAAAATTAGAATTTATAAAGGTTCAGTTAATATTGAGAAATATTCTATCTAGATCCACTATGAACTATTGAAATACAACAGTGTTTCAATTCTACACACAAGATCAGAAAAACTCTCCCATGACAGGTGAAGATGAGATCATGCTGTAAGTACATGTGAACAAGGCATCTAGTAAGCATAGAAGTAACTATATTCAAATGATAACTTTTCTACTCAAGTGAAAATCACTCAAACACTACCACCATTCAGTGGTTCTAGAACCTCTTCATCCATTACTTTGATTCCCTTCCTGTGAAAACACCACACTTTATATGGAATTACACTAGGTTAACTAACCTAAATATCCATTATATTTTTTTCTATTTCTGAACCTATACTAATTATTTTTTTTATATCCTATGATCTATTAGTAATGTATTTACCACATCTATAAAATTCATGTGAAATACTTATTATGATTGGTACATTTTTTACCCCTTGAAGATGTCATTTCTCTAATTTCCTCCAATCATTGAAGGAAACCCTATTGTATTAGTTCATATTCTATAGAGCATAGAATAAATATATAAAAAACTACTAAATAATATACAATAATTATAACTACTGAAAAGTTACAATTTGAAATTTAATACACAATTTTATGAATGTGATTTTTATGTTATTATCATTAAATATTATTCATAAATTACTAGAAATATGTCTCTTGTAGTAACAATAGTAAGAATTCAGAATGGTGTAGCCAATAAACATACTTTATATTCCTTATTTCCTTGATAGTGAAGTGAAGTTATGAAATAAGAGACGTACTATTCAAATCAAGGACATTCTCTAGAAAAAAGATGAAAAAACGCTCCATGAGTCTAGACTATCCTTATCTACATTTAAAAATACTATTTGAAAATGAAATAAAATTCTATATTGAGTAAAGAAAATTAGGATAAATCTATTATAATTTTCATATAGGAATGCTTCATCCACTTATATAATCTATTTATAGTTAGATAAAGCTATGATGAATTGAAGTAATGAATAAAATATGTGATATAATTATACCTGATATATTCTAACATAATAGTACTCCATATTCTATACTATTTCCAATTTATAAACAGCTTGACCAGTTTGAACCAATATATCAATTTAATATTTAAACACCTGAAATTTCTTTTCTATGTTTCTATATTCTTCTCAATATCATTTTTAAGACACATATTTTTTTAGATATTTGGTACCTATAATAACTTCCCATGAATTCCTGTATTTACTCAACATGAAAACAATAATTAATTTTGATCATTCCAATAATAATGGGGAATATGAATTTCAATTAACATTTCCAATTATCATCCATTAGCCTCATATTCAAATAGGAATGTGGTCAATTTTTTTTTCATTTTCGGATATGATGTTTTTTTATAAGTCTATCTTGTTATCGCATCTTACATGTGTAACCATATTGTTTAAATTTTATAAAAAACCCAACCTTAAAGGGTTATATTTTAGATAATTATATTATTTCACTATATAGTAATTCTATATAACCTTTTTAATGATTATTTTATCTCATTTTTTCTTTCAATTGACAATTCACAATCAATTAATCAATAATTATTTTCTTGTAAAAAACATATAAACTCATATGTCGGTGTCAAAATATCCCAATAATACTATGACACCGATAGTGTAATATCATGTCATTTTTTTCATAGACCATATTTGTTGTATTTATGGAACTTGCACTGATGTTATATTATGTTATCTATTAGATAATTCCACATCCAGAAAATCGACATCATAGACATCATCAGTAGGAAACATATGTCAATCAACTAAAACAATAGATATTGTAGGAAAATTTATTGATATTGGCATTTGAAATCCTTACTATGATCTACAAGTATCCTCTTCACTAAATCCTCCAAAAAAATGGATCTCATGTAAAATTATTTTACTTATAAAAATAACGACAATCAATAATATTTTGTTCAATTTTTTTGGTATATTCAATTCTACTAAACTCAACATTAAATTCCATGACACATAGACTTACATGCTACTAATAGGTATAATAAGAACGTCATAAATATCAATGTTTGATAAAATTATGATGCATGTAATATATATTACCCAAATTATGAGGTAATATATAAATTATTAATGATAAAAATTGATTCTAAATGACCTTCAATTGATTATAAATTTTACTATTAACTACAATCATCGTATCAGATCTATAATGATTTACTAATTTTTCAGGACCACTAATATAAGTTATCCCATACTCATCTTCTACTATTTATCCTCCATGATATAAAAACTCAAAAAAGTGTTCAAACATTCTTGTGAAACTATTAATTGAAATTTATTTATATTTTCAATATATAAAACAATATTTCTTCAAATAAAACTAAGATCAACTAAATTTACTTATACCTAATAACAATAAAAAATAATTTTCCTATTAAAACTATAATTAAATATTTTTCTTTTGAATATATTTCCATAAACTAGTATAAAATAGTCATATTATTTTATTTTTGTTTAGAAAATTATTCTATGTTCACTGTATAATATTTTCAGTATATTTTTATCTTACCCCTTATCATTCTGAAAAATCATAGAAAACATACACCCTTGTTGTAATGAATGTTATCAAAAATAAATATTAATGTAGACAATATTTTTTTAGATTTTATAAATTGTATTATTCAAAATAGACATACTTTTTGAATTCTTAAAATCAAAATTATCTTAGGGTTTATTATTGGTATTTTTCTGAAAATAGTCAATTTTTTGTGAATAGTAAAAAACACTACATTGTGTCTAAAAAATGACTTTTTTTCATTAAATAAATAATTTAATCCAAATTTATTTGAGAGTAAAAAATTTTATATAAAAATATATTATTCTAATTTATGTAATTGTAATAATTTTATAATTGAATTAGATATAAAAATTCATAGAACAATTTTAACGTCTTTTTACCCGCTTTCTAGCCACGTTAAAATACTAGCATTAATCATAATATCACTAATTCTGTCAATTTAATTTAGAAAATGTAACATACATGGTGGTATTAATGGTGAGAAATGTGGTATAATATAATAATTTTTTTTGATTAATAGTAACATTTGAATTCTATTTACGATAGTTAAAGGTAAATAGAGTTATTAATGGTAAAAATAATATTATAATAATATAAAATTACCTTAACACATTTCATAACCTTATTTTTTGTGTAATGAACAACTAATTAAACCATTGGGACACATATTTGGAATTTTTAAGCCACTGGGATGTGATTAAGACATTTATAAAATTTAATTTTAAGTAGAGATAAAAATATCATAAACATGACTTTTATGACAAAAACTATTTTAATATGGGGTTATATGAGTAATCTATTACACTATAAATAGTAATTATAAATGCAAAAATATTTACAACATCATGGTTTATTATTTATAATTTTTATATATTAAATAAATTAAATTATTTATGACACTATGATTATGCAGCGATTACATTCTTAATGAAATATTCAAATAAATAATATTATAATTTTTAAAATAAATATAATTTGAAAATTTTTATGTAATAAACGAATTTTATTTATGAGTATGGAATTTTATATTTTATTTATTTCATTTGGTTTTAAGGGATCATGTTTTTATGACTTAAACAAGAAATCAAGAGTTAAATAATGTAAAAAATGACATATATTAGAATATAAAATTAATATTATTTTATTAAATGGTAAAAAAAATAATCTAAAGATAAGAAAAATAACTTGTATATTGATACAAATTTTATAAATGATCCACTTTCGTTTTTATTGTGATTTTATAGAATCAATAATTATGTAGTGTAAAAATACATGAAGAAATAGTAAGAGTAAAATTATTAACTAAGGTTTAAATACAAAAGATATGGATTAATTTATGAAATAAAAATGAATAAAACTAATTGTTTGGGAGTTTTTATACCCATTATAATATTATCTAAAAATTAATTCTCTTTGGATCTATTAAAACCAAAAATCAATTGATAATTAATTAATATTTTACGATCATCCAAAAGTGCCCCTAATTCCTCTTATAAAAGGACAGATATGCTTATTTTTAATTAACACCTAAAAACCCATTTTTTTCATCCCAACCCTATCTATTTCCCCTAAAAATTTACTTGATATCATTCTAGAGGCTACACTTTTGGCAGAAATCCATTTTTTGAGACTTTTTGTGGAAATCGAAAAGAGACACCCAAAAAGAGGTAATAGGTTTGTTAACACTTTCAAAGTTCTTTTCTTCTTCCACTTCAACTATATCTGTTTTATCCATACTAGAATAATAAATCTAGAACCATCCACACTATGATATGTTATTATAATTATCGTATAACCATATTCCTCTTTTTACCCATCCTATAAAAAAAAAATCACTATGTGCGTGTGTGTACGACATACCGTCACCACACCATGGTGTATTTTTTTTCATGAACCTTTTACATATATGGGTATAAAGATGAATACTATAGATTTAAATAATAAATATAAATGATATTTTTTCTTTAAAATTCATATTCTATCTAATTCCATTCCATTTAATCATTAAAGATATGATATCATCGCCCGTGCATACATACGACTTATCTTTTCCATGAAACGATGAGACCCATCTTCCACATTCACCATCCAAGAATGATTATAAGAATAAATATTTTTAATAATAAGGAACTAAATGAAATAATAATTATACTAGGATGATATATATAAATATACATGTATATTTCATTCACTTACTTCTATTCTATACGATAATAAAATGGAATCAACGTTCATGCATTCGTATAACCTATCATCTCCTTGAATGATGTGTTCCATTTTATTTATCTATATATTATATATATATATTTATACAAAAAATATATTATATATTAACCATGTTATACATTATGGAAGTAATTAATTTATATTCTATGTAATACAATCCCAAATAATAAGTCAAAACACGTAAGATAATGAAAGGAACTATTACCCGAAACGTTGCTTTTACTTGGAAATTATTAATAAAAGTGTAATATAAATTAATAAATGAATCCTAAATGATAACAAAAATATTTTTATAGTCTTGTTATAATTTAAAAATAATTTTTAAGCATTATACAGTATGATAAATCACCCTCAACTAAAGGAAATTATAAGGTAAGGGTTTATTTTTCAATCTCACTATTATATGAGATTGTTTATCTGTATGTATTTAATAGAAAATATTTAAAATCCATGTATATGTTTCATAATAAATTCTTCAAAAGGAATGTTTAATGCTTTTATGTAAGGTAATCATTAACTAGAATCTCATTTTAAATGTTTTAAATATTTATTTTTCTAAATAATTTTAATTAATGTCCATGTTTTCAAAAGTATATTAAGGATTAAATTATATGTCCACGATAGTTATAAAATGTTAATTACATTCAAAATTTTAAATGTGGTATGGGAAAATTTGATTGAAAAATGTCTTACAAATATATTATTTAATAAATTATGAATGTTTGAATTTTTTTCATTGTAAAAAATAGATATTTCTCTAAAAGAATATTAATGATTTTATTAAATTTTTTCATCAATGTCAACATGATTTATTGGATTTTTTACTTAATTAAGATTGAATTATTATGGTATAATCTTCCATATTATATATAAGTGTTTATGATTTGTTTTAATGTGTATTTTTTATTTTAATTCCATTGATGGTTTATGGTTAATGTATTAACATTTAGTATGCTTGTTTTAATACGAGTATTTATGTTATGTATGACCTTTTTCATATGAGGAATGAGTTGGACATAGTTGGATATAAGTGGGGCCTGTTATAGCACCTCGATGAATCAGTTGGTATAATGATACAAACCAGTGTATTGTCATATGGCCTTGAAAGAATATTTGTGTATAGTTTGGGCCCAAGGCATTTACCTAGTTGTTGTGATATCCAAAATTATATATTCCCTCATTATAAGATTAGTTATATATATTACTTGTTATTATTCGACTAGTATAATTTCAATATTATGGTTTAAATGGAATTATATGATGTATATTTTCCAAATTATGCTGAATATAATTTTCAAAAAGGCATGTGTTTTATTTTTGTACCTTGCCTTAAAAGTTTAGGCTTATTTGTGATAGATTTCACTATATCTTTTATTCTAAAGAAGCATCCGAGCTCCCCTCTTTCTTATGTTTCATTTTCCTAGGATTCAAAGATGTGTTTTAGGATTGATATGTAGGGTTATGTAAGGAGAATAATAGGGTTTTAAAATAATTATCTATGATGTATTTTATGATTGAATTTTTAATGTAAAGATAATTTATATAATTTATTTTCCAGGACTAATAAACTGATCTGTCCCTCGGTACAAAATACCTTGTAATCATGATATTGTATTAAAATAATATAGCTTCTCTAGGTAACTAGGGTCATGGAATTAATGTTTTTATTAGAGTATGTTTAGGAACAACCTTAGAAATAAATTTAGAAAAGTTATATTAGGAATAATTACCCTAAGATAGACTTTGAGGATTAGTATTGAAGAGTATCCATGAATTTTGGTAAAATAGAGATTATGTCAGTATTAAAAGAAAATACTTCTCTGTCTAGATAATACATGTGGAAGTGGTTATGGAACAAATGAACATAGAGGTGAAAACAACGACATGGTGTTCTGAGCTTGACATGAGATAACATCGTACATGACAATGGGCTTTACTCTACACCGGGTATGACACTCATGGGGGATATTGTTAGAATAATATTATTTTCATTAAAACCCATTATAAAAGAATTTCGAGTAAATATGTCACCCATATAACCATATTAATCATTACGGTTTAGATATGCATAATTCATTCAATTTCTGATAATTATTTCACTAGTTTGGAATAATGCATTACGATTCATAACTGAATAGTGTGTATTCCATTTTATAGAAATGACGCCTAGTGGAAGGAATTGAAATAATATCAATGCATGTAATCTATGTAGTGATTTCCATTCTATTCAAGATAATGGTAGTGGAGCAGGTGACACAACTACTACTGAACATCTCATAACCATAACATGATATATGACTTAGGTTATAAATAACAACCTTACCTATATAGAGCAGACTGATCCAAAACATAGATAATAATTGTTAGACCACTTCATGAGAAAACGACCACCAACATTCAATGGGACTACAAATCCATTTGTATATGAGAAAATTGATAAGTTACATAGAGAAAATATCTATTTCTTTGGGAAGTAACGAAACCGAAAAGGTTGTCATGATAGTTTATCATCTCTCAAGAGATGCAGATCAATGGTGGTCATTAATTCAAAACAATAATGGGGATGATTAAGTACAAAATATGGAATGGAGGGAGATTAATGAACTTCTCCTACAAATATACATTCCTCATGAAAAACAAGCAAATATGGAAAAATTTGGAGTCTGAGGAAAATAGAGGTTGATAATGTTTTAAAGTATGAGGCTAACTTCATAAGGTTATAATGGAATTATTCATACTACATACATAACCCACAAAGTAAGATTGATCGATTCTCTTTTGGGTTAAAACCATTCATCCATCAGGAATTGGGCTCCCAATATTTCTCATTATAAAAATATATAGTCTCGTGTTCTATAAAGACCAAAAGGAATTATCAATGACTTATCGAATTAATGTAATTCAAGAGAATGAGAGAATGGTGGACAAAGAGAGAGAGAGATAAAAGTAAAAAGGGAATGTAGTTTTTTCTATTATGTATAAATTGAGGGAAGAAACACCCTGTTACATGCCTAAAAAAATTGGGATTTTGTTACAAATGTGAAGAAAAAGGTCACCAGGATCATGATTGTAAGGGAAATAAAGACACAATGATATTCTATAATTGTAATGATATAGTAAATTATGCAAATTATTTTCCAATGAACCAAGGAAACATAGCTCAAATTAATTAAATGGATAAAGATCTATATTATGCTCTTACTATGGTTGAAGTGGAATAATTAATGAATTTTTGTTTTTGGATTGAATAATTATATTCCGTTAATAAAAAGAATGTGATATATATGATGATTTAACTGCAATAGTTTTCTTCATTATGGTTTTAATATGATAATGTTAGTTATATATTTAGTATGTCACAATAAGAGAAAAATTATGTTTTTTGGGGAATCTGATGTTACAATTGATTTTGGAAATTTAGATACCTTTGAGAGAGAGTTTGGATAGAAGTATTTTGGGTAACTCTAATGGTTGAAATGTATAATGTTGAACTTTATATATTATTGTTTAAGGTCAAAAAAATTCTAATGATTATTTTGGAATGTTATACAATAATATTTTTAGAAAATGTTAACCCACAGGTCGGCCGACAACCTGTCGTGTTGGACAAGTCTACAGGAATCAAATCCACAACTGATGTGTGACAAGGCTTTATCCATAACCGTCAGCCTATAGGATGTTCCTGATTATTATAAAAAAATTTATTTAATTAAAAAATATTTGTTTATATATTTAACATTATATGATTAAGATTAATATAATGTTTTGGAGTTTTGATATCTTTTGAAAAAAAGATGATTTTGTTGCAGGTTTTAGTTAATGGATGAAAGTATACATGTCAATAACGTATGATTCCTTGTGTTCATAGTATATGAATTAAATTAATTCTTAAACACTAGGTAAAGGATCTTGAAACCATTAAATGTTATCATTATCCTATTTTTGATAAATCCAATGGTCCCTTAGGTCATTATAGGATTTATTGCTTTGTGATATGCAAAAATTTTCGTGATCATGTTCTCAATCACTCTTCATCAAAACATAATGGTTAGATTTTTTCAAAAATGTCCATGTTTTTCTATAAGTAACCCTAGTCTTTTTTATTTATAGTATCCTCTACACTTCCCTTTCTATATTTTTAAATAGAGTTCTGATTAAATCATTTTTCTATTTGTCATTTCAAAAATGTTATTTTGAAATGTCAAACCCTTATTTTCAATACCGAGTTTAAATTGAGAGGATGTGGTTTATTGAATGCGGGGATAATTTAGGTCCCCAAACATCCATGGTACACTACCTTTTAAATAATTTAATAGCATACACTGTCCACATCATTGAGTTCAAGAACACCATTACCTATCAAACTAGTTCTTTAAAAAGAGGTTATGAATAATGTTAACCACATTTTAAATCATTGTAAATTTTATTTCTTAAAATATACTAAATTTTATGTATTCATAATATATAAATTATCAAAGGGCGATATTTTGGTATTTTTCTAAAATCATTCTATTTTCGATGAATAGTTAAAAACACTACATTGTGGATAAAAAACAACATTTTTCATTTTAATAATTATTTTTATTTTAATTTATTTTAAAATCATAAGATATAAATAATAAATATATTTTTCCAATTTAAGGCATTGAAAATTTTTTATAATAGAATTATATATAATAATTCATTGAACATGTTTAATGTTCTCTTACCTCCCTTCTAACCATAGTAGAAGACTATCATTAATTATAATTTCACAGATTATGTGAATTGAATTTTTAATATATAACATACATGGTTTTAATAAAGATGAAAATTTTGTTTAAATTGAATCAAAATAATATAGGTGAGTATTAACATTTGAATTTTATTTACCAGAACTAAAGAAGAATCATGTAAATAATGGAAAAAATAATATTATAATAATATAAAATTACCTTAAGACTTGTTCAAACTATCATGAACCAACCAGGGTTGACCCTGAGCCGATCACCCAAGACGACTTGCAGTAAGGCCTGAGAGGCGTTCCCGATCCTCTTGGGCTGGCGACAACCACCAGGGATTCAATAGAGGACAATTGAGAACGATTTTTCCAAGTGAAAATAAATAAAGTAGCGGAAAAAGTAGAATGACACAATTCAAATAAATGACATGAAAAAGGAGGAACAACAAACAATAGAAAACTAACCTGACCACGACTAAAATTCCTCACGACTCTGAGTGTCACTCACTAGTCCACATCCAACTCTCGCCCACGGTGAGCAAGCTCATGTCAAACCAGCAACAAAACTAAAAACAGGAAAACACTATAAGAGTGAGTATTAAAACTTAGTAGGCATGCCCAACAAACTATTAGTTTTACAATACCTTTAAATATAGAAATTAGGTAATTCCAGGTTTGAACAAAATTATATAAAATATGGGTTTTCAGACAAACACTTCCATTTCTACGAAAAGTAAAAGTCCTTTTACCTTTTTAATTTAATAACAAGTTTAATGTTGTAAAGGAACAGGTGCATTGAATTTTAAAACATCTTTGAAAACAATTTAGAAATTCAAATTACAGTTGTTAGTCAAATGGAAAACCACACAAAACACACAACACACACTAAGGGAAATGGAAAAAATGTGGCACAAAGGGGCTAGAAACTAAACTAGACCTCTCAAACGTTTTCCACAAAAAAAATAAACACTAAAGAGAATATGGGTCGAACCTAGGATCTCGTGAACAATATAGAACACACTATACATGTGACTCATACTGAAGGCATGCCTACTCTCGATAACATCATAATTCCCTAATGAATGGTGTTTCCCTACATGGCCTAATTGATCTGTCCAATCCCCTAGAAGAGTATAATCAATACTAATGGCCACTAGCTAGTGCGTAATCTAAACTAGTGTCACAATCATTCTCAGAAGATTCACTTAATATGCTAGTTTCTAATGTCAAACCATTTATTAAAAGGGAAAGGGGTGATTCAAAAAAGTTCATCAGGTATCACAAACATCACACATAACTCATGAAGTCAACGTACACCAAAAATCACCCCTAAGTAACCTAGAATAGAGTTTTCAATAATAATTTATTTTATTAAAGTACCAAATGGGCCTTCACCTATTTTTAAAAAAATGCTTATTATTTAGGAGAACCAAAACAGTTGTTCACGCTTCAAAAGACATCATTTATCAAGAAAACAGAACTTCATTTGAAATTCAATGAATTATGTTTAAAGGCCAAACATGAATTCTTTCACTAATGGGTGTCCGTTCATCATGAAAATATTTCAAGTGTCATGTATAAAATAAACGGCTCTTTTTACACCAAATAATAATTTTAAAATTAATTATCTTATATTATTTATAATTTATTAAAATTAATAAAATATCAATCAATAAATAAATTCTGAATTTAAAGGTGAGTGCAGTGGGGGACCTACCTTAACTCGTAGCTCAAATATGACAAAACAAAATGCCTCGCACAGTCGCACAAGTGCGCTCAAGCTGATGATCATGGTAATGTGGGGTTACCTTGCAAAGGCACTGCAATAAACATACAACAACAATGGTACGTAAACATGGACTTAAAACATTCCAAATGAACAACCAGTGCAAAAGAACCGCCTCGACATGTTTTTAAAACACAACTCACACCATTAATACTATTTTCTAACCCCTATAAAAAATGAGGTGTATACAAAAACCACAAGGTGTTTACAAAAAAACACTACTCCAAAACTCCTTAATCATTTTAAAGATCCAATAGACAATTTCAAGTAAACACTTAAAGAACACAACCAAAAAAATCACAAGACACTGTGAGATAAACATTTAAAAACATGTGTTCCTAAACACATGTTCAAAACTAGGATCACTGCACCCAAACTTTTATAAACATAATTTACTCCACTTCCAAAATCCAATAAATATTTTAATCACTTTATAAAATCTTCTCAAGAACATAGTAAGGGTTTACACACCAAATATACTCAATTTTTGAATAAAAATGCCAATTTAGAACCAATGAACTTTAACATTTAACATTGACCTTTTCTGCCCCATTTACTTAAAATCAAAGAACAAGAAGATTCAACTAAATAAGAAAATTAATTTTTTTATACCAATTATATCCCCAAAACTACCTAATTTATTCCAAAACAATTATTCAATCAAAAATGAATAAATAATTATCATTCAAAGAGTGTGAAAAAGGAAATGCATGCAATTGATATAAGCTTAAATTTAAAGGAGAGATGCAATAGGATCCTACCTCAAAAGAGAAACTAGGATGAATTCTTGGTGCTTGAAAATTCTATCGGAAACAATCCAAAAATGAACCATAGGGTTCAACGCACTACACAACAATTGAAAGAATCCTTGAAAAACCCATCAAACACCACTTAAAAGGAGCAAAACCGACAACATTTATAATTCCATACCTAGGATGTCAGCAACAAACCAAAATGGAGTCAATCTACTTCTCCATAGGTGGCAGATGTTTGAAAATGCTAGAGAAAGACCTAAGGAGGACTTCGAATAACATATTCAAGAAATAACAAAAAAAAATTGAATAATATCCCAAACATAGGGTTCCGGTTGAATCCATACTGAGTATCAATTGAGAAACAAAACATAAATGTGATAATGGAGGACGATAGAGATGATACTACTTCAATGAATTGGATGTCAAGAAGGCATCATTCATGGGGGATCTGAGAAGAATAGGCTACGGAAGGGTCACCTGCTAAAAAAGGGCCGCTAAAGGGAAGGTCCGACCAAAGGAAAAGTAACCTGGAGGGATGTCGTCACACACAGTTCAGAGAAGCCGAGGATGTCAGAGATGCTGGTCCGAGCAAGGGAATAGGGTAGTTACGCCACACTGGAACTAGGGAAAAAGGTCATGGTGAGGGGGGCTGGGCCACCTGAGCAGGGTGGGGTCACCACCAGGAGGAGTGACTAGAAAGGGAGCACAGCTGGGATGGGTTGGGTTGGTGTGCCGTGAGCCGAGCGGGCCAGGGGTGCATCGTGGGTAGAGAAAGAGGTAGAAAGGGAGGCTTCCAAACAAAAATAAGAGGGAGGTAGGGTCTTCCGCGCCCATAGAACACAATGGGGGTGCAGCATGGTATAGATCAAGAAGAAGGGGAGGGCTACAGCAGTGCCTCACATTTGAGAAACAAAATGGGGGGGGGGTATATGCCGCCCACTTAGGGTTTATGTTTCCTTTTATTAATAATAAAAATAAAAATAGTAATTGTGTTGTTAATAATATTAATACAAATACTAATATTAATAATAACATAATTATAATAATAATAAAAGCAAGAAGAATAAAAATAATTATCTTGTTTATTTTATTTCTTCTTTTTTTCTAAATTAACATTAATAACAGTATAGCTTTATTAAATTTATTAATAATAATTTTCTCGTAAAAAAATTAAGAAAACTTTTAGATACAAACTAATAATATATATATATTAATGATAATAATAACACTACGAATAATAATAATATAACTATTATTATCTACAAAATAATGATAATAATAATGTTATTATAGTGAAAACATTTAACCCACAATATATATATATATATAATAATTATTTTAAACATTATGTGACTAAATAGGTACGTGGAATGACCAAATGACTACATCTGACCGTGTGATGCCTACACAGCAGTCTAAAACACCAAAAAACATTAAATGTTAAAGATGTTAGACCCGTGCTCGCCCCGCACCATGGTGAGACTAACCAAAACCAATAGATAATAAAATAAAATAATATAAAGATTCAGGGTGTGACAATTCTCCCCAGAAAAGAAAATTTCCGCCCCCAGAAAGGCACCAAGCCATAGTTGACACCAATAAAGTCCATGCCCAAACCAAACTAGAAGAAACTGAGAGGCTTTGGTTGAACATTACCAACACATGTCACACCCGACCAACTCAATAATAATCACAGTTTAAGGTTGAGGGATGAACATGGGAGGGTTCTCCCCACCACAAGAATCTATTAACACTGAAACCTTGAAACCCAAACACACCTCCCCCAGGAGGAACAATGCGGGAATTCCCAAACCAAACTCATTTATTTTTCCCATGTGGACCAAAAAACACACCTAAGACCATGGCGTAAGGATTGATATGAAACAACCCAGGAACTTTAGGATGAGAAATTAACTCAACATATCCCATCAATTTCACACAATGAATCATCCACCAAAACAAACACAGATGAGACCAGCTCAAAATCAAAAGAAGTCTGTTTATTCATTGGTTTAACACCCTTCAAGGAAAAATAATTATTTGGAAATCATGCTAAGAGAAAATAAGGCTGCTAGGATTGTGGTGGAATGACCTCATCAGGCCACCACAACAAGAGTGAGATTATAAAAATGATGAGAATAGAATACATAAATTTTGGATATTCCCATTCAAAAATTGAAGACATTATCCAGACTAAGGTTCCACACACCCCCAAAAACACCGGACTGTTCACAAGCTTCATCCCGAGACCTGTGGCTGGGGCCTTTATGGCTGAAGCATCTCCAGCACCATAGCAAAGAATTCACATCCTTTGGTGCCTAACTCCTTTCTCCCAAATAATGATTCTTTAAGAACTCTTCCTAGTGGCATGAACATTTGCACAGTAGCAAGACATAGGAGAGATGTGATAAGGTGGCTTAGAATTCCAAAACCAAACAGACTTGTGGCATGCGAGAGAACATTCCAACAAACTGGGAGTCAGTACATATGAAGATCCTTTCCAAATGGGGCACCTACATAATATCTGACCCCCACCAACTACACCGAGGACTCTAATGAGGATGAGACATCCCACCTATACTAGTCCAGAACTCAACCCGAGAGAAACATTAGGACAGTATGAACCTTAACAACCCATGGAGTTCCCAACAACCTGAAGACAAACTATCGTTCCGAACTATTCCACTACCTCTACCAGACTACAATTACCTCGATAAGGAGGCAACACACAAAAAGAAATGGGAACTAGTCATAAATCATTAACAACTTTTGAAGGATTTCTGGGTGGCATTCTCATAACAACATGAAAAACACCATAAAAATCAGCCATAAAACCAAAACACAATCAAAGAAAAAACACAAGCCCAGGGAAACAAAACCATAATCCAAACATAGAAAAACACGAAAAAATCACTTTTCCAAATCCATTTTTTCTTTAAAATTTTAAAAACTCATCTATGGAACTCTATGAACTGTCACATGTGAGTTCATTAAATCTCTCTCACATCATCTGTGAACAAGTTCCCTCCATACACACACCATACATACCCATGCAAAAGTGACCCTCCTTAAATAATGTCAAGGTTCAAAAATATATTTCTGAAATCAAACCCAAATACTGAACAAAATTTTCCAAATCAAAACACGTGTATTTGAAAACCCACATTACTAATTTCAAAAAAATTTGGAAGAACCCCCATTTTTTCATTTTAAAATCACATTAATTTTTAACACGCTCAAATAATAAACGGTTAAATGTCTAAATGATATAGCTCATTTTTTTTAAAATGTTGAGGGGCAAGTCATCTTTATGGAACCAGAAAGAAAAAGCATCTTAAATGGACTGGGAGAAGAGGCAACCCATTACATGACAAGGGAAAAAATGCCCATAAAGCGAAGCCCGAAGGTTAAAATAAATCATTGAAGACAAAAAGGATGCAAACAGAAAAAACAAGCAAAGAACCTCATCACCCCCTCTGTCAGACCATGCAAGGTGAGATCCGTCGAAGGAGATGTCTCACCCCCTGCTAAGAAGTTGTGTCGTCCACGCAACACAACACGACATAGAACTCTCCCAATCCACACCGAGATGTATATGGAAGATTGGATGATAGGTGCCAGCACACCTATCTCTCTTTCTAGTGTGTGTGTGAGTGGGGACAAATCCCACTAGAATGGACATTTGTTGGCCTGTGGGGACAATAATTAGTCAAATGACCCGTTCAGGCACGTGGGTGGGTCCCAGGGTGGGGACCATGTGTCTGTGGGGGAAACTAGTGGTACTTGGCACGCTAGGACCTGATGGCCATGTTAAGGCATGGTGTATGTTCTGTCACCGAGGCCCAGTTATTACATTTGGTATCAGAGGTGGTACCCAGCCTTAAGTGTGGTTCACTTCCTGGGTTGAGATGTAGAGCCTACAACGAGGACATTGTGCTTGGGGGGGGGGGGTGATTGTAACACCCCCAAATGATAAAGTTCTAAATGTATAAATTATATAACTCATGTCAAAATGATGCCCCTTCTTTTTGGGATCCTTTCTAATTAAGACTTCAATGTTATGCATGTCTGCCTCGAGTAGTGATCATGATGGGTGACCTTCGGGGAAGTTTCCTAGGGTGTGTGTGAGTGAGGAAAAAGACCATAGGAAAGGACATGTGTTGTCCTGTGGGGAATGTCATTAGTCATATGACACATTCAGGCATGTAGGTGGATCCTAGGTTGGGGATCATGTGTCTGTGGGGTAACTGGTGGTACCTGGAAAGCCAAGACCCAATGACCATGTTATGGTGGGGGTGTCTGTGCTGTCATCGGAAAGAAAATGTGTTGGCCTGTGGAGATAGTCATTAGTCAGATGACCCGTTCAAGCATGTGAGTGGGTCCTAGGGTGGGGACCACATGTCTATGGGGAAAATGGTGGTACCTGGCAGGCCAAGACCTGACAGCCATGATAAGGCGTGGTGTTTGTGTAGTCATCGGGGCCCAGTTTTTACATTTGGTATCAGAGGTGGTACCTAGCCTTAAGTGTAGAGCACTACCTGTAATGAGATGTAGGGCCCACAATGAGGGTGTTGTACTCTAGGGGGGGCGGTGATTTTAACCCCCCCCCCAAATGATAAAGGGTTAAATGAATAAATGATATAACTCATGTCAACATGGTGCACCTTCCATTTCGAAAGCCTGTCTGAATAGAACTCCAAAGTTATGCATGTTTGGCATGGAGTAGTGATCAGGATGGGTGACCTTTGGGGAAGTCTCCAATGGTGCGTGTGAGTGAGGACAATGAAAACTGGAAAAGACATGTGTTGTCTTGTGGGGACTTTCATTAGTCAGATGACCCATTCAGGAATGTGGGTGGGTCCTAGGGTGGGGACAACGTGTCTATGGGGCAACTGGTGGTACCTAGAAGGCTAGGACCCGAAAGCCATGTTAACACCCCCAAATGATATAGGTTTAAATGAATATATGATATAACTCATGTCAACAAGGTTCACCTTCCGTTTCGGGAGCCTGTTTGATTAGAACACCATAGTTATGCATGTTTGGCCTGGAGTAGTGATCAGGATGGTTGAACTTCGGGAATGTTTCCTAGGGTGTGTGTGAGTGAGAACAAAACCAACTAGAAAGGACATTTTTTGGCATGTGGGTACTATAATTAGTCATATGACCCATTCAGGCGCATGGGAGGGTCCCAGGGAGGGGACCACGTGTCTATGGGGTAACTGGTGGTACCTCGAAGGCCAAAACCCAACATCCATGTTGTGGTGAGGTGTATGTGTTGTCACTGGGGTGCAGTTATCACACTAAACTTATTGGAAGAGTGTTTTCCGACCAAGACAACCCTTTGAACACATATTCGGCCTTTGGAATTCACTTCATTAAGAAATTTATAAAATTTAATTTAAGTATTGCATCAAATATTATAAACATGACTCTTATTACTAAAACAATTTTAATATGGGGTTATATATGTAATCTCTTAGAATATAAATTATAATTAGAAATATAAAAATATATCTTACATCATGGTTTTTTATTTTTAATTTTAATATATTATATAAAATAATTTATTTATGACACAATGATGATGTAGTGATTGGCTTCTTTATGAAATATTTAAATAAATGATTATATAAATATTAAATAAATGTAATATGGAAATATTTATGTCATCCAAGAAATTATTGGATTACTATGACATGTTATAATTGAATTAATTCATTTTTTAGATAGAATATGGTTTTTATGAGTTACAAACATGTATTAAATAGTCTCAAAATTGACAAGAAAATTGAAATTTATAATAAATAATATTTTATTAAATGATATAAAAACACTTAAAATATAAAGATCATCCAAATAACATTGATAGTTATATGAATGTAATTAATGATCCACTTTATGTTATATTGGTACTTTATTGTAATGATATTAACCTTGTAGTGTAAAAATACAAGAATATGTGGTAAGAGTTAACCTATTTAACTAAGGGTTTAATCTATAAGATAAGGTCAAATTTGGAACCTAAAATTGTATAAAACCTATTAGATGAGATGACTTGGACCCATCATTATCATATCCTTAATTAAATCACGTTTCAGCTATTTGAAACCGAAAAATCAATTTTTAATAAATTAATATTTTATGATCATCCAAAAGTTCCCCTCAACCCTCTTATAAATAGACACACATATTTATCTTTAATTAACTCCTACCAAACCCTTTGGATCTTCCAAACCATGCCCATTTTCCATACCAACATACCTCATATCATTATAGAGGCTACAATCTTAGTAGAATGATATCAGAAGGGGTCATTTTTTGAATATCCAAAATATATTCCTGAAAAGATGTAATTATTTTATCACATCATTCAAAGTTATTTTCTTCCTCTAATTACCCTTTATTTTTTGTTTACAAACTAAAATAATAACATATGTACCATCCAATTTTTTATATATTTTTATAATTATGGAACTACCATATTCTTCCTTTAACCCATCTGATGAAAAACAATATCACCATGCATTCATACGTACAACTCACCATCTTCGTGCCGTGGTGTAAATTGTTTTTCATGTACACATTATTTATTTGGAAATAAATATGAATATAATATACTGAAATAATAAATGTGAAATTATATTTTTTCTATACAACTCATTTTCCATCCAATTCCAAACCATTCAACCATAATGAAAATGATGTCATCACTCGTGCGTATGTATAACTTACTGTCTCCACGCTGCAATGAGACTCATCTTCCATGTTAACCATCCAAGAATGATTGTAAGAATTAATATTATTAATAATTATGAAATATATGACCCAAAAATGCTACTGGGATGATATTTATATATATACATTTTTGTCATTAACTTACTTCCATTCAGTATGAAAAGAAAACAGAAACATCATTCAAATGTACGTCAGGCCTAGCATCTCTATAAACGATGCATTACATATTATTTATCAATATATTTAATATATTTATATATAAAATATATATGATATATAAATCAAGTTATAAATTTTTTATATAACTAAATTACTCTTTAAATAAGACAATAAAAAATGACAAGTCAAAACACGTATAATAAAGAAAGAAATTATTACTTGAAGCATTACTTTGACATGAAAATTATAAATAAACTTGTAATATAAAGTTGGAAATGAATCACATACGATATAATAAATATGGATATCATCTTGGTATAATTAAATAATAAATTTTTTTAATCATTATACCGGAGGACAATTCAAACCCAACTAAAAGAAAGTATATGGTAATGGTTAATTCCTCAATCTAATTATTATCTCAGATTGTTTATATGTAAGCATTTATTAGTGAATATTTGTCAACAACATCCATGTTTCATAAAAATACCTTCAAAAGAAATATTTTATGGTTTATTTAAATGAATATTTAACTTGAAAATCATTTTAAATGTTTTAAAGTAATATTTTTCTAAATATTTTTAATTAATATCAATGTTTTAAAAATGATTTTTAGGATTTATATATACGAACATGATTGTTTTAAGATTTTAATTCATTTAAAATGTTTCAAAGTTTTATGGGACACTTTGATTCATAGAAATTATTTTAAATTTTTTCTTTTATAAATTTTTCAACTTTTAATGTTTTTAGAGTAAAAAGAGGGCTATTACTATAATAGATTCTTAATGATTTTATTAGATTATTTTCAACTATGTCAACATCCATTGATGAATTTTATGAATAATTGAGATTGATTTATTATGATACAATATTAAATATTGTATATAAGGGCTTATGATATGTCAGACTATGGATGTGCTATTTTAAAACAATTCATGGTTTATGTTATATGTATTAACATTTCAAATGATATTTTTAAGATGAGTGTTTATGTAATGTTTCACCCTTTCTAAACGAGAAATGAATTTGACATAGTAAGTGATAGGTGGGGCCCTATATATCTCCATGAATCCTAAGTTGGTATAATGAATAAAACTAGTGTATTGTCACAAGACCTTGAGAAAATATTTGTGTATGATCTTGGCACAAGGCCATAGTGTAGTGGTTATGATGTCTGACATTATGCATTCCCTCATTATGAGTTAGTTATTGATTTTACATGTGATTATTAAACTAGTGTAATATCCATGTAAATATTTAAATGGAATTATTTTATTTTATTTTTACCAAATTATGGTGAAGATAATGTTTTAAATGTTTTAGTTTTATTTTTACCTTTACTTAAATGTTTATGCTTATTTTTGATAGCTTCTGCTATATATTTTATCCTTATTGAGCATCTGATCTCACCACATTATTATGGTTTATTTTCTAGGATTCAAAGAAGTGTTTATTGATTGATATGAAGGGTTTTTATAGGGTAATAATAGATTTCTCAAATTCATATCTATGATGTATTTAATGTTAGAAATTTTAATGTAAAGTTTGTGTATATAATTTGTTTTCCAAGACTACTAATCTGATTGGTCATTCGAGACATGTTTTTTGTAATAATTCCAATGTATTAACATAACCCACCATCTTTAGATAACGTGGTTCAGGGCATTACACTACATGATTAGTGATAAATTTCATCTGGATCATGAATAAATGAGAAATGAATAAACTTTCAATGTTCAATGTGTAGGGGGAAGACCCTAGACAGCCATGAGTTTGTGTATAAAACTATGCCATTTGAATGATGGAAAGGAATCAAATCCTAAAGGATCATAGAGTTTAGTATTCTTGGTAAAATAGATACATAAATGATTATTGAATTAAATAGGAATACACCAATTATAAAATAATTTTTTTTCTATTTCATGGATAATAACATTACTCCATCTAGAGTATCCATTCATATCATTCTGAGTAATCTTCGTTGATTCCTAGGGAAGGAAACATAATAAGGGTGACCTCAAATTCTTAGTAAGGGTAATATATATTTCAAACAATAATGAATCAATGAGAATAATAATTAAGTAATTATGAATAACTTAACACACATACCATGTAATCAAAAAACTAAGAAGGATGTTCATAAACAATATAGAAATGTAATTAATAAAAACACATTCTAATCAAGTAAATAGATATGAAAAAATGAATATGAAAATGTAAGAAAATGAAACACATGATGTTTAATCAATGAACTGAGAATTAAATAAATCCAAAAATATGTTGATGAAAAATATCATTTATATGTAATAACTGAATCAATATGATGGAACTACTTAATTGTTGGATGTCATGACTAAGGCACCTGAAAACCTCTATGGTCATGATCTGTCCTTTGTAGAGTTTTAAATATGGAAGAAAACCCTCCATTATATTTGGAAACAAAATTTATGGGTTCATATCTAACTACTTTTACCCCATTATATTATCGATTCATTGAGGGTATTTCATTAATCAGTATCCATCCCATAAAGATTACCTTAAATTGTCCCAAACACATGCGTTTCATGTACCGATAATTCCACATATTGAATAAACTATATGACTTATCAAATAAATATATTAAAAAAGGGAAAAATATTTGTCAATATTTCCCCAAATAATAACTTTCAATTTCAACACTTTATGAAAAATGTTATACGTTTCAGAAAATTACCATATCCATGAAAAATAAAATGGATATTTAGGTTAAATTAATTGTCAAAATCCTTCATATAAAGTTTAATATTTAAAGGGGACTAAAAGGCATTAATAAAGAGAATGTGAATACTATCCTTGTCCAAATAAACCATAAACCATCTATAGGGAGAATAATAATAGAATCAATAAAACCTATCCCATGTGGAGAAAAAATAAAGGGCTGTTTTCATTGATGAATAAAACATAATAAAAATGATATCTTAAAAACATTATTTAGGAAAATATACTTTTTTTAAAACCATTTCATTAAAAATCACATTGGATAAAAAATTCATTTAAAAATTTAAATTTTAAACTCATAAAGGAATCTTCAAATAAATAATGATAGGTAAATCCATAAATACCATACAATGTAAAAATAACATTCATTTTTCAATGATATAAATGTTATGAAAAAGATTTTTGTAGAATGAGAAAAATAGATTCCATTTAAAATATTAAAAAAGGAAAATTGGGAAGAAATTATTTCGTTAAATAAGTTTGGAAAGGTTAAAAAGAGTTTTTCAATACATTTTTTGAAAATAGTATTTTTAGAAGAAAATATTTTCTTCCAAAAATGAGATAATGATGTCGGGTTTTATTGATGATAATTTCTAAATAAATTTAAGTAAAAACAGTTGAAAAAATGGTACAATTACTTGTCATAGGTCAATAATAACAATAGAAGAATAAAATTAAAGTATTTATTAGAAAATAATCAAATAATTTAATTTTATGGAAATTATAGTGTAACAAATCCCCAAAAAATGATATTGTAATGTAAATCCTGGAAAACATTATAATGCTGCAGTGAGATTCAATTGATGGGTAGATTTGATGTATCAACTTTAAATCCACATAGAGAAGTAGAAATACCTAAATATATAGTAAAATAAATTATAGACATAATCATATAATATTAATGAAAATGAGAAATTAGGGTAACCTAATGAAAATAAATTTTGTTTAGAAATTAAATTACACTAGGTAACTGTAATGTCAAGTCCCTTTGATGAAATGATAATATGAAACTCAAAACATCATGAAAACTTAATTAGTCATAATATCATAATAAAAATTATTAGAATATAAACCATATTTAAAACATTAGGTACACAATAATAATGTTATAATTTTCAAGTGAATGATAACAATAATTAAAGGATGTATGATTGCAAAGATAATCATTAAAATCTTTTTTAGGAGAATAATCATTAAAAATTCAAATGTGTCCCATTCCACTATAAAACATTGATATCATAATCTAAATGAGGGAATAAAATTTAAAGAAACATTTAATGTCATGAAAATAAATATATTAATGATATTACATGTCAAATAGATGTATATACACCATATAAAAGAAACTATGTTCCAAACAACAAATAAGTCTCATTAGAATGTAAATTGAGATAAAATATCTTACCTTGTGTTTTCGTTTTTGTTGAAAATATTTTAACATCATGTATAATATTTTTAAAGCAATAAATTACTAATAAAATAATTGTACTCATATTTATAATATCATATATTATCTTTTTATAATATCTTATTACCTATTTATTAACAATATTTTATTATTTTCCTTTTGTTGAGTGTTAATTTCTTGGTCTTTCGAGTATGTTTTGACTTCTAAAATATTTTTTGTTAATTATATAATGTTTTAATAACATAAAGAATGTAAAACATGATTTAAATATCATATATATTAATTATATATGTATTCATAACCATATATAATTTTTGGAGATAGGAAATGAAATGCACTTTTCATGAAGGTCGTAAGCTGTACGTATGCATGGGCACTAATTTTGTTTCTTTTCTGTATTAAAAGAATGAAAAGAAAATTATATATATTTATATTATTATTAAATTATCATATTAATGTCATATATAAGAAATATGTTTTTTAACTGACTTTTATATATTCCTTGTATAGTGTGAATTAATCAAATTGCTTTGAGGGGGTAGAAGTCCACACATAGACAAACGATGTTAAAATATTTCCACAAAATGGAGGGCATAAATTTACATGTTATAAGATAATCAATTAAGTTTAACGAAATTTTAAATATCATATATAAAATATATAAGTATAGTTTGTATCATAATTCCCAACTATGAGAGATGGTAAATGAAAAATGAACAACTTAGTTTCGTGAGGCAATAGTTCACTATACACATAAAAGATAAGTTTTTTACTCATTATATGGAGATGTGTGTGAGTTTAGATTGAATCCTTAATTAAAAAAATCACATTATATTTATTATAGTTTAGTTATTATAAAATCATGTTATAATAAGATATTAGGGGGTGTATAATGAAAATAAATCTAAAGAGATTAAGGAAATATATTACCTTGTCTTTCAGTAACTCCTTTTGTCTTTCACTAATGGGATTCCATGGATATATTTATGACCATTTTTTGGATTATATGATAATGTATGGGATTTTTAGAATATATTTTGTCAAATATTGGTCGATCCAATGAGTCTTGGGAGGTGTGAAGAAGAGGGAGGCTTGAGTGTCTTTTTTACAGTGGAGAAGGCATGACACTCTTTTGAATTCTTGAAAAGGGAATTCCACCAATAGTATTTCCATTGAAAGTGGATCCAATAATGGATAAAATATAAGAAAAGGGAATATAGGATCAAAATACGTACAAAGAATGGCCCTTGGACTTGTTTCTATGTTATTTTGGAACTTCTGTTTAAGGTTTAGTCCCTTGTTAAATTCCATTTCACCGCAGACATTGTAATTAATTCTTGTCACATACACTAATATATTTTATTCAAAAACAAAGGTGACCTAATTAGAAAATATATAATTGTAGGATTAAAAATATTGAATCTATTTTTCAAAATTTTAATCACATAGGAGGAAGAAATTAATCTATATTTTATCCCGCTCAGAGGATGACAACGCAAGTTTCTAATGGAAAAATGTTCCAATGTTATTTTTTTTATATATCCAATTTCAAAGTAAAATTTATTTCAACAAACTATTTTATATTAATTTATATAAATCATAACTAATTAATATTTAAAACAAATGAAAAGTATAATTTATCCTTATAATTAATTTTTTTTGACAAAGTAGTTTTTAATTGAAATACATCATTTTCCACTATTCAATAAAATAATAAAAACTCACAGAAAAATACCAAAATTAAACAAATGTTAATATTAATGTTTCTATTTCAAATATAAAGTTTATTTTGATATTTAAGATTATAAAAATTAAAAAAAAAAGTATTTACAATAGGTTCACCATTAAAAGGCAGTAAAAGTTGTTTTATAAAAATATTTAATTTTATTCAAAATATTGGGTTTGTTCTTATCATGTTCTTTTCAAATCTATTGAATTAATATAAAAGAATTTATTGAATTTAAGACTTATATATTTCATTAATATCTCTCAAAAATTGTAATAAATATAATTTATTATGATACAACAACATTGTGATCATAAGAATTGTTTTCTGTTGAAATATAGTTTTTATATTAAATTGGTTCTTATATTTATCTATATTAATTTGTAACCAATGAATTTAACATATATTTTTTTAGACAATATATTTTCCTATGTAATTTAAATTAATTTATAAAAATCAATTTAATCGCTTAGTTATTTTTTATTATTTTAAATAATATTAATTTAATATTATAATGTTTTTCTGTAAAGCTCGGTCCTATGTGTAATTTATGATTTTGAAGAAATTCATTGTTTTGTGTGATGAAAGTTAACTAAATTTTATGTAAATTAAAAGTTATCAAATATATTACATCAATTTAAAATAGTAAATATATTATAATTCCTCAGGATATTATATTCCCTTATTCACTTGGTGTTGTGTGTCATACACACTATTAAAACAAATGTACCTATTTTTGATTTTTTGGGTGATACATTCTCCCCAACATAATTAAATTGAATCCTCAAAATTTAAACATGATATTAGTTATAGATTCTTTGGTATTTCTAATGTTTGAAATCCCACATTGTGATAAGGGTTCGTAATAAATCCTCCACTAAAGAGAGAATTAGAAGTAAAAAGGTTATATGGAACAACATATAACTATGTCTCCCAGTTGGATAGAATTTGTGGAATGTAGATATATGTACATGGAGGAAAAGGGAAAACATTTATAGAGTGTGATTGGGATCATAAATCAAAAATAGGTGAATGATAAATTAAATATTGAGGGCCTAAAACCTGTAGATATGAAATGATTTAAAATACCATCTGTTTATCAAAAATTAATGTATTTGGGAGACACTTTTTTTTTCATTTCTAATCATTTTGATAATTCTGAGTAATTTTTTTATTGAATAAATATATAATGAAAATATAATACTTGATATATTTATATACACAAAATTTTATCCTTTGGATGTTCTAATATGAATATTCAATTTATCCATTACATTAAAAAATGGATATCAAAAAATTAACTTTGATCCATGAAGCACTAAAATATTGTTTTTAAAGATCTTAAAGAATATAAAAGAGTGAAAAGTCTAAATACTTGTCTCTAACTATTTTCAAAGGTAAATATTATTCAAATATTAAATTCTAAACATAAAATCAACACCAATGGTTCATCATTAACATTTATTCATCGGTAACACTAATTCGATTTACCCAAAGCATATACCCTAGGAGTGTCAAATCTGGTGTGTAGTAAGGCCCATTACCAAGTACAAGGTTTTGTTGAGTCATGCCCAATACAAATTGTTAGAGTTATTTCTCTTATGTACAACAATTCCTTAACTATATCCAAATGTAGTATCCACACATGTTTATATTTCATTAAAGACCCATATAATTTCTACCTAAACAAATTTTTGGGATCCTCTTATGTACTTAACCACAATGTATACTAAAGAGATATGATCAGTAATTTATTTTATTTCCTATTTATAGTTCCCATGTTTACTACTAAACTTAATCTGATACATACTCTAGGAACCATAGATAACCTAGAGGTGTCTTCTACTATGATTACTTTGACATGATTAGAAGGAAACAAGTCTATAAGGGTCAAATAGTTTAAAAGTCTTGGTAAACCAGACACATATATGAGTCTTATATTACAAATGAATACACTAAATATGTCATATTTTTTATCTTTAAAGGATAATAACTTTATTCCATCTAGTATGTCCTTTCATATCATTATTTGTAAACTTCCATGATTCCGTGGGAAGGAAACATAATATTGGTGGGCTCAAATGCTCAGTAAGGGTAATGAATAGGGGCGGTAACATATAATTAATGAGATTAAGAATTATGACATGGTAAATAACTGAAAAACATAACATTAAATAAAAAAATGATAAGTATGCTCATAAACAACTTGGAAGGATTATATTTAGAACAACATTCAATTCGAATAAAATGATAAGTCAAAATCGATATGGAATGGAAATAAACTGAATCCCATTCCATTTAATCAGTAAATATAGAATGAAACGAGCCCATATGTATGATGATGAAAAATATCATGGATAAATAATAATAGAATCAAAATTAAGGAAAGTATTAATTTTGAAATGTCATGTATTACGAACATGAAAACCTCTACTATCATGATCTCCCAAATATATAGTTTAAACTATTGGATTAAACCAATTTATTCTTCTCAGAAACAAACATGATGGGGTTTCACCGTCTAATTTTATCACATGAGACTTCAAATAAATCTAGTGGATTTTATTAACCAATCCCCAACACATAAGGAATAACTTAAATTTTCTTTAAACTGTTTCTTTCTTGTCTGAAGCAATACTCATTTTTAATAACCAATATGTCCTACTAAAAATCTCTATTGAAAAAAGGATACAAATTTATAAATATTTCCCCAAATTAGTAAATATAAATAAAATTAAACACCTTATGAAAAATGGAATACAATTTATAAAATATTCATATCCATGAAAAATGTTGTGGATTTTTATGGGAAATTTAATGTCAAAATACTTCTTATGAAATTGAATATTTCAAGGGTAATAAAATGAATCAATGTAGTGAAAGAAAATAATATCCTCATCCAAATCAATATAAATCCATCAAAAGGAATAATAAGTATGCTATTGATAGAACATATCCTAAATAGAGTACAAATAAAGGGTTTTTTCTCCTTGATGAATTGAAATAAAGTAAAAAAGATATTTTAAAAACATTCTTGAAAAAATATCCTTTAGTTTTAAAAACCCGTTTGAAATTTTTTTTACTGTAAATCACTTTTGAAAATATATTCATTTAAATGTATCAGTTCTCCATATTCATAGGATGCTCCAAATAAATTATTGAAGGTAAATCCATTCATGTAGTATGTGTTGAAATGAACATTAAATTTTCAATGTAAAAATGTTATAAAATTTAATTTTTTGGATAATTACTAGAAGATTCAATTGAAAAACATGAAAACCAAAAAAATGGATACAAATTATTAAATAAAATCTTTTTTAATAGGGTATAAAAAGTTAGAATTTATTTTATAAAATAGGATTTTTAAAAGAAAAAGTCTTCTCCAACTGAATATATAAGGAAGTTCAGTTTTATTAAAAGTAATTTCTAAAACTTTTTAAGGACCAAAGAGTTGTAAAATGGTCCTATTAAATGATAAAGGTCATGAATAAACAGGGGAGAATAAAATTAAAGGGTTTAGTAAATAATGTTAAATTAATTTCCTTAGATTTAGTTTCATTTTTAAACAATCGAGAACAAAATGAGATTACACTGAATTCCCTTGACAAGATTATAATATTAAGAGAGAATCAATAAATGAGTAGATTATGTGTATCAACTATAAATAAATATATATAAGTGAAAATAAATAAATATATATTAAAATTAATTAAAAAATAATCATATAATATAAATAATAATGAGGAAGTAAGATAACCCAATGAAAAGAAATTGGGGTTGGAAATTATTTTCCACATGATAACTTTTAATACAAATACCCTTAGATTAAATTATTCAAATTTAATCTCAAAATATCATGGAGAATTAACGAATCATGATATTATATTTAAATTTTTTAGTAGGTACTCAAAATATATATGAAATTTTTCACAAAAAAAATAATGTGATTTACTTCATGATTATGTTAACAATGACAAACGGAAGTGAGATTTCAATAATAATCATTAAAATTGTTCTTGAAGAGAATAATATTTAATCATTCCAAAGTGTCTAAATCAACATTAAAATATTTGATTCATAATATACATGGAATAATGAAATAAAAATTGAATATAATATCATGATAATATTGGTATTCATGATATAAGATGTCACAGGGTATTATATACAACATTAAATTGAAACTCATTTAATAACAATAAATAAATTTAAATCGAATCTAAAATGAGATGAAATATTTTACCTTGCATTTCCTTTTTGGACTAAAATATATTAAAATATAGTATAATGATTTTAAACACAAAAATAACTAATAATATCGGAACACTAATATTTATAATATCATATATTATCTTTCTATAATATATAATTACCCATTTGTTAACTACATTTCATTATTTTAACAATTTAGGGTGTCAATTTGATGATATTTTTACTACATTTTGACTTGTTACTAGTTTTTGTTTTAAATGAAATATTTTTTAATAATATAAGAAATTTAAAACATTATTTAAATATCATATATAGTCATTATATATGTATTTATAATAATCCATAATGTTTGGTTATAGGAAATAAAATTCACCATTCACGGAGATGGTATTCCCTATGTATTCATGAATGCTACTTTTAGTAGATTTTCATATTAAAATAATTAAAATAAAATTATATATATGAATACAATAATTCAATTATCATATATATGCAATATATTTTTCATCTATTTATTAAAAACATAAATTTTACTTTTTATTAATTGAATTAATTAATGACATCACTTTGAGAGGGTGGTTGTCCACACTTTCAAAAATAATGTTATCATATACCCCTAAATTTGAGTTCACATGTTTATGATTTATAAAATAATTAAACTTATATTAATACAATATAAATAAAATATAGAACATTAAAAAATTTATTTCCTATACTAATTCCCAATCATGATATGCGGTAAAATAAAAATAAACAACATCATTTCCTGAGGCGGTATTTCACTGTATATATAAATATTAAGTTCATTAGAGATTATATAGAATTGTGTGTATGTGTAGGTATAAACATCAATAAAAAAATCTCATTACATTTAGTATACTGTTATTATTACAAAATCAGGTAATATGAATAGTTTAGTGGGTGAAGAATATAAATAAAACCGAAGATATTGAGGAAATGTGTTACCTCTTCTTTGCGTAACTCATTATGGGTTTCACTAAAGGGATTACATGTGTGGATTTATGAGACTTTTTGGGCTTCATGGTTTAGGGTAAGGATTTTTATAATCTATTTTTCTAGTTATTGGTTGAGTAAAGGTGTCTTGAGATGTGTTACAAAGTGGGAGGCTTGTGTACATTTTAATAGTGGAAGAGGACTAGCACCCTTGTAAAATTTATAAAAGGGAAATCCAGTCAAATTATTCACATTTCAAGTGTCTTGTATAATAATAAAAATTAAATTAATGGGATTATATGTCAAGATATAAACATAAAATGTCTCTTGGACTAGTGTATAAGTCATTTTGTACCTTCGGTTTAAGGTTCAGTACCTTGGTAAGCTTAATTTCACCTTAATCATTGTAATTAATTATAATCACTATCACTAACATTTCTGTATAATAAAGACTAATTTTAACTTATTAGATATTATACATTATGTAGATTCCAAATATAGAGTCCAATTCAAAAAATTCTAATCACTGAATTGGAAGAAAATAATTCAAATTTAATCCTACACATGAGATGATAATACCGTTTTTAAAGTAAAAACATTCAAATGTTTTCTATGTTTTTATATTAAATTTCAATGAAAAATTTATTTCAATAACCTAGAATTAATTTTTTGATATAAATTTATCTAAATATTTTTTTAAACCAATAAAAAAAATAATTTATCCTCATCAATAAATTAGACGAGAAAGCAGTTATGAATCCAAAATCATAACTTTTCACTATTCATTAAAAATGAAACATTACGGTAAAATACCAAAAAGTAACCCTATGATAATTTTTATGTTTTTATTTCAAATATCATATTTTATTTAAAATATAAGATTTATTATAGTTCCTAAATTTTGATTTAAAATAGGTTCTCCATTAAAATGGTGTAAAAGTTTCCTTTATAAAAATATTTATTTTTATGCAGAATATTGGGTTTTTTCTCATCTTATACTTATCAAATATTTAGGGTGAATATCAAAAATAATTTATTTATTATATTACATATATATTTCATTAATATCATTCAATAATTTTAAATAAATCTTTTTAATTGGATAAATTGGTTTCATGAGAATTAGAATAGTTTCATATAAAAACATTCCTTTTATGTTAAATTGGTTTTGATATTATTTAATAATTAATTTGTTACCAATGAATTTATTTTATATTATTATAAAAAATATATTTCTACTTGATATTTAATACTATTTACAACCACTAACTAGATGTCTTGGTTATGTCTTATCATAATAAATAATATTAATTTAATAATATATTGTTGTTCGATAAAACAAGGTCTTGCGTGTAATGTAAAACATTGAAGAAAGTAATATTTTCATGAAATGAAAACAAGCTCATTGTTCTGTGTATTAAAATTTATTTAATTTATTAAACATATTTAAAATAGTAAATCTATTATTATTCATGGATATAATATATTTCCTTACGTGTTGGGTGCTGGTGTCATACATGCTATTGAATACAATGTTCCTACTTTGGATTTTTGGGGTGTTACACAATGCTTGAACTGTAAGAAGATGGGGATCAATAAAAATGGTTCTCCCAAATTTCAAATGAATTTACCTTAGAAAATTCCGAGGGATAAAGTCAATGATTATTCATTCTCTAAAACTGGGTAAGAAGTTATTGATGATTTGGTAGATTGTACATTGATCATTGCTTCAAATTTATATAATGATTTATTTGATATTTATGTCATTTCACTATTTTTTTATCTAAATTATTTTTTCATGAATATTATATATTCACATAGAACCCGATGAAAGTATTTTTCATTTCATACACCTTGTGGAAGTCATTCCATAATAATGATGTGTAAGTTAGTGCCCATTATGGCACATGAAATTTTCATATTTGTATACTTTATTATTATACTTATGGACTAATTTGAAATAATTAATTTCATATATTGGATTTAAAAATAATATAAAAAATTTATTTCAATGATAAGTAAATAATTATATGTGATGAAGATGTAGAATTCATTTTCCTTAGAGGGGAGAATACATCATCTAAATCATAAATATATCCACTCCAAATTGATCTTCTTAATTAAATTCTGAGAGAAGTAGTGATTTCAAAACCTGTGTACAAGAACAATAACCCTAGTATATAATATGATATTATTTTTAAAGAATGTATTTATTGGTTTACCAATGAACTACTAGGATATCTACCAGAGCGTGAAGTTGAGTTTTATATTTAAATCACCCCTGATGAAAAACTTATATCCAAGAATCCCTATAAGATGGAAACTATTGATCCAGTAGAAATAAATAATAAACAATATGAAAATTTTGATAAGGGATTTATAATCCAAAGTGTTTATATTTGGGGATCTCTTTCTCTATTTGTTAAAATAAAGGATTTTAAATTTAGGATGTGCATTGATTACATGGAATTCAATGTCATCATTGTTTATAATATTTATCATCTACATCATATTGATTCTAGGTTTTATGAACTTTAAGGATCATTATATTTTTTAATGACTGATATTTTTTAGGAATGATCAATTATGAGTAAAAAGTAACATATTGTGAATAAAACATTTCAAACAAGGTATGAGTATTACAAATTTTTAGTAATTCTATTTAGATTTAAAATCTACCCTTTTATGGATATGATGATTATAATATCCATGTAAAATCTTTATAAATTTTTTAGACATTATTATTTATATCTTGGTATACTATTATTATTATAATTAACATAAGATTAATTTATGAACCATTCATGACAGTCTTATAGAAAAGGAGTAATGTGGAAATTTTAGCAAGTCTTAATCTTGTATTCATGAAATTATATTTTATTGACATATTTTCTATAAAGATAGAATTGAAAAAGAGATATATAAGAACATTAATATCAATGAATAGCCTATGATAATAATTATAACTTAGGATTATAGTTTCCATTGTTTAATTGGTTACTATTAGTTCTTTTTTCAATTGTTTTCTGAATCAGGAAAGCTGTTAACCAAGTTTACATGTGAAAGGGTAAAATTATTTGGGTAGAGGCTTTAAATAATTTTGTATAGAATTAAATAATAGGTTGATCAATGGACAAGTGTTCACAATAAAATTAGAAGGTGATTCATTTTTCATTTAAAGTGACACATCAAATATGGGAATTGAATGTTTCTATATGTAGAAAGATAATGTTATTACCCATGCATCATGATAGTTAAACATATATGAAAAAACCATCCAACACATGATCTTGAGTTGGATGATATAATATTTTCTTTGAATATATGAAGACAATATCATTTTGGATAATGATGTATTCAGATCATAAGATCCTATAACAAAATTTTCACATAAATATCCCAACAGATGGAAATTGTTGTGGTTTGAGATACATAAGGATTATGATACCTTGATACACTACTACCCTGAAGAGGTTAATATGATGGATGGTGCATGGAACAAGATAGATCACAGATTCCCTCAGAATATGTGGAACCCCATGGATCCTATATTCATGTATTTAGTGAATATGTTTACGAGAATTATTAAGGATGTGGAAACATCAATAAATTTTCAAATAATATTCAAACCATATTTTTTAGAAAAGATTAAATATATTCAACATGATGATGAAAATTTTAAAAAGAAAATTGAAGTCAGGAATGCTGGTAAATTGAAAAATATAATATATGAAGATTATGTTCTTATATTTAAAACGAGGTTACATGTTTCATCTGTACTAGGGTGGAAATGTGAATTTTTATATGATTCTCATAAATCAAATTTCTCTATATACCTCACTAGAACCAAAATGAATAGTGATTTAATGGAACATTTTTTTTGGAAAACATAATGTTAGAAATCATTGATTATATATCGAGATACATGGTTTGTCTATAGGTGATGTCTGAGAGATATCACCCATAAGGAGTCATGAAAACCTTAACTATTTCTATATGTAAATGGGATGATATTACTATGTATTTTTTCACTGTATTACCAAATACTCAGTGATTAAATGACACTAGATGGGTTATTGTGGGTAATACATCCAAATATTGAAATTTCCTATCTATAAGAGAATATTTACCAATTGAGTTCCTTGAATGACTCTATAGTAATAATGTTATATGACATAAAGGATACCTATTTAAATTTTCCTTGATTTTGATCTATAATTAACATCCGGATTTTGAAATATCATTCAGAATTATCATGATAGAAAGATTCATTCGAGCAATTTATATCAACTTGAGATTTATGGGTAGTTTGAGAGGAGTATTAAAAAATTATAATCCCTGTTAAATTCATGGTCACTTGAATTTCAATTTGAGCAGGATTTTTATTTTCCTTTGGTTGATTTTTATTATAGTAATAGAATCTATTCAATTATTTAAATGAGAATGTATGAAGAATTATTTTGAATGAGATTTTGCACTATAATTTGTTATGTTAAATTCATTGAACGTAATCCCAATGGAATATATCTTATGTGTGAGATAAATTCAAAGTTAAAGAATATTTAGAACCATATTAAATATTCTTAAAGAATGAAAAAGAGCTAAGATGATAAGTGGAGGAGTGATTTTAAATTTCTAGTGGTATATCAGGACATAATTATAGTATCTTAATGTTTCAGTGTTATAAGATTTAGCAATAAAGGAAAAATTAACCCTAGTTACATCATACCTTTTGAAATTCTAGAATGAATTGGAGCAATGTATTAATATTTTGAAATTACAGCTAAGATTTTTAAATAAAAATATGTGTTCCATATCTATTTATTGTGGAAGTATATTCCATATCTAATTCATGTTTTCACCATTACTGAAATATAATTGAAACATGAATCAACACAATTTTAAGATCCTATGAAGATTATGGACTCCATAAAACGTTTTTAAGGAAATAAATGACTTAGATGGTAACAATACATTGGAGAAATCATATGATAAAAAAGAAAACATGAAAAAATGATGATATTATGATGATGAACTAATCAAATATATTAATGAGATTAAATTATTTAAATTTATATGATGTTATGTATTTATGAAAGAAATAAAGTAACACCCGATATTCAATTAGAGTAAGGTTTTTTTTCTAGAGAAACTATAACACAATAAACATAGTTTTATTAATAAATGTGATTAAAACCTAGATTCTAAATTTATAAAATCTAATTTTCTTATTTGAATTTTATATCTAAAATAATCATATCATAATTTACCTCAAGGTAAATTTTGGGAATTTTTAAAGTGATTGATTTTCAGTGAATAGTGAAAATATTTATTTTAAAAAATTGTCATCTACTTTCATTAAATTAAGTAATTTAAATGTCCAATTATATTTTATATTTATTATTAAATTCAAATATGAAATTTTTTTTATAATATAATTATTTTAATAAAAAATTCTTTGGATTTTTATGTTATAGATTTTTTATGTTTAAAAACATTTTTCCTAAAAAAAATTCGATACATATTATGATTTTGTATTCAAATGAATTTCTATCTAAATATAAATTTAATATTGAAAATTATATTTAATATTTGGAATATTTAGTTCCAAATTTTGTAAGCATGTCCCTTTAAAATTGAGTCATTATAAATAGTATTCATGGTACAATTTATCAAATCAGTAATGGTTAAATCGTGCAATTAAGGTGAAAAAAGAGAATAAATTTAAAATCCAAAAAATACAATAATTTATATAATTTTATGGGATTAATTTTTCAATTTACACCCCTAATTATTATATATAGAATTTGGGCCCCATTTGACCTTAGTAGTGATGTTTATATTATTGTTAAGTGATGAAAATTCCAATATTTCCCTCTGTTAATTGTAAATTATATTATTCATTCACATAAGGATAAGAATATGTTATGGATGAATTAAATATATTATTTGAAACATCATATTTTTCATCATGATAACATATTTAAAATTTTCAGTCAAACAATAATAAGATTAAATGATTTCACAATTCCTACATAATATGTATTCAATTAATTGAAAAATAAATTAAATTATTTTAAAAACACAAAAAGAAATAAAATCTTGGTTGAGATAAAATGTACCCTAAATTTAATAGATATGTATGACATATTATACATGTTTTGAAAGTCTATATTCCAAATATAAATTAGTCTTGAGGACTTTAATGTCAAATTAAATGAACAGTATGACATTTTATGAAAAGGAATATTTTATTATTTTTTATAAATCATAAAAATATTGAAAGGAGACTTGTTGAATGAAAAATATTATAAAATTTAATTACCTATCCATCTATGGTCTAATAATTAACTTTAAATTAAAATTTAAGCCTTTAATATTTGATAAGTGGGCACTATGGTTACAGTAAAAATGAGTTACTAGAAATTTAATCAAAAAATATTTGGTAAAAAATGACATAAAAACATCGTTATACCTTTTTTTCGTTCTATTTAGTTATATAAAATCTCATAGTATTGTATGATTCATTTTGGATCTATTTTTCATAGAAAATTACTCAATACTATATTAAAACTTTAAAAACATACAAGCATGCCACTCACCTCAATTATAAAATGAAACCTCTTCTACTAAATTATTCGCACATATTAATCCTTATATATCAGAGAAACCTAGAAACAATATGTCATTAAAATCCATATTCACATTATACAAGTTATTTATATTAATAAATACCATCCCAAGGGTTCATAATAAGATATCCTAAAGATGTTTCTCAAATTAAGGATAATAATTTTATTTAACTCTTTAAAATTTATTTCTTATACAATTAATATAAATAATTTGTATGAATACTCAAATAATAAATCCAATATCATAAATATGTTTAGAATTTATTATGATTATTTTAATGCCATGTTACATGTATTTTCCATTTTTCAAATAGAAAAAACATTTCGAGTTCGTACGCAAGACTTACCATATCCACATAGGGATGCAATTCATTTTTCATCATCACTTCACTTTAATGAATATAAAGATTGAATCTATGAATATATATATATATATATATTTAAATTTTTTTTATGTAATTATTCTTCTATAATTATAATATCATATCTACCTTATTACCTTAAAATTCTTTGTAAAATGATAATGTTGCTCGTGCACATGTTTGGACTACTATCTCCATGAAGAACTATGATTCATTTTTCATTTATTATTTATAAAGGTCATAATAAATATATATTTAATAAATATGTATGATATGTATGATAAAAGAAAAAGTATATAAGGGATAATTATTAAATACCATTAATTTTTTCCACTCAACGAAATGTGAAAACAATGTTAATGTGTAAATACGAACTACCATCTCTATAAATGGTGTAATTAATTTTTCTATCGAAAATTTCATAAAATGATATAAAACATAGTATAATGAATATATATTATATTTATATCATTAATAAAAAATTGTGGATGATTTATCTATGAGTAAGATTCAAGGGCCAAAACCACTAAACTGAAACATACTTGAATAAAGAAACAGTTACCTCTAAAAAAAGAAGTTTTTAAAAATGAAATATTAATAAATAGTTATTGAAATTATATAATTAGATAATAATTGATATTATTACATTGTATATGGTTATGGTATAAATGTTTCATAAATTTAAATATATTATAGTGGGTGTTAAATGTACTTTCAAATCATCTCTGACTGGATTTAAGAATATCATCATTATTCGAGATTATTTATGTTTAGATATATGTTGTGAGTATTATTAGATATTTACATATTAAAAAAATATATTTTATCCACCTCTGGTAATTTCTTTAAATTATTGGTTTTAAATACATTTTTATTTTTTCAAGAATTAAAAATACCACTTTTTTTAAGGAAAACTTACTTTGGTTTTTTACTCAGTCTGGTGTCTTTTTCATCAATGTACATATTTTCCATTAATTTATCTATATAATGATTTTAATATAATTTATTTATTAATGAAATAACATTTTACCAATGTTTTGGTTTTTAAAAAGGGGTTACAATGAATTATTTTTTGTATTTTTTAGACAAGGTACAATTTGACACTTTTTACAAAAATCTGAAATAAATATATTCTCTTAAATTGTATGTAATTAATGAGATTTTCCACCATCATGACTGATATATTATTTCATTATTTATGTAAAATTTTCAATGTTACTTTTCAAAATAAATTATTTCCCTAATATTTGGTATATTTATATATTTTGAATATGTGATTTAAAAATAGAATGTGCATTTTCTTTATGAGAAATAATAATGAATTGGAATTTTTATGTGAAGAGAATGGCCTTATATATCCCATCGATGCATTAGTAGGTCACTTAAGACAAACTAGATTTTTTATTTATCTGAGGCCTTGCCCATTTTTGTAATATTTATGGGCACGAGGACATAATAGTATGTTTAAGTTGTTCGACATTATACATTCTTTAATTTTGAATTTTTTTGTTACGCCTATGATTATTTATATATTTATTATTAATCACGGATTTAGTCCCATTTTTATGGTATGAGTTATATGTTATATTTTATTTCTAGTTTTATTTTCCACATTATTCATGTTTTTGTTTTTTATGACTTGTTATGTTGAACAATTTCCATTACTATACATATGAGATCAAAATTTATTATTGTTTCATTTCCCAAGGACATGAATAAGATATTTATTAATTAAATTAGGGACTTACTAGAATAAATAATATTTTCCCAATATGAATTATTATATAATATTTCATGTTTTAATATATTGTTTGAGAATCATGTATGAATCTGGTATCCCATGTCTTTTAAACTTTTTGTTCCTTCATGATGGGATCCCTTTTACTTGTTCCAATATTGTAAAATAACCACAAACTCTTAACTATTTGATTCAGGGTGTTACACTAATTCCATTAATGGGGATACTATACCCTAATTATCAATTGTTGAACAAATAGTAAAAAATTATTATAATAGGGTAACATGTGGAAATTAAATTATTGTAACACCAGATAGTATAAATGTAAAATAAAATAATAAAACAAAGAACCCAATGTTGAAATCTAAACATGACTATATGTTAAGAAGAAAAATAAATAAATAAAATTATAGTATCCCCCAAATTATCTCCTAATCCTACCACCATATCCATGATTCATAGTTCATCTAACTTTCATGGGCCCCTTAACATTTATGGGATCCCTATACATGAAATCATAATGTGCATTGAAAGGACTGTGTAGGGTGTGATTAATAAAAACCACTAATTAATCCTTAACAGATGTGTTAATATAATTTTTTTCCATGATAACACTAAATTATTAAGAAATATAACTATCCAATATTGAGCATTAGTGTGAAAATAATGACACCACTATCCTCAGTCTCACCAATATCAACTCAATATTAGAAAACATTCCACAATACTACAATACATCAACAAGTAAACATAAGTGTAAAAATATTCTTCTCAAAATCATTTTTATTTACACCTCAAAAATCACTAGGCATCATGTAAGACATCTTCTCAACATACACTCATAATTGATTTCTCATGCTACTCATCATTCCCCAGGCATCGAGTAACATGCCAAATGGTATTCTATAGGCACTGACTATATCACACTGCATCCAAAAGGAATAATTATGACCCTATGCTATGCTTTGTTCAATTATCACCTTAATCACAAGTCTCTCTCACTCTACTTTTAAGGGATCACCATGTCTTGATGGATGAAATACTCCAGGAACCATGAATAATACCTCCAAAGGAATACGTAGTATACATGAAAGTGTAATAAAGAATTAGTGGGAAAAAGTAGAAACATAAATAATATGCTATAGACATCAATCATGGCCAAACAATCTATAAGAAATACTCATGTCATCATGAATAATAATAGATATCATAGGGTACACAAACACACCCACATTTCATCATAATTAATCAAAATCACCATGTATTCCAACACAATAATAACTCCATATAAAAATTCTAAAAAAGACACCCAAAAGTTAAGGAACTTCTAACCTATAGGTTTAAAAAAAAATACAATGTTTGTCATGGATGTCTATGATCAAATCATGTCGTGCACCCAAAAAGATTTAGATCACACATAAAGGATGTCGATATGGATTATGGTTTCCCAAGGATGTATTTTAAAAATATAAATAAAGAGATTACAATTCATGAAGTTGATTCTATAATCACATACCACAATAAGACTGCATATGAATCAAATTTGGTTATATGTTAATGTAATGGATGACAATTCATGAGATATATTTCTAATCAATGAATGGAGCCTAAATTAAAAATATATTCTAAAGGTAATCCAAGTTTCTAGACAATATACTTAAATCTATCTTGAATCTATCATCATAAAATAAATCCAATATGAGATTCATTAAGAAGAAGGCCACAAGATGATTTATCGATAAAGAATTACTCAAAAATGTCCTTGCTGTAAAAAATAATGTTTGATCATCAAGATTTCTATCAATTTCATCAAATTAAATCAATCATATAATGTTATAATTTCCTCACTTGATGACACCATGTATAAACATCCATATCATAACAACAACTATCCAATATTGAAATATGATAAATGAGTGATTTTAGGCTAAAATATATTACATTCATCCAAAGGGAATAAATTATCGAAAAAAGAAAATTAAAAATGATAAATTACGGTGGGTTAACCAAGGCATTAGATTGGTCAAATAGGGGTAAAATTTAATCAAAAAATGAGAGGAATCAGTCCTATTAAAACAAAAATTCCATGAATCATTGGATTTATGGTTTTGTAAAAAAATTATTTGAGATTCAGATTTCACTAACTCAAAGGGGTTTTAACAATTAGTAGTGTTTTTATTCAAGATATTAATAAACCTAAGACCCATACTTATGATCTAATATATTGTACAGATGAAATAGATTAAAATTTAATGTTGATTTTATTAAATTTAACATTTAAAAAAATTAAAATTTTAAATGATGTGAACCATGAAGTTGTGAAGGTTGTGGTGTTCGTGATCACAAAGGCTAAAAAGGAATGTGCTACAATGTGGGATACAAACCAACCATATATTTTCCTCTACTAGGACATGAAAAAAAATGAATAACCCAAATACTTTTTAATACATTTTGGAGATTGGTATGTCCAAAAAAAATCATAATGACTGCAATGTTTCTCTTGGATCCTAATCCATCACCTATACATGACCCGAGGATAAAAATAGAATGAGGAAGAAGGAATAAAAATTTATTCTTTAAGGAAACGAAGTTCTAGGATTTTAAAATCTCTACATATAAGGACTTCATATGCTTGAGAATTGTCCATATAGGTCATTCTTGGATAACTTAGGACACAAATATCAAATATCAGCCTCCCTCTCATAAGTCTCATATTAGATTCACCCATTTCACCATAATATCATTAAATGTGGTATTTTATTCCATTGAAGGATATTATCACTCTAATATTTTATCATAATTATCACTCCATGTATAACGCATTAGGATCCATCTCAAAATCATTGAATTCAATGGCATGTACATGATTGGGTACATACCTTTATAGTTGAAAAACATGAAACAGATCATACATATATCGGTAGTATAAAGAATGATCTAGATGGTACATAAATGGTTTAACTATTTAATTTATCTTGAAGGCTGTAACATATCATGGGGAAATATTTTCTCGCTTCCTCAAATATTGGTGGCTTAATTGAGATATCAATCTGAAGAAAAAAAATGTCACATCTAATAAACAATATACATATCCTCCAACAATAAAAATAATATTTCAACCTACTCTGAGAGGTGATAAACATTTTAATAAATTAGTTTACTCTCTCTATAGTCTCCCAAGATAAAAAAGGGAAAATAACTTCTACCTAACCATCCTCATGCCTAAAAAGTTTCAAATTAAATAGCCTCCTCTAAATATCCTACAAGGGTTCCAAATGATTAGGGTCATTGTAACTATTGTAGTAAAAAAACTCAACCAAGGACCTATGATCATACCATGCTCAAATTATTTCAAAACTGAAATAATGAACCATATCCCCTATTTTATGGATCATTCTATTATACTACCCTTAAGTGTGATAAAGATAATTTTTTCTCAATCTCACCAGGGTCCTAAGGTCCTTATTAATGTCCTACCAAAGACATGATGTAAAATTCATGTATTTTTGGAAATAACTATCATGGGAACTCCATGTAAGTATACAATCTGAAAGAAAAACAATATTTCCTTTGTAATATAAAATGTGAGTAACAAAAATCAATAATATGTGTGAATATTTCATCAGTTGATCAACAATCACATAGACAACATCATGAATCCACAACGTTCTAGGAAACCCTCTAAAAAATTCCTTTGTGATGTCCTACCAATTCTATCGGGGCCTAAAAGGGGGACTGATTAAACCAAAATGGTAATGTTGCTTTAATTTTATCCACTGGAAGGTAATTCATCTAGAAACAGATAAAAAAATGTACCTTTTCCTCTCAAGCCACCCAAACTTATTCCTGAAGGAGTGATACATATTTATCTCTCTAGGATGTACCACCCACCTAGAGGTGTGAAGGTATCTCATCATCTCTATCTTTATAGAATCATGGAAAAATAATCCCACATGTACAATGATAACATTATCTCCATCAATTAACGACTAGGGTATCATGTCACCACCTCTTAACCGCTCTCACATCATAGTACACTCCGGTCAAAATATGGATAAGCCTTTATTTGGTCTATGAGAGAAGATTTGATCACAAAATAGATTTAAGTCAACTATCTATAGTCCTTGTAAGTATCTATCCTCTAGTTGACCAATAATATCATCATACACAACTGTTCCTCAGATGTTTTCTCATCAATCCCTTTTACTATCTACCTCTTATGGCTAAGAGAATTTGGAAAAGAAATTATCCTTATCGGGTGTGTAGTCTATCTAAATGTCCAATGTTAACAGTAAATATACTTAAATCTAATTTCTCATAATCAGTCCACACTATAAAAAGGTATAATAGAGGAGCTTGTAGTCAGTTTAGATGGAAATCCTCTCACCGAAGAGATACTATCTCTAACACTTCAGAGAATGAACCATGAAAGGTAGCTCCAATTCTAGATTATGGTCATTATACTCATGTTGTTTTATCTGATGAGACCCATATGATAATAGAAACTCTCTATATATTATAAATTCTCATAAACCAATGCCTAATGCATCAATATATATGATTAAATTGATCCCTAAATTTAAATGTATCAATAATAGAGTTGTTTTCAACAACTTATTCAACTCAATAAATACCTATTCACATAGGGTTGACCAATGTAATTTCACTCCATCTCTTTAAATGTAGTCTCATGTGATGATTTATGGTAGATATATTGGATAAACCATTGGTATTATCCAACTAAAATAAGAATACTCTAAATCTCAAACAAGTTCTAGGGGCATGTCAAGGACATGACTACCACTAATTTTCCCAGAAAAAAAATATATTGGAAAAAAATGACATACAATAGGAATCACACTTGTTAAATACAATAGATACACTTCAATATATTAGTTTAAATACCTTTTTCCTAAAATTATACACAATAATATCTCAATATGTCTGGCATTCTGAAATGGGGTCGATGAGTAAATGGGGATGTCATCAAAGAACACTATGATGAACGAGTCATAGTGCGAGTGACAGATATTGTGCATGAGATAGATGAAAACATCTTGAATATTAATTAATAAAAATAAAATCACCAATGAATCTTACTTCCCATATCTTCTCATAAATTATATCTTCAAGTTATCCTCCTCTGTAACCTATAACTAGAGAGAGCATGGCCAATGATCAATCTTGAAGAGCCACCAATATCCCTAAAAATTAATACAAGAGGTCATTGATAATTGGAAAATGATATATATTCTTCACAATAATACGGATCTTATTTCAATAATCTATTTTTTATGACTACCGTCCACCTTTTTATGGATCAAGATAAGCATAACCCATGGTGAAGAACCCATCTCAAAAAATCCTTTCTTCTTAATGTATTTGGCCTGCACCTTGTTTTCCTTCAGTATTGAAGGACCTATTTGACAAGTGTGTTTCACAATGGGCTATACATCAAATATTAGATACATGTAAAAGGAATATTCTATATTATGGGTAATTATTATGACTTCATTTTGAATGGAATTCTGATACAAACCCACGACTTATGGAAATGATGAGTGGGCTTTCACTAATCCTGTATAAAGAAAAAACCCTAGAATATGTGACATGATAATTCCGATTTTTCAGATGTCTAGATCAACTATACCTTCTACCTGTTAAAATTATATATTCATCTTGTACCTATCTCCCTTTTGTGATGTAAATAGAACCCATCTATCGTATAAATCAATATAATCTTTGAAGTTGGTCAGTGGGTCCCTTCCATGAATCCAATCAAAGATTATCATCTCTTGAATTAAAAAGTCTAATAGATTTCCATAACTACTGAGGAATATAATACACTCTGGTTATCAATTAAGATAATATACATTCATAGAAAATGGTGTATTAACAAAATGTAACTTAGAAGATAACATGACCAGTAAGTCATGTCCAGTAACAACATGTGATGATATAGAACAATGAGACACACAAGTTTCAAAAAAGGGTATAGAAAAAGTAGAGGTGATCAAAACCATACCTTGAATAAAATATAGTCCCTCACCACCATAAATTGGAGTATTATACATTATGTAAAAACAACGTACCTCTATTTTACAACTCTATCCTTAATATGTATGATTAATATGAGTCATCATTGTCTAAGCCTATAGCTAAGTTACCCAAACAGATACTTGGAAGGATGATCTCATATCTCTTGAAAAAAAATACATGAGATACCCCATTTTATCACATTATTGATACTGGATAAAAGGTTCAATGTAGACCCTAGAGTAATGATTGTCCTTAACATAGATGAGTAGTACAATACTCCTATTCAAAGAAATGAAGAAGCCAATCCCTTATCTACTAGTATACCACTACCCTTCAATACTCTCCTATCATTTTACTTAATAATACCATAAGTGACACTCATATTAGAAATATGAGATTACATATATGAGAAATGAAGGATGAATAAAAAAATTATTAGATCCTATTATAGACCCGTCTCTATTTTTATTAACATGAGAAGCACCTGATTATAAGGCTTCAAATTATAGTTCCTAAACTAGAATTTAAAATCTAATTTAAGACCAATATCTGACATCATAACCTTATTCTCATAATACCAATCCAAAATGAGAGTGAATCATAGAAAATCCACTAAGCGTGATGAGTAAGCAGATCATGACATTATCGCTTGACAAAGCATCATGAGATCTTCCACTCCGCTAGGATTTATTATACTTGGCAAGACCTCCTTGAATAAGAGGGAATTGAATGTCACCCGTTTAATACCATCAAATCATCACACTGACAGCATAATCATTGAATTTCACCCATGTAATATCATTAGGTCTTCTTTATCATTGAATAATACCCCATAAACTTCTGGTATCATCCTAAATTACATGGGTTTCAAGATTAACCCTTCTATCCTCTAATTATATACCATGTCAAAGATACAATTGGTGATCCATATCCCATCCTCTAATTCATAAGTGACTCCATATCATTAAAAATATGAAGGCTACTAGAGCCATATGTGTTGAGAATACTTAACCATAGTTATAAAACATACCCCAACATAGATATAGACTAAGTAAAATATTCCTATTTGAAGTGGTCCTTACACCATAATAAATGAATGTAGAGTGGGAGAATGTTTGTCAAAACTATATTGTATAACTGAAGGCTCTATAATTCATATATGACACAACATCTTCTGTAACATGTATTTAAAATTTGAAAACAATTAAAATTAATCTTAATCATTATATGGGAGTAGACAAATATTTCCCTAGGAGGCTACCCACAACCCAAGGTTTATCCCTCCAAAAACTAATAATGGTTCTACATAACTACACATTTGTCAAAATAATATATATAAATAAATATTAAAAATTATTATGTTAAACTAACCAATTCCATCATAGATGTGTCAAAACATAAATCAAACAAAAATATCAAAGAATTTATAATACATTCATATATGGAACATATAGAAAAAATAAAGTTATTAAATTAAAAAACTAGTATGTATAATCAAAAAAGTTATATATATATATATGTGTGTGTGTGTGTGTTTGTGTGTGTAATGTGATCCCACATGCCTACTCATGATGCATGAAAACACTCAAAAATCCCATAAAATCTCTATAGAAATCCTATTATTGGTACAATGGAGGTTAATTACACATGATATGGCCATGCACATAGTGACTCCCGTTCCCAAGTATCAAACAACAATATCTATTCTACCATATCCTGGGACATCCAAAAAAATAAAAACGGGATATGATAAATTTTTTAAATTTCCTAGCCTAAACCACTAGGTCACAATCAGAGATCCACATGACCACATGGATTCCCTCTATACATTAGAGGCTTCCAAAAAATAGTGAGGGTAAAAGTCCAATAATGGGGAGGATATAACATCATTTATCAATCCTTTATAAAATAATAAAAAATAATTAAATGGCATACATTTTATACAAAAAGAATAAATAAGAAGGATTCTAATGTGGAAATCTGATCCAGAGTATATGTGAAATGAATAGATAAAAAAATAAAACTATAGTTTCCCCTATTGTATGATACATTGCCACCAAAAACTCCTTGATCCCAAGATCGAAAAAATTTCACACACCCCATTCCTTAACTCATATTTCTATACAGTAAATGTTAACATGCATGAAAATTAATGAAAAAAATATGAGTAATAATACATAGTAGGACACTCCAAATGATTCCTTAACAGATGTGATCTTTTAAAAAAACACGACATGAAAAAATTATATGCACAAGGAAGATAAAATGAAAATATCAAACACATGTGTTCTAACCTTGTCATAGTGAGCACTGACTAAACATACTTCATCTCCATGATGTAATGAATTTCAAGGTATAAAACATAATCAATAACATTCCATAAGGATAATAAACATGGTTTTCAACATCAATTTGGAATACTAATCATTATCCACTAGAAATCAAGTATGTCATTTTATCGACATCCACTAGGCATTGAGTGATCATACTACTCCCCACACACTATTCATAATGTAACATACCACATAGAATCCTCTTGTAATTGAGTGTATCATATAGAATCCAAAATTAACTGACATATACCTCCCTAATTCATAGGTCCATCATGACCATTGTCATAAGTCAAGAATACTCCACCTATAATGGATAACCATTTCATGAGAGTCCACCTAATTCAGGCACTAAGAACAATATCTCTAAAGGAACACATTATATGTTAGCACATAGAATAAATTATTTCATATCATCATGAAAAAAATGTATAATCATACACTACAATTAATCTACATTAAACATGGAAAAAAATTGATAAGAAATACTACTGGCATAAAAAATCATAAAAGGTCTCATCTGGAACCCCCATTTTATAACAATCATTCATGATTATGAAAATAATAATTATTCATTTGAAACTAGTGTAAACAAGAGCACCTAAAATGAAATGAAATTCATAACTCATGGGTTTCAATGTCAATGTCAATGTTCATCGAGGATACCAGTGAATGAATCTCATTGGATACCCATGTATAACTAGTTTGAATGTTAAAAATGCCAGCTTGGATTATGGATCATCATAGATGAGGTTTATTATGAAACATAAGGAGATTCAGTGTGAAGAAGGAAATTCTAGAATCACATAACTTCAAAAGACAACTGACGATACCAATTCCATGGTATATCAAGGGATGGGATGCCAAATCCCTAGATCCATTGTTGATCAAAGAATAGATCTTTAATTCAACATCAATTCAAGAAGTAATACTCTAGTGTAGCTAAAAAACATTGACCAATCACAGATATTCAATTGGAATGTAACTACAAAATGTGATTCATGAAAATTAAGGTCCTATGATTAATGATTAATAATACATTATTGGAAACATTCATGATTGATAGGGGAAGTATCGATAGTCATGAATGTCTTCAATCACAAAGAACATCATATTTCAAAAATCATCTAAATTTCTGAATTAAATAGAACTAATATACAATGTCAATTTAATAACATCAAAAAACAAATTTCAGAATAAGATAAATGCTATGAATATAGTCATAATATAAGTTGTTTAGTCAAAATGAAGAACTCACCAAAAAATACCAAATTCAATATCGACACATAAAGGAGTGTGAACTAGGGACTAAGATCAATCATGAATATGTAAAATGAATCCAATCATTAGAGTAATCAGTTTGATTCAAGGAAAATTCAAATAATTTATTGATTTATAATTTTCGATAAAAAAACAAATGAATTTCTTTAATTAATTTAATAATATGGGTTTCAATGATTAAAAAGTATTTTATTAATGTTAATAATTTTATTATTTCCCCATATTGATGATCCCATTAATTTTACACAATAAATGGAAGAAAATTAAATAACAATTTAATTAATTTGGTAAATTTATAAAACTACCATCTCTATAATGGATTTCACCACAATGTGTTTCAATCCATGGTGTTCGTGATAACCCAAGCCAAAACACCACAAGATTCATTGTGTGTAAACAAATAAGCTAGTTTCCCCCAAAAATATATTAGAAAATGGATTTCCTAAGCCATTTCGTAAACTGTCTTGGACAATTAGATTTTTGGAAGTTTTAAAATAACTCAAATGATTTCCCACACTCCATATCCTTTACCAAAACATGTATATAATTAAAAAAATAATGTGGTAAAAGAAAACATGGTTTTATTCTTCATGGATAAAATTTTTAAGAATTTATTATAGTGATTCCATTATCTTCCCTATGATGGTGATATATTATTTTTTACAAATTATAATTCATACAATGCGTAGTATGTTGTAACCAACTATGATTGACATGTTATTATTAATTAAAAAAGGTATCAATGTACCAAAATTCATTTTGTATTATTATGGTATATGTAGATCTATTGGTGGGTCATCAGCCTAATTTATAAATGAATTTTATAGGTAGGATAGCAATAATGATTGACTAGTTGTTCAAATTGTCTTGCACAAATCTATTGGATTTCTTCTAGTCATAGCTAACACAATAATTGTATTAGGAATAATAAATTATTTCCACATCTCATATAGTTAATTTTATGGTTTATAATATTTGACCAGTATGATTGGTGACATCAAAAAAATCCAATACAGAGTGTAATTTTTATGGATTCATTAATGTGTCAAAAGAAGTATAATGATCATAGAAAACTCATAATTTTTTTTGTCAAATTGAAAAAAAAATTAGGGAGAGAGAAACAATTTTAAAAAAGATATATTTGAAAAACATGTCAAAAAACTGATTCTTATTATAATTATAAAAAACAAAATAATTTCATCAAATTTAACGTAATAAAAAACCCATTATCAAAATAACATAGTTGACCAATTAAAGGACATATGTCAGAATATTCTGTGATGGGGGAGAATGAATTTATAAAGTCATTCCATTAATAGAAATACTACTAATTTAAACTCCTACCTACTATATTTTAATCTTGATATAATAGCTATTATTGGCTGTATATTTCTCTCCTTTATCCATTGACATGAACTATCCATCACTTAAAAAGCCTTTTAAAATAATTTATTAGATATTAAAAAGTTTAGCAAGATTTTTGACTCATTGAAATGTAAAAAATGAACACTGATACAAGTATTTTGATTTGCTTTACCCTAAATAGTTTATTCCAAGAGCATTCTATCTACAATGTTCCATTGTACTAGAATCGAGAAAGACCACTAGTGTTTCGCGGATACAAGGGATTTGATTACTCTGTGTCTGGTCTCACAACCCAAACAAATGTCTTGAGATGAATTAATATATTCTAATGACAAATTCCATCACATACCATCTATTTCTGTACTTCTCTAAGAGATTCCAATCATAGTTTATATACATGAATGATTTTCTTTTATCATCACTTTCTGGGATTATTGTATCCTCAGTTATGTGTGGATGCATTATTGAACACCATCTGTTCCTCCTTCACAATATTCTATGAACTCATTATCATTATAAATATTCAAATTTTAAAAATAAACCTAAAATTAATTCTTAAATTTTATGGACATCAATAATTACCATCACTTTAATATACCCTATTTGGGCATGATTCATAGTTCTTATAATACCAGTCCTTCAGAATGGAACCAGTTCCACTTTATCATTAACAAATAGATATTCAATATTGATCCATCAAGGTATCAATCCTCTACCTATAGGTATTATGATATGTTTATAAATATCTATTATATCTTCTTATTTTAATACATGTCACTATATTTTCTTTATCATTATATAAATATATCATTTTTCACATGAAAACACTAACAAATTTTGAATAATCTTGAAACCAATTTTATTATTATTCTTATTTTTATTCTTATCTCAATATTTATGATATCAATGAAATTGATGAAAAATTCCAAATATGAAGATACATTTTGGGTTTTATCACATTTTCGAAACTCATACATAAGGATATATGTTGAACTCTATAAAAGCATCAGTTCCTTTTAATTTTCCTATATTTATGAAATTATTCTCCAGAAAAAACTTCAAAACCATGTATTAAACTACACACATGTTTTTTGCTATAATAAAATCATTACTCCCATAATTATTAAAATATTCTGTTTTGTATCATGAAAAATACAGCTTCACAATATCCATGATCTCCATAAACCATTCATAGATTCTGAAACATTATAGTCAATCACCATGCAAAAACTATTTCTTTGTAGCTCTATTTTTCATTCTTTACAGTATGAATATATTTTCATTTTATTCAATTGAAATATTATACAATATATATATATTATTTTTTCATGAATAGTGGACACATTTCTAGTTACATAATGTTTAAATCACATTTTAATTGGTCTTACATCATCAGATCTAATCTCTATCTTTAGAGATTAAATATTGAAATCTTGAATTGTCTCATAGTAGATTCTCAGAAAACCATATTTTTTGAATTATTAGCACCAACATGTGGGTGAATTAACATAAAATGACTTTAGATTAGTATAGTATCCAATTATTATGATCTCCAAGTCATAAATATAGGCCATTTTTATTTTTCCTATCTCTACACAAAAATTTGAGTTGATAATAATTCATACATTCAAGCTATACAGTCTCAACGAAAGTCATATGTTTAAATGATTTCCTATAGTGGAAGTCCTATATTACACCCTAAAAGTCATACATTATTAATTTTTCAAATTTCATGATAGTTTCTATAGGATTATGAATTTTTTATTCCAACACTAAAAGGATTACTCTCTAAATTCTTATATCCAACTCTTCAAATGTTTTATTCCAACACTATAGAACAAGATTTTGTTTGAATACTTACATTCCCATGAATCCTTATGATGTTTAAATAGATAAAAATACATAGACGAATAAAATAATTTTTTTTCATGAATCAATTCAAATTTCTCCAGGGTCATTCTAGACCTCTTCCAGTATCCATACATCACTTACAACCTTAATAGATCATCCCATAAATTCCATTATCATTTATTCCAAGGGTATAAAAATCCTTTTTTCTCCTTTGTTAATAAATAAAAACATATTTGTAATTCAGACTGCACTTGTCTAAAATCCTCTAATCATCACTACATGAACCTCCATTAATACACCATCAAATATAAGATCAATAAACTATACAACTTGAATTTTTTCTACTCATATTTTAGAAAAATCTAATATATCCTTATATTATAAACAAACATACCAATTTATATTTTTCTCATAATATTATACAGTACCCTTTCCAAAATATCATATCTAATATATTGAAAAAAATATAAATCAGATACTTATTTAACTCCCACTATTATTTAGATAAAAAGATGGGTTTGTTCATGGTATTTTTTTCATCCTCTATGAGAAACTTACTCTCCCACTTAGAGAATAAGGAATATACTTATTTTCCAAATTATATCCCTATTTTAATGGGAGAATTGATCCACTTTTTAATATCTCCATAAATTTTTATAATCATTTGGCTATTTAATATAATTATTTCAACACTAAACATATCTTGTTAGACACCAAAATTTATAATTGTTTCTAAAAATTTCAAACATTATTTTTCTACATTAGAAACATAATCTCTAAGAGGCCATGTAAGGGAATTTACCACATACAATTTGATTTGTAAACAAATAATCTAATTCTAATGGGAATTATATTACTGTAAGATCAACATTTTATGTAATAATACTCAAATATTTCTATGTCACTCACTATATTTCCCTTGATGCACTAACATCAAAAACATCTATTTTTTATCTGATTCAATGAAAAATTGTGAACTTATTACACTTTCATACCAATAAATTTTTGTTTTAAAAAAAATTACTTTTAGAAGCATAACAATTTATGAAACACTTGATACCAATTTATAGAATTTAACTACTCATACAACTAGAACTCCATGATTTTTGTCTCATCTGAAGATTTATCAATCACAAATATGGCTCGAAAAACATTCAAATTTAGTATCCACTACAAATAAATTTCATCTCATAAAAATTGTACATTATTTTGAATTTAGGGACATCATATTCTAAGATAAAACATCTAATTTAGAATATTTTATTATCTTCTAGGTAGTAGACATCCATTTCCAAATTTTAGTTACATAAGATAAGAATCATACAATATTTAATATTACTACATCTCCCAATATGTCCAACTTATTTTAGTAATTTGATTATATTAATTTTGTCTCAAATTAATCTTAATATGATGAGTGGTATTATATTTTTGATAAAAACATTTTCTTATCAACATTCTTAATATTTTATAAATAGTTTTCAAAACTAGAAAATATTTCCACAAAAAACATTCAGTCCTAGATTAATCTAAAAATTGCACTCTAGTATACAATTTTCTGATTCATTTTTTCACTAAATAATGGATTAGGATAAAAAAAATTCCCTTTTCAATTACTAATACCCAATGGAATTTTAATGCCTTTAAATTCAAATTTATGAATTTTTCTCAATCTCTAAAAATATATTACTTTATCTCATCATCATGCAATTTTTCTAGAACATTTATTAAATGAATCCTATCCCCTAAAAAAGTCTAGACTACCTAGAAATAGTTAGTATGTATTGATGTACAATTGGAGTGAGGTATCTTAACGCTTCCTCAGTTAGAGGAATTGGGATATCCAAGATGGCCCAACCTTCCTTCTTCCAACATTCCTTCATTCATTTTCTATCTATATGGAAGGGAATAACAAAACATCACCAACATTATATTCTCATTTTTAATCCATAGTAATGATCCTTTTAAATTTTATATAAAAATAATGATTTGAATATTTTTCAGACTCCTAATTCATATCACCACTATTCTGATTATTATTTTATATATATCGCAATATAAAACCTTATATCTCTTTGGTACTCGTTCTATAATTGATTTCACCTATTATCTTACATTCAACATTTATTTTTCCTAACCTCTTTCTAAAAAACATTTCTACGTGAGATACAATTTCTTATTAAAAAATTTCATTTCATTAGGATACCTTTTTCATATAAAACTTATTAGTTTTAGTGCAATGTGGTCTCCTTTCATTCATTAAATTATTTGTCTTATCGTTCCCAGAATATTTTTGTATTGAACATTATTTTAATATCATATGTATGATATTTCTATCATAACAACCTTCTTAATAATGGAATTGAATTCTATTTCTTGAAAGATTTAGTTTGTATCTATGTGTAGAACAAATTCTTTCTCTTATCATGGCTGATGGCCTTATGAAATTTTCAATTGAGAGGGATTCATCATTTAAAGAATTTCATAAATAATTGACATAAATATTCTATTATTCATAAAGGATAATTATATAAAAATTTCTATCAGATTTAATGAAACTAATGAATTCATGTTCTTTAGAATAGAGCCAATATATTTTACCATGAAAACTACATAAATAACACATGTTTTCATACCATAATTAGGTGATTAGATGATTATATTTTCATGTTATACATTCCATTATAAAACTATTTCTAGTACTTGAACTACTTTCATTCCTCTAGGGAACCAATATTACATTATTTTTACCATTCCTCAATGAGTTTCTATAAAATCCAAAAACTAGTTTCACCCATGGAGTAAAACCTCTGACATTATGATCACTTAATTTATCTCTATTGATAAGGTATAATTTTCCTTTAATTCATTATTTATTATAAAAAAGTAGTAAAATATTTATGATATAATTTATTTTCAAATTAATAATTTAATATAAATTCTTTTTTTTTTGAATTTAATTATTTTTTCAATTTCACACCCTTTGTGAAAATTTAATCAAGTAGATCATTCATTTCCACATTGATTTCCTTTTAACAGGACATCTCATCCTCCAATTTTTTAGTTTGGTTTTAACAAGTCACGTTTATACTCACCCTTTTGTTAATTTTTTAAATATAGTCATTGAGAAATAAATTCTTCTACAATAGAATTTGGTTTTGCTCGACTAATTATTCAATTTTCAAAGTGAGTTCATTCCCTCGACCTTAAATTCATTAATATCATTTTAATTGGGCTCATTCTTCTTAAAATAAACATGAAGCTGAAGTACCATGGAATAAATACCTTCCAACTTCTCAGATAGTGATTTATTTTCTCCATCATATCTACATTTTCATCAAAAAAGACAATTATTATGGCCTCTTATTTTCTCAAACTAAATTATTAGCATTTTATCCTGCATCTACAATGAAATTTTCTATATATTCTATTTTACGTTCCCTTATTGAAACTTCTTATAAGTAGTATATGATAAGTTAATAGATTTAACATTTATAAACCTCAATATTTTATCATTATCATTGGATTAAACCTCATTTAGAATACTATACTCTTTAAACATTCATATAAATTAATTAAATGAAAAAAAATCAAAATATATGATTTTTATCCCATTCTTTTCATGGTCACTAGATTCTTTTAGATGAATCTAAATTTCGCCAAAAATTGTTCCAATGGGTTGAATTCCTCTCCAAAACTTCTTCTTTGAATTACTACCCTTATAAATGGAAACTGTGAATATATAAATATTATAAGCCTTAATCTTCAAAACCAATTAGATTATGTCCTAGGATAAAAAAATTGAACACCACCGACTATTCCTTCATAGTCAATTGTGAACACCTTTTTAAACAACACTTTCTTCATTCTAGAATTAATTTTTAACTGTTTATTGTCATTAATATATAAAATATATTCCCCCAATTCAATATTACCTCTCTATAATCTAATACTTATTCTAATTGGAAAAACATGTATTTTTTATATCACTTGATGCAGTTATTCTTCAACGTGTGGTTTTTCAATAATCCCTAAAAATGTTCTTTTTCTTCTTCTGATAGATGTTCTAGTACACACATAATGATTTCTATGATATTATACATATAAAAAATATCACTATTTTGGCCTTTTTTATAATTTTTTTTCTTTTCTATAGATATATAATTTGTCACCCGATACCAATTTCCCATATTTTTAATAATATAGAAACCACTTTTCATTTTCTTTTTCTCCTATCACTATTTCTAGGTTAAAGAAATGTAATGAATATGAAAACCAGTTAAGATATATTTGCGGTTATATCAAATCTTCCAGACTCTTAAATAATGAATTATTTTCAACTCATTTATCATCATTCTACTTTTTATTTTCCCCATACAATTAAAATATTACTTTAGAATCATTTTCAAAAACTGAATGAAAATACACACATGTTGTATTCTTATGTAAAATACACATTTTATACATTCTTAAAATATTATATCATATATCATGAAAAATCAAGATACATCAATATCTATGATCTTCCCCAATCATGCGACATTAATAATATATTTTTCCTAATTCAACAAGCATGCACTACAACTTCACAACTCAAGTTTCCTTCTTTTTAGTGTGAATATACTTTAATTTTTTAGAATTGAAAATACTATATTACTCTTTACATTGATCTTATACATGAATCATGGATTCATTTGAAGATAAAAGTTATTTTAATATCATTTGTACAATTCAATAATAATTTAATTTAATCTACACTTTTATATATTAAATATGAGAATCTTATATTTTCACCCTGTAGATTCTTGAAAAATTCATAAGTGTTAAATCTTATTCTATACCTTTGGGATACTCATAATTATATGAAATTAAAGCCATATGGTTTGTAATTAATACAATCCTAAATTATTATAATCATACATTTATATTTCCCAAATTCTGTTAAATGTTTTCTATTGATCCATTGTTGAATAATCTATTATTATGATCAGACCTAAATTAATACATTTCAATGATATATTATGTTTTAAGGACTATGATTCACCCAAAAAATCACTAATATATCTTTTTAAAATTTATAATCCACTCCAATTGTAATAAAATGGGAGAATTAATAAGTACGATGTTCTATGATCTAATGTCTTATGCCCACCTCTAGGAATTTTTCCCAAAAAAATCTATAAGGATTATTTTTACCGAATAAATAAATTCCTAAAAGTCATTTTTGTTAGGGATTTTTAAACATACTATAATTGGAAAAATTAGGATTTTATATAAACACTTCAAATCCATATAGGGAAGCTCTAGACCTCTTTCAATGTCAAAAAATCACTTCAACCTTTATGGATAATCCCATGAACTCCTACAACCTCCAATCCAATAATCCTAAAAAATATATTTCATTTGTTAGAAAATAAAAATATATATGGAAATTAATCAACACTTTTCAAAAATCCTCTAAGAATCGCTACTTAAAAATTCCATTTGGATACCTCCAAAACTATGATCAATAAACTATACATCTATCCTTAATCCAATCAAATTGTCAAAACATTTAATATAACCTATATGGGGTCAATAATAAAAATATATATTCTTATTTAGTTGAAGGTTTTTATTATTATGAATCATATTTCACAATAGAAATGGTATTCAAATATATAATATTGAAAAAACACCTAAATTTCTTGTCATCTCACATGGTATTATTGTGATGTATTTAATATATATTCCTAATAGTATATTGAAAATACATGTCCTCTTCCATTATATATACACATGTTTGATCATTCCAATTTAGAAGGAATATAATGTAAATAAAAAAATAACCCTAGATATGTTCTTAGGACCCTAGTAAGAACTATTCAATTGTGCTTGAGAAAACAAAACTAGTCAAGTTTAAGAAAAATGGTGTATTGGGAAAAAAAATTAAGTGAAATAACATTTTTCTTCCTTAGATAAGTTTTATGTGGAATCATTATAAGGCCCCAGCCTTAAACCTTACTTTATCTTGAGTTATTACAAGATTACATATTGAGGATCTTTTCGGGTTTAGAGTTTTAGAGAATTAGATCATAAAACTTGCATTTCATTCCACATATAAACAAAATGGTTACATAGAGATATTATTATTCATTCCCATCAATGGAAACACATTTAAAATAAAACATGGATTATTTCTTGACACTTCCTTGACACTATCATCATATCATGTACCTTTCCCTTGACCTTTGAAAAACATTTCAAAAAAACTTGGGATGAGCATAAAAATCTTAGTAAGGGATATAAAAATATGGAAAGGAAACATGGGTACATATATACATAAGAATGAAATCATACTTTACCCATAAAACATATGCACTTTAACATACCTCATCAAATCATGAATAAATCATAGAAATCATAAGACATAAAGGTAACTTGAGGCATTCATAACATCCTTACATAGGGAGTAACCCTCTTGGTTACATTTGGAATACCCATCACAATATATTCATTAAATCTCTTCGGAGAAACCTTAACGTTTCACTCCTTCGCATTACCCAAAGCATTGGAGAGCTATATCGGGCTCACCTTCCCTTAGTCTCTCACGGAACCACCCGTCTTCATAATAATTCCCAAGAACCTCAACATAATCGTATCACATAAAACATGCATAAAGGAAACATAAAATTTACACCTTTCAATCACAAGATATCAGTGCAACACATTGATATAAAAACATTATGAAAACCATTTTCAATACCAAAATAAAATAAAAGTAAAACATGGTATTTATTTTTCTTTTATAAAAAGTATGGCTTGTAGAGGAAGCCGAAACTCAAATAATGGTCATGGCAGCGGAGAAGTCGTTGTCGCTGCATACATACGAAAAAACATTCCCTTTTTTCATTTAGTAAACACTTCATATAAAAAATATTCCTTTTGAATAAACGTAAAAGTCAAAGGGGTTTATACACCGTATAAAAGAAGGTTGTGTATAAAACAAAATATGCCTCAATGAAAGGAGATTGAGACGAAGTCCCATACCTCGGGTCCGACTTGACTCGATCGTTCTTTAATGTACTTAATAATAAACTTGAGTTAATTTATACTTGCTTAAGAACCTTTTTCAAGTTCATTATTCCTTTTATATAACTTATTACCATGTCATGAACACTATGTAATTATTTAAGTTAATAACGGTCATTTTAACGATCATTGGTACTTGAGTCAAAAATAAACCCTTTATAATTACAAGTTCTTCATGTATCCATTATATCCAAAATGGTATTCATGATATAGATATCATATATGTAATATATATCCAGTACATTGATGCATTTATAATATTACATAATCATTTAGAGGTAAGAAATGAAATGCACCGTTCATGGAGATGGTAAGTCGTACGTACGCATGAACGCTACTTTCATTTCTATTTCATATTTTATAGAATGAAATCATAATTATATAAAGATATATTATAATTACCGTTTAATATCATATATAATATCATAGTTCCATCCTGTATATGTCCCACATATGGTATTTAACGAATCAAATCACTTTGAGGGGGCGGTAGTCTGCACTTCCTTAAATGAAGATATCGCGTTTACCCATAATGGAAACCATAAAGTTATGACCAAAAAGAAAAAAACAGAAGATTAAGGAAAACATAAACATATTATATATCATATATAAATATAGTGACATATTAATGGCCAATTTTTAAGGTGTTAAAAGAATGTTGAACAATCATCGTTTCGGGAGGCATAAATTCGCCATCCACGGAAACAGAATGTTCGTTAACCATTAGATGTAGGTGTGTGTAAGTGTAGCTCGAATCCTTATTATAACAACATCCTATTATATTTATAATACTGTAGTTTTTACAAAAAATAATAATAAAAAGAGTTTAGGGGGTTGGAGAAGAAAAATAAAACAAAAGGACTCAAAAGAAGACATTACCTTAAAATCGGGTAACTCCCTTTGGTTTGAGCTCAAAGGATTCCTTGGGAAGACTTCTGCCCAAAGTGAGGCTTCAAGGAGTAATATAGGAAAGTGGAGAGACAAAATGGGCAGGGGTTGGCCTAGAAAAAGGCTTTGGGAGTGTGGGTAAGGAGGTAGAGATGGGGGCCTTTTAAAAGAGGAGAGGAGGGGTACTCTTGGAAAGTAAAGATAAATTACTTTATTTTAAAATGAGTTTCGGAATAAAAAGGTCCCACATTGATATAATTCAAGGATAAGGTGATAATTATTCTAAATCCACTCATCCAATTGGTTTTGGCCATGTGTAGGTCTTATAATTTACATTATCTTCCCATTTTATTTAAATCGTTAAATAATGAGGTCATCGCTGCATCATCATGATGTCATAAATAATTTAATTTATTTAATGTATGAAAATTATAAAAAAAATACTATGATGTAGAAAATTATATTATCTTTCCAATTAATATTTATAGTCAAAAATTTGATTTGTAAAACCCCATGTAAAAATTGTTTTAGTAAAATAACTCATGTTTGTGTCATTTTTACTTTAACATTAAATAAAAAGTTATTTATGTCATTTCCCAACCAAAGTGGCTCCATGGGGTCCCCAAGTTGACCCATTGATTTTCTGGGTCGGCCATGACACATCCAATTAGGGTAGGACATGTGTCTAGGTCATTTCATTTTATTAAAACATTATTCTTACCATAAACTACACTAATTACCTCTAATCGCGATTAAAAACTTACTAAGTTACTATTCATCAAAAAATTATTTTTATCCCATTGAACCACATTTTACTTCTTAATTACAACCATGTATGTCGGATTTTTGAAATTCAAAACACAAAGATGGAAAAATTTCATTTAAATGGAAAAATCAGTTTTTATAAGTACCACTTAGTGGTTTCACTATTCATCAAAAATTGAAGTTTTTCAGAAAAATCCCAAAAATTAACCCTAAGCAATATTTGATATTCCGAATTCAAAAATGAAGTCTATTTTAAAAAATTCAATCATATAAGTCACATTAATTAATTTAATAATTAATTTTCGCTGTCAGAGCAAATAGCGTGTTTTTATGAAACAATATGTATCAAAAGATTGACACTAGTTTAAGTCTGATTTCAAAGTGAAATTAATTCCAACGACCACTATTTTATTAAATGGTAAAAATATATTCTAATTTCACTTTAAAACCAATTCAAAAGATAATATAATCATATAAATAAATTAGATTAAAAAGAGGTTTTTAATTAAAATACAATATTTTACACTATTCATTAAAAAATGGACTTTATCGGAAAGATACCAAAAATTTACACAAAGTAAATATTGATGTCCCGATTATTAAGAAGAGTATTATTTGGTCTAATAGAATTTATATGAATGAACAAAACTATATTTAATGATGGTTCGCCATCAAAAGGTGATAAGTGAACCTTTAGTGAAAACTAGGGCATATACGCCTAAAATTGAATTCTATCCGTATTTTAAGCCTTTTTTATTGGATATATGTAAAAAAATTTAAAAACATATATAATAATATTTTAGTTATTTCTATCCATTCCTGCCAATACTACGGCTACATGTTAACTACCATTTAAAATAATATTATTTTATTATTAGAGTGCAACGTAAGATTCCCAAGAAACTCGTTGTTGCGTATTGGGTACGCCATCGAGCATAGAATCCCCTTTAAAGTAATATTAATATTTGATTCAAAAATATGGATAAATATATAGATTTCATATTATTTATTTACCTGGGGTGTTACATCCTTCCCCCCTTTTGTAAATTTCTCCTCACAATTTTAAAATTGGGCTTGGTAACATCCTTGAAAGTCCCACATCGGAACAAGAGTCGGTAAACCAATCACTTTAAAATAAAGGAAGATAAGTACAGAGGTCACCCGAGTTAACCCATACTAGGATTCCATGTAGAATAACATGGACATGGAAGAAAAAGAAAAGGGTCATGTTCTTGAGGGAGAGTGATAGTAAACATGTATAGGAGAAAGTTAACCATAAGAAAATCACAAACTTGTGATTAGTTAAATGGTATTCGATTCCCCAGTAGGAAAAGTTAATAGACAACATTTTTTTGAAGTTACTTTTTATTGAGGAATTTATTCACAAGGAAACATAATCACTTGTCATGTTGACTTTCAACTTTTACTAGATTCCTTAATCAAACTCATATTTTCTCCAAAAGACGAGTATTTAGGAAGACTTGTTCATATTAAGAGTACTATAATCAACTTCTAGAGAATCACCTAATACACCAAAGAGAACTATATACTTGACATTTATTTAGGCTTTAACCAAAACCAAAACCAAAAAGGTTAGTACAAGATCAGATAATTCAGAAAAGGATAACCCTTTAAAAAGAAAATCTATGCTTAATCTCCAAAATTAGTCCAACAAAACCCAAAGTTCAACGAGGACCATCCGATAAACAATTTGTCCATACAATTCTTCAATGTAAACCAATATATGATTGAAACCCAAATATTTTAAGGATTTAGTAACATAGTCTTCCAAGTTAAATCGTAACATTTATCTCCAAACAACATCAGTGGCTCCTAAAGTCTTGTATTGAAAAGTAATTAACCTAATAACATATCCTCCATGATAGGTTAATTATTTTCATAAATAACCCAAAATCAAATTACTCTTAATTCATAAAATCATATAACTAAAAAGAATCAGTCAAAATAACCAGGGACTTCACGTAGTCCAGTGGTAGGCGATAAATACCAGTCGCACTTTGGTTGTGGGTTCTATTCCCACACCTTTGTTCGACCTGACGGGTTGTCACACGGTCTTCGTGTTTTCCTTTATATAAAACTCCAAAAATAACCCTAACATGTTTTAACCTCAATCGTTTCCTTATACCTTTAATTTTCATCTGAATTTGTTACGACCTCAGCATCTTAATTCTTGAAGTCTTATTTCACCACCATAAGAAAAAATAAAACGATTCCCAAAATGAATAAAATCATACCTTGATCATGGCGTCCACTCGGTTTCATCATCATCTTGCTCACATAGGTAGAAGTCCCAAGGATTACAACAATGATTTAGTTATCCTTCAAAATCATTTTCTTCCTCCATCCAAATACACCTCGTACAACATGGGTCATATGAGTGTTCACAGAAAAACAGTTTTGGAAAATAATCACGTATGACATATAATTCCAAAACATCTGATAAAACATGATTTCTATAAAATAGTCGGACCGAAATTGAGTTGAAACATTCTATTATTGGTCCTTTTAAAATACCATAAGTATGTGATGTGAGACTATATTTTAAAAGAAAATATAAATGGGTTGCGCAAGGGTCTCCTTCCTCAGCACCATTTCTAAAATCATAATATGCTTCAAATTCTTGTGATAAGGTAAAATATTTGAAAATACCTTGATAATATTTACCTTTCTTGAAAATATGAGAATATTGTGAAAATAATATTTTTCTAAAAACAAACCATGATCCACAATGATAACGAGGTACAATGGAGGAGTTTGATATCTCAAACAACTGCTTGCAAGTGAGTTGTATGCTAGAAAATTTTTCACAATCATCCGAAGATGACTTTGCAATAATTATTGCAAGCATGTCATCAGGAAGAGATAGGAATGTCTTTTGAGATCCTTCTCCTTCCATTCGTAACAGACTTTACTTGACCTGAAAAAAAGTTATAAAACAAGGATTTAACTGAAATAATAGATATAGGGACTAATCATGTGTCTCACAAGAACTCCTAATCCCTAAAGTTGTCTAAACCGACCTCTGATACCAACTATAAGGCCCTAGCCTTAAACCTTACTTAATCTTGAGTTATTACAAGATTACACATTGAGGACCTTTTCGGGTTTAGAGTTTTAGAGATTTAGATCATAAAACTTTCATTACATTCCACATATAAACAAAGTGGTTACATAAAGATAGTATTCTTCATTCCCATCAATGGAAACACATATAAAATAAAACATGGATTATTTCGTGACACTTCCTTGACACTATCATCATATCATGTACCTTTCCCTTGACCTGTGAAAAACATTTCCAAAAAACATGGGATGAGCATAAAAAGCTCAGTAAGGGATATAAAAATATGGAAAGGAAACATGGGTACATATATACATAAGAATGAAATCATACATTACCCATAAAACATATGCACTTTAACATACCTCATCAAATCATGAATAAATCATAGAAATCATAAGACATAAAGGTAACTTGAGGCATTCATAACATCCTTACGTAGAGAGTAACACTCTTGGTTACGTTTGGAATACCCATCAAAGTATATTCTTTAAATCTCTTCGGAGAAACCTTAACGTTTCACTCCTTCACGTTACCCAATGCATTGGAGAGCTATATCGGGCTCACCCGCCCTTAGTCTATCACGGAACCACCCGTCTTCATAATAATGCCCAAGAACCTCAACATAATCGTATCACATAAAACATGCATAAAGGAAACATAACATTTCCACTTTTCAATCACAAGATATCAATACAACACATTGATATAAAAACATTATGAAAACCATTTTCAATACCAAAATAAAAGAAAAGTAAGACATGGTATTTATTTTTCTTTTAAAAAATGTATGGCTTATAGAGGAAGCCGAAACTCAAATAATGGTCACAACGGCGAAGAAGTCGTTGTCGCCGCATATGCACGAAAAAAACATTCCCTTTTGTCATTTAGTAAAAACTTCGTATAAAAAATATTCCTTTTGAATAAACATAAAAGTCAAAGGGGTTTATACACCGTATAAAAGAAGGTTGTGTATAAAACAAAATATGCCTCAATGAAAGGAGATTGAGACGAAGTCCCATACCTCGGGTCCGACATGACTCGATCGTTCTTTAATGTCCTGAATAATAAACTTGAGTTAATTTCTACTTTCTTAAGAACCTTTTTCAAGTTCATTATTCCTTTTATATCACTTATTACCATATCATGAACACTATGTAATTATTTAAGTTAATAACGGTCATTTTAACGATCATTGGTACTTGAGTCAAAAATAAAACCTTTATCATTACAAGTTGTTCATGTATCCATTACATCCAGAATGGTATTCATGATATAGATATCATATATGTCATATATATCCAGTACATTCATGCATTTATAATATTACATAATCATTTAGAGGTATGAAATGAAATGCACCGTTCATGGAGACGGTAAGCCGTACGTACGCATGAACGCTACTTTCATTTCTATTTCGTATTTTATAGAATGAAATCATAATTATATAAAGGTATATTATAATTAAAGTATAATATCATATATAATATCATAGTTACATCATTTATATGTCCCACATATGGTATTTAACGAATCAAATCACTTTGAGGGGGCGGTAGTCCGCACTTCCTTAAATGAAGATATCACGTTTACCTATAATGGAAACCATAAAGGTATGACCAAAAAGAAAAAAAACAGAAGCTTAAATAAAACATAAACATATTATATATCATATATAATTATAGTGAAATCTTAATGGCCACCTTTTAAGGTGTTAAAGGAATGTTGAACAATCATCGTTTCAGGAGGCATAAATTCGCCATCCACGGAAACAGTATGTTCGTTAACGAATAGATGTAGGTGTGTGTAAGTGTAGCTCGAATCCTTATTATAACAACATCCTAGTATATTCAGTATAATGGAGTTGTTACAAAAGAAAATAATAAAAAGAGTTTAGGGGGTTGGAGAAGCAAAATAATACAAAAGGACTCAAAAGAAGACATTACCATAAAATCGGGTAACTCCTTTTGGTTTGAGCTCAAAGGCTTCCTTGGGAAGAGTTATGCCCAAAGTGAGGCTTCAAGGAGTAAGAGAGGGAAGTTTAGAGACAAAATGGGCAGGGTTAGGCCGAGCCAATGGCTTTTGGAGTGTGGGTAAGGAGGTAGAGATGGGGGCCTTTTATAAGAGGAGAGGAGGGGCACTCTTGGAATGTAAAGATAAGTTACTTTATTTTAAAATGAGTTTCGGATTTAAAAGGTCACACATTGATATAATTAAAGTATAAGGTGATAAGGGTTATAAATCCACTCATCCAATTGGTTTTGGCCATGTTTAAGGCTTATAATTTACATTATCCTTCCATTTTGTTTAAATCGTTAAATAATGAGGTCATCGCTGCATCATCATGATGTCCTAAATAATTTAATTTACTTAATGTCTAAATATTATAAACAAAATACTATGATGTAGGAAATATTATTAGCTTTCCAATGAATATTTATGGTCAAAAATATGATTTGTATAACCCTATGAAAAAATTCCTTTAGTAAAATAACTCATGTTTGTGTCATTTTTACTTTAACATTAAATAAAAAGTTATTTATGTCATTTCCCAACCAAAGTGGCTCCATGGGGTCCCCAAGTTGACCCATGGATTGCCTTGGTCGGCCATGACACATCCAATGAGGGTAGGACATGTGTCTAGGTCATTTAATTTTATTAAAACATTATTCTTACCATAAACTACACTAATTACCTCTAATCGCGATTAAAAACTTAATAAGTTACTATTCACCAAAAAATTATTTTTATCCCATTGAACCACATTTTACTTATTAATGGCAACCATGTCTGTCGGATTTTTGAAATTCAAAACACAAAGATGGAAAAATTTCATTTAAACGGAAAAATCAGTTTTTATAAGTACCACTTAGTGGTTTCACTATTCATCAAAAATTGAAGTTTTTCAGAAAAATCCCAAAAATTCACCCCAAGCAATATTTGATATTCCGAATTCAAAAATGAAGTCTATTTTAAATAATTAAAAACATATAAGTCACATTAATTAATTTAATAATTAATTCCCACTGTCAGAGCAAATAGCGTGTTTTTATGAAACAATATGTATCCAAAGATTGACACTAGTTTAAGTCTGATTTCAAAGTGAAATTAATTCCAACGACCACTATTTGATTAAATGGTAAAAATATATTCTAATTTCACTTTAAAACCAATTGAAAAGATAATCTAATCATATAAATAAATTAGATTAAAAAGTGGTTTTGAATTAAAATACAACATTTTACACTATTCATTAAAAAATGAACTTTATCGGAAAGATACCAAAAATTTACACAAAGTAAATTTTGTTGTCCCGATTCTTAAGAAGAGTTTTATTTGGTCAAATAGAATGTATAAGAGTGATCAAAACTATATTTAATGATGGTTCGCCATCAAAAGGCGATAAGTGAACCTTTAGTGAAAACGAGGGCATATACGCCTAAAATTGAATTCTTTCCGTATTTTAAGCATTTATCTTTTATTGGATATATGTAAAAACATTTTAAAAAACTATAATAATATTTTAGTTATTTCTATCCATTCCCGCCAATACAACGGCTACATGTTAACTACCATTTAAAATAATATTATTTTATTATTAGAGTGCAACGTAAGATTCCCAAGAAACTCGTTGTTGCGTATTGGGTACGGCATCGTGCATAGCATCCCCTTTAAGTTAATATTAATATTTGATTCACAATTATGGATAAATATAAAGATGTCATATTCTTTATTTACCTGGGGTGTTACATCCTTCCCACCTTTTGGGAATTGCGTCCTTGCAATTTTAAAATTGGGCTTGGTAACATCAATGAAAGTCCCACATCAGAACAAGAGTCGGTAAAACAATCACTTTAAAATAAAGGAAGATAAGCACAGAGGTCACCCGAGTTAACCCATACTAGGATTAAATGTACAAAAACATGGACATGGAAGAAAAAGCAAATGGTCATGTTCTTGAGGGAGAGTGATAGTAAACATGTCTAGGAGAAAGTTAACCATAAGAAAATCACAAACATGTGATGGGTTAAATGGTATTCAATTCCCCAGTAGGAAAATTTAATAGAAAAAATTTTAGTTTTAAGTTACTTTTTATTGAGGAATTTATTCATAAGGAAACATAATCACTTATCATGTTGACTTTCAACATTTACTAGATTCCTTAATCAAACTCATATTTTCTCCAAAAGACGAGTATTTAGGAAGACTTATTCATATTAAGGGTACTATAATCAACTTCTAGAGAATCACCTAATCCACCAAAGAGAACTATATACTTTCCATGTCTTTAGGATTTAACCAAAACCAAAACCAAAAAGGTTAGTACAAGATCAGATAATTTAGAAAAGGATAACCCTTTAAAAAGAAAATCTATGCTTAATCTCCAAAATTTGTCCAACAAAACCCAAAGTTCAACGAGGACCATCCAATAAACAATTTGTCCATACAATTCTTCAATATAAACCAATATAAGATTGAAACCCAAATATTTGAAGGATTTAGTCACATAGTCTTCCAAGTTAAATTGTAACATTTATCTCCAATCAACATCAGTTGCTCCAAAATATCGTATTGAAAAGTAATTAACTTAATCACATATCCTCCATGATAGGTTAATCATTTTCATAAATAACCCAAAATCAAATTACTCTTAATTCATAAAATCATATAACTAAAAAGAACCAGTCAAACTAACCATGGAATTCACGTAGTCCAGTGGTAGGCGATAAATACCAGTTGCACTTTGGTTGTGGGTTCGATTCCCGCAGCTTTGTCCGACGCGACGGGTTGTCACACGGTCTTTGTGTTGTCCTTTTTATAAAACTCCAAAAATAACCCTAACATGTTTTAAACTCAATCATTTCCTTATACCTTTAATTTTCATCCGAATTCGTTAAGATCTCAACATCTTAATTCTTGAAGTCTTATTTCACCACCATAAGATAAAATAAAACGATTCACAAAATGAATAACATCAAACCTTGATCATGGAATCCACTCGGTTTAATCGTCATCTTGCTCACGTAGGTAGAAGTCCCTTGCATTACAACAATGATTTAGAGATCCTTCAAAATCATTTTCTTCCTCCCTCCAAATACACCTTGTAAATCATGGGTCATATGGGTGTTCACATAAAAACAGTTTTGGAAAATAATAATGTATGAAATATAATTCCAAAACATCTGATAAAACCTGATTTCTATAAAATAGTCAGACCTAAATTGGGTTGAAACTTTCTATTATTGGTCCTTTTAAAATAACATAAGTATGTGATGTGATAATATATTTTAAAACCAAATATAAATAGGTTGCGCAAGGGTCTCCTTCCTCAGCACCATTTTTAAAATCATAATATGCTTCAAATTCTTGTGATAAGGTAAAATATTTTAAAATACCTTGATAATATTTACCTTTCTTGAAAATATGAGAATATTGTGAAAATAGTATTTGTCTAAAAACAACCCATGATCCACGATGATAACGAGGTATAGTGTTGGAGTTTGATATCTCAAACAACTGCTTGCAAGTGAGTTGTATTCTAGAAAATTTTTCACAATCATCCGAAGATGACTTTGTAATAATTATTACAAGAATTTCATCAGGAAGAGATAGGAATGTCGTTTGAGATCCTTCTCCTTCCATTCGTAACCGACTTTACTTGACCTGAAAAAAAGTTATAAACCACGGATTTAACTGAAATAACAGATATAGGGACTAATGATGTGTCTCACAGGAACTCATAATCCCTAAAGTTGTCTAAACCAACCTCTGATACCAACTATAAGGCCCCAGCCTTAAACCATACTTATTCTTGATTTATTACAAGATTACACATTGAGGATCTTTTCGGGTTTAGAGTTTTAGAGAATTAGATCATAAAACTTGCATTACATTCTATATATAAACAAAGTGGTTACATAAAGATAGTATTCTTCATTCCCATCAATGGAAACACATTTAAAATAAAACATGGATTATTTCTTGACACTTCCTTGACACTATCATCATATCATGTACCTTTCCCTTAACCTGTAAAAAACATTTCAAAAAAACTTGGGATGAGAATAAAAAGATCAGTAAGGGATATAAAAATATGGAAAGGAAACATGGGTACATATATACATAAGAATGAAATCATACTTTACCCATAAAACATATGCAATTTAACATACCTCATCAAATCATGAATAAATCATAGAAATCATAAGACATAAAGGTAACATGAGGCATTCATAACATCCTTACGTAGGGAGTAACCCTCTTGGTTACGTTTGGAATACCCATCACAGTATATTCCCTAAATCTTTTCAGAGAAACCTTAACGTTTCACTCCTTCGCGTTACCCAATGCATTGGAGAGCTATATCGGGCTCACCCACCCTTAGTCTATCATGGAACCAACTGTCTTCATAATAATTCCCAAGAACCTCAACATATTCGTATCATATAAAACATGCATAATGGAAACATAACATTTCCACCTTTCAATCACAAGATATCAATACAACACATTGATATAAAAACATTATGAAAACAATTTTAAATACCAAAATAAAAGAAAAGTAAAAAATGGTATTAATTTTTCTTTTAAAAAAAGTATGTCTTGTAGAGGAATCTGAAACTCAAATAATGGTCACGGCGGCGGAGAAGTCGTTGTTGCCGCATATGTACGAAAAAACATTCCCTTTTGTCGTTTAGTAAACACTTCGTATAAAAAAGATTCCTTTTGAATAAACATTAAAGTAAATGGGGTTTATACACCGTATAAAAGAAGGTTGTGTATAAAACAAAATATGCCTCAATGAAAGGAGATTGAGACGAAGTCCCATACCTCGGGTCCGACTTGACTCGATCATTCTTTAATGTCCTGAATAATAAACTTGTGTTAATTTCTACTTGCTTAAGAACCTTTTTCAAGTTCATTATTCTTTTTATATCACTTATTACCATTTCATGAACACTATGTAATTATTTAAGTTAATAACGGTCATTTTAACGATCATTGGTACTTGAGTCAAAAATAAACCCTTTATAATTACAAGTTTTTCATGTATCCATTATATCCAGAATGGTATTCATAATATAGATATCATATATTTCATATATATCCAGTAAATTCATGCATTTATAATATTACATAATCATTTAGAGGTAAGAAATGAAATGCACCGTTCATGGAAACGGTAAGCCGTACGTACGCATGAACGCTACTTTCATTTCTATTTCGTATTTTATAGAATGAAATCATAATGATATAAAGGAATATTAAACTTCCAGTATAATATCATATATAATATAATTGTTCCATCCTTTATATGTCCCACATATGGTATTTAACGAATCAAATCACTTTGAGGGGGCGGTAGTCTGCACTTCCTTAAATGAAGATATCATGTTTACCCATAATGGAAACCATAAAGGTATGAACAAAAAGAAAAAAAAGAAGCTTAAGAAAAATATAAACATATTATATATCATATATAAATATAGTGATATCTTAATGGCCACCTTTTAAGGTGTTAAAATAATGTTGAACAATCATCATTTCGGGAGGCATAAATTCGCCATCCACGGAAATTGTATGTTGGTTAACCATTAGATGTAGGTGTGTGTAAGTGTAGCTAGAATCCTAATTATAACAAAATCCAAGTATATTTATGATACTGGAGTTGTTACAAAAGAAAATAATAAAAAGTGTTTAGGGGGTTGGAGAAGCAAAATAAAACAAATGGACTCAAAGGAAGACATTACCTTAAAATCGGGTAACTCCTTTTGGTTTGAGCTCAAAGGCTTCCTTGGGAAGACTTCTGCCCAATGTGAGGCTTCAAGGAGTAAGAGAGGGAAGTGGAGAGACAAAATGGGCAGGGTTAGGCCGAGCCAAAGGCTTTGGGAGTGTTGGTAAGGAGGTAGAGATGGGGGCCTTTTATAAGAGGAGAGGAGGGGCACTCTTGGAAAGTAAAGATAAGTTACTTTATTTTAAAATGAGTTTCGGATTCAAAAGGTCCCACATTTATATAATTAAAGGATAAGGTGATAATGGTTAGAAATCCACTCATTCAATTGGTTTTGTCCATATGTAGGTCTTATAATTTACATTATCTTTCCATTTTATTTAAATCGTTAAATATTGAGGTCATTGTTGCATCATCATGATGTCATAAATAATTTAATTTATATAATGTATAAAAATTATAAAAAAAATACTATGATGTAGGAAATCTTATTATATTACCAATGAATATTTATAGTCAAAAATATTATTTGTATTACCCCATGTAAAAATTGTTTTAGTAAAATAACTCATGTTTGTATCATTTTTACATTAACATTAAACAAAAAGTTATTTATGTCATTTCCCAACCAATGTGGCTCCATGGGGTCCCCAAGTTGAAACATGGATTTTCTTGGTCGGCCATGACACATCCAATGAGGGTAGGACATGTGTCTAGGTCATTTCAATTTATTAAAACATTATTCTTACCATAAACTACACTAATTACCTCTAATCACGATTAAAATCTTAATAAGTTACTATTCACCAAAAAATTATTTTTATCCCATTGAACCACATTTTACATCTTATTGACAACCATGTATGTCGGATTTTTGAAATTCAAAACACAAAGATGGAAAAATTTCATTTAAACGGAAAAATTAGTTTTTATAAGTACCACTTTGTGGTTTCACTATTCATCAAAAACTGAAGTTTTTCAGAAATATCCCAAAAATTCACCCTAAGCAATATTTGATATTCCGAATTCAAAAATGAAGTCTATTTTAGAAAATTAAAAACCTATAAGTTACATTAATTAATTTAATAATTAATTTCCGCTGTCAGAGCAAATAGCGTGTTTTTATGAAACAATATGTATCAAATGATTGACACTAGTTTAAGTCTGATTTCAATGTGAAATTAATTCCAACAACCACTATTTGATTAAATGGTAAAAATATATTCTAATTTAACTTTAAAACCAATTAAAAAGATAATCTCATCATATAAATAAATTAGATTAAAAAGAGGTTTTGAAATAAAATACAACATTTTATACTATTCATTAAAAAAAATGAACTTTATCGGAAAGATACCAAAAATTTACACAAAGAAAATGTTGATGTCCCGATTCTTAAGAAGAGTTTTATTTGGTCCAATAGAATGTATAAGAGTGATCAAAACTATATTTAATGACGGTTCGCCATCAAAAGGCGATAAGTGAACCTTTAGTGAAAACTAGGGCATATACGCCTAAAATTGAATTCTTTCCGTATTTTAAGCCTTTATCTTTTATTGGATATATATTAAAACATTTAAAAAATATATATAATAATATTTTAGTTATTTCTATCCATTCCCACCAATAAAACAGCTACATGTTAACTACCATTTAAAATAATATTATTTTATTATTAGAGTGCAACGTAAGATTCCCAAGAAACTCGTTGTTGCGTATTGGGTACGCCATCGAGCATAGAATCCCCTTTAAAGTAATATTAATATTTGATTCACAAATATGGATAAATATAAAGATGTCATATTATTTATTTACCTGGGGTGTTAAAATCATAATAAGGATTATGTAATATTCAAGGGTGAATATTGTTTTAAATAGTAGTTGTCGTATCTAAATTTCAATTATCATTTTTTTTGTCGATTAAGATACAAGTTTAAGTACCATTGGAAATTTATTTTAGAATTTGTATAAATATAGTAAAATTAAAACATAGGTTGATTATTTTTAAACTATGGTAATTTCAAATATGTCTGGGATGATCGAGGAAATACACTTGATGATATAATCACTTATTGTATTTTCATAATGTAACACCCCAATATTTCATAGTATGTTTTCTCATTAATGTAATTCAATAGCTTGCGCTACACACAACACCGAGTTCGAGCACACCCCAATTTACCAAACTAGCCATTAAAAAAGTTGTTGAGAATAGTATTAAATGTATTTAAAATTATATATACTCTATATAAATTTAAAATACATATTTTCTGTTTCTGAGCCATAATAGAAGAACAAATTCATTTTTTTAGATAAAAGAAGTATTTTTCAAAAAATGAATTTTACCTCCTTTTAATGGATAACCCTTTTAAATAAAACATTTAAACATTAATATATTAATTTTAATGAAATTAAATTATCTTTATAATCGAGAAATAAAAATTATGTTTCGATAACTTTTTGGTGTTTTTATGATAACATTCATATTTTGGTAAATAGTGAAAAATTCCAAATATTAATTGAAAATATCTTTTTAAATCAATATTATTTATAGTTTCAATTATATATTTGAATGGTTTGGAAGTATAATTAGTCTATATTTTCATTATTTAATAAAATATATGTTTTTTTATGTATTTCACATTTAAATTTGACATAAACACATGTCAATGTTTTGAAGTTTTTTACTTTTAAAAACTCAATTTTTTGGTTATGACAATGGGAATTAATTTTAATATAATAAATGAAACTTAAATGTTTTTAATTTGGTAAAATAGACTTCATTTATGAATTCATGATATCAAAATTATATTAGGATGCTTTTTTGGTATTTTTCTGAAAGCATTCGATTTGTTTGCGAATAATGGAAAACATTGTGTTATTATTTAAAATCGACATTTTATTTAAATAATTATTTATTTTATGTAATTTTTTTTAATTCAAAATTGATAAATAATAGCTATATATGGTTAATGAAATACATTGGACTCATTTTAAAATAAAATAAGATGTAGAAATTTTTTTGATCTTTTTACTGTATTTTACCCTCCTTCTCAGAGAATTTGCAAATTTTCATAAAACATAATTTTACTAATTTTGTGAGTTGAATTTCAAAAATTTGAGAGACATAGGTAATATTAGTAAGTAAAATGTGGTTCTATAAGATGAAATTAATTATTGGTGAAAATCAACTTTTGACATTTATTTACCTCGGTTAAAAGTAAATATAGTTATTAAAGGTAAAAATAATATCATAATTACATTAACACATGAAATAATTCTATAGGATATGTATAATTAGTAAAAAAACAACCTTAGGTACAAAATATGATCTTATTTGGTCCACTTCGATTATATTGTGACATTTATTATTATTTTACTTAACGAAGAGTTAAAAGAGTTAAATTCAATATTTAATAACAAAACCATTTTTAATATAGGGCTACACATAATATAAATTTGACTATAAATATTAATTAAAAATATAAAAATAATTAATACATAACTATATTTTATTTATAATTTTTATATATTATATAATATAATTTAATTATGCCACAATGATGATTCAGTAAATACCTTATTAATGAAATATTAAGAAATTCATATTATAAATATCCAAATAAATGTAAATTAAGACCTCTGATGAATTAAATAACTTTTATAGGTGAATATTATGTGTTAGGGTTGGTTAAATAAATTTTATTCTATGTGATAAAGTTTTCATGGATTTAAAAAAAATCAAATGATAAATAATGTCAAAATTGACATAAATGGGTTTTTTTAAAAACTATATTATTAATCGATATAATATTCCTAAAAATTTATGGTTCTTCCAAAGGACTTATATAAGGTTATATATATTAATAATGAACCACATTGGGTTCTCTTGTTCTGTTATAATATTTATAATAACAATATAATATTAAAATACAAAGAGACATGGTAAATGTCAAACTATTTAACTAAGAGTTATATCTAAAAAGAAGTTTAATATAATGACCAAAACCTATATAAAACCAATTGGTTGAGAGGTTTTATACCCATCCCCACCTTCTCTTAGAAATAATTTATTTTTGAGCCATTAGAAACTGATAATGATTTTATTATATAATAATATTTCAAACTTTTCCTAAAGTGACCCTCATCGCTCTTATTAAAGGGTACTTCTCCTTCTCTCAATTTCACACCTCCAAATCCATTTGGATCGGCCAAAAACATCCCAAATATCCGTCCAAAATTCTTTCATTCACCTTATAGGCTTTTATTTGGTCACAAAGCAAACCTATGTATCCCTTTTGATCAAATCAAAAGGAATAATCCGAAGAAGAGATAAATATTTCTTCCCCTCTATCAGGTTCTTCTCTTCTTCCACTTCCTATTACATTGTCGTTTACATACCAAAATAACAAATAAAGTACCTCCTACATACTGTGAATTTTAATAAATATGGTAGAACTATATTTGTTATTCTATCCATTCTCTAAATGACAAAGTCACCATAAGTGTGTACATATGGCTTACCATCTCCACGTTTTGGTGTAGTTTGTTATTCAAACACATCATTATTCAGATGGGTATAATAATGGGTATAAATAATATAAATAATAAACATAACATGCTAATTATTCTGTATATATGATATACCATCCAATTAAAAACGTTTTCAGCATCAATATAATGATATTGTCGCTTGAGCGTACATACGGATTACCGTCTCCACGATGCGATGAGATTCGTTACCACTTTCACAATTGAACAATGAATATAAAAATATATATTATTAAAAAGTATTAAATATATGAAATAATAATGATACTGGTTATATATATATTTACTTCCATATAACTTATTCCCTTACTTCTGTTCAATATGATATGAAAATCGAAACAACGTTTATGTGTACGGAAGACCTACCATCTCCATAAACGGTGCCTTAAATTTCAATAATAAAACTATTATAAGTATTTATATTCTATATACTTATGATATATAAATCACGGATTATATCTTGGATGTATTTAAGTGATGATATAAATGATACAAGTTAAAAAATGTACGATAAAGAAAGCGATTATTACCCAAAATGTTAATTTAACATGGAAATAATTTTTAAATGGGAATTTTAATGTCATAAATGAATCATGTATGTTATTGTAAATATCAATATGGTTCTATTATAATTTAATAACATAATATTGTCATTATACAGGAAATTAAACGTACCCTCAACCAGAGGAAAGATCATCATAAGGGTTAATTCTACAATCTATTTACATATCTGGGGTTGTAAATAGGTAAATATCTATTGGGAAATCATTATAATCCACATCCACATTCCGTAAAAATAATTTCAAAAGGAATATTGTAAGGTTTTTTGGAAGGTACTATTTAACTAGATCATCATTTTAAGTGGTTTAAATATTTATTCTTTTAAATCATCCTCATTAATTTCCATGTTTTCAAAATGGTTTTTAGGGATTTGTATATATGGATATGAATGTTTTTAAAGTGTTAATTCCATTCAAATGTTTCAAACTGTTATGGGACACTTTGATTGAATATTGTATTTAAATGTCATCCTTTTTTAATAGTGTGACTTTTAAATGTTTTTATTAAAAGGGATATTTCGCTCAAAGTGTTTTACAAATCATTTTCATCTATGTCAACATCGTTAGATGGATTTTAAACTTATTTTAAGTTGAATTATTATGATACAAATATTCCATATTGTATTGAAGGTTTTGTGAAATGTTTGATTGTGGATGTGTTATTTTTATACCATTCATGGTTTATAGATAATGTATTGTCATTTCATATGAATGTTTCAATACAAATGATTATGTTATATTAAAACCTTTTCATATGAGGAATGCATTAGACATAGAATCTGACGGGTGAAGCCCGATATAGATCCTTGATGCATCGGTAGGTCTCATGAGACCAACTAGTGTCATGGAAAAAGGCCTTGAAAAAATATTATTTGTAGTTTTTCCCTATGGGCTTGACTATGTGGTAATAAAGTCTAGAATTATGCATTCTAACATTATAAAATTGAATATTGATATTACATGTGATTATTCGACTATTATAATATCCATGTGGATAAGTAAATTGAATTATTTAAATTATCTTTTCCATATTATACTAATGTTTAATATTAAAAGGTTTTTGTTTTAGTTTTACACATTTTATTAAGTTTTTATGTTAATTTATGAATGTTTCCGCTATATTGTTATCCTTACCAAGCATTTGAGCTCACCACTTTCTATGTTTTTTCCCAGGATTCCATGAAATGTATTATGATTGATAACTGGGGTTAAGCTATGTGATTAATGGAATTCTCTAAGGATCATTGATTTAGTGTTTTATTTTCTAATGGTTAATGCAACATTCATGTATGTAATCTATTTTCCAAGACTACTAAACTGATCGGTCTTTTGGGACTTCATTTCATGTAATCATGACAATGTTATGTAATAATGCACAGAATCCGAGGTTTTGGGGTCAGGGTGTTATAGTTGGTATTAGAGGAATTTTAGTACGAACCCTATATGTTAGATTTATAAAAACAATGATTAGAGAACATTACCCTACGATAGACTTTGAGGATTAGTATAGAATAACTTCTTATAATTTTGGTAATGTATAGAATTTATGTATTTTCCATGAAATACATCTCTATCTGGAAATGAGTAGGTAGAGGTGGATTTGGAACAGATGTACCTAGGAGTGAAAACACCGACAAGGAGTTCTGATCTTGACCCGGGGTATCCTGGTACACAACAACAAGACTTATTGCACTATTGGTTACGACACTCTTGGGGGATATGCTTATGATAATTCTCATTTCCAATACAATCAATTATAAATGATTTAGAAGTAAATACTTCCTAAAAGAAAACTTCTTATGATTATATATTATGTGCATACTATTTTTAATTTACGTTAGGTATTTTACAAGTCTGGAATTATGCACTGTGATTCATAAACTAATCTGGTGTATGTCATTATTTATAAGTGGCGCCTTGTATAAGGAATGAGAATTCTAGCAATACACCTGATAGAAATATTCGAAGGATCATATCATTCATGGAATTAAGCCAACATTTAAAAGGGAAATAGTTACCCCAATATTCTCATCATATTAAGAAATAGTATCATATGTTAATATAATATGTAAAAAATTCTCTGAGTCCTATGGATTTGAAGGGAGGAAAGAGAATAAAATTATGGTAGAGGGAGAGATAGATAATGGGAAGAGTAGAATGAAAGATATTCCCATATGTGATAATTGTGCAAATAATCATCTTGGTAAATTCTTGAAGTGAATGGGAGTTTGTTATAAGTGTGGAGAAAAATGACCCCATGAATGTGATAACAAGGGTTAGAAAAAGGTTTCAAATTTACAATGCATCATTTACAAGGATTTGGGACACTACGTGAATCAATGTCCAGATCATCAGGTTATACCTCAAATGCTGTTGTTGGATAATAATCAAGATATTTTATTATCATAGATGAAGAGTGGTGACTAGTGTTCTTATGTTGATATTAAAGAATTATTTCATTTCAGTATTGTATCAATGATGTTCTGGTTATTATAATCATGGATTATATAACTATTGTACCAATGTACTATTTCTTTGAGGATTTGAGATTGTGTGGTACCAAGAAAAGTGACACAATATCAAGATAATTTTTTAGGAAAATACATGGTTGATGAAAAGATAAGACTTTAATATAGTCTTGATACTAAGGTATTGGCTTTGTAATAATATATTATTGATTTGGATAAATTATATTGGATATTATTGACATCCTTGGAACTGATAAATTGTTTGTTTATTCAGTCATTGTTGGAGTTTACTACATTTTTGGATAGAATGAGTATATCAAATATTCTATAAGGAATATGAGATCATGGGTGTAATCAATAAGGTTTTATGGTAACTCAGAGTGATAATGTGTTTTAATAGAATACATGATGAAGGTATTGAAATGTTATTATGTGGAAAATAGGATACTTATTGGGTTTACCTTCCTTATAAAATTTGGACTATGACTTTGGAAAAAATTATTTTGTATAGGTCTAAAGGTTGGAGTTAATTACGTTTGAAATTGGATAAAATTGTTATGGTTAAATTATTTCTTCATATTTTTGTATTGTTATAAAAAAGGGTAACCGGAAGGTCGGGCGACAACCCATCACTTCCGACAAGGGCATGGAAAAGGAAACCGCAACCAAAGGGAGACAAGGTTGAATTCCCTGCCACATACCTATGTGATTTCCTGGTATGTGTAATGTAGTTTTTTTAAATAGTATAACAAATTAATTATAAATTCACTATTTTGGGAAACCTATACGATTATGATAAATATAATATTTTTGAATGCTAATATCTTTTGTAGTGAAAGGAGAGTTTGTGGTAGGAATTAGTTGAAGGATGATACACTAATTATCAAGTATATATTATTCCACTTATTCTATGAATAAATTAATTATTAATATTTAGGAAGGGATCTTAAAACCAAAAATGTGTTATCCTAATACCATATGTTTTGTTGAACATGTGATATTTTACATCATCTTAGATTCATGTCTTTGAGGACCTCAATTTTACACTTATTTTTGATTTATGAACTCAATCGATCCATATAAATATTTATGTTTTCCTTCCAGTTATGTGTCTCTAATATCCACCAATGTTCTTCTAATCATGATCATAATTTGGTGGAGACGTTTTCAATTCCCTTTCCCTCTTATTAAGGCTAAATTTTATTGACCCAATTTCTAATGTGGGTTTTACACAAAGAAATTTTTCTATTTTTAAACATTTATTTTTAAAGAAAAATTTCAAATTGAGAGGATGAAATTTATTGAATGATGGGAGAATGTAACACCCCAAGATTTCATATTACGTTTTCTCATTAATGTAATTCAAAATCTAGCATTACTGGCAATATCGAGTTCGAGCGCACCACAATTTACCATTCTGGCCATACCAAAAGCAGTTATGGAAAGTATTAATTGCATTTTGAATCTTATATAATCTACATAATTATATCATAGATATTATTTGTTACATAGATATTATATATGAACAAATTAATTTTTTCAGATAAAAGAATTATTGTAAAAAAATACATTTTTCGGCCTTTTAATGGAGAATGCTTTTTAAAAACAACATTTGACAGTTTTATATATTAAATTAAATGAAATTAAAATTTTCTTTATAACAGAGACATAAAAATTTATTTTTGATAAATTTTAGGTTTTTTTCTGATAACTTTTATATTTGCATGAATTGTGAAAAAAACTAAATTTTAATGGAAAAAACTTTTTAAATAAAAATAATTTATATTGTTCAATTATATATATGAATGGTTTGAAATTATAATTAGATTATATTTTTATCATTTAATACAATATAGATAATTATAAGTAATTTCATATATAAATTTGACATAAAAAATGTTAATCTTTGAACTGTTTTTTACTTTTAAAAACACCTTTTTGGTTTTGACAATGAGAATTAATTTTAAATTAATAAATGAATTATAATTATTTTTAATTTGGTAAAATATACATCATTTTTGAATTCAGAATATCATAATTATCTTATGGTTATTTTTTGGTATTTTTCTAAAAACTCTCAATTTTTGGCGAATAATGAAAAACACTTCATTGTTATTTAAAACCGAATTTTATTTAAATAATAAATTATTTTATTTAATTTTATTTTATGTAAAAATAGATATATAATACCTATATAAATCTAATGTAATTCATATGAGTCATTTTATAATAAAATTTAATGTATAATGTTTTATTGAACTTTTTACCGTCTGTTACCCAACTTCTAGAAGCATTTGAAAATTTTTATAAAACATAATTTTACCACTTATGTGAGTAGAATTTCAGTAATCTGAGAGACATGGTTAATATCAGTAAGTATGATTTTTTTCAATAAGATGAATACAATTTCTAGTGAATAGTAACTTTTTACTTTTATTTACCAGGATTAAAAGTAAATAGTCTAATTTGGGGTAAAAATGATATCAAAATTACCCTAACAGATGTCATAATTCTATTGGATAAGTATAATTAGACCAAAAAGATTGTAGGAATAAAATATTATTCTTTTTTATCCACATGGATTAGATTAGGACATTAATTATTAATTTATTTTAAGAAGAGATAAAAAAGATAAAATCAATTTTTAATAACTAAACCATTTTTAATATAGGGTTGCAGACAATATAAATTCAATTCTAAATATTCATTAGAAATGTAAAATTATTTCCTACATAATTTTATTTCATTTATAATTGTTAGAAATTAAATAATTTTATTTATTTTTGACATAATGATGATGTAATAATTACCTTATTAATGAAATTTTAAAACAATTGATATTATAAATATCCAAATAACTGTAAAATGAGACTGATGATGAATTAAACTAATTTTATAGGTTAATATGACATGTTAGGGTTGTTTAAATAATTTTTAATCTATGTGATAATGTTTTTAGGGATTTCGGAGAAATAAAATACTATGTAATTTCAAAATTGACATAATGGAGATTTTAAAACAAATAATATATTATTAATTGATAAAATATTCTTAAAACTCTAAAGGCCTGCCAAAAGACATAGTTAAGGTTATATATATTATTAATGAACCACATGGGGTTCCCTTGGCTTGTTATAGTATGTTTATTAACCATATAATATAAGAATACAAAGATACATGGTAAATGTCAAACTATTTATCTAAGAGTTAAATAAAAAAGATAAGGTTAATATGGTGGCCTAAACCTGTATAAAACATTTTGGTTGATAGTTTTTTGACCCATCCCCACATTATCCTCGAAATAATTCATTTTTTAGCCATTAGAAACCGAAATAATTTTATTACAAAATAATATTTCAAGCTTTTCCTAAAGTGACCCTTACCTCTCTTATAAAAGGGTATTCCTCCTTCTCTCAATTTCACACCTCCAATTCCATTTGGCTCACCCACGCCCTACACAGATATCCTACCAAAATTCCTACATTCATTCTAGAGGCCTTAATTTGGTAATAAATCCAACTTATGGGGCCCTTTTGATCAAATGAATAGGAATAAATAGAAGAAGAGGTAAATATTTCATCACCTCTTTCAAGTTCTTTTCTTCTTCCACTTCCTCCTTCAATGTTGTTTCCAAACCAAAATAATATATCTTGAAAATTCTACACACTTTAATGTTATTATGAATATGGTACAACCATATTAGTTATTCTATCCTTCCTATAAATGACAAAGTCACCATACATGCATACATACAGCTTACCGTTTCCACGTCGTGGTGTAGTTTGTTATTCAAACAGTTCATTATTTAGATGGGTATAATAATGAGTATAACAGATTTAAATGATAAATATAACTTGTTATTTATTATTTATATATGATATAACATTAAATTTCAGACTATTTCACCATCAATATAATGATATTGACGCGCGTGACAACTTACGGATTACCGTCTCCACGACGTGATGAGATTAATTCCCACGTTCACCATTCAATGATGATTATAAAGAAATATTATTAATAAGTATGTAATATATGAAATAATAATGATACAAGATATATATATATATATATATATATATTTGTACTTACATATATCTTATTCAGTTACTTCCATTCAATTTGATATGAAAACGAAAACAACATTTATGCGTATGTACGGCCTACCATCTCCATAAATGGTGCCTTCCATTCAATATATCTATCTATTATGAATATTTATATTCTAAAAATATATGATATATAAATCAAGATTTATATTTTGAATGTTTTGAAATCATGATCTAAATGATACATGTTAAAACATATAGAATAAAGAAAGAAATTATTACCCAAAATATTAATTTTACATGAAAACCATTATTAAATGGACATTATAAAGTCATAAATGAATCATGTATGATATAATATATAAAAATATGGTTCTGGTATAATTTAATTACATTGTATGGTAATTATACGAGAGGTTAAATGTACCCTCGACCAAAAGAAATTGTAAGGTAAGGGTTAATTATAAAATCGCTTTACCTATCCAATGTTGTTAATGTATATGTATCTACTAAGACCTCATTATCATCCACATATGTGTTTCATAAAAATATTTTCAAAAGGAATATTTTATGGTTTAATGGAAGGGAATTTTTTGCTAGATCTTCATTTAAAATGGTTTAAATATTTATTACTCCAAATCATTCTCATTAATTTACATGTTTTCAAAATGGTTTTTATGGATTTATTTATATGGACATGAATGTTTTTAAAATGTTAATTTCTTTCAAAAGATTCAAATTGGTATGGGTAACTTTGATTGAAAAATGAATGTAAATGTATTCCCTTCTATAATGTGTGACTTTTAAATGGTTTGATGAAAAAGATATATTTCTCTCGAAGAGTTTTACAAATCACATTCATCTATGTCAACATCCTTTCAAGGATTTTAAATTTGTTTGAGGTTGATTTATTATGATAATAATCTTCATTAAATTATTGAAGGTTTTGTGATATGTTTGACTATGGATGGGTTATTTTTATATCATTCATGGTTTATTGATAAAGTATTCACATTTCTTATGCTAGTTTTAATATGAATGTTTATGTTATGTTTAAACATTTTCATATGAGGAATGAATTGGACTTATAAAGTGATGGGTGGAGCCCGATATTTCTCTTCGATGCATCGGTAGGTCTCATTAGACAAACTACTATTTTGGCATAGGTCCTTAAAAAAATCGTATTTATATTCTTGGAACAGGGCCTTGACTACGTGGTTATACAGTCTAGAATTATGGATTCCATCATTATGAAATTGAATATTGATATTAAATGTGATTATTCGACTTGTAGAATATCCATGTGAATAAGTAAATAGAATTATTTGATTTATCATTTCCATATTATGTAGAATTTAAGTTTAAAGTGATTTTGTTTTAGTCGTATACATTTCCTTAAATGATTATGTTTACTTATAAATGTTTCTGTTATATAGTTATCCTTACTGAGCATCTGAGCTCACCCCTTTATATGTTTTGTTTTTTCCAGGATTCCAAGAAGTTTATTATGATTGATAAGTAGGGTTAATCTATATAAATAATGGCATTATCAAAGGATCATTGATGTTTTTTTTTATTTTCTAATGTGTAATTCAACGTTCATGTATGTAATCTATTTTCCAAGATTGATAAACTGATCGGTCTTTTGGGACTTGAATCATTGTAATCATTCCAATGTTATGTAATAATTCATTGACTCTAGGATTCTAGGGTTGGAACATTACACAATTTATAATGAGGCCACACCAAGTCTAGTAACCATTATTAGCATTGTGGTATAGAAAACCAAATCCATATCTCAGTAGAAACAAGATTACCATGTGAGACTAACAAGTCCAGTGTTAGTAGTTGGATCTAGTGATAATTAGGGCCCTTTAGAGTTAGTCCCCTAATACCAACTATGATGAAAATTTTATTACTGTAATATCAATATTATGGAATATTAAATATTTTATTTTTTCAAGATGATTGTTATTCTTTTTGACATTTATGGGATAATATTATTATGGTACTTATCACACAGAAATGTTTTAAAATTTTCTCCCACTAATGTGACGATAGATGCTCATTGATATTATTATTATATATATAATATAATGTTAAATTTTATCATGTAATGGGATGGAAATGATATAGTCTACTAAAGGTGGAGACCCATAATACTTTGAGAAACCTTTTCATAATATTTCACTTGGAATCTTTTAGAGAAAAATATTTTCAGAAAAATGACTACAAGTAGGAAATACGTATTTTTGTGGCATTGAATGTTATTATATGAGGACATTTTTATTGGTCCTTATACTTTAGAATTATTTTTAGGTACTTCATGAGTCATATACTTTAATGTAGTGACTAAAACATTGACTTTATATTTTTATGGGTGGTAGGATGAATTGGGTGCATCCTAAGTAATATTATATTAAGGAATAATGTATTATAGCTTTGTCCCTTATGTTATTTAGTTAATTTTCATATCCTAATGAATTTTATGGGAATATAACATCTTAATTTAATACATGGGAATAATGTAATTTTGGTATGTCTATTTCCAAAAAGTAAAAGAAAGAGATATCGAGCACATAGGTTGATGTCACCAGAATGAAACTTGATTGATAAGATATATTATGAAAATATATTATATTAAATAATGTATATTTTTATGTGTGCATTTTCTTTATGACATTTAATTTCTTTTTCTATGAGTTCCTTGGCCCATTTCTAAACACTAACCTAGGATTTTTGTGTAACAACATAATGCCCCGAAGAAAGTCAACAGATGAGTCACATATTATGTTTATTCAGAACATTAGTAAAATTATGTTCCAATTTAATCTATTAATTAACTATTATCCCCAATAATTGTTTACTTATTTATTATTTTTAGTTGATTTGGTACATTCAGATACTAGTTATTCGATAGAATATGATGTGAGATGGAAAATAAATTATTTTCATTTTACAAGGTAAGTACTAACTATGATAATATATTATATTTCTTTATTCAAGTATATTAAGAAGGTATCAAATATATATTCATCTGGTTACATTAATATTCAATAAATATTAATTCATTGGTTTTTCAAATATAATATTTATTTATTTATTTTTGACTAATGAAATGATATTTATTTATTAAATAAATAATCCTTATTTATGGTGTTGTAAATATTTTGATTAATGAATAAATGATTTTAAATATTAGGCAGGTGATATCATATTAAATAATTTTTGGATAAATATTATTATTTTTATTTGTGGATTTTTTTTTTCTTTCCAGTTAGTTCATGACATGGAAATAATAATTTTATTATTATTTACACATAAAGTTCAACAATGGGTAAGAAAAACAATTACAGACATGATAAAAAATCAGAAATAAATAAAATTGACAAAATCACTAATTAATTTACATATATATTTGATGCAATGAAATATATATATATATATATATTACACAATGTTGTAATTTAGAACTAAAATTTTCATATAAATAACAAATTATTAACTAAGATTTATATTTAATTTTCATTTCCATTAAATATTTTATTAATTTTAATCTATTATCAAATATCAAATTTAAATATCTACTATAATATTTATATTAAATATAAAGTATTTTATTTATAAGAAATTTAATTTTCCTAAATTATTATATTATTAATGTTTTTATTTGAATATTTGTGTATAAATTTTTATATATTTTAAAACTTATATAGATAATAATTAGACAAATTTTTGGAATATAAAACAACCAAAAATATTAGTAACCAATATATGCTAAAACTAACCAAAAATAATTTTTAAAAAATTGAGAAAACACATAAAAATGTTTTAAAAATACCAAAAAAAATTTTAAAACCCGTAATTGTTATAATTAATCAAACATTAAATATGTTAATATTTTTGTTATAATAAAAATATCAAAAAAATTATTCCAAAAATTATTAAAAGTTGTTAATATAATTGAACTAACATATTTCTTCATAAAAATACACATATATTTACAACATCCAATAATAGATATTTATTAAATATAATATTATATATCATGAAAATGAAAAAATATTTTATAGATGGATAAAAATGATATTATCATCGAAGGTCATGGATTAGAGATTAGATGAGCCTCCCTTGAAGGATCTACAACTCCTGGATTAAAAAAGAGAGAGATCACATTATAGGGGTATCTTGGATTGTGAAAGATAAGGCTTGGGGATGTAGGATGCCTTACGAAATTTGGAAAAGGATGACGCTTCATGGAATCCAGTAAAAGATCACAACCGAAGGAATGGATGGCATGAAGGTGAGAGTGGGGGAGGGAATCCGGAATCAGGTATCACTGAAGGGGAATATACTAGAGAGAGGAAGTGGAAGAGGAAATTTTGGGGGATCCTTGGAAGGTTTTATCTTAGATAATACCCTCTTTTAAAATAATACTAAAAAGAAATATTTTAGGTGTGTAATTTTCTTCTTTAGAAAGTTTTTAATGAAGGAATATTTCAAAAAATTGAATTTTTTATTTTTTTTAAAACAATACCCTATATTATATTGCACATTTATTATAATAGTGTCAATGGGGGTGTTTTATAAGAAACATCCACTCTTCAACTGAAAATCATCTACAGATTTCAATATATATATAATATGGTTTTTTATAAAAAAAATATTATTATATGTTGTTTAAGATGGGTTCCACAAATGATATGTGTTGATTATAATATCTTTTAGTAATTCACATTCCACAAGTGGTGCGACTAATTAGTCTTCGTGGTTTGGATGATGGAGATGAGTGGTGGTGGTAGGGGGTCTGGTTGTTCATATCACTTTAATTCAAGTTGGTGTGCATTAACATTTTGGATCATTCATCTTTAGATATCATATTTTGATGAATAGGATTTTGGCATTTGATTCTATTTTACATTCATGTATAATGATTGGTTGGGGCCTTTTCTATCCGAATATCCTAGGAGAAATTACATGGCCATCCATCTAGGCATGTAATCCTGAAAGACTACTTCTATTTGGTAGGTGTTTGGGAAACAGAGGAGTACCCATGTCCGACATCACCTAAATCAATGATTTTATGTCTCAAAAACACCATTACATGGTTTTATATACCATTAATAAGTTCTCTCAAATGATGTTGTATTATACTCTATTTAATGATTATATTTTTCTTCTTAGATGTTGATTTTATAAATGGATTCACCTCTTCATTTGGTTTTCCTTTCAACACATTTGGGGGAAGTATTATCTCATCATACTCTCTTAAAACTCTCTCAACCATATATTGAATTCCCATGAAATCATTTTTTGATTAATATTTTATTGTACATTATTATCCACCATAAAATATCAATAAATAATAATTTTCAAAAATTTTAAGCATTTTCTGTATTATTATGTTTACTATAATATATTTACACCTCAAACAACATGGTTTATTATCCCATTTTGGATAATAGATTCTGGATCCTTTGAGTGTAATTATACTTGAACCAAAACTTATGTAATACCTATTAACATGGAATAGTTTGGACATCTCTACAAAATTATGTTCACTCAACTCCCACATCTCTTTTATATCATCACATTCACTTATAACCAACTAAAAATTTATAGAAGAACCTTAATATGTTGTATATTTATAACACCAAATATTTATCTCTTTTGGATAATTATTCAAATCCAATATTCTCATAATTACTTATTAGACTCTTTAACATGTCCCCCCTGAGCTAAATTAACATTCCCAATATTATTCCTATTTTGATTTGTTGGAAAATCATTTGTATGTCATGAAATTCAATTTTTGGGTAATTTCACTCCAACAAAATCATTCATGGATATCATTTTCTTTCTCGCTGACTACCCAAATGACTAATGAAATCATTTAACTAATCTATAATCAAACATTTGTCATGCCTAATTTATGAAACAATAGTGAGTAAAAAATAATCTATTATTCCACTTACTATTCACTAACATCAAATCCCCGATTCCACCTTTTCAAAGATTCAAAACTAAATTTTAATCTTCATACTATTCAAATATTCATCATGTATAATATTTCAAACTATATATATTAAATATTTTAGTGAATAACCCCATCAACAAAGAAATCTATATCTCATTTTTCCTCTAAAAGTGTATTTTACATGTCTCTGCCTTAGAGAATAATACTAAAGAAAATGAATCATTAAGGAATTGGTCCTTGTTAAGTCTATATTAATAAAAACCATATTTTTGTAATAAATATATTGGGAGGGGGGATTATAAAATACTTTTAAGATGAGTTAGGTGGCTGATCTCTAAAATTAAACCAACCCTTTTTAATATTTTTGTATGGCTGATAGTTTTGTTAAAATATTCACAACTCATTAATTTAGTCAACTATGACCCACCTTTTTGATATCCTGTCTAGTATATTTATTTAAAAAAAATGTTTTATTCCCACTATTGTATCAATGAAAATAATATTTTTTGAAATAAATTTTCATTATTTATATTGAGTGTGTCATTATCCATTATTTATTTCTCTTCATCATTACACCACATAAATAACTCCTCATATCATTTAAATAGTTCATTGTGACATGCATATCAAATATATTTTAATTTCATCTTTATGAAAGACATCCATCAAATCATATTGGTAAAATTTGAAAAAATTTCAATGATTTGGATTTTTTTGATGTTATTTGAGAGCCTTGTAATATTTTTTTAATTCCTTTCATGAATTTTATTATTAGAATCTTCATCAGTATTGGATATTTTCATGACTCACATTCCTATAAAAATATATTTTTATGGAAAATGTGAAAAATCATTGTCTATGAATTGTTAAACATCTAAAAAATTTACTTTCTTATTTTATTCTCTATTTTTTAATATAACTTCAATTATTTTCGTTATAAAAGCCACATATTCATGAGGGGATTCAATACTCATTCATTATTCATCGATGAAAAAATTAACGTCATTAATTAACTAATTATATACACTGATTTTCCCTAAGAAATATTATAAAACTTCAAAATTTTTATTCTTAATATTTCTCTCCTCAACTAATTATTCCATTATTATGATCCTAGCTTCATGCACATAAATATACATATATGAATCCTTCAATAATATAACAATCATTTTATTCTATATCTCATGGTTATATATCTCATCATAATTAGCATTAAGATAAAATTAATGGTTGAAAAAACATACTATTAGTTCTTTATATTTAATTTTTGTTTTATATTCGTCAACTATTTCTATCATCAAAGCCTACGAGATATATTTGAAAAAACATATTTCTCAATAAGGTATTTGAAAACATCTTAAAATTTTCTCACATAAAATGTTCATTGTAATTTTCTTCTATATTTCTTATTAAATACCTATTTTGAATTTATTTTATGGATAAATTTCATTATTCTTCTTTCAGAGAAGTTAATACCAATTCTTAATTTATCCTTTTCTCTTGGAAAACTTATTGTTATGTGACCAATATTTCTATATTATAGTTGTAAACATTCCTCATTTTATTTTTCAAGACAATAGTGATTGAAATTCATGAATTATATCTTCATCTTATTCCACTTCATGGTAAACTGAGGATTCCCCATCACCATTAAATCTATCTATGTGGGTGGATGAATTTTTATTTCTATATCTAAACTCTTATCTTTTTTTACACAAAGATACTATATAGAACAAAAAATGATACCTTGGTATGAATTTATTATTTAATAATTCATATATTTAATTATAAAAAGGTCAAAATATCCTCACGAACATGTGGACTATTTTACAATCTTTTTTCTCCATTCCAATCCTTTATATAAAGCTAACTACTTCATTAATTCAATTGAACAAGTTAATAAAAATTTAATTGGGGTACATCATAATTTCATAAAATTAATTGAATTAAACATAAATTATAACCTCCCCTCCACATTTTTTCCATCATAAATATTAATAAATTTCACCCACAATCCACTAAAGGAGTTTTCCCCATCACCATCATAATGATTTGGTTTTTTAGATATCAAAATAAAGGGTTTTATTCCTTTTTAATAGTTCTTAATATTTATTTTCATAAATTAATATAGTTACTTTACATTGGGTTATTTATTTAGAATCAAGGAAATTAAATATTGAATACATCCAATCCAAGACATCATAGTTTTGACATCATTTGTTTAAATATTATTTGATAGTTATTCATGTTTATGATTAGTACATTTTTATGTGAAAATATTCTTCATATAAAATAATTTTTATATATTGTTATTTAGATAAGAATATTTTAACTATGATAACTATTATTTTAATCATTGAGGGCCCAGAATACATTATAATTGTGGTAAATTTGTATATTTATTTATTTTCACCAAATAGATATTCTTCTTTTGTTAATAATTTTTTAGGAATATATAATTCAATCCATGAAATTATAGAATCCATTAATGTCAAATAATGTGTAAGGGAATGATGGATTTTTACGAACTCCCCCAATTAGGTTATTTTAAAAAAAATACACATGATAATGATTTTTACCCACAATCAATAAAAATAAAATTTTAAATTACAGTAATTAGGAATGTAACTGTGGATTAGTTGAAAAAAATTAAATTCCTTTTATGGTTTTTTGGGATGTTTAGGGTAAAAATAAGAAGAAATATATTAAATTTAATAATTTCTTAATATTTAAATGTATAATTGTATTTTGAGTTAATTTGGGAATTAAATGGACTATTTAGGTCATTTATAATTAAAATTAGAAGTTTATATTTATTTGAGATCTATAGTCATACCGAAAACAAGTTATTTGGATTTATTCAATTTTTGTATTTTGATATTAAACAATTAATCAAACCCAGACACAAAAAATAAACAAAAAACATGATGTATATCTTATTAATTACAATTTTAGTATTTCTAATTATTAATATATATATATATATATATATATATATTATTTAAATATTGTTCTAAAAAATTAGATTTTTAATTGAAAACATATATGAGTTATTATATATATATTAAAAATTTATTATTACATAGTTATTATATATATTATTATTATTTTATTTGTAAAATTTGTTTCTTTTAATTATGAGAAATTTATCATGATAATTTCTATTTATCTAGTCAAATGATTCCATGAGTTCCACTAGGAAAAAAGGGATAGGGTTATTTGCAGTCGACTAATGAAGCATTCTATATAAATGATTCAATTCCATAGTTAGTGGTGAGTGAGTGGATTCCAATATTGATAAATAAAATTTTCCATGATGAAAATATAATCTCATTTATATTATTATATATAATTATTATAAAATTTGACTTTCTGTAAATAACCAAGAACCCAAACCTAATTTCATGGAAACAATCATATAAATAACCTGGATAACTAATAATATATTTGTTCATATCAAATGATTGACACTAACAAGGTGGAAAAACATACTATAATCTCCACTATCATATAATTCACGTTTTATTCTCTTAAAATAGCCAATATGATAGTTATTGGGTGTAATGATTGAGTCTATTGATGAAAAGTCATTAATGAATAGAGGTATATGACCTGTCATTGAGGACATTCCACAAAAGTGTTTCAACATTCTCTTTCAATATAATTTGATTGGTTAAGGAAATCACACCATGTGTCATAAAAATAATTATCTTCTACGACACAAAATTTATCATCGAAATGAATTGTGTGATGTGATACTCGTAGTATAGTTTTTGTAACTATATCCTCACAAATTCTCCCTACATGTGGGGGTGAATCATGGTGTGAATTCCTTTCTCCCTACTATTACTAGATCTTTTACCAATGTTTAAAAGAACACGATAAGAGTGTAAATATCAATTAAACATCAATAAAATACATATAATACAAATTAATGTAGTGAAAATTTTACTTGGTTCACTGGTAAGGGATACAGTAATGAGAATACATTGATGATATGCCTACATACTAGTGGAATTTCTAAAAATTGTATCAAATTATAATTTTTACTAAAATAAAACATCCAATCCACAGGTCAATCACTATAATTACCCTTATTCTGATTTATTTATGAAATTAAATAAAAGAAATGTTGATATAAATATTATTTTACCATGATTATCCATAAGAAATAATAAACCAAAAAACATCAATGGAATCTTTATTTTTCATCAATTTCAATTATAAAAGTCAATATCATTAGTATATTTTTTCAAATACTGTAAGCATTTTAAAGGAAATAAGAATAAATTATTCCTCTCTATTTTCACTCAACATCTATTTCTCTCAATTCATCTAATTTTATTCTTTAGATACTTTCTCCTGGAACAGAAACAAATTTCTATATTTGAATTCTCCATGTATTCCATTAATTGGTAATTAAAATAATAAAATTTTAATGAATTAATATCACTAATAAAATAAATTTTACTTCCAATCCCTAAATTAAGAGAAATCAATAATTTTATAATAAATCTAGACACTATAGTTTAGGCACGTATCACTAAACATTGTGTTTTCCAGGTCATACTTCTTCAATACAGACCACAAAATTCAAGTGTCGACACATTAATAAATACAATAATTTTGATTATCAAAAACTATTTATATCTCAAAACACTAAAGAATAAAAATATCATGATCAATACATAGTCCACCCCCCAATATGGATAGTTGGATCAATGGATATACAACACTCTCAGCGATCCCATAGATTAAGATGGATGTCACTCCAGTCCATCCCTCATCAGAAATGGATGGGGGGATACATTCATCTTCTTTATGATCCCATACATTTTCCTTTACACCTTTCTCTAATCCCAATTACAATTATCATTTACCTTACATACATATTTTACCAAAAGTACAAAAATTTAAATAATAGATTTCATCAACTTTCAATTTCGATCTCAGAGTTTTCTAAGGCCTTGGTTCTAATGAATATAACATTGGTGGAACATTTTAGTCAAGATTACCCTTTGATCTATTATTTAGACGTGTTCATATAAAGCTCTTGGGGTTTATTAGAGATTATTATTATTTTTCCATCTTGACATGTGGCACATCCTGATTACATTTTCCTCAGAGGATTATTGGATTAATGCTTGGTCTAATGATCATTATTACTATAATTGATCACATTTCTTCTTTTCCTATAGTCATAAGATTTTCATATGATGTGTGATGATCCACCTACGATGATGAGGTCCATTTCCAAAATCTTTCAGCAGTCCATATGCTAGGGAATATGGTTGGTCACGTTTTATGTTTGGAAAATAGAAATAACAATTTTTTCAAACCTATTTATCCTTAAATATGTGTTGAAGATTATATTTTCATACCACCTATTGAGTGGGTGTGGATTGGGGTTAGTAAAGAGTTTAGATGAAAACAACAGCTGTCATTTTGAGACTTATATGCAGTGTTGAATTTTTTTTAATCATTTTGGTAACTCCGCCTCATTTTATTGGTGTGGATATAGGGAAAATCATGAGGAAGAAATTTCTAGACTGTCGATTAGGCCAAGTACTCTTACTGGCGTCTCTTCTAGCATTTTGGATCCTAAAGATATAGTTATTTGTGTTTATCTTTAGTTAAAGTTGAGACCCAATAATTCTGATCCTATGGAAGGTTATACTTTTTTCTAATTTGATTACTGGTTTTGATTATTACAAGTTGATAGAATCAGTTCCATGAATCCCCATGATACTCTCATCATTTTCTGACACATTTAACAATGATGTTATAGGTAATGTATTAGATCTCTCCTAATATTAATTTGAAACACTAGATGATCAAAGGGTGTTTTAATATCACATGAACTCCTTAGTCTTGATTCTTATCTAAATACGAGGAAAGGGTCATGAGGAAAACAAGACCATTCAAGAACAATTCATATTTTTTTGAGTCAAATTGAATGATAATTATTAGGGAGTTAGTATTCACATCCAGTTTGCAGTTTTAGGTGATGTTGATCCAACGAAATTTGAAGGAGGTAATATAGAAGAGATATGATGTGAAGAGAATAATACATTTAGATGTATGATTGATTTGATCGATGTGGATAATGATTATTCTTTGAAAACATGGTCATTTAAGTCTAATTAAGAGGAAATGGTGGAAATGTACCTTTGTTCCTCTTCCATGAATATAAATATGAATATCATCGATTCAGATGGTTTTATTCTATATGTCCAGATTCCATGATGATGTATTGACTGCTCAAATTTATCAATTACTCTAGTTACATGATCTTCTATCAGAGGAACCATCCCTAAAAATAGATCGATTTGGATGTTAAAACCCTAAAGGGCAAGTTCAAGGGGACTTTTTATCTTGTGGATCATGATGAACCTCACTATGATGAAGCTATTGAACCATGTGTAGCAATGGTAATTTTCCAAATCCAAAAGATTAAATAATTATCTATAAATATAGTGAATTTAGATAATGTGGTCATCAACTCAATGAACATTGTGACACTTTTCATACATTATAATGATGATATAATAGAGGAGTCCTTCTTGATCAAGGTCTCAAAGGAGGATACCCACTAAATATTTGAACGACTGTTTCAAGTTGATATGAATGAATAAAAACATATTAGATTGATAACATGAATCATATTTTTATATATGGTTTCAATGAGGGGAAAACAATCTTGGAGGAACATGTGCATATGTTGAATAAGATAGCAATAATCTTCGAGGACATAATCATTTAAAAACCTGAAATAGAGGATACCTACATCAAATGGTGATTATTCAAGGTAAATAATATAATGTGTTATAAATACTTCTAGAAGGTCTTGATTATTTCTTATGAGGTTTGACATTTTCAATATCTTTAATTTAGTTAGTTTCCCTCATTTTCCTTAGAAGTTATTCTTATATAAATAAATTTAATTTGGTAGAGACAAAGTGAATCTCTAGGATTATTCAATATCTATATGGATTGTGTTATGGACCCATTCCCATTTCTAATTAATTTTATAAATAACAATAGACCCCATCATATGCACTATAGAAAATCCAAATTCCTCTCCCATTCATATTTAACATGTTTGAAAAACTATATAACCTCTTATACACCCATAATTCCATACCCCATCTGTTCATTAAATTTTATAATCCACTGTAGAACAATATGTGACGTCTTTATAAGAGTATCCATTATTCATTCAACAAGATTATAACATCCAAAACTCACTCAAAATGAAGTATATAGTATTTATATCAACAATTTTCACTTAATTATAGCATATTATATGACATAAAATATCAAATAATGGTCAAAATTATGTTATCTATGTAAAATAAATACCAAACTAATATTAAAATACATGTTCTCCTTATGTTCATATTTACCATGGAATAATTAGTTCAAATACTTCATGGAACAATCGTCCTTCATTTAATATTTTATTAAACTTTTATAATTCACCCTCAAACTTCTCTAAGAAATGTTCCAATTAAATTAAAACTTCATAAGATTATGTTATTGTTTTTATTGAAGATAAATACAACACTACTCAAACATTTGATTCAAGGTCTCAAAATTATTCAATAAATATAATATCATACTATATAACTAAATTTGGTTCTGATATACTTCCATTTATATATTTTTTGAAATCTAAATCAACTCTAATCACCCTAATGAAATTAAAATCTTCCAAAATTCATAAGGAAAATACTGTATCATAATAAAACTTATATCACTCAAAATATTTTTAAGAAATTAATATTATAGAAAACAATAGATCAAGAGAAAATTATATTAATACCATTTATAAATATAAAATATATATCAAATAAAAACATTATTTAAAATAATATACTTCAACTATCTCCACTCATAATTATCCCTAATTATCTTCTTCATGATTTTTTATGTGGATTGCATGTACATAGTATTGTATACTAAATTCTACTGAAAAATTATATTCCCACTTCAGATGATAATTCTTCTTCGACACCACTTATTCAAATACTTGATCACCGTTTAAAAAATAAATGTTATTTGGAATGCTTCTAATTTATCCATTATTAGGGCCCCAAATTTATCTTTTTTTATACTAAACCAAAATGGAAAGTTATTTCTAAAAAATAGAATCTAAATAAACAATCAATGTATACATTCATATTTAGAAACATCGTAATGCCGAGGGAGGTGATAAATTGTCATGGATAAATAAGTGATTCTCAAAAACCAATGTGACCAATGGTTTTTTGAGATTATATACCACATGTTACATAATTCCATCTCGAACCGTCATTATAATTCCATGACCAAATTTTAAATTATTTACATTTTATTGAATATTATTTTTTGTTGTACATGAGTATTGTTCCAATTTTTTTTCGAATCAATCAAACATTTTTATCATAATATATCACCATGGGAACCTTATAATTTTTACCAAAATCCTATATTTATTACTTCATCCATTGTATTTGAATTCACACATTCATGAATTAAATATACATCGTTCTAGCCATACTAAGATATATCCTATCTTTTTTCTCACATATAAATATAATGAAATTTTATCCCATAAAAATGAACCCTTAATTATTGATTTTATATCCATAACAACCCATGTCAAATTTTTATCCTAATATTCAACAATTTTTTTATCTCTCTTCATGAAACACTAAATCAATAATCAATATTACCTTGAATGTACCTCATCATTCATTATAAGATTGAAATTTTTTACCCCTTCATAAAATTTTAAATCTATCCACTAAAAAGATACATAGATAATATCCACTCTAGTTAGTATTGTGTATATTACCATCCCTATCAATCTCGTAAATAAATTTATATCAATAAAACATCTATAATTATGAATTCCATGTTTTGTTAACATCATAGTTGGTTTTGAATATAATTTTCTATCATGAATATAAATTTAATTCAGAAACTCCCTCTCATGATTTTTGGAGAAATACAAACATGATCCTTAATATGATTCCATTATTTCTTAATAAAACATGTATGATATCTGATCATTAATATATCAATATTTGAGCACATTAATTCAGAATATTCATCTAATAATTTATGCTCACATATGAATATTTGGAAATTATTTACCTAAATGAGTACAATTATTTGATTCTATTTAAGAAATTTTAGATGGTGGTTTTTATCAAACAACCTATCTGGAATTTAAATTTCATTAAGTATGTATCAAATCGATCATACCAAGATAACATTAAAATTTTAAGACATAGAAATATTTCTCCAATCATCATAAATTGGTTTCATCCTCAAAAACATCTAAACCATCCAGTTTTCCAATATTCACATCATTCATGAGCGTTTAATTCAATAATTCAATCTTCACATTCTTTTTGTAAACATATATCCTCTATAAATGCTATTTTCTTGTAGAGTATTATAGATTCAATTGTCACCACCAATGAAAAATTTTCTTCCATGAGTATACCAGGGATTTGGGAATAACGTTTCCACACCAATCTCTTCTTGTTTTAGATTACATTTAATTTCATGTCATACTTATTAATGAAAGATCATTTCATTTCAACTAAATTATGATCATTATATCATTTCAGAATATCCAATTTTAGAGTTTCTCAATTCTTTTGAATTCATTATTCATGGACTTGACCAAAGATTCAACCTTCCTTTTTTTTCAAATGATAATGAATATATATGAGACAATATATGATTGGGATCTATATATATCATTCTGTTAGTTTGTATTGGGGAGAATTTATCATTTTTGATAGTTGATCCCCCAACCTCATATCACCTAGATCTTATTTTATTTAATGATTAAATCTATTTGGTACCTTTTTATTCTTATGATTCAACCATAAATCCCCATAATGTGATAGATTATTTTATCATCTAATTTTTTTTTCATCCTTGTATTTATCATCACATATTTTTAAAAAATTTGAATTTCTAGATTTATTTCTATCATACTCTTTGATTTCATCAAAATTATAACTCTATATAATCATATTCAATCAATTATTTAATCATTTATAGGCATTAATCATGGTTGAAAAACCAATGAATATTCATTCAACAACCACATTTCAATTTATTTGTTATCATCCTTATTTATTTATAATAAAAATTATCATTCAAAAACTCTAATGAATTTCAATATCATCTTCCTTCCATGATTAATTTCATAAGGTGTCTTTTCCACTCCAAGAAATTTAAAATCCTATTTTTCTTTGGGTAAAGTACCCAAATAATCACCAATTTCCAATATTGTAATGGGGTTTTACAATTCCCAAGACTCCCCTATAATAAACAAACAACTTATTTCACATTACATCATAAAACATAATCCTTATTGTAACATCATGATTGTAAATAAACACAAGAATATTATATTTACTATAACGTCTAAAATATGTGCTGACAACACCTAAATAATATTGAACAAGTATAATAATACAATATTGATAGATCATACTCTAAGACGGAAAAATATATAAGTTACATAGTTATTATGATTAAAAAATAATAAATGTAATAGACGTGGAATAATAACTGAGAGAAAGATATGAATTATTTTAGATGTTTCAATAAGGGTTAAGATGACCAATGGAAGGGAAATGTAACAACTAGAATCTATACATTCAGAATATAGTTTTGGTTATAAAAATATAATTTTTATACACACACATGTGCAATAAAATATGAAAACTCATTTAATAATAATATAACTTCACACACATATATTTTACTATAAAAATAACATGAGATATTAATATTTTTATCCAAAAAAATATTTTTAAATACATAATTTATTTTTTTTAGTTATTTAAATTATCATATAAAGATTTTTTATCTTGAGGAATATGATTTTAAATTTCAAATCAACATATCAAAAATATAATGGTGAATTTTTAATAATTTTATGATATAATAAAATTTTTATGTAAAATGAAAATTTGTGTAAGAATATATGATAAATATTATGACATGATTATAATTTAAAAATGATAAAATAATTAATATGGGTAACTAAATGACCGAAATTGAGTTATTTTAATAATATAATTTATATTAGTGAATTAAAATCAAATTCTAATACCTATAACTGACTTTCCAAAGTCTTAAATAGAAATTAGTTTTTTAAAAACAATTGTAAATTGAATTATTATTTACATTGAAAATATAATATATAATAGGAGAATTATGCTCTAAGACATAAAAATTTCCAAAACAGTTCCATAAATGTCAACAAACATTAGATAAAATAATGGGTAAGTTAATGGTTTAGGTTTTTCTTAACCTATGTTTTCAGGGCCTAAAATATTAAAATAATAAAAAATTATTCCCTACTTGATATAAATATGCACCCATCTCCCCACTAAACATCACTCAAATTTTTTTAGAATGGTTCACGTCTTATTTTTCCTCTCAAGAACCTCTAAGGTTTTGGTAATGTTCTACGGTGCTCTTTTTCAACCTTTAAGAAGATAAATTCTATATAAAGGTATTATTATCACTTATATTATTTTATTTGGAAATATATCATAATTTATTTTCATTGAAATATAAAATATTACAATGAAATATTATATAAATGGGATTTAACATATGAGTTATTAATTTTTTAACTTTGGTTAAAGCCCCCAAAGTTTTTAAGTGTCACTGTATATTTGTTTTTTATATAACTTATTTCATCATATTTAAAAACTATGTTCCACATATATTAAAATGATAATTAAATTGAAACTCTTCATAAAACTAAAAAATTGGGAACCTTTGACATTGGTTATAAAATAACCCATGCCTAATACAGTTTCTAATGTTAGTTATTTTATATAATTGATGCAAACAACTATCTTCGACATCAACAATTTTATAACAAAGTCGGAATATATTTTTTACATCTATTGTAAAAATAGTCAACATAAAAAATAATATATATATTAAAAAAAATTAATCAAAAATTTTAATAAAAAAACTTTCTTTATAAAAAATATACCCCAAAATTTTTTATTAAATATAATACAATTATATAAAATATATTTATATAACATCTATATTAAAAATATGACATCATTAAATTTAATTGATAAAATAAAAAATATAAAATTAATAAAAAAATAGATAAATGATAACTATAATAAATTATAAATTAATTATCCCATACTCCCTATAGATGAAAAATTAATTTTCCATTATATGAGGGTAGATAATTGAAAAGAAACTAATAAAAAAAATAATTAATAATGTATTATGAATATACAAACATGATAATGAAAAGGACATGTGGATATAAAATTTAACCTTGTTAAAATTGGTTACACTTCTAGTTGTAATTATTCCATAAAAAATCATAGAAATTAACACCCATATTTAAATAATCTATTACATCATAGAAATTTTTTTTGAGATAATTTATCAATTGAAAAAAATATTTCCATTATCTACTAAATTTTGTACATATAAAATAATCCACATTTGCACAAAAATAATTGATCTTTTTATCATATTTTCTATTAAATGATTATATAGATTCTACTATTTTTAAAAAAATTATTACTATGAAATAAAATAATAATTTTTTATAATATATAAGAAATTATATAATCATAAATACATCTGTAAAGAATCATCAATCTGTTCACACACTTATCCTTGCTTGAAGAATTACTATTAATTAATTTTTTATTTTAAGAAAACATACAATATAAAATGATCATTAATATAATATATATAATGTGAGTAGTTATTTAATTAAGTAAAATTTCATTAGAAAAAAATATCTGTTTCATTATTTTCATGATACAGATGTATTCATCACTAACTTCCATTAATATATAATCATTGGGAAATATATTCCCTCTTTTATTCATTATCAATTTTTTTGTTACTCGAGAAATTAATATTCAAACCATGAATCCATACACTGACATATTATCATAGTGAATAGAATGTGTATAGAGATACCTACTTTATAATAATAACTTATAGTTATTTAGATTCTATAGATATAATTTAATGAATGATGAAAATTTACATACATATAAAAATATTTAAATCACCAAAAGGCCTAAAATATATACAATTAGGTAATCCGATTTATAGTTATTAAAATATACTAGTAAAAGATATAGCCCAAAAACATTAAATATAATATTTATATTTTAAATATTGATAAAAATAAAGGAAAATGAGTATAAATTAATAAGATCTTCAGAAAAGATGGAATTTGAATTTGAAGGGGCCTCAACATATTGCTTATTTCTATACAACATGTCTTTACCTTTAATGAATTCAAAGAAAATATATATTAATTTATTAAAATAAATTTAAAATAAATATTAAATGAATAATATATGTTAAACATACCACCATGGTATGTATTGATACAATTATATATAAAATAGTAAAAAAATGTATTACACATTTTCCAACCATGGAAACCTTATTTGTAACGAACAATACACTAGATTATGTATCCATAATATCATATACCATTACCCAAAGTTAATCCATTTCAATTTTTTTTATGTTTGTAATATTCAATATAATGTATAATCCCATATTTTATGATATTATTCATAGGATCCTAAACATATAATTTTATATATATGTGAAATTACAGACGAGGATGTGGTTGAGTGGTATATGTAAATAGAGGTGGATAAGTGGGATATAAATCCTTAAATTATCCCTTCATGTCTAAAAAAATAAAATGAATTATCGATATAATTTTATTATCTTTCATCCCACACATATCTAAAATATTATCATTTAATGAGTGTATTTTTCTATATATATGTTATACATTGAACAAGAATGAGAATGATCAGTCAATTTTTTAATAAATTCACCACCACATCTTCTCATATGTGACATGAATGATCTTAATTTAAAAATTTAATTGAAAAAATATTTTTCAAAATTTATCTTTGATTATATTATATGTTATCTACTCTTTAAGGGATTCCTATATAAAATCACAAGAATGAATGAACAATTTTTTTAGATGCACTTGCCTGATATTCACATACATGACAATAGTGATCTTCATTTCTAAATAGTTTAGTGAAAATATTGTCCCAAACATCATAAATATGAATTTTTCATGTGTTCTATACTCCTAAAGAGAATCATATATAGATTATTTCTAAAAAATTTAGTGTTATAAAATATAATTAACATAAAAATTACATAAATTATTTCTTAAATCAATTCTGTTATAAATTTAGACACATTCATTAAATGTCATCTCTTTTCATCACCCATGCCATTTTCATTTTTTCTCTTTTATAAGAGGAGGGGAGGGGAAGTATCTAGGGTTATTGAATTTTCAAATCTCTAAATTTCAATCTCTTTTTTCATTAATTGTTCTTCAAGTAAAAAATAACAACCATGAGATAATGTATTAGTGTATGTGTTCTTCATATGGATATCTTAACTGGATATCCTAATTTCATATTAGTTGATGGAAAAAATAATTATTATGATCATTTTTAGTTATTATATTGTAAACTATTCAAATATATTACATTTCACTAACAAAAAATGATTCTTTTTATCTAATTTAAAAATTATTCCATGTTTCTTCATCAAAAGAACATAATATTTAACATGTGATTTAAATTTTTCTTCATCAAAAATAATATAATGTTAGTTTTTATTTAAAATATCTCCATATCATAGATGAAAAATATAAGAATATACTCTTTACATCATTAGTGTAAGTGAAATATTATTTTATTAGAATGTGAGAATACAAAAATAATATATATTACTAAAACATGCCTTTAATAATAATAATAGTAATAAATAAACATTATAAAAATTATCTCTTATAGCTGAGCTAATTTCTTTTAATCTAAACATGTCCAATAAAAAATTAATACAATTTTTTTATCAATATTTTATTGATACAAAACTTATAAATTTCATTGAATTTAGACATGTGGGATTACCATTGCCATCAAAATAGACAGATATTATAAAATCATTTCAAAAAGGAAGTGATAATTTAGGAAAACATGATCTACCAAATTTTCATACCATTGAAGCATTCTCAATATCTATAGTGGAAGGCGTCTCTTAGGTAGAGTAATTGGGAGGCTCTGAAATCGAAATAAGTGGAATACCCTTATTAGAAGATAGAGATGACATAGCTATTCATTCTGAAATGTTCCTATAAATTGAATTTATAAAAAATTAGTCTAATATTATAAAAATAATACTAAAACATAAAAAAATTTAATATCAATTGTATGATGATATAAATAAAACTAAACTAAACTAAACACTCTGTCTAATTATAATAATTAAATTTAACCTAAATGATAAAAAATGATAGAAACATTTATGTGACATGGAATTATATAAGAACATGAAAAAATGTAATATTTAAAACAATAAAAATATCATAGAAATTAATATTTCTATATACTAAAATTTTCATCACCAAAGAAATAATTTTTCATTTTTAAAAATGTTTTTATTAAATTAAAAATATAAATTTAAATACAATATATGATATTTAAAAATAAAATTAAAAGTCAAAATAGAATTAAAAATATAGTGAATGATGATACAAATATATTTGTAACATATAAAACTACATATCAATTATAAAATGAAAGAAATAAAACAAAACATAAATAAACATGGTTTTTTCATTTTAATTATTGTTAACTAAAATGCTAAAAAGTCATGACATTATTTATGAGAAGAAATTATATATATATTATAAAAAACAACTATAATATTAAAAATGAAAAAAATTCATGAAAAATATAATTTATAATTTATTTATTTGTGAGTACTAAATGAAAAATTTATAATATTTTTTAAAATTAGTCTCCAAAATAATTAATTATAAAAAAACTATATATATATATCTCAATTTTTAACATTTAAGAAGTTAATTAACAAATATATATATTTTCCCAGTAATATTATGAGTTACTAAAAGGTTGATTTCCCATATTACTTCTTCATGATACTTTTAAAATGTAAAACATTGTTTTTTTCTTGGTTATCAATATCATATGACAATAATTCCATAGAAGTAAGGATCTCAGATAATTTAACATTATCTTCAACTCTTTTAACTCAAAATAATTTGTTTTTTTATTGAAATTATTTATCATTAAAAATTTTATGGATATAGAATATAAAAAATTTGTTTCACATGTGTTTCCATGATTAAATAGTCAGATGATTATTTTAGTCTCCTTAGAGATACTAGAGTAATTCTAAATTCACCTTGTTTAAATATACTATTACACACAACCAATTTATTATTAAACATATAGACATGATATAAAATGTAATAAATCTACCATATAACATCTATAAGTCTATAATATGAAACTGACATGGATATTAGGTTTTATCTTTCACACTTGAAAATGAATTGTCTGAGAGGACACTGATACACGATTATTTCGAACTGCACTTAGTTTGACATATCTTTGGAATAAAATTCATAAAAATACTGACATAAAAAGAACATTTAATTATATTGAAACACGGAAAACATTTTAACTATATCAATGTTTCAGATGCATAAGATATACAACACATAGTCTCTTTTCCCCATGCGAAAAATTATTCTTTTTTCATTCAGTGCATATATATATATATCCTCTTTATTTAAAATTACATTAACATATTAATATACAATGTTATATATAAATGAGCATAATAAGCTTTATTCAAGATGTAAAAATATTCCCACATTATTTAATTACATATCATAAGATATATTTTCATTCCATTATTCTTTTTACCCATTACAGACACATTTATGGTGATATATACCCAAAATATTTTACTCCATTATAGAAAAGATACATGTACAATAATTTTCCACAACTTTAGAAATATAATTATGAATTAAGGGGTCTTTTTTTGAATGTGGGTTCTTAATATATATTTTTAATATCATCATAAATCATTTAAAATGATACACCCAATATAAGAATATGAGACCAACACGTTTTGTTTCTAACACCAAATGAACCATTAAATGTACCATGATATCAATGAAATATGATGGAATGTATATTCACAATTTATTATGTATATAAAATATATCTTTCTTAAATATTTTCAATGAATTCATATCCATCACATTTATACAAATATAATTAAAAAAATAACACACCTTGATGATATCCAATCTAACATAGATGAGATGTATTCAATGTAGTGAAACTGGTAGATGAATTTATATCATAACATGAATTTTTTGAGATTTTATGGTAACTAAAATTAATAATTTCATTCAGATATATTTTTTACATCTATTAAATATCCTTGATATACTATGATATCATAGAGGCATTAAAAAACAACTTTTTTCTCTCTAAGATATTGTATGAAAAGCCAAATTATATTATTGTTTTCCTTTAATAGTTGGAGAAAACTAAAAATATATTCCCTAGAAATTATGCCCAATATTACATTAAAATATCCTCACATTACGTAGGATATCTATAAATTTAACAATAAAACTATCACTGCAATGTTTCTTCATATTCATGAAATTAATGTAATGTTTTTCCTTAGAAAATCTATATTTTGTAAGGTAAATAAAAATCGAATATTAATTTCTTAAATTTGTACCATTACAAAAAAATTGTGTCTTGATGAATTTGATATCATTTTTAACCCTCTCCAATTAATTATTATTTGACAAATGATTTTGTGAAATATAAAATACCTATTATCGATTGAATGCATCCTTAATATTCCGTAAGAGAAGTCCATATTAAAAATATTTATGACCCATATACCATATTTTTACCACATAATGTAGTTAATAATATTAAATTTATTCTTTATAAACTAAGAAATATTTATTCCATAGAACAATATATAAAAAATAATTTTTTTTCATGGGATGAAATTTTTATTTTTCATAATCATTACATGAAATTGAAAATTTTATATTTTATAGGAACCATACATTCTAATACCATCCTCCAATAAGTGTTTTTAATCATCAATCAATACTGACATGTATACATAAATAATTTTTCTTAGCTATTTGGTATATAAATTATTAATTAGAAATTGATACAAATTTAATTTATATGGAACTAATAACAAAAATTCTAAATTTAAAAAATAGGAGATGAACCATGTTTAACACTACGGCTATGATATGTATTCATTTTATATTTTGACAACACATGATTATGAATTCTAACTTCATTTCTGACTATAAGGATTTTTTTTATTAATTTTATTCTATTTTGAATAATCACCTATATAATGTAATTTTCCATCACATATTCACTAATATACGTTTAATAATAACCTTTTTTTATCATTTTAATTTAAAAATATAAAATTCAAATGAGAATTTATAGAAAGTTACCAAATTTTCATTAGAGGGAGTCTTGGTACACTATAATATTGATAAATTAACCTTTTCCTTTTCTTTCTACACATACCATAATGTCCTATATTTAGAGCAGTCTAACAGAATTTTTTATTTTAATTGAATAAAAATAAACATAGAAAAAAAATTATATATTTTTTGTCCACTTTTATTTATCCATAAAAAAATTTTATGTAAAAATAAAATTTATTATCGTATAATTTAAGAATAAAAAAATAATTATTAAAGACATATTACCTTCCAATCAAAATATAACAAATGTTCTTTATTAAAGAATTTTCATTTTCAAAAATATAAAACATTTAATAATTAAATGTTTAATTTATAAAATCAAAACGTTTTAAAATTCAAAAAAAGAATAAATTATTATATAATTTTTTTACATGGGTGAAATGAAACAAGGTTAAAACATAATACACAATCAATTAATGTTAAATGTATAATTTAAATCTAGTGATACATGAATGAAAATTTTGTGAACCTAAAATTTTTTTGAATGAGGAAATGTAACATATAAAAGAAACATAAAATTATGAATTACATATAAATCATGAATGTAAAATGATGTAAATGTAACCTAGAAAACGTTTTAACAACCACACTCTTCTTAACAACCACACAATTAATTTACAAAAACTATAAAAAATTAACCGAGTAAAAAAAATTAAAAGAATATAAATAACCTGAAATAAAATAGATAAATAAGAGTAAATAATAGGATGTATAAGTTTGATAGAGAGATGTTTATGGTCTTGTTTGATGATGTTTATAGAAGAATATGAATCCATTAGGATCAATGTTCTGGGATGTTTTGGATTAGTTCAAGAGAAACATTTGAGAGGGGTATAAAAACTTTAATGTAATAAAAGGTTAGACCCAAGAAATTAACTTTTTATTTTAAAAAATTAAACATCTTTTATTACGATAACTGAGATAGAAAAAATATACTTATAGTTTTTATATTCGTTAAAAAATAAATTTCAATAAAAAACTATTTATAAAATTAGTTATAAATAATTGAAATTTTAAATGTATCATTATAAATAGTTTTTTACAACTGATGTTTCATTTTTAGATATTTATAATAGTCATATGAATGGTATATAATCATTATCTCTTATTATAACACCTTCATATGATGTTATAAAGAATAAATATTCTTATATCCACAAAATTAATTACCGAAATCCTTATGTATGCCACATATTTTTGGTATTACTGTTGTATAATTTCCAAGAGTCAGGGTTTTTATAAGAATGATGATGTTATAGTTGGAGGATCCTCTTTTGGATCACAAGTAGATTAAAAATGATTTTGGAATATGTTCTCTTTTTCCCCAATGTATACTGTTTGGGATGTCTTTATATATAGAATTTTTTTATTTCTAATATATATCAATTATTGGCGACACAAACTCATAATATTTATTTGGGTATTTCTATAATCGTGTGGGTTTCATAGCATTGTAAACTATATTTTTACATGACTATATCATTTTAATATCTTTATATCCTAAAATTTCATCACCCTATTATTCATACACTAAATATTTTATTTAGTGATGGCTTCGTTGGCATTTAGAGAAGTTTTAAACCAAAAAGAAATAATTCATGATGAAATCTAGAAAACATCACAGATAGTTGTGATACTAATAATTAAGTGATAGTTTATTTTATTTCATATTAATATTTAATATATGTTGTTTAAACTATTCCTACCGTATATACAATGGTTTTTATTTAATATTTTAAAAATATTTTCCGAGTTTTTGTCCCCTGGCCCACCTCATCCACTCAACCTACATTCCCTTCCCAACCGAAAATTCCATGAATCACCTAAACGATCCATAGGTGGGTATGATTCATGACCACATATACACCTCCCCATACAATAGGTGCTACCAACTATTGATAATGAACTAAAATAGTTGAAGAGAGAGTATTCCCTCTAAAACAAGACCCAAATTTCAAGCCTGAATCTATTAAAAATTTGACATGACTCGTATGTATAATGAATGTCAAAAATACTTTTTGATATAATAAGGGAGATAATGAGAACCCAAAGGATAGAATGAAAATGAATATATATATATATATGTGTGTGTGTGTGTGTGTGTATTATGAAATAGTATAAAATAGATCTCTATAAAATAATCATGAAATAATTATATAAATAAATGGTGCAACAACTTATACATGATAAATAAATATGAAAAGTGAACTAGCTAGCCTCTGAACCAACTCACATAAAAATATAACTGAATCCTTATCCTCGATGACATGGTATACTTGTATCATATTACCAAATTTATGTTGTACATGTTCCCAGAGAAAAAATATTACTGTATACCCGAATTGATCAAATCCCATGTGAGGTAAACAGGTATGGGGTGAGTCCAGTGAACCTCTAAAAATATCCAATGCCTAAAAAATATTAAGTACTACTATAATGGAGTGGGTGTTCAGGAAATATATATAATGTGTACAATTATTAATATTCAAAACACACCCCTAGAAACATAATTCCAAATTAACATAAAAGAATACATGTATAGTCACTGTGTCCTAACTAGGACACTCCATAACCTACCTATACCAGCATGGGATCTATACGAGAAAGAAAACGGGAAAATCAGTGAAATGAATGAAATATTACTAAACATGAAATTTTTGGGGGCATATAATACCTAAATCTATACCTCAGGATGCAGGTTTGGGTTTCATTCCAAATATTAGACACAACTCGACGGTTCATGGTAAGGTGTCCTAAAACTCTGACCCATAAGTTAACAATCAAAGAAGGTCACACAAAATCATACTATTCCCCTATCTAACTCAAGAGATAATGAACATAAAGTTATATCGTCAAATTTTCCAACTAAAGGGAGTATAAACATCCCATCTCAAGAAACAACATTTCAGTGAAGGTTGGCCTAAATAGACCACACAACTGGGACCCTATCTATCCCGTAGTGGTCCTACCATCACAATCTCACAAATGAAGGGGTGATGCATCATGATCCATATCACAGACCAATATTTATATCTTAAAATAACCATATCTTCAATCACACATAGTAAACAAAAAATAAATAACACAACCCCTATCACAATGCACCAGCTTGACACTAGAGTACCATTCCATGGGGACCTAGTTTCACACACCGAGTTATTAACGGGGGTCACTCAAATACATCCTCATACCCATATCAATGAAAAAAGAGTTCTACATACTTCTATAACAAATAATAACATTGATACCACCCAACATTATAAGCTAGTAGAGTGAGGTAGGATGATAGGAGGTGGTGGGGGAGGGGGTGATTTTTTGTAAAATATTTACCAAAATTAAATAATAAATAATATGAATAAGGGTAAAAAATGAAAGATTTATGAATTTTTCAAATAAATTATTATTATTTAATAGAATTATTTTGTATCTATATTTTACTAAATAAGAACATAAATATAAATTTATGGTCATTAAAAATAAATAAATTAAGTTAATTGAGTAAATAAACTCTTAATAAATTTAATTGATAAATTTGATTTTTGTAAAGTGACACATTATATACCGCCATGGTATGCTTGATCTAGCCCATGAAATGGACCCAGGGACCTTCCAAATCCTCAGGAGTTTGAAAATAGTATTGTGCATCCAAGTGAAACACATGGGAATTATTTTGACCATTAAATAATCATGAAAACAACATTTGGAAATTAAATAAAAAATTTATATGATCCATCTGTAAGACCAAAACCCATTCCAAATCAAATATTTATAAATAAATTAATCATGAATGAAAAATAAACAAGAAATGATAAAAATAAATTCATGAACACTCTACTCATCCCCATTCTTCATCCCGTGAAATGAAAAAAATGGACAAAAATATTCCATCAGATTCATTTTTTGATCACTATTGATTTTTCTACCATAAATCCATGGAAAATTGTAAAATAATCTTTAGAAAACGTGATAATATAAAACTGAAAACAAAGCAAATCAATCAACCTTTATTCATGTGGAAATTATTGTCACCATAAAACTAATAATGATCAACTATTGATCATGAAAAGAACAAAAAAAATAGAAACTAAAATAATAAAGATAAGATTGATAATTAATGTCAATAATTTTGATAATGGTAATCCATTAACCATGAGTATGTTTCCATTCAGGGAAATTTTATCAAAATGATGGGGATGGGGGGAATCAGTGAGACATTTTCTTTAATGTTTCCTTTCAGATTGTGAAACATCACCTCTTATGAAGAATTTTTTACTTTCTGAAAATAGTTTAAACACACATCCATTGGAATGAAAATATTTACCTGGATCACCATTCAACAAGAATAGCTACATCTTTTGTTTGGTTTGTAAATGCTCAAAAACAATAAAACACACTAGAAAAAATCCCTTGATGTGGAATAAATGAGTAGGATATACCCTTACACTCAAGTTGAACTATGTAAACAATAAAATTGTATGTGTTCATGATGTAACACAAATGGTGTAAAATAATGTTTGGGTTACAACACCTGTTAATTGAGATTCCTTTTCAATTTCCATAAAGGTTTTCTTTTGAAACTAATTCTTTACTTTTTTACTCAAAAGATGGTAAGAAAAAAAGGACTCTGATTTTGATTTCAATTTTATTGACACTAAAATAATCCAACTTAATATTGAAATGATGTTTCCCAATACAATAGATATAAATCTATTAGAATACAATATTGAAGTTTCAGAACCCCTTCTTCCTTAGTCCAGAAATCCCAATTATGAAATCTCGATCTGATTATCCACACTAATACAATGAAGAACCAAATATAATGACAAGCTAAATACAATAGTAAGATAAATATAATGATCACTGAATATGATGATCAGATGAACATAGTATGATATTGTCTCTAATCTTTTCAATTCCCTTCATAAGAAAATTTAAAACAGATCACAATATGGAAACATCTTTATATCCCATAAACTATCTAGCTTCACTATCTACTTTCATGAATAGTACTTAAACAAAAATTTCTCTAAATGTATGATGGTCATATAAAATTTTATAGGTGACCCAAGATTGCTTTTGGAACAAATCTGAAAATGTATCACAGTCAACCAAATTCACCGAATATGCATTATGCCCTAAATTTCTGGTGCATATCTTACTTTATCAATGCTTATTGATTCTTCTCAAATATTTTCTATGAATTTACACTTCATCATACATTCTTTGAAAACACCTATCTAGATCCAACATCCCTTTCTAATTAGTTAAATCTAATTTCATTGATATGTTGATCTGTATTAATTGAATTCAAATATATGTTGAAATACAATGATTTCATCTTTTTCTCAAACCCCAATCATATTATACATTACGATGGTCTATAACAATAGAATAATCCAAATATTTTCATCAATATTTAGGGTACCCCTTAACAACAAATCCATATATTTCCTTCATCTTTTCTTGATCCACTTGATTTAAGTAATTGAATCACATATTCATATTCTCTTCTTTAGAATGATTAATTGGTATCAATTATGACATTATGGATCATGAAACAATAGAAAAAAATGAAAACAAATTAGTATTTATATTTCTCTTCTGAAAATGATACCACTGGAATCTTCCAAACAAATGACAATTTCATCTGTTGAAGATGATAAAATAATGAATTTGATGGACCTGTATTTGCAGATTCATCTACAAAACCATCCTCTAATTCCAAAGTTGTGCTTCTCTCATGACTTCGTTCATGAAAATTGAATGCATCTGTAATTCAACATAACTGATTATGATATACATGATTATGATCAGCGTGATTATGATTAGACTGAATATAATTTCCATTATATTTTCTATTTCAATATAGATAAAACAAATATCAATAATATAAGATGCATATCTTGCACTCCTCCATTCATTCATCAGGATAACATAACTTGTTTTCCAATTACATGTGATTTAAGAGATCACTAAGACTAGTAGTGCATCATCACATTTAAATTGTTGTCATAGAGACTTCAATTATCCACTAATAAGATCAATCTATTAAAACTAGATTTAGATTGAATCTAGTGACCCTTTACATCCATCCAGCTTCTTCTGAATATGATGGACTTTTTCAAGCATTGTAAGTCCAAATTCTAGTATACAATTTTTGTGTCAAATCCATATCATTTATGATATGAAGTGGTTTCATTTTCCTCTTTGATTGAAATATAGATCACCATAAAACTAATTCTTTATTATGATGGTGTGTCTGATTTCAACTTTTTTCTATATTTATCAACATCCCAATTTGATTAATCATTTTGACTCATCAAAATGGTCTGGATCTGATTTAACAAATTCTAAAATATGGATTTTCATCCATAATCTTCTCAATATATTGTTTTTATTCAACATAACCAATATACTAATCTATTTAAATATAATACCACCAAAACGCAATGAGGAACAAAAAATATCCCCATTGTGTCTGTTGTTAGTTTCCATTTCAACAACTAGAAAACAAATAGTGTTCCTATTTTATTTTCTCACTTTTTATTTTCCATTTTTTATTCTGGATCCACATGTTTTTCAATATTCCCATTATCTTTTCTCTCTCCCTTATTAAAAATCAAATTCATAGGGGATACCATGAAGAGTCTCTTCATTATAGAAAATAATATCATTTAAAGGGGTTCTGTCTTAAAACATTTCATAAACATAGGTATCACATGAGTTTCATAACAACGAACCTTCAAATAATTAACTCTAATTATACATGGGAAAACCCTATGTAGAAAATAGGTCTGTATAATCAATGTGATCAATATTGTCCGTAACACAACTATCGTGTGAAAAATATTTCATGTTTCTTTCAAAATTATCATAATTTGGGAAATCCTTGAATGAATTTTATTACTATAATATAAAACATCCCCCATCTCGGAAACATATCATAATTTTTAGGTGTACAAAAACATAACTTTTGAATAACTCGTATTATTCCAAACCTCATTACATAATTTTTCATCAATGGTAAGAGACTCATCAACAACATTTTACATACAACCTCTCCTTATATTTCATGATAGTTAATACAAATACGCAAAGATTTTGGGTATAATTAAGATCATAGATTCTTTATTAGAAATAACAATTGTACTTACATTCCTCTCTTAGTCTTGACTTCTTCTTATTTTTATTCAATTTTTCATTAGATATTATTTCCTCCATATGTTCCTCCTTTTTATATTTTGTAAGAAATTTATTTTCATTTGTATTATATTTTAATGACGATATAAAATATTATTTATCTTTAGATGTGTCATTATTTCCCTATTATTGTAATGATTTTTGTGCTTCCTCCAATATCCATTCCAAGATAATATTATCTGTCCAAAAAACAAACCATTCTTTTGTTCTGGAATTAACCACTTTATTTATCTTAAATTCCCAAACATTAATCTTTTTGGAAATGTTTAGAAACATTTTATGAGATTATAAAAATCACAAATGTTTTCAAATTCTATAGGTCTCTCACATATTTTACTGATAGTTTACAAAATTTTGGATGATATTTCAAATTATTACTTCATTCTTCTTATATTTCATTAAAAAACCTTTCCAGACGTCTTTCTTTGTGGATATTGACTACCAATAAAACGTTTCCTTCCACAAAATAAGTAATAATAGTCAAGTTTTTGATTTATCCAATACATATTAAATTTATTTTAAAATACACTACACTAATAATAGTTTCTATAGAAATAGTATTAGCATCGAAAAGATCCATACTGACTGGAATTAAATACAATTTCTCCAAAAACTAATTGTATTTATTTTTTGAGCCACCAAAAATTCTATTATCAATCAGAATCCTCCTTCTCCTTTATGATTAATCAAAACTAGAATTATTTGAATAATATTTGGATTCTGAATGTTCGAAAAAAATTAGGACTGAAGATATTTTGTAACTTCTGAATTCTCAACTTTTTTTGTCTTTCCCACATGAATAACATTCAACGATTTCTTCTTTTCTGAAAAAATAATCCACATTTCTTTTCAACATTTGAAGGTATCTTTTATTGATCCTACTTAGGTTTTTCCTTTATAGAATTCTTACCAACATCATAAATAGGGGTTTTGAAACATATATTTCTCTACTCAGTTTTCTAATTTATTTTGGTTATGATCCAACTCTTTCTCTTTCATCTTTGGTTTCACCTCTTGATGTCCTTTATAATTATTTTATTATTAATGTGTTTCTCCATGTTTCAATTCTATACCAATATATTATTATTATCATCTAAAATTATTTCGTGAATTTTTTAACAACATTCATCTTCCATCTTCTTATATTTCTTTTTCATTTATTATAATATTTCTCAAACATTATTTCAATTATTTTTCAAATGAATTTATTTATGAGTTTCTTCTTCATCAGAATTATTTTGATCATAATTATTCATTAGTAATTTTATTAATAAAATTATTCTAAACAAAATACTCAATATAATTTTTTGGATTAATCATTAATTTTTTATTAAACTTCTTTAGAATAACTACTTTCACTACTAGAAACACTTTCATCACAAAGTATTTCAATAAACATGTACACTCAACATCATCTTTAACCTCCTCACTATAATCATCCTTAGAAAAAAAATATTCTTCTTTTGAATTTAGACAACATCTTATCTTTCTTCTTGGAATAAAAGTTTTTTATCACCATTTTCGTCGAAGATCATCATGGACTTCTTTATTATTTATCACTTTCATTTTCATTAAATTTTTCTTTATCACCACTTTGAGGATAAATAGAAATGAAATTTTAAATAACTCCCCATGAAAAACATTTTAAGGTATATATCCATTTATAACTTCCTATACCTCTTTTCACATTCCTAGAAAGCAAGGAAATTTTCAATAAAATTTTTACCAACATCATTTTAAGAATATGAATCTACTTATTCTTATTAGTCAATAATATTATTTGACATATATTTATTTTCATCTTTTATATACCTTTCTCCATAATCTATTGTTTTTTTACATTAATTACATTTTACTTCTAATCTCATATATGATGAGAGTACTATTTGAACCATACATGGATATTGTATCAAGATTCCTATCTTCCAATAATGAATCATTGGCAACATACTTGTTAGGAATAATATATTTATATTTTCAGCAATAGTTATGTCTATTAAATTTTCAATAGGGCCTCTAATAATGATAACATTGTCATTCACACTCATAAATAAGTGACCAAAAGATTCATACTCACCCAACTTCATATCTTCATTCCACAATCGTCATATTTGAAACTTTTCCTTTTTTTATTTTGTAATGCATTTATAAATGTTATTCAGCTTATACCGGATACCATTGGCAATGTTAACTCCTTTTACTCTTAGATACTCACTTTCAGAAAGTGATGAGAGTGAATAATTCTTAGCTCTTCCAGTATTCCCATGGATTTCATTATTAGTATTTGTGAGAGATTCATTTTTAATATTATGAGGGAAACCATCTGTAACAGATCTTGAAACATCATAACCAAGTTAAATATGACATGAAGTAAATCATCATTTTATAGATATGATAATTTCTATAATCTAAGATGGTAATAACCTTACTATTCACACAATTATAATATTCATATCAAAACTTCTTCTTCAAAAGAATCAGTAAAAAATAAGCAAAGGGAACCATTCCCTCTTATACCAGTTTCAATTGCCCAGTTAGGATGATTATATCACTGAATGGGTGTGGGGGTGAATCAGTGATACTTTTTTATGGTTCATTTCAAATGAATAAACATTATCCTCCTATTAAGGATTTCATTACATATTAAAAACAGTGCAAACAATCATCCATTGAAACAAAATTATATACAAGGTCATTTATTCAAAAAGAATTGATACATCCTTGGTATGTGTTTGGAAATGGTCCAATACAAGACAGTTTACTAGGAAATAATCCATTGATGCAGAATACAATAAAGAAGTATATACCCATAAACTCAAATACTACTATGAAAACAATCCAACTGTGTGTCTGCATCCTCTAGTATAATTGGGGTAATAAAATGCTTGTGTAGAAACACAAGTTACCATGATTCATTTCAAATTTCTAAAATTGTAATCTTTTGAAAAACATTCTTCACATTCTTACCTAAAATCTTGTAAGAACGACAATTAATTTGATATTGAACTCAATATGATTTCTAGTCCAATATTCCAATCATATATTAAAATCTGATTTCCCAATATGATATATATAAATCTATTGGAATAAGATCAAGGAAATTAATAACCCCTTATTCCTCAGTCCAAAAATCCCAATATGGAAATCATGATTTGTTTATCCTACCAGACATGATGACCATCTGAATACGACGAATTGTAGACTATGATTTTCAGCTGAATATGATGATCATTGAATATGATGATCATATGAATATATTTTGATATTATCTCTTCTCCATTCATTTATCTCAATCAAACCCTCTTCAACAAATCATAATACAAAAACCTCTTTTCTCCCTTAAAATTCGATGCTTCTCCCTTTACTCTAACAAGAACAACATAATCATCATAATCAATAAAATTAAGATATATTTATCACTTTTTATATATGACATAAGATTTGTTTTAGAGGGAATCTGAAATGGTTTTCAACTCATCCAACTTTTCTCAATTTTCATGATTCCCTGAATATTAAGTGTATTTATGACTTCTTCAACACTTCTCTATTCTTATCGAATCTTCTCCCAAATATTAAATACTATTCAGAAATTTTTTTCCAACACCAGTCAATATCGAATTTACCATTTTGATGAGCTCAATCCTATTTCGTTGATATGATGCTATGTACCAATAGAATGTCAATTTCTAAATAAATAGTCATCTTTCAGCCTTTTCTCAAAATCAATTTTGATTCTTCCTTAGGATTCTCTATACCAATTGAAGAAACAAACCATCTTATTAGAAATTCAATCTCCCCCTCTTCAATACATCAATATTTTTTCTTCTTCCCTTCACGATCCACCTGAATAAAGAAAGTCAATCACATCATCTATTTGTTTTCTTTTTAATGATTAATTTACATCAATTCGGATATGATAGATCTTGAACCAATTTAAAAATATAACATATGAAAAGAATGTCTAGTTAATTGTTATCTTTTAAAAACGACACCACAATCTTCTTTCAAACAAACAATTTCAACCTCTTGTCAATATAATGAAATATTGAATAAGTTTGATTAGACTCAGCAAATACGAATTCAACGACAACATCCAATTCCAAACATGTTTTTTATGACGTCCTTCATGCCATTGAATAAATTTGAGAATTGTTTCTGCATAGTTTGACTTTCAATGCGATGTATTTCAACATCCCAAAAGTTCAGTGACCATCTTTCTTTACAAATCTGCCAAAATAGAATGGTCCAGAATCCATCTTACCAAAATATGATAGACATGATTATGATTATCATGATTATGATAATGATGAATCTGATTTCTAGTGTCTTCTCTATTTCCGTCTAGATTCGATCAATCTGAGTATGATTAGCTACATATCAATCACTTCCCTTGCATTCATTTGGCTAACATTACATGTCTTCCAATTACATGTGATTTATGTGATTTCAATGATCATAGAAGCATCATCACATTTAAATAATAGTTCTGAAGACCCCAATTCTCCTCCAATGCAATCAAACATTTCAAACCAGATTCAGAGAGAACATGATTACCCTTAACTTCTAGCCAACTTCTTCTAAATATGATGACCCTTTTCAAGCAGTGTATGTCCAAATTCCTAAATAAAATTTTCGCATCCAGTAACCATATTTTACAATGTGAAGGGATTTTTTCTTTCTATTTGATTTAAAAACCAATTACAAAATAACATTTTCCTAACTTTGATGATGAGTTATATTTCCTCTAGCTTCTTGATGTTTATCGACTTCAAAATTTGGTTTACCCTATTGACTAATTCATATTTTTTGGTTCTGATGAACACTTTCTACAATCTATATTTAGTTCTTAAATCTTCTCAATATACTATCTTTCTTTAACATAAACAACATAATAATTTACAGACAAAAAATTCCAAAAAAAACACAACTTGGGTCTTACACTATATTGAAGTATTTTTACGAAAGACCATATTATTCTTGTTTCAAATATATCATAAAAATATATTTATTTACAGTTTAAATTTTGGTGCCAAATATTATATTTTTATTAAATTTTAGAGGGATTATATTTTCATAACATGTATCACTATACATTTTTAAGAAAACATTAATTCTTATATTTATTTATAGTAAATAATCCATTTATCATAAATTTAAAAATATATTATTTTTAATTATAGTGGAAAAGGTAAATAAACGTTTCATGTATAGTGGGTTTCCCATGGTTAATAAGGTTATGCAACATCTAATGATCCTCATACGCTCTCTAATCAAACCACACATTATTATTCCTATACAAAATTTATTTGGGCAGTTTGAGCTACATTTCCCACTATGAACCAACTGTATCATATCATAGTAGTTTAGTTTGTGTTGTATTATAATACTAGCTAGGTAATGTTTAACATGGCTAGTGTATATATCACAATCTCCCCACAAAAATACCCATGGTTACAATGTTCTATTCCTATTACAAAAAATATTACCATAATGTTCCCATATATAACAATGATAAATGATCTATATCATATTTAAAAAAATATTTCCCTTAAATTAAAAATTTTAGATTAATTTTTTTTAAAAATTCTTTGGAAACAAATTGAGAATATATAATGCATCACACCATGATGAACATAAATAAACTACTTTAATTTGACCAAATAGAACACAAAATTAAAATTTAATAGTCTATTTATAATTTTTTTATAAAAACAATGTTTAAGTTCCATATTTAAAATGCAACATTTTTCATCTGTAATTATGACCATATACACAGACACACACTTGCACACACAGACACACACATCATTATAAAAATTCACACAATATCAAATTAATTTGTAAAACATATATATATTTAACTATACAAATGTGGATTACACCTATATAGTTTGAAACATTATATTTATGAAAACAAACAAAATTTATATGCCCTCCCAAAATGAGGGATGACGCCACTATAAAATCCAAATCATATTTTAGAAGATTTAATCACAAAAATAAAAGCCATTATGCATTTTTTAAATTATAATGTGAATTTAAAAAATTGAAGAAGAATTTTACAAAACATACAATTATTAAGAAAACATTGAATTTAATTGGTAATAAAAGAAATTGAAATTATACATAAAATGTTGATTTAAAATTATTGTTATTATTTTATATATAAAAATGGAATTATATATTCAGGTAAGAATGTGTTTAAAATTTAAATACATAAAATAATTTGGAATAATACCAGTAACTCTATTATGTTTACAGTGAAGGATCTATTCAACCCCAATGAGGTCCAAGATTCCATTGAGGGTAAAGATAAAACCCAAAATAAAAATCGAAAATTTAAAATCAATCCAAATATGGATAAAACCAAAACCTACCATAAAATTAGTGGAATATATTTTCTTTGATTCTTATAAAGTGAAGAAACCTAAAATAAAACCCCACAAATTTTAGAGACCAAGAATCAACCAAAATAAACCCTAAAATAAGGTTAAGGTACAAATGGGGGGAAAACAACATTGGGAGAAAGAGAAAATGTGAGTAAAGGGGAGTGGATGATGTGAAAGAATTACTATGATGAAATTATATAGGGGTACAATTAAACCTTTTGAAATCATGAATGAATTAAGGGAGGATATTTGGGTGAACCTCTATGGTGCTACATGAGATGAGCATGGTGAAGCCGGATAGTATAAGGAAAATATTAGGAGAATTAAATGGGAGATTAATTTTGTGAATTTCTAATTTTTTTTAACACATGGGTATCATCAAGGTTTGAATTCATGATTTTCAAAATCATGCACCAACTGTTCGTCCCCCTTTTAGAGGGAATATGATATTCTAAACTGTTATAGACCAAGGTAAGAAAAACCCAGATTCTATAACTCATTTAGGTTATAACAGTTCTAGAACATGTCTATACTATTGGATCATGGTTTCCCCTAACCATACACAAAATAAACGCCTATGAAATAAAATCAAAAAAGTCAATTTTTTAAAGATGTATTTTCTTGGAAAATATGGATAAGAGTAAAAATACATAATTAAATTAAATAAAATAATTAATAAAAATTTGGGGTGTGATTATTTTCACACTAAAATTATTTATACCCTTCAAAAGAATTTACTATGTCAAAAGATAAAAGTAAGAATCATGATTAGACCTCTTCAATCGAAATTTGATTCTCTAAATCCAATGAACAACACAACAATCACAAATAATAGTTTACAAAACTAACCATAATGACACTTAATGTACTACCAAACTCAATTCATTTCATGAAGAACATTCAAATTTTATACTAATGTAATAATTCACCCAAAAAATAAATCTTGGTGGACTATAAACATAATCCAAAAAGGAAACATGATCAAACTAGGTATAGCAGTTTCCACACAGTATTATGACTTATTAATAATAAACATCCATATATATACCCAAAGTACCATACTTACTCAAACCCAAAAAATCATGAAAATAATGAATAACCAAGGATCCTTAATCAAACATAAATGCTAAGAAATACTAAATCACCAAGATAAAAACAAAAGATATTAAGACCTATACATGGTCTTCCCACAAAAAGATACACCGAAGATATTTGGTCAGCATACCTAAAAAATATTCCACATGAATATCTAATACCAAAAATGGAATTGATCAAATGGGATCAATTGTGATTCTCAATCAAAAACACATCCATAATTTTCCATCGACCCAAACAGATAAATTTTCAAATGATCAATACTAACATGTCATAAAAAACATATAATCAAGAAAATAAAAATGAGAGAGATAAAAGTATGGATATTATTTAAAAAAAAATGTCTAAAGAATAGTATACAATTATGGACTTAGAACAACAATGGAATATGGAACAACAAGGGGTATCACTCCTAGGACACCAAGACCAATATGAATTAATCAAAACAAAGAAGGCACTAAATAGAGTATAACCTACGAAATGGATATCAACCATCCAAATTAATCATGAGTGAACTCTATAAATTTAATTTCATAAATACATGGAACTAGAAAAATAATATTACTATAATATCAATGGATTAAAAGGAATACAATATTTTCAAAACAAATAAAATCCCTCAAATAGTCAAATATTTACTAAGAAAAATCAAGGAAACCTCAATGGACTAGACAAACAATTGGATATAAATAAAATAATATCTCACAAAGAGGGTATTTGAATTTACAACTCTAATGAGATGTTGGGTAAGGCCATCTACCGATTTATAACAGTCATTTACTATAATCGATGCTATATCGTGACATTATAGGACATGATATTCCTAAATAACATCAAAACATCCAATTTAGATATAATAATAATATCAATATAAATTTTAAATCATGATTCCAAAAAATTTAACTCAAGGCGACTAGATAAACCACATGGAAAATAAAAAACCCAATAATTAATGAACAATCATCACTAACCAAGATAAAATTTCCAAAAAAGAAAATCTATTAGCATTTAAAATTCAGATTTTTTAAAGACCCAATTTAAAATCCATTAAAATCCAAGTAGTTTTTCACCTTTCTAAGGAACTATAAAAACTGTAACATTTTTTCTTCATTTCAGAAATAAATAAGAATTTAATTACATTTATTATATATGGTCCCTATATAAATATTATATTCCCTTTTTACAATTAAAACTAAATCTATATGAGAATATCTCAGTTTTTTTTTCATAAACCACATATCCCCCCTTAAACCATTTTCAAATCCAACAAAATCACTAGGGAAATTTAAATTATTACCCTTTATTTTAAAAATACATTTTTCTATCATAAAAACCAATTTTTATTTTAAAACATTATATTAGAAATTAAAAACATTTTGTGCTTTAAATTAAACAATAAATTAATTATAAATTTTCTTTCCAAATCTAAAATATATTTTAAAATTTATGTCGAAATATAAACACAAAATTATTTTAGATTTATTTAAAATAAAATTAATTTATTACTTTTCAAGAAAAATAAAAAAAATTTAACCCAAAATTTAATCATCATATTCAATCATTTCAATGTTTAAAAAATTTTAATGCTTCATTATAAAATGGTAAAACTCCATTATATCAATTTTTCAAAACCAACATTTTTTTAAAACGATCCATGCATAAAAAAACCCCTATTAAATAATATTAGAAAACATAAAAAATTGATAAGAGGGAGTACTAGTTTGTATTAAGAGGCTGCATGGTTTATTAGATCATGTGCTAAGTATGAATCCACCACATTAATTCACCTAAAAAATTATAATTGGGATCCCCATGTCCTTCTTAGACATACAAGTTAAATGAATGACACCAATTAACCCCCATTAACATCTCACCAACAAAAAATTCTAATGTCACCCAAACAAATTTAAACAATGTACAGAAATCATCAATCCAAATCCTAAAAAATAAAGAATAAAAAAAACAACCCTAAATAATGCTCAAACCAAACATCACAAGATAACTCATGGTTTAACACAATATATTTTGTCCATTACAATTTTTTCACCTACAACCTAAGTCACCACAATATTACATCTATCTACCTTTACTGCCCAAAATAAAAAATCATGTTCTAATATGATATTTCTCATGAAACTACCAAACATATCCAATCCTGGGATTCTTGGGTAGACCCACGACAAGGATAAAGTAGCATTTATGATCCCTGTTGGATAACATCTAGTTACAAGAATCAAAGTGAACTATATGGTAATGATTCCCCTATCAAATAATTTAGAAACAAGTAACAGAAAATTAAAATTTAATTTTTTCATCAACCAAATTTATGTCAAAAATTAATTTCTAAGAAATATGCCTAAAAATTTTATATAGTATGAATAAAATCCAATATAATATGAAAATTATTTTATAAACACTCAAATCACCCCAATTATTCCTCCCCTAAAATGAATAGGCACAAAAACATATTCCACCTGTTTTTTTTCTTCATCAACTTGTAGATATAGATACCATCAATTTTTAAGAAATAGTAGAAGACTATGTATCCATTAAGAGAAATTTAAATGAGAAAACAAAACAAAACAACCAATATAACTCAGTGTGAATACACATTTTACAATCCAACTAATAAATTCTCAAATATAATTTATTAAAAAAACTATAACCTAAAAATTTAATGATAAATATTTGCATGATCAAAAATATCATTAGGAATCCTAGAGGAAAAACCAACATGTTAAAATCATAAAGTAAAATTTCATTATATACTTGTTTGAAATACATCATAAAAATAATTTTTTAAATTTTTATTTTGAATAAAACAAATTATTTTTATTCAATTTTATAGGAAATATCTATTCAAAACGTGGAGGGCCATGAATATTTATGAAACCATTAATTTAAATATTTGTTTATAAGAAACATTTATTTTATAGAAATTAATAAATTTATTTAATATCACAAACAATATAGAAAAGATAAATATGTAGGTTATAAATTGAGGGACCCCATAGGTCACTATGGATATACCTCATCATAGTATCCTCATATTCTGTGCAATCAAAACACAAGAAACAATTTTTATGCATAAGATGTTGGGGAGGTAAAATAAAAATTCCGAATGGTGTCAAATAACATGGTAGTTGTTTAGCTAGTGCTATAGAATAATCTTATCTTGGTAAGGATTTCCTTACATATAATACTTTTCCTAGTCTTCTAACTCTATCACCCATGGTTCCCATGATTTATTCCCCATATATAAAAATTATAATTTTTTCCAAAGTAAAACTATGCCAAAATATCCAAATCATATTTCAAATTATGGGAAAACATATATTGAATAATTACTCAAATAAAATTCATCCATGAAAGAGAATTTATACATTAAGTCAATTTTATGTATTATTTGGAAAACAAGGAGGGAAAATTTAATTTATTAAACCATAGAATGATGTAAAATTAAATACATTAAATTTTCCAATCAAATAATATAATTAAATATTTGTGATCAATTTAAATTTTTCATAAAAACAATTTTTTAGTTTCATTTTTAAAATCCTAGTGTATCTTTCAACTATTTTTTTGATATATCCGTAAACAATCACACAAACACACACATATCAATGTTAAATTTCTCACATTGTGAGGTGAATTTTTACACTTATATATATGTGTGTGTACCCATGTATATGTGGTTAATAAAAATATTGTCAGATTCCGCTTTCTAATAAATGAAGAACTTTTATAATTCATTTTAATTCATTTGAGGAATTGACATTAAAATCCAAACAAATTTCTAAAACATCAAAACACATCAATAAAGGCCATCCAAAATTTTATAAAACATAATATGTATAAAATAAATTGAATAATAAATTTAATGAACTTATAATTAGGGATAATATTGAATTGGAAATTTAATCAAGTGATATTTAATTATGGATTCATATAATCATTCAAAAAAATATTAACAATTACATTAATATTTTTTATCTCCATAATTAGAACAAAAAATTAATTCAAGGAAGGTTATAGATTTTAAAGAGGTAAAATAATGGGAAAGCTACACAGAACTCGGTGACATGAAAATAGTGGATTTGTTCCACCTTAATTAGGTTTGAGATCTCATAGAGGATAAGATGAACCCAAAAATTAGAAAATACCTATTTTTAAATTTACACAAAGTGGAAGAAAAAACCAAAAACCTACCATAAAAGGAACAAAATCATGTACTTTGATGATCACAACCATAATTGGTATCAAATTAACCCAAAAACGTAAGGGATAAATATGATTAAGAAAAAACATCTAAATTTTGTTAGGTTTTTGAAGGGAAACCAAAAAGAAGAGGGGAGAAGGGGGAAAATTTGACAGGATAAAGGAGGAAGAGAAAGTCCTACATTAACGAACCAAACACAAGGCAGATGAAAGACTCATAAAATCATAAAAGATGTGTGTTTAGTGGATGATGGGGATGAAAAATCAAATTGATTCAATACGTGATGATCAGGGGGGAAGAAATGATCATTAGTAATTTAAGATAAAAATAGAGAGGGGTGACTTAGTAATTCCAATTTTTTAATGTATGTTCATCATGAATGGTTTGGATGCACAATTTTCTAGGACATTCTTTAAATATTGAACTACAACTGGAGGGATATGGAACATCATATATTGAGGGTGTAGGGTCAGAAAAACCATGTACCAACCATTATTTTAGATCTTATTAGTCATAGTTGCAGTGAATAAAATACATTAATGAATAGAATATGTGATCCCCATGGATAAACACATTGGTGTATAGATACATTATTACCAAAATTCAATAATTGTTCCTTAAACTCCACTATTTTTACCATGGCCATTCGACAGAGATTCATTGATATTTACTTTAACTTATGAATAAATAAATGGAAAATTCAACATCACACATCAAGAGAAGTCTAGGTAGTTACTCTAGAAATACTAAATTGTATTCTTGCACAATAGGTACATATTAAATTTCATGATTCCCTCCCTCATCACTATACATTATTATCTATTTTTCCACAGAAATTACATTCAGTACAACTACTAAGGGTGGATCTAAATAAGAATCAGATAATGACGATTCTTCTCTAAATATGATTGATTCTACATATTTCATATAAATTTAAATTTACATCCTATTTCAATATGTATTTGTATTATATTTTGAGATTTATTCTATACCACAGATAATATCAAATTCAATGATTGGTATGATAACAAGTTCAACACAAAAAGCATGCTTATGTGTCATAACTGGGATTGCCCGACACATATTTGGTTCAATGATACTTATCTTAGGGGGTTTGACCAACAAATATCTTATTAAATAGAGAGGAAAATGTCTAAATATCTTGAAAAATGTGTAGATAGAAAAAAGTAATAATATCTTATATCAAATAATGCATTGGATAAAATTGAATATTAAACTAGTGTACATATAATCACATCATTTAGAATATCTACTTGTACAGTAGTAATCACCTAAGCATAGAAATATACTCTTGGAATTTTATGTTGAAGATTAATTTGAATCATGGGGAAATAATTTTCATAATGTTCCTTCTTTATACAATTACAGAACTATACATCATTGATAAAATTCATACCCATTCATTCGTCATCCTAGTTACCCTTATCTCCAAATTTGTAGTGAACTACTCATGCCTTAAAACCTTTCCAATGGTTATATTTCATGCATTTTTCAGAATATGTAAATTGTTGATATTTATTTTTATTCATGGATTCATTACCTTTTTCATGATTCTCAAATGGCCTCTTATTATCATGGTTTGAATACATAGGATATTTAGATGTTAACTACTATCGTGATGGAACATTGAACTCTTTCTTCATATGATGAAATTTTTTGAGTAACTAGTTCCCTTCAATGATTTGGATTTAGACCTTAAAAAAGTGGTCAATATTTCACTCGGGGTGGTGTGTAAAATCTAAAACATAACTAGAAAACATTATAAAGGTAATTTCATGATCTACAACACTCTCTTCATCTTTGATCTTAAAAATAAGGAACTTCTAATTCATCTAAATTTGTTTACCATGAGGGAAGTATTTATAAAAAAATGTATATTTAAAGGTTATTCATTCCAATAGTTGTATTTCTTATTCCTTCCTAGTATTATGAATCAAGGTCCACCATTGATCAACATCACCTTCAATATAATAGAAAATATTTGTAACATTTTCCTTTTCTCTTCATTCCATGGACATTAATATCTTATCCACATACTTAATCCAATTTTCTACTAAAATTGTATTAGTAGTCTAACAAAATGATGGGGGGGGTAATGTTGCATAATATGATCCAACAATAGATATTATCCCCAGGGAAATGGTCTCTCCATTCGGGGAAGGTTTTTTTGTCATAATAAAATTATTTTTTCTTAATATTTCCTTAATTTTATCTATTCTAATACCAGAGGAATTAGAATCCTCATTAGAAAAATATCTTAATTTTTATTGAGTATTATACCCATTCATCATTTCAACCAGAATTTATAAACAGTGTCATATAATGGATTATCTTATAAAATCATAATTTATAATTCAAAATATCATGTAACACATAACATAATTTTATGCATCCTAAATCATAGAATCATAAACATTGGTTAAATTGTTGAAATATATACTTTCAAATACTTCATGATGGTAGGTAATTAAAATGTGAACTCTCTTATAAATACACCCCAAAATTGTCAAACTAGGGGCAATATAAGTCCCATTGTCTTGTAGCAGGTTACACTGAGTCTGTCCTGGACACCTTTTTCTAGTTGTTACTCTTAGATACAGTTGTTCTAGAACCACATTAACATGTAGAATCTAGAAATGGATGTATTAGATGAAATACCCATATAATCTCTACTGTACTGAAATTTTAGGATGTTCTTATGTACATATCCTCAAATTATACCATAATTTTATATTCCTTAATCTAATTTTTCTAAATAATGTTTCTAGGGTTGCTACTAATCTTCCTCTGATACCAACTGTAATGCCTCGACCCTAGAATCAAGGTGCGGGTATATTATTATATTAAATTGGAATGATTTAATGGAATCATATCCAAAATTACTGACCAGTTTAGTTGTCTTGTAAATATATATTGCATATATGAAACTCATTAAAAATTTAGAAATAGGAAATACAAACACAATAAAAAATAAAATTATAAAAACTACATATTTGAAGGATTAATCAATGATTTATTATTCTTAACCCAGGGAAAGTAAACATAATAATGGTGAGATTAAATTTATAATATGGGAATGTAAAATGGAAGAAATTAAAAATCAATAAAAATAAATTAACATAGATAGGTAGATAACGGATAAAACATGCCATTCAAATAACTTGATAAGTAATAATCAATATGTCAAGGGAAGAAACTGAAATAAATTCTAGTTAATCAATGAACTGAAAATAGAATACATCCATAGTTACATCTATTCAAAATATCATGGATAAATAATATTTCAAATATCTGTGAAGGAAGTTATTAATTATTGGATGTTATGTTTTTGGGGAATAAAAACCTATACTGTTCTATCCTTTCACAATACTTTTAATACTATATATAGAAACCCATTTAATTTTGAAAACTTATTTGTCTCATGAGAACATATCCATGCATCAATGACCTATATAAATTCCAGGATCCACCCGTAATTACCAATCCAAAGAGGTCCTCATATCAAATAATTAAAATAAATAATATGGAATATCAAATAACTATGTTATAAATTAATATTAAATTATAAATATTTCTCTAGTTAATCAAATAAATTTGAATGGGAACACTGTATGTTAAAATGATATATGATTTGAGAAATAAAAATATCCATTATAGGATCATATGAACATTCATGTGAATTTACAATAAAAATTATAAAAATAATGTGAATGATTCATGATTATGTTAAAAATAAAAAAGTTTAATTGAAATTAAAATCATTAAGAACAATATTTTAAGGAATAGTCATTAAACCAAATATAGTGTCCCATTACCACATTATAAAATTTCAATAATAATCCCCATGAAGGAATACCATTAACTAAAACAAATAATATAATTATAATAAATGTTTTCATGATGTAATATCTCAAATATGTGTATATACACCGTATAAAAGAATCTAGGTGTATAAAAAAATAAGTATCATTGTACTGAAAATTGGGACCAAATCCATTACCTTAAACTTCCTTTATTTTGTGGCCATTATACTCCTTTATAGTAGTTTAAAATATTTTAATATCCTTCAACTATATCATAGTCATGTTTTAAATATCATATATCATCCTTTTATGATATCTTGTTGAACATTTGTTAATAATTGTTCATTATTTCAACTATTTCTTGTGTTAATTGGAAAATTTTATCAAGTATTAGTTTATTTTTATCTAATCCTATTAAATATATAATTATTTAGTCATATAACTAATTAAAACCATGATTTAATTATCATATTTATTCATAAAATATTAATTTATAGTAATCTATATTGTTTAGAGATAAGAAATGAAATAAACCATTCATAGTGATGGTAGGTCGTACGTACACATGAACACTACTTTAATTTTTTTGATGTATTAACAGAGTTAAAAGGAATTGATAGATATGAATATTATAATTCCAGTTTCATATCCATGACATATATGTTACATAGGTTTATTAAAACCATCTTTTAAACATTCCATGTATGATGTGAAGAAGTCATAGTTCATTGAGGTGGTGATAGTCTACACTTCCACAAAGATGATATCGTGTTTTCGCCATATTGAATATATAAAGATTTGCGATATAAAATATTTAAACATAATAAATAAATAATAAATTATATATTTATATATCTTATATAAACATTAGTTCTTGTCATAATTTCCACCATGATAGGCATTAAATGAAAAAAAGGAAAATCAATATTTCATGAGGAAGTGGTTTTTTGTACATAGAAGCAATATTTACTTAATACATTAGATGGAAGTGCATATAAGTGTATGTCAGAAACAGATTATAAAAAATATTAGTATATTGAGGATACATGTTTTTTAAAATAATCATATAATAAGAATATTATTATGGTGGATAATGGAAATGCAACTAAAGAGCTTGGGGAAAGATGTAACCTCTTAATCGTGTAATTTCATTTAGTTGGTACCAAAAGGAATATTTGGATGGATCTATTCCAAATTAGAAGAATATAATATTAGGGGAGGGTATTTAAGACCTATTTTTATAGATTGCTTTCATTCCAATGTGGATTGAGAGGTTTGAGGAAGTAGGAGGGGTGGAGGTCTTTTTATAGTGGTGAATGAGTGGAACTCTTATATATTTTGTCAAAGCGGATTCCAACCTTGTTTTCACATTGAATGTGGATCCAATTGTTGAATAATTTATAGAACACAGATTTTATTGTTGGAGTATTTCAGATAATGGATCTTGTCTAAGTGTCTAGGTTATTTCAGACCTTATTATTAAGGTTAATACCTTATTATGCTAAATTTTACCTTAATCATTGAAATTAATTCTAATTATATTAACTGATAATTTTTAACAAAAAATAAGTTGTCGTTATTATAAATTATTAATTATGATTAATCCATAAGCGAATATATTTTTCCAAATTACAATCACACCAGTGTATGATCTTAATATAAATTTAATCTCAATGATGTGATTCCAAAGCGGGTATTTATAGTGAAAATGTCAAAAAAAATTGCTATTTTTGTCGTCAATTTCCATGAGTAATTGATTCTAATGACCAATAATAAATTAATTGATCTAAATTTTATCTAATTTAACTAGAATACCGATTTAAAATATAATTTAATCTTATAATTAAATTTGTTCAAAAAGTAGTTTTTAATAAAATAACAGTATTTGTCACTATTCAATTAAATTTGAATCACCAAAAATACAAAAAAACATCCTAAGATAATTTATTTGTTTGTTCTCTAAATATTATTTAAATTTTTAAATATTAAATAATTAACTGTGTGAATAATTGACATTAAATTTGTTCTCCACTGAAAGGTAGCAAAACAACTTTGATAAAAATATATTATATTTTGTGTAATATGGGGTTTGTTATATTATTATGCCTATAAAATATATTATATGAGTGAAAAAGTTTGTGTTTGGATATATAATATATAAATATACTATATAATTTCCACAAAAGTGTTAAAACTTAATTTAATGTAAAAATGTGACAAAGGAATATTTCTTTTTAGAATCAGGTGTTGGGTATATTAGAAAGCTATTAATTAAATTAAATTTAATCTAAAAGGAAAACAAGTTATTGTCTTGGGGTGTTAAAATTGACCTAGTGGGCGATTGAATATTTGAAATTGTTGTTACAATTGAGTATTTTGTTACCATATTAATTCATATTATTTTTGTTGCATTGGTATTTGTGTAATCATATTGTATATTGTTAATCATTTGGTTATTTATTATTATTGTTCACTCTGATGGAGGGTATAAACACTCCATGGTTCAACTCAAGACCCACATTAATATTCATAATTCTTCGAAATATGGTGAGTGGTGACTGAGGTCATGTAGAATTCTAGCTCAGAACTAGTGATCCATGATAGGATATTACAAAATTCTATTTAAGAAGATGATTCCTTTGTTTTCATATTTTTGGAATTTAGTTTATAAGAAACATAATAATGGGTGTGTTCTTTTGATGAAACTAGAAATTGTGTTTTAATTAAATTTTTTTTATGGAAATCCATGTTATATGTTCATTTTATTGATGATTTTAGTCTTTTCTTTTATAATATGTTTTCACCTCATGTGCATCACATGAATTTGATGTTGTTATTTTTTATGGATTTGACAAATGGTTCTATCAGCAAGAGGGATCACATGAATCAATTTCTATTCATGCAATTTACTTGACCTATATACTGCTTACATGTGATTGTATTGATGATAGGGGATTCAACTAATTTTGTCTCAACAACTTGTATTATGCTTCACATATGAGTTCTTGGATAAATTATATTTATTTGATAATATATACATGTCTAATTCAAATATAATGTCATGTGAGACTATAATGCTGGGAAACTCATGTGGATGATATTGATAAAAATGATAGAGACAATAAATGTTAAAATGATGTAGTCTCTCTATGTACATATGAAGTAGTGTAAATATTTTTTCATTAAATGGAAGTAAATACATAGTGGGAACCCTATACATGTAGACATTGAATAGGATTAGATGATTAAGGTATTCATTGTAGTTTACATAAAGTTATGTATCATTCACATAATGGTATCCTATTTAATAAAATTAGGAATTATTGACACTATATATGGTTAGTGTATTGGAGAGGAAATTATGGCATATATTGGAGACATGTATAGATGATGTTCCATGTGTTTTGACACATACATAATCCTTGTGAGGGTTCATGGAAGACATTGTGAAAATAATTGTGACTCTATTTTTCTAGATGCTCAGTGTCTTGTACTTTTTTATGTAGCTAGAATAAGGATATTCTTTGTAAGGGGATATTCAAGTTAAATTCCCAAGGGAATGTTTTTTCAATAGAAGTGGCATGTTCATGTGAGTATCCTTTTGAGGGCCTAATGGATGCTCACGTATGCTTCCTTGAAAATCAGGATTATGAAAAATCTGGAGTGATGGTACTTGATATATGAGGGAAGGTTTCAATGTATGGTGGAAGCACAACAACATGGTATAAAACCAATGTGATGGGTTTTATGTGGAAAAACATGGTACCAAGAATTTTCCTTTTGTGTATAGGATCACATGGCTGTTTGGTTGAGATAAATTGGCAACTCATGGTGCTTGGAAAGCCATAATGGAAAGTGAAAAATATTTTTTGGTCTATATCTCATGAAACAATATATCTTTTGTAGTATTGAGTGGTTGTATCTTACCTTGTTGTAAATCCTTTATGCACATGAATAAATGTGGTTGTTACGTGTAAGGATACATAAATAATTTTATGTGGGGTTGGTGAATAGATCATTAAGAATGTATATATTTTTTTGATGAAAATGAAAGATCTAGTGATGGTTGTTAATTTACCTTTCATTTTTTTGTCACCCTGGACACTATAAACTAGTGAATTCTACTTGATGATCATAGGAAATTATGACCCCAAAGTTTCTATGAGAGGATTTGTCTCCATGGAAGAATATGGAATCACACCAGATTGAGATTCTGTGTGTAATAAACCTAAAATTATTATTGTTATATATATCATTATTTGAGGTAGATTCCTATATTACGGAATTATACATGTCTAGGACATGAGTTATAATGTATTATTAGGACATAATATAAAATTACATACAGTATAAAGGAGTGTTGAATATATTGGATTACATTCATAGATGTTCGTGTATGTGTTGTGTGTGATCTTTGTCATGGAGATTTGTTGAACAAATGGGCTCACATAGACAACCTATTTAGATATTAATATTCAGTAACTGTGATGACCAATGTGTTCTTTTTAGATGACAATATGGATAACCCTATGTAGGGGAGAAAGGACCTGGATGTATGAGGAATGAACTACCTTATCATAAGGGTTGTGGATCTGTGTAAGACTAACTATTTAACGATCATAGTTAAATTAAAATAACAATGTGTAACTATTTTAAGGGTAGCTGGTTATGTGTTTAATTTACAATGATTGATGGTTATGTATTATTATATGGATACTATATGTGATCCTCAACTCCTATGAAAATCAATTCGAGTTAGGAGGAGTAAGAAAATTGTTGAGTTGATGCATGGTCTGAATTATTATGTCCACTATATCTAGTCTATGAATCAACATTAGGAATTACTTAAAATTATGTTTTAACATAGTCATGGATTTCTAGAAGATTTCCTGATGCCTCTGATGTGTAACATATCATTATTGGTGGTTGATGGAGCATATATTGTTAAATATGGTGATGTTCTTATGTTATATATAGGAAATATACAAATCAGTGTATCCACAAGAAGCTAAATAAAGTGGTTTGGAACCACATCATGCTCATAGTATCAGGTGTGGTTGAGGTGGTTAATAATCCACCGATTCATTTTAGTAAATATTGAATTTTTTTATTATGTTTGTTGCTAGAGACATGTGGTATTATCTTGAAATTATAAATTGGTATTTGATATTAAATTTTAACATATGTATAGCATTAATAAAGGAACATTGAACTAATCCCCATAGGGTGTGATGATGGACCATCAATGAAATATTACACATGGTGATTTCAATGGTGTATAACACAGTTAGGTTTCATGAGGAATACATGGAAGACAATGTGGGGTGTCAGGTTGAACAGATATGGTGATTTTAGGTTCCATGTTTTATGCCAATTAGATTTTTTATGGGATTTTAGTGATCATCCTTGAAGTCACCCAGTTCTTGCATGATGGTTGTTTATGAAAAATCATTGCCATTCAAGCTAGAAAAATATAAAAAATCCTTTTAGTTATAGTCAAGGATTTTTTAGAACCAAGATTAATGTTCTTTAATAACTATTTGAGGATGGTATGTAATATAATTGAGAGGATATAATCACCCTCTTTATTATTGGTTCAAAATTATGTTGGGTTTTTAAAATTTATATATGGTGGATGATTATTTGGGAGAAATATATATTGAATTGAGGCAATTATTGTTTGAAAATAATAATGGGCTTTTTTATAATTGAATGAAGTATCAATAGTTAATGTGGGACTCTATACTTCAACAAAGTAAGATAAGATTATTGGTTGTTATAGCTACACTAGCTAGATTGTATCCCCCACCGACTAGCTGGTGGGGGTGGGTGGGTGAGCCTTGTTTCCTAAAATGTCTCACTGTCTAGATGGTGATCCTACAATTACTAGTAGGTTATCCTACACTGGATCTTTTGTTTCATATGATGTGATATTTTTTCCCATCAGGACTCATCATCCAGCCTTTAAGTCTACTCGAGTTAGCTAGTGTATCATAGATAAGATAGTGGGGTGCACTAAACACTAATTAATGAATGGAATGTTGTCCCATTCTTCAATCAAATCCCCCTCAACTATTTTACCCATAGATCATTATTTTGGATATCATTTCATACATTCTATCCAATTTACTTCTATATAATAAGTTCTCTTAATCCAATATAGTTCATGATGTAATGAATCCGTGATTTCAGGCTAGATCCATTGATATCCTTCAATCACGGACTCTTTCTTCCTCTTAGGATGGTGGATAACATTGCCATTCATAATGGATTATACTATCAATAAGTCTATGATTAATTGAACTTTTGAATTCATTGTTCTCCTTGGATCAACTTCCTCTTGATTATATTTCTTCTCAAATGATCACTCGCTTGTCTTAAAATAAGGTAATGGATAACAATTCCATTAAATCTAGATATAGTTTCTAGATTTTGATAAATATATGGATTAGTAGGATGGAGGATATCTTATTCCAAGGAACACATAATGTCGATAGGTGGTTCATGATGTTATATCCAATGAAAATTCTTCTATATACTTTGGTAAATTCATGTTGAATTTTTCATCATATCATAAAAAGTATTTTGGGATTTTTCTCATATTAGAATGTTGAGTGTGTCGGGAGTAGGTCAAACTCCATTAGATGACATTGAAACAAATAAATAATATTTTTTTGGTTTATCCTTAACTTTTCAAATTTAATTATACCAAATGAGAACATTTTTTCATATTGAATGATATTGATTTTTCTTGGAATGATGTTAGAAGTTCAATACAAACCCTCCCTGAATGGTTGGTCATGTTTTTGACTAGGTGGTGATATATTGTATGTCTTACAACATGTGTTACTATTCCTTTAAACATGTGTTATTTAATCATAAGATTAAATATAATTAAATAAATAATTAAATAGAATGATTTTTCTTGAGTTGAACCTTTGGGAAAATTCTGTAGGCCTAATGGAGTTGACACAATCGGATGAATCTATTTGGATTTTCTAGTACTGGCATTGAATTTGTTTTAGGTAGGTGGAACCATTTACTCTATCCCATTATTTAATTAGTGTTTATAATCAGGAGATATGTTTTTAAAAAAATTTAAATTGAATTTTAAATTCATATTTTCATGAAGAAAAAGTGATGATAAATTAATTAATTATCCGCCAGTCTTAATTAATTATATGAAACATAACAAATGTAATTTGAAAGTGTGAAAGAGGTTATAACATACCCTTACACACTTTATTATTTCTATTTGTTGATGGATGAAGATTGATTTCTAATCCAGTATTTAGATTACATGAACTATATTTTTTGTGTTGTTATGCTACATAAGAATAGAAGCTTTTGAGATCAGTTTTGAGGGGTTGACCACATGTGTGTGTGAATCCGTGAGACACTTTATGATACTTTTTTAATGATTGTGCATGTGAATGTTGTTTCCATGTTTGATTATTTTCATATGTTCTCCATTATAGATATTGTTCACTTGAGAGTTCATGTTCTTCTAGATTCTTTGATCTGATACGTGATGGAATAACTTTTTTGACTATGCATGATAGTAATAACATGTTGGGGGTGTATCCTCTTGAGAAATATTCATGAAATGATTTATTTTTCCTTGATATGACACATATTTTTTATTATATTTCATAGTATGTGGATCCATTATTTATCTATTAGGATGAGTATATTGTTTAGTTATGGTTACATGACCCCTTGTCAGGGGAGCATGATGATGTGATGATGGTTATAGACTAACTCATTTGATAGTACATGTCAAATAATTTGTAAAGTGGTTTATGATGGAATAGAACATGCATTGGATGATAATTAACATACATTGGTTGAAATGGGAAAAATTAAATATAGTGGTAATCTGTTATCCAATTTCATCAATCATGACTAGTAGGACTTACCGTCATCTGAGGATATCAACCATATCAAAGTGGAGTGTGAAGAGTCTTTAATAATTAACAATATTATGGTGGGACATATATATTTATTGTTAAAGACCACCATTATGATGGGGAATATAGTGTTCCAAATAATTTCCACCATTATGGTATAATAAGAAACGTTTCCATAGAAGAAGAACTATGACTGATAGGCGTAGGGTGGATACCTGTGATGGGTTTTTATGACACGTCTAATGATGTCTCGTGATTTTAGTTTTACATATACAAATACATTTGTAATATCTTTAAGAATAAGTAGTAATGGTTTGGGGTTTGGGGCATCTTAGTAATCTCACAACTACTTGACACATGGTGTTATTTTTTTCTTTGTTTCAAGAAATTTAATATACTTTTGTAGTCGTGTTTTTCATGTTAATTTTGATAATATTATTATATTTATGTAAAAATCATATTAGTTGTTGTGAATTTGACCACATTTTTTACTACTAATTTGTACTTATAATTTCTCGGATATCCAAGACACTTGGGTTATAAAGATACATCCTTAAAACATTACATAATCCTGAATTTTTGTCATGATATTACTTTTGGTCACATTGAGGTTATTTTTGGGTATAGAGTTTTAGAATATTAAGAACATAATACACACATTACATACCACATTCATACAATGAGGATACCAATAAAATAGTATCCATTTCTTACAAAATATGTTATATAATAAATAAAACATTATTTCATTGAAAATATCTTCATAACATTCATCATGACTTCTTTATTTCAATTAACCATACTTACAACCTATAAAAATAGTTTAAAATATTGGTATGGGGATAATATGTTCCGTAAGGGACATATATCAATAAATCATTAATCAAGGGATAACATAAAAACCAGTAATACCAATTAGCATGCATAGAAATATCATGTAGTTTCTTTGGGAAATATTTGACATATCAACATTACATTCACCCATATCAATGGTATGAATATCCAGTTGACTTCCTTATCTAGAGTACCAAATACATTGGAGAGCTATAATAGGGATCACCCTTTATATATAGAGGCATAATGGGCTTTGACCAACATATATTGACCTATAATGGGGCTAAAACATTAATATATTGATCCATAATGGGATCAAAACAACATAAATTATTTATAAGAAATATATTGTGAAATAATTTACTTTATCACCTATTTAAACCCTTGATAAAAAACATTTTAATTTCAAAATAAATTTTTATGTTAAAAATTCACTTTTAAAATTTAAAAACCATGAGCATATTAATGAAACTATATTATTAAATATTAACTATAGACACATATTATTTAAACATTATTGAAATAAAAAAAAATTAATTCTTAAGAAAAGTTTCATGACATTAAAAAAAGAACAATCATTATGAATTTCAAAAAAGTGACATTTAAAATGATTTTAAATGGAAAGTCCCTCATAAATAATATATCACTAATGAAAAAATTTAACAAATAAAATGAATATGTATATTCAATATAAAATTACATAATAGAACAAAATATATTCAAAAATTAATTTCAAAAATAATCATAAGATGTTAAATCCTTGATGTATATGGTAGACTAGAAGAATGGAAATTGGGTGAAGAATTCCTTTACAGCTTGTTTGTTAAAATGAAAATGTGTTTAAAACTCTGGTATGATGGATAATATAGTGCTATAAAAATTTTAATGATACATATTTTTTTTAACACCTTATATGATCTTTTTATAGAATCCCTACTCCGATTTATTAAAAATATTTTTTTATTTCCACTGTTTCAGGTGCGTTCTTTACATGGTTTCCATGGTTAGTTCGTAATGGACATTATTTTTGAATGGAATAGAAAAAAAAAGTGGGATGAAATGGTATTAAAATATTTCCAAATATTTAAATTATACCATATATCATTTTTTAGATACGAGGATGACTCATATGTCAAAAAATTAATGATATTCATTTAAATCATTTTTTCGGTTCATTGATCATCATGAAATATTTTTTTTATATAATTCAATATTATGCATATATGTTAATTACATATCAGTAAATATTTTATTTAATAAATATTAAAACATTTATAAATAATTAAATTTCTTATGACCATCTATTATGGATGAAATAGAGATTGAAAACATGTTGTCAATGATGTCTGTAAATTGACAAATCACAAACCGTGTTTTTACTTTTGGAATAAAAGGGAGAGGAGAAGAAGTATGATGATGAATTTTTCCATAAACATGACAAAATTACCTTATAAATAATATAATTTAGTTTTCATTACTCATGGATGAATGTAGGATAATATAGTATAATAAATAAAATTTAATTGAAAAGAATACAAATTAAAATGAATGAGGATTGTTACCTCTTTAATTCTATACATTTAGAACCTCCTCCTTTGATATTGAAATTTTGTGAAAAATCATCAGTCTTGGACTTGGGTAAGAGCCTAATAAAGTGGATTTTTTAGAATTTGTACAAGTATAAATTCTTGAGATATGCGAGGAGAATAGGGGTGTGATGGGTGGTATTTACAGTGGAGTAGAGGAGAGGTTTTCCATTATTTTAAACCTTATATGATTATTTTGATCAAATAAATAAATAGTGTTGGTTATTATAAAAATATATATAAATTAGATAATTTTAGTTCCAAACAAGGGTGATTATATCTGTATAACATCATCATTGACTCAACAATTCATGTATTTAGATTATTTTGTAAATTATCTTATTTCACTATTCACAAAAAATTGTTTATCTCAGAAAAATCCCAAAAATCAACCCAGACGATTTTGTTGTTGTTTATAATTGAAAAATGATCTCCATTTTAGGGAAATAATTTTATGAATTTGATAAATTTAATTTCTACTTAAAATCATAATTTATTTGAAAAATACGAGTTCTAAAATTATAACTAATTTTATAACAATATAAAAAATAAATAAATGTCTCATAATATAACCTAGAATCAGAATACAATAAAATATTAATTCATAAATATATTTATGAAAATATATTTAATTTATAATCATTATATTAACTATAAAATTGTAAATAAATACATATGTTTTACAAAAAACAAACACTTAATTTATCATTTTCAAATCATTTATTTACACATTTCAAGATATAAATATATCATATTTCTACATATAAGATACTAGAATCTTACTTATACTTTCTTGGGTGTGGTTACTATTAAATTGGATGATTTACTATTCATATGGGTCATGTTAGTATTCTTAAGGACATGTTTGTATTCCATTAGAATTAATTTATAAATTTCTATAAAAACAATTTATTTTCATATAAATTTATAATGAATTTGAAAATTAACTTCTTGAATGAAAATATAATAATTTTTAAATACATTGGTTGTTACATTAACCCCACCACCAGTAAATTTAATCATTTCATTTTCTATTAACATATTATATAAGTGAGGATACCTTCCCCCCATTGCATTTTCTGATTCCATTGTTGCTTCCTCAACCTTGTGGTTTCTTCATAAAAGTTTAACATGGGGAATTACCTTATGTCACTCTAAATACACTATACGAACAAAAATTGGAATAATTTTCTCTCTATAAGAATTCTTATATTCTAGGTGAACTACTTTAGGGATCAAAACATGAGATTTATCTCAAACATACATTCTCAACATCGAAACAAGAAAAACATGTTGTCCCATAAATAAACTAGAATGAAAATATACTCAATAGAAAATTAGTAAAACATTCCCATTTATTTCAAAAGGTCTAATGAATTGTTGAAATGGCTTTACTTTCAAACCAAAACACATAACATCTTTCAAAGGATATATTTTGAGGAAAACATGATCACCTACCTCGAATGAAATGCATTTCTACCTGTTTTTTTATAAATTTTTTGCCAGATCTAAGTTGTCCACATGTGATGCTGAATCATCATTATTTTCTCATCCACATCCTCTACTAATTCTCTTCACATAAACATACATTCTCTATCTTCATTTCAAAGTGATGGATTTCGACACTGATTCCCCTATAACTCCTCAAATGGTGTTGTATGTATTCTGGAATGAAACATGTTATTATAATGAAACTCAACAACAGAAATATATAGATCCAAATTTCCCTAGTAATGAATTGAACAATATTTTAGCATATCCTCCATTGTTTGAATTGTTCTTTGGGTCAGTCTATCTATTTGATGTTTAAAAGTTGTAATATAATTTAATTTTGTTCATAATTACCTTTTAAGGCCTTTCCAAAAGATAGAAGTTAACATGGTATCTCAGTCAGATACAATGGATAGCAGAACTCCATATAACCTGACAATATCATTAAGGTGAAATAAATAAAGATGAAATAAATTCATATTATCATGAATAAGAAGAAAATGAGAATATTTAGTCAGTCGTTCAATAATTATAAAAATCTCATTGTTACCTCGAGATATATTTGGTAGTTCCACCATGATGTCCATGGGTATATTTTCCCATTTATACTCAGGCACTCAAAAAGTGTGAATCATCCCCTTCAGTAACTGCATCACTGATTTAACCTGTTGACATGTCAAACATTTCATAGTAAAATCAGCTATATATTTTCTTATTCCATCCCACCAATAATGATCTTGATGGTCTCCATACATATTTTAGTTCCTTGGAAGAACTAAAATTGAAGAACTATGTGCTTCACATAAAAATTCATTTTTAGCTAAGAATCACATGAAACAAATATTATATTCCTAAACATCAAAATAGAATCATTATCTATTTTAATCTCAGTAAACATATCCTTTTGAACCACTTCTACCTTTCCCAACAACTCACATTCTTCCTTTTGAGAATTTTATATTCTTTTGATAGTGAAAATAGCACTGACACCAAAAAGAAAAGAGAGGAATTTACTACACCAACAACTCGCAAACCAAAATTTGTCAATTCAGTAACCAAGGGGCCATTTTCTAACTGTAACAATGTTAATGTAGCATTTATTTTCTATATTAAAGCATAATACAGTATGTTTTCCTTCCCATATGGTAATGAATTATGCAATCACAATCCATTATTAGTTCAATCCATCTTCTCTATCTCATATTGAATTTATTCTCAGTAAATATATATTGCAATCTTCATGGTTTGTATATAATTATAATTTTACTACATACAAATTATGCTAAAAAAATTTAATGCAAAAACAATATTAGGTAATTAAAAATTGGGTGTAGGGTAATTTAGATCATGAGGTTTCATGTAACACCCCGAGCTTCCATGATACACTTCTCATTTAATAATGCAATAGCTTGCATTATAAGGCCCCAGCCTTAAACCTTACTTAATCTTGAGTTATTACAAGATTACACATTGAGGATCTTTTCAGGTTTTGAGTTTTAGATAATTAGATCATGAAACTTGCATTACATTCCACATTTAAACAAAGTGGTTACATAAAAGACAATATTCATTCTTCCCATCAACGGAAACCTATTTAAAATAAAACACAGATTCTTTCTTGACACATCCTTGACAATATCATCACATCATGTACCTTTCCCTTGACCTGTGAAAAACATTTCAAAAAACTTGGGATGAGTATAAAAAGCTCAGTAAGGGTTATAAAAATATGGAAAGGAAACATGAGTTCATATATACATAATAATGAAATCATACTTTACCCATAAAACATAGGCATATCAAATCATGAATAAATCATAGAAAACATAAGACATAAAGGTAACTTGAGGCATTCATAACATTCTTACATAGGGAGTAACCCTCTTGGTTATGTTTGGAATACCCATCACAGTATATTCCCTAAATCTCTTCAGAGAAACCTTAACGTTTCACTCCTTCGCGTTACCCAATGCATTGGAGAGCTATAACGGGCTCACCCGCCCTTAGTTTATCACGGAACCACCCGTTTCTCATAACAATTCCCAAGAACCATAACATAATCGTATCACATGAAACATGAATAAAGGAAACATAACATTTCCATATTTCAGTCACAATATAACATTTTAGGATATTGAAATAACGAATCCATTAAAAACCATTTTCAAAACCATTTAAAACATTTAATAAATAGATTTTTGAATCAAAGTGTCCCATACCACCTTGAAGCTTTTAACATTTTAAACCATTAATATCCATATAAATAAATCCTTAAAACCATTTTGAAAACATGGATATTAATAAGAACAAATAATTAAAACATTTAAAGTGATATTTTGGTTAAAGGGGTTTTACCAAAATTAGAGACACTTGAATACAATAATTGTGGAATAACACTTAGTCAGAACTTTATAATATCATGAGAATAAATGGATTCATGATATAATACTCCAAAGGACAGTATATACACCATATAAGAGTGAATTGGTGCATAACAACAATGAACCCTCAATAGAAATGTCAAATGTGATGAAATCCCTTATAAAGAAGGTATCCTTAAATTAAGGACAAATAAATCTCAAAAATATGTGTGACAAATATATATACACCCAATATAAGTGGATATTAAGTGTAAAACAATAAAAGGTTATTCACACATATTCAATGGATGACATATTCAATGACTACAAGTTGAACCCAAAGAAATCGAAATTGGGCTAAAAAGTTCCCTTGACAGCCTAACGGCATCACCTCAAATGAGTTGATGAGAGATAAAAAGTGTATCTCATCACTTGTACATAAAACTTACATCAATAAGGATGTATGATAACATATCCCAACATAAAAATATGTAAATTAAAAGACCCAATAAAAGAAGTCTTTTAAAAAAGAGGAGGGTGAAAGGTTCCCTTACCGACTTGGGTATCTTTCAAAACATAAACCCCATGAAAGAAAGACAATAGGTCATTGATGTAAATACTCATAAACGAAAGTATATTACACAAAGATTAGAATAATGGGCATTACATACACCACTCAATGGATTTTGTGGCGAATGTAGCATAAATCTCACGGGAATAAAAGTGAGATGAAAAATCCCTTACGAAAACTCGGCAGCCTAACGGCGCCACATAAAACTTACGAATATGGATTGATGAGATAAAATAGAGTATCCCATCATATTACAATAGAATTTACAGCAAGTGGAATATAAAAGAAAATCCCCCAACATTGCAAGGAGGAGTTTAAAAGAAGTGACATAAAGGAGAGTACTTAAAAAGAAAGAGAGAGGTTAGATCTCTTACGAAAGTTCGGCAGCCTAACGGCGCCACTCAAAACTCCCAAAATGGATTGATGAGAGAGAATAGGGTCTCTCATCACATGAAAATAAAAATTACAGTAAGTTTAATATAAAAGATAATCCCAATAACAATAAAGATGAGCTTTAAAAGGAATGACATAAAAGAGTGTACTTAAAAAGAAAGAGAGTTGTGGGATCCCATACCTCGGGTCCGACTTGACTCGATCGTTCTTTAATCTCCTGAATAGTAAACATGAGTTAATTTATACTTCCTTAAGAACCTTTTTCAAGTTCATTATTAGTTTTATACCACTTATTACCATGTCATAAACATTATGTAATCATTTAAGTTAATAATATTTGTTTTGCCGATATTTGGTTCTTAAGTCGAAAGTGGACTTCTTACAATTACATGTTGTTCGTGTGGCCAAAAGTTTATTATATACAGAATTGTATTCATTATTTAGATATCATATATGTCATATATATCCAGTACATGAATTCATTTATAACATTACATAATTATTTAGAGGTAAGAAATGAAATGCACCGTTCATTGAGACGGTAAGCCGTACGTACGCATAAACGCTACTTTCATTTCTATTTCGTATTTTATAGAATGGAATAATAATGATATAAAGGTATATTATAATTACAGTATAATATCATATATAATATCATATTTCCATCATTTATACATCCCACATATGGTATTTTAACGAATCAAATCACTTTGAGGGGGCGGTAGTCTGCACTTCCTTAAATGAAGATATCGCGTATACCCATAATGGAAGCCATAAAGGTAAGACAAAATTGAAAAATACAGAAGCATAAGTAAAACATAAAAATATTATATATCATATATAAAAATAGTGAAATCATAATGGCCACCTTTGAAGGTGTTAAATGAGTATTGAACAATCATCGTTTCGGGAGGCAGAATTTCACCATCCACGGAAACCGTATGTTCTTTAACCATTTGATTTGTTGTGTGAGAGTGTAGCTCGAATAAATCTTATAACAACATCCTAGTATATTTAAGATACTTGTGTTGTTACAAAATAAGTAAATAAAAAGAGTTTAGGGGGTTGGAGATGCAAAATAAAACAAATGAACATGAGAGAATGAATTACCTTTAAAAATGTAACTCCTTTTGATTTGAGCCTAAAGGCTTCCTTTGAAAGGATTATGCCCAAAGGAAATCCACTAGGATGAGGATAGGTATGTGGAGAGAGTAAATGGGCAGGGGTTGGCCGATCCAAAGGCTTGAGGAGTGTGTGAAATGAAGTAGAGGTGGGGGCCTTTTATAAGAGAAGAGGAGGGGCACTTTTGAAAAGTAAGAAATATTACATTATTTGAAAATGTGTTTCGGTTTCAAAAGATCCAACATTGATATAATTCGTGGATAAGGTGATAAGGATTCAAAATATACTCATCCAATTGGTTTTGGACATGTGTAGTTCATATATTTTACATTATCTTTCCATTTTATTTAAATCGTCAAATAATGATGTCATCGATGCATCATTATTATGTAATAAATAATTTAATTTATTTAATGTCTAAAAATTATAAAAAAAATACTATGATGTAGGAAATCTTTTTATCTTTCCAATGACTATTTATAATCAAAATTTGGACTTGTGTATCCCTACTTAAAAATTGTTTTAGTAAAACAACTCATGTTTGGGTCAATTTAATTTTAACATTAAATAAAAATATATTATTGTCATTTCCCAACTAAAGTGGCTCCATGGGGTCCCAAAGTTGGCCCATGGCTTGTATTAGTCGGCCATGACTCACCCAATAGGTTTAGGACAAGTTTAATGGTGTTTTTATAAGGCCCCATCCTTAAACCATACTTAATCTTGAGTTATTACAAGATTACACGTTGAGGATCTTTTCAGGTTTAGAGTTTTAGAGAATTAGATCATAAAACTTTCATTACATTCCACATATAAACAAAGTTGTTAAATAAAGATAGTATTTTTCATTCCCATAAATGGAAACACATTTAAAATAAAACATGGATTATTTCTTGACACATCCTTGACTTTATCATCTTATCATGTACCTTTCCCTTGACCTGTGAAAAACATTTCAAAAACTTGGGATGAGCATAAAAACTCAGTATGGGTTATAAAAAAACATGGAAAGGAAACATGAGTTCATATATACATAAGAATGAAATCATAATTTACCCATAAAACATAGGCACTTTAACATACCTCATAAAATCATGAATAGATCATAGAAATCATAAGACATAAAGGTAACATGATGCATTCATAACATTCTTACGTAGGGAGTAACCCTCTTAGTTACATTTGGAATACCCATCACAGTATATTCCCTAAAATCTCTTCGGATAAACCTTAACGTTTCACTCCTTCGCGTTACCCAATGAATTGGAGAACTATAACGGGCTCACCCGCCCTTAGTTTATCACGGAACCACCCGTCTTCATAATAATGCCCAAGAACCATAACATAATCATATCACATAAAACATGCATAAAGGAAACATAAAATTTCCACATTTCAATCACGATATATCAATACAACACATTGATATAAAAAAATTATGAAAACCATTTTCAATACCAAAATAAAAAAAAGTAAAACAAGGTATTTATTTGTCTTTTAAAAAGAAGGTATGGCTTGTAGAGGAAGCCGAAACTCAAATAACAGTCACGACGGCGGAGAAGTCGTTGTCGCCGCATACGTACGACAAAAACATTCCCTTTTTTCGTTTAGTAAACGCTTCGTATAAAAAATATTCCTTTTGAATAAATGTAAAAGTCAAAGGGGTTTATACACCGTATAAAAGAAAGTTGTGTATAAAATAAAATATGCCTCAACGAAAGGAGATTGAGACGAAGTCCCATACCTCGTATCCGACTTGACCCGACCGTTCTTTAATCTCCTGAATAATAAACTTGAGTTAATCTCTACTTGATTAAGAACCTTTTTCAAGTTCATTATTCCTTTTATACCATGTTATGAACATCATGTAATCTGTTAAGTTAACAATGTTCATTTTGTCGGTATTTGGTTGTTATGTCAAAAATAGACTTCTTACACTTACATGTTGTTAATTTGGTCAAAGGTTCATTATATCCAGAATGGTATTCATGATGTAGATATCATATATGTCATATATATCCAGTACATATATGCATTTATAATATTAAATAATCATTTAGAGGTAAGAAATGAAATGCACCGTTCATGGAGACGGTAAGTCGTACGTACGCATGAACGCTACTTTCATTTCTATTTCATACTTTCTGAAATGGAATCATAATTATATAAAGGTATATTATAATTACAGTATAATATAATATATAATATCATTAATTTTATCCTTTACACATCCCACATATGGTATTAACGAATCAAATCACTTTTAGGGGGCGGTAGTCCGCACTTCCTAAAATGAAGATATCGTGTTTTACCCATAATGGAAACCATAAAAGAATGCCCAAAATAAAAAAAACAGAAGCTTAAGGAAAACATAAACATATTATATATCATATATAAAAATAGTGACATCATAATGGCCACCTTTGAAGGTGTTAAATGAGTGTTGAACAATCATCGTTTCAGGAGGCAGAATTTCGCCATCCACGGAAACCGTATGTTCTTTAACCATTTGATGTAGTTGTGTGAGAGTGTAGCTCAAATAAATCTTATAACTACATCCTAGTATATTGATGATACTGGTTTTGTTACAAAAGAAGTAAATAAAAAGAGTTTAGGGGGTTGGAGAAGCAAAATAAAACAAGTGAACATGAGAGAATGAATTACCTTCAAAAGTGTAACTCCTTTTGATTTGAGCCTAAAGGCTTCCTTTGAAAGGATTATGCCTAAAGGGAATCCTCTAGGATGAGGAGAGGGATGTGGAGAGAGCAAATGGGCAGGGGTTGGCCGAGCCAAAGGCTTGAAGAATGTGTGAAATGAGGTAGAGGTGGGGGCCTTTTATAAGAGGAGAGGAGGGGCACTTTTGGCATGTAAAGAAATATTTCTTTATTTGAAAATGTGTTTCGGTTTCAAAAGGTCCCACATTGATATAATTCGTGGATAAGGTGATAAGGGTTTTAAATCCACTCATCCAATTGGTTTTGGCCATGTGTAGTTCATAGATTTTACATTGTCTTTCCATTTTATTTAAATCATCAAATAATGATGTCATCGCTGCATCATTATTATGTCATAAATAATTTAATTTATTTAATGTCTAAAAATAAAAAAAAATACTATGATGTAGGAAATATTTTTAGCTTTCCAATGACTATTTATAATAAAAATTTGGACTTGTATAACCCCACTTAAAATTTTTTTTTGTAAAACATATTATGTTTGTGTCATTTTCACATTAACATTAAATAAAAAGTAATTTATGTCATTTCCCAACAAAAGTGGATCCATGGGGTCCCCAAGTTGACCCATGGCATGTCTTGGTCGGCCATGACACAACCAATAAGGTTGGGACATGTGTCTAGGTCATTTCATATTATTAAAGCATTATTTATACCTTAAACTACACTAATTATCACTAATCGCGATTAAAAACATAATAAGTTACTATTCACCAAAAAAATTATTTTAATCTCATTGAACCACATTTTACTTCTTAATGACAACCATGTATGTCAGATTTTCAAAATTCCAAACACAATGATGGCAAAATTTCATTTAAACGGAAAATCAGTCTTTATAAGTACCACTTAGTGGTTTCACTATTCATCAAAAATTGATGTTTTTCAGAAAATTACCAAAAAATCACCCTAAGCTATATTTGATATTCCGAATTCAAAAATGAAGTCTATTTTACAAAATTCAAATCATATAAGTCACATTAATTAATTTAATAATTAACTCCCGCTGCCAGAGCAAAAAGCGTGTTTTTACAAAACAATAAGTATCAAAAGATTGACACCAGTTTAAGTCTAATTTCAAAGTGAAATTGATTCCAATGACCACCATTGGATAAAATGGTAAAAATATATTCTAATTTCACTTCAAAACCAATTCAAAACATAACTTAATCATATAAATAAATTAGATTAAAAAGCAGTTTTGATGTAAAATACAGTATTTTTCACTATTCATTAAAAAATGAACATTGTCAGAAAAATACCAAAAATTCACACAAGGAAAATTTTGATGTCCCAATCATAAAGATTAAGTTTATTTTGACAAACATAGCTTATAAAATTTCCAAAAGATAGATTTAAAAAGGGTTTTTCATCATAAGGAAGTAAAACAATCTTTTAAGAATATTAGTGTATTCCATGCATAAGATTGTATTTATTTTCATTTTAAGCCTCTATAACACTATCTTAATCATTAATAGACATAGATAAAAATATCTATTATTCATTACTTACTTGTGATGTTACATCCTTCCCCCCTTTAGAAAATTGCGTCCCCGCAATTTATTTACTTATCGAATAAATGGGGGTACTTATCCCTCATTGCATTTTCAGATTCCCATGTTGCCTCTTCAATCATGTGGTTTTTCCACAAAACCTTTACCTGGTGAATCACTTTATTCCGTAACACTTGCTCCCTGTGGTTAAGAATCTGGACCGGTTGTTCCTCATAAGATAGGTTCTCTTCCAGCTGAACTACCTCTGGACTCAAAACATGAGATGGATCTGGCATATAGTTTCTCAACATCGAAACGTGAAAAACATTGTGTACCTGAGATAAACTCGGAGGTAAAGCCACTCGGTATGCAACTGATCCAACTCTCTCCAGAATTTCGTATGGTCCAACAAACCTTGGACTCAACTTTCCTTTCTTACCAAATCTCATCACGCTTTTCCAAGGAGAAACCTTGAGAAAAACATGATCACCTACCTCGAAAGATAGATCCTTCCTCCAGTTATCCGCATAACTCTTCTGCCTGCTCTGAGCTGTTCTCATGTGTTTCTGAATGATCTGAACTTTTTCTGCCATCTCTTCTACCAATTCTGGTCCCATCAACTTCCTTTCACCCACTTCATCCCAGAAAGCTGGAGTTCGACACCACTTCCCATATAATGCCTGAAAGGGTGCCATCTGTATACTGGAATGAAAACTGTTATTATATGAAAACTCAACCAAAGAAAGATTTTGGTCCCAACTTCCCTGATAATCCATAGAACAAGCTCGTAGCATATCCTCCAATGTCTGAATTGTTCGTTCTGACTGCCCATCTGATTGAGGATGAAAAGCTATACTAAAATTTAATTCAGTACCCAACGACTTCTGAAGGCCTTTCCAAATGTTAGAAGTAAACCTGGGTTCACGATCTGATACAATGGAGAGAGGAACTCCATGTAACCTGACTATCTCTTTAAGATACAAATGAGAAAGTTGATCAAGAGAGAAAGTATCTCGTATAGCAAGGAAATGAGCAGATTTGGTCAAGCGATCAACAATAACCCAGATTGCATTATTACCTCGAGATGTCTTCGGTAATCCAACAATAAAGTCCATGGATATATTTTCCCATTTCCACTCTGGCACTGGTAAAGGCTGAAGCATCCCTTTCGGTAGCTGCCGCTCTGCTTTAACCTACTGACAAGTCAAACACTTCACAGTAAAATCAGCAATGTCTCTTTTCATTCCATCCCACCAGTAATACTCCCGCAGATCTCTATACATCTTATTACTGCCTGAATGAACTGAAAACAGAGAACTATGAGCTTCACATAACAGCTCTCTCTTCAACTGTGAATCACAAGGCACACAAAATCTCTTCCCAAATCTCAAAACACAATCACTATCAATGTTGAATTCAGGAAACTTATCTTTCTGAACCAGCTCTACCTTTTTCTGCAACTCACTGTCTTGCTTCTATGCTTGCTTGATTCTATCTGATAGAGAAGATCTCACTGATACCTGAAACAAAACAGAAGGACTTCCTGCACCAACAACTTCTATACCAAAGTTCATTAAATCCTTAACCAAAGGATCACGTTCCAAACGCAACATTGTTAATGAAGCATTACTTTTTCGACTCAAAACATCAGCCACTTTATTTGCTTTTCCCGGATGGTAATGAATTGTACAATCATAATCCTTGATTAATTCCAGCCATCTCCTCTGTCTCATGTTTAACTCTTTCTGAGTGAATATATACTTTAAAATTTTGTGATTGGTATATATTTCACACTTTACTCCATACAAATGATGCCTCCAAATTTTTAAAGCAAAAACAACAGCAGCTAATTCCAAATCATGTGTAGGGTAATTTACCTCATGAGTTTTCAACTGTCGTGAAGCATAAGAAATTACCTGATCATTCTGCATTAGGACGAAACCAAGTCCTTTCAATGAAGCATCACTGTATATAACAAACTCACCATTCCTGGAAGGTAGTGCCAAAACTGGAGCATTCACCAATCTTCTTTTCAATTCCTGAAAACAATCATCACATTCTTTTGTCCAGATAAACTTAACATCCTTCCGAGTTAGCTTAGTCATTGGACTAGATAACCGTGAAAAATTTCTAACAAACCTTCGGTAATAGCCTGCCAAACCAAGGAAGCTACGAATCTAGGTTACATTTGTGGGTCTTGGCCATTCTTCCACAACTTTTGTTTTTTCAGGATCAACAGTTATTCCATCTTTAGAAACAATGTGACCAAGGAAAGAAATTTGTTGCAACCAAAACTCACACTTGCTGAATTTCCCATACAGTTTCTTTTCTTTTAAGGTTTGCAAGATAACCCTTAAATGTTTTTCATGCTCCTCTTTACTTTTAGAAAACACCAAAATATCATCAATGAAAACCACCACAAACTTATCCAAGAACTCATGGAAAATTCTATTCATTAAGTCCATGAATACAGCAGGTGCATTGTTTAGCCCAAAAGGCATTACTACAAATTCATAATGGCCATATCTCGTACGGAACGCGGTCTTCGGAATATCTGCCTCCTTAACCTTCAGCTGATGGTACCCCGTTCTCAAGTCAATCTTTGAAAAAAACTGATCTCCCTGGAGCTGATCAAACAAATCATCGATATGAGGCAAAGGATATTTGTTCTTAACAGTGATATTATCCAAGGCTCTATAATCAATGCAAAGTCTCATAGAACCATATTTCTTTTTAACAAATAAAACAGGAGCACCCCATGGTGATGTGCTAGGTCTAATGAAACCTTTCTCTAATAAATCTTGCAATTGCTCCTTCAACTCTAAAAGTTCAATGTGTGCCATTCGATAAGGGGGTTTTGAAATTGGCTTAGCATCAGGAACTAAGTCAACAGTAAGCTCAACTTCCCGATCTGGTATTATTCCAGGAAACTCATCAGGAAAAACGTCAGGATACTCATTTACCAATGGCACATCATTAATCTGAACAGTTCCTTTATTTTCAACGACGTGTGCAAGGTAACATTCATTTCCATCTTTTACAAGTTTCTCGGCCTCTTGATATGTTATCAAAAGTAAGGGTTCATTCTTGTAAACAAACTGAAAGTCTTTCTGAAAAGAAACTTCTTTAGCTCTACAGTCAATCTTAGCATGGTAAATAGAGAGCCAATCCATACCCAGGATAACATCAAACTCTACTAGAGGTAGAACAATAAGGTTTGCAAGTAGGTTATTTCCACAGATAAGGATAGGAAGATTCTTATAAATTCTTTTTGCCTCGACACTTCCCCCAGGTGTTTTTACCAAAAGTTCAGGAGTCATTTCTTGAGATTGTATTCCCATTTTACTAGAAAAGGTTTCAGAGATGAAAGAATGTGTAGACCCCGAATCAAACAACACACTGGCATAATCTGAAAAAACAAACAAAGTACCTGATACAACTTCATTTGATGGCCCGACATCTGCTGAAGTAGTTGCAAAGGATTTCACCACCCCTTTCTGCTTGTAGTCTAACTGCTTCCCATCACTCAAGCTCCTTGTCGGACACTCGTTTGCATAGTGACCCATCTCATTGCACTTATAACACTTCACTAACTGTAAATAAAATTTGTTCTTACCTTCAGCTTGATCCTTTTCAGTGCAATCACGAGCCTTATGTCCCATCTTACCACATCGGTAGCACTTTCCAGAATTCAGAATACATTCCCCAGCATGCCTTTTGCCACATTTATCACAAACTGGAAACTTAGTTTTCTTAACATTAGACTTTTTTGAAGAATTCTTACCTTTCTCCTGCCACCTCGGTCTCTTCTTCTGCTGGTTGTTATAGAAAACTTGGTCATCGGCAAACTCCATTTCTACCTTCTCAGCACATCGAACAAGCTTTTCATAACTTTTAAACTCACGAGAAGCTAATGCCCTTCGATATTTTGGCTTTAATCCTGAGTAAAAACGATTTATTTTACTATCAAGGTCCCGGATAAAATTTGGAGCATACCTTGCCAAACGAGTGAACCTTTCTTCATATGCAGCCACTGAGTCTTCCTCTTGCCTCAATTCCAAGAATTGCTTTTCCATCCTAAGTCGAACAGCCTTAGGAAAATACTTCTCAAGAAACATAACTTTGAATTCATCCCAGTCAAGAGCATCAATCTCATCGGCGTCCCTGATATTTTTAACCATAGACCACCACTGATCTGCTTCACCCTCCAAACGGTAAATAGCAAGACTAACCTTTTGAATGTCTGAACACCCCATGACATCAAAAATCTTCTCCAGTGATTTAATCCACCCTTCAGCTAGCACAGGGTCAGATGATCCTCTGAATGATGGTGGATGTTGCCTCATGAAATGTCCCACCATTGACATGTTCCTCTACGGTTGATCTGGCTGATCTCGTGCATGGATACCACCGCCATTTATCGCTTGAGTCAACTGCGCCATTACTGCAACAAACTATTCAGTTCCAATTCCGACCATTTCTGGATGCTGATTCGGAAGGTTATTTCCTTCTGTATGCCTTCCAAGCACTGCTTCCCAGTTTCCTCTGCGGAAAACCATTCTGAACAAACATGTCTTAGATGAAGCAACATGGTAATCTTTAAATTCTATATCATTTCGAAAAAAAATATTTTTGGATAATCATTTAATAGAATTCTAACTCCTAAAGTTATCTAAACCGACCTTTGATACCAACTATAAGGCCCCATCCTTAAACCATACTTAATCTTGAGTTATTACAAGATTACACGTTAAGGATCTTTTCAGGTTTAGTGTTTTAGAGAATTAGATCATAAAACTTGCATTACATTCCACATATAACCAAAGTGGTTACATAAAGATAGTATTCTTCATTCCCATCAATGGAAACACATTTAAAATAAAACATGGATTATTTCTTGACACATCCTTGACTCTATCATCTTATCATGTACCTTTCCCTTGACCTGTGAAAAACATTTCAAAAACTTGGGATGAGCATAAAAACTCAGTATGGGTTATAAAAAAAACATGGAAAGGAAACATCAGTTCATATATACATAAGAATGAAATCATACTTTACCCATAAAACATAGGCACTTTAACATACCTCATAAAATCATGAATAGATCATAGAAATCATAAGACATAAAGGTAACTTGAGGCATTCATAACATTCATACGTAGGGAGTAACCCTCTTGGTTACGTTTGAAATACCCATCACAGTATATTCCCTAAAATCTCTTCGGAGAAACCTTAACGTTTCACTCCTTCGCGTTACCCAATGCATTGGAGAGCTATAACGGGCTCACCCGCCCTTAGTTTATCACGGAACCACCCGTCTTTATAATAATGCCCAAGAACCATAACATAATCATATCACATAAAACATGCATAAAGGAAACATAAAATTTCCACATTCCAATCACGAGATATCAATACAACACATTGATATAAAAACATTATGAAAACCATTTTCAATACCAAAATAAAAGAAAAGTAAAACATGGTATTTATTTTTCTTTTAAAAAGAAGGTATGGCTTATAGAGGAAGCCGAAACTCAAATAACGGTCACGACGGCGGAGAAGTCGTTGTCGCCGCATACGTACGACAAAAACATTCCCTTTTGTCGTTTAGTAAATGCTTCGTATAAAAAGATTCCTTTTGAATAAACGTAAAAGTCAAAGGGTTTTATACACCGTATAAAAGAAAGTTGTGTATAAAATAAAATATGCCTCAACGAAAGGAGATTGAGACGAAGTCCCATACCTCGTATCTGACTTGACACGACCGTTCTTTAATATCCTTAATAATAAACATGAGTTAATCTCTACTTGATTAAGAACCTTTTTCAAGTTAATTATTCCTTTTATACCATGTTATGAACATCATGTAATCTGTTAAGTTAACAATGTTCATTTTGTCGGTATTTGGTTCTTAAGTCAAAAATAGACTTCTTACACTTACATTTTGTTAATTTGGTCAAAGGTTCATTATATCCAGAATGGTATTCATGATGTAGATATCATATATGTCATATATATCCAGTACATACATGCATTTATAATATTACATAATCATTTAGAGGTAAGAAATGAAATGCACCGTTCATGGAGACGGTAAGCCGTACGTACGCATGAACGCTCCTTTCATTTCTATTTCATATTTTCTGGAATGGAATAATAATTATATAAAGGTATATTATAATTCCAGTATAATATAATATATAATATCATTAATTTTATCCTTTACACATCCCACATATGGTATTAACGAATCAAATCACTTTTAGGGGGCTGTAGTCCGCACTTCCTAAAATGAAGATATCGTGTTTTACCCATAATGGAAACCATAAAGGTATGCCCAAAATAAAAAAAAACAGAAGGTTAATGAAAACATAAACATATTATATATCATATATAAAAATAGTGACATCATAATGGCCACCTTTTAAGGTGTTAAATGAGTGTTGAACAATCATCGTTTCGGAGGCAAAATTTCGCCATCCACGGAAACCGTATGTTCTTTAACCATTTGATGTAGTTGTGTGAGAGTGTAGCTCAAATAAATCTTATAACAACATCCTACTATATTTATGATACTGGTGTTTTTACAAAAGAAGTAAATAAAAAGAGTTTAGGGGGTTGGAGAAGCAAAATAAAACAAATGAACATGAGAGAATGAATTACCTTCAAAAGTGTAACTCCTTTTGATTTGAGCCTAAAGGCTTCCTTTGAAAGGATTATGCACAAAGGGAATCCTCTACGATTAGGAGAGGGATGTGGAGAGAGCAAATGGGCAGGGGTTGTCCGAGCCAAAGTCTTGAAGAGTGTGTGAAATGAGGTAGAGGTGGGGGCCTTTTATAAGAGGAGAGGAGGGGCACTTTTGGCATGTAAAGAAATATTTCTTTATTTGAAAATGTGTTTCGGTTTCAAAAGGTCCCACATTGATATAATTAGTGGATAAGGTTATAAGGGTTCGAAATCCACTCATCAAATTGGTTTTGGCCATGTGTAGTTCATATAGTTTACATTGTCTTTCCATTTTATTTAAATCATAAAATAATGATGTCATCACTGCATCATTATTATGTCATAAATAATTTAATTTATTTAATGTATAAAAATCATAAACAAAATACTATGATGTAGGAAATCTTTTTATCTTTCCAATGAATATTTATAATCAAAATTTTGACTTTTATATCCCCACTTAAAAATTGTTTTTGTAAAACATATTATGTTTGTGTCATTTTCACTTTAACATTAAATAAAAAGTAATTTATGTCATTTCCCAACAAAAGTGGATCCATGGGGTCCCCAAGTTGACCCACGGCATGTATTGGTCGGCCATGACACAACCAATAAGGTTGGGACATGTGTCTAGGTCATTTCATATTATTAAAGCATTATTTATACCTTAAACTACACTAATTATCACTAATCGCGATTAAAAACTTAATAAGTTACTATTCACCAAAAAATTATTTTAATCTCATTGAACCACATTTTACTTCTTAATGACAACCATGTATGTCGGATTTTCAAAATTCCAAACACAATGATGGCAAAATTTCATTTAAACGGAAAATCATTCTTTATAAGTACCACTTAGTGGTTTCACTATTCATCAAAAATTGATGTTTTTCAGAAAATTACCAAAAATTAACCCTAAGCTATATTTGATATTCCGAATTCAAAAATGAAGTCTATTTTACAAAATTCAAATCATATAAGTCACATTAATTAATTTAATAATTAATTCCCGCTGCCAGAGCAAAAAGCGTGTTTTTAGAAAACAATAAGTATCAAAAGATTGACACCAGTTTAAGTCTAATTTCAAAGTGAAATTGATTCCAATGACCACCATTGGATAAAATGGTAAAAATATATTCTAATTTCACTTCAAAACCAATTCAAAACATAATATAATAATATAAATAAATTAGATTAAAAAGCAGTTTTGATGTAAAATGCAGTATTTTTCACTATTCATTAAAAAATGAACATTGTTAGAAAAATACCAAAAATTCACACAAGGTAAATTTTGATGTCCCAATCATAAAGATTAAGTTTATTTTGACAAACATATATTTTAAAATTTCCAAAAGATAGATTTAAAAAGGGTTTTCCATCATAAGGAAGTAAAACAATCTTTTAAGAATATTAGTGTATTCCATGCATAAGATTGTATTTATTTTCATTTTAAGCCTCTATAACACTATCTTAATCATTAATAGACATAGATAAAAATATCTATTATTCATTACTTACGTGGGATGTTACATCCTTCCCCCCTTTAGAAAATTGCGTCCCCGTAATTTATTTACTTATCGAATAAATGGGGGTACTTATCCCTCGTTGCATTTTCAGATTCCCATGTTGCCTCTTCAATCATGTGGTTTTTCCACAAAACCTTTACCTGGTGAATCACTTTATTCCGTAACACTTGCTCCCTGTGGTCAAGAATCTGGACCGGTTGATCCTCATAAGATAGGTTCTCTTCCAGCTGAACTACCTCTGGACTCAAAACATGAGATGGATCTGGCATATACTTTCTCAACATCGAAACGTGAAAAACATTGTGTACCTGAGATAAAATCGGAGGTAAAGCCACTCGATATGCAACTGATCCAACTCTCTCCATAATTTCGTATGGTCCAACAAACCTTGGACTCAACTTTCCTTTCTTACCAAATCTCATCATGCTTTTCCAAGGAGAAACCTTGAGAAAAACATGATCACCTACCTCGAAAGATAGATCCTTCCTCCGGTTATCTGCATAACTCTTCTGCCTGCTCTGAGCTGTTCTCATGTGTTTCTGAATCATCTGAACTTTTTCTGCCATCTCTTCTACCAATTCTGGTCCCATCAACTTCCTTTCACCCACTTCATCCCAGAAAGATGGAGTTTGACACCGCTTCCCATATAATGCCTGAAATGGTGCCATCTGTATACTGGAATGAAAACTGTTATTATATGAAAACTCAACCAAAGAAAGAGGTTGGTCCCAACTTACCTGATAATCCATAGAACAAGCTCGTAGCATATCCTCCAATATCTGAATTGTTCGTTCTGACTGCCCATCTGATTGAGGATGAAAAGCTGTACTAAAATTTAATTCAGTACCCAACGACTTCTGAAGGCCTTTCCAAAAGTTATAAGTAAACCTGGGATCACGATCCGATACAATGGAGAGAGGAACTCCATGTAACCTGACTATCTCTTTAAGATACAAACGAGAAAGTTGATCAAGAGAGAAAGTATCTCATATAGCAAGGAAATAAGCAGATTTGGTCAAGCGATCAACAATAACCCAGATTGCATTATTACCTCGAGATGTCTTCGGTAATCCAACAACAAAGTCCATGGATATATTCTCCCATTTCCACTCTAGCACTGGTAAAGGCTGAAGCATCACTTTCGGTAGCTGCCGCTTTGCTTTAACCTGCTGACAAGTCAAACACTTCACAGTAAAATCAGCAATGTCTCCTTTCATTCCATCCCACCAGTAATACTCCCGCAGATCTCTATACATCTTAGTACTGCCCGGATGAACTGAAAACGGAGAACTATGAGCTTCACATAACAACTCTTTCTTCCACTGTGAATCACAAGGCACACACAATCTCTTCCCAAATCTCAAAACACAATCACTATCAATGTTGAATTCAGGCAACTTACCTTTCTGAACCAGCTCTACCTTTTTCTGCAACTCACTGTCTTGCTTCTGTGCTTGCTTGATTCTATCTGATAGAGAAGATATCACTGATACCTAAAACAAAACAGAAGGACTTCCTGCACCAACAACTTCTATACCAAAGTTCATTAAATCCTTAACCAAAGGATCACGTTCCAAACGCAACATTGTTAATGAAGCATTACTTTTTCGACTCAAAGTATCAGCCACTTTATTTGCTTTTCCCGGATGGTAATGAATTGTACAATCATAATCCTTGATTAATTCCAGCCATCTCCTCTATCTCATGTTTAACTCTTTCTGAGTGAATATATACTTTAAACTTTTGTGATCGGTATATATTTCACACTTTACTCCATACAAATGATGCCTCCAAATTTTTAAAGCAAAGACAACAGCAGCTAATTCCAAATCATGTGTAGGGTAATTTACCTCATGAGTTTTCAACTGTCGTGAAGCATAAGCAATTACCTGATCATTCTGCATTAGGACGCAACCAAGTCCTTTCAATGAAGCATCACTGTATATAACAAACTCACCATTCCTGGAAGGTAGTGCCAAAACTGCAGCATTCACCAATCTTCTTTTCAATTCCTGAAAACAATCATCACATTCTTTTGTCCAGATAAACTTAACACCCTTCCGAGTTAGCTTAGTCATTGGACTAGATAACCGTGAAAAATTTCTAACAAACCTTCGGTAATAGCCCGCCAAACCAAGGAATCTACGAATCTCGGTTACATTTGTGGGTCTTGGCCATTCTTCCAAAACTTTTGTTTTTTCAGGATCAACAGTTATTCCATCTTTAGAAACAACGTGACCAAGGAAACAAATTGTTGCAACCAAAACTCACACTTGCTGAATTTCCCATACAGTTTCTTTTCTTTTAAGGTTTCCATGATAACCCTTAAATGTTTTTCATGCTCCTCTTTACTTTTAGAAAACACCAAAATATCATCAATGAAAACCACCACAAACTTATCCAAGAACTCATGGAAAATTCTATTCATTAAGTCCATGAATACAGCAGGTGAATTGGTTATCCCAAAAGGCATTACTACAAATTCATAATGGCCATATCTCGTACGGAACGCGGTCTTCGGAATATCTGACTCCTTAACCTTCAGCTGATGGTACCCCGATCTCAAGTCAATCTTTGAAAAAAACTGAGCTCCCTGGAGCTGATCAAACAAATCATCGATATGAGGAAAAGGATATTTCTTCTTAACAGTGATATTATTCAAGGATCTATAATCAATGCAAAGTCTCATAGAACCATCTTTCTTTTTAACAAATAAAACAGGAGCACCCCATGGTGATGTGCTAGGTCTAATGAAACCTTTCTCTAATAAATCTTGCAATTGATCCTTCAACTCTAAAAGTTCAATTTGTGCCATTCGATAAGGAGGTTTTGAAATTGGCTTAGCATCAGGAACTAAGTCAACAGTAAACTCAACTTCCTGATCTGGTATTATTCCAGGCAACTCATCAGGAAAAACATCAGGATACCCATTTACCACTGGCACATCATTAATCTGAATAGTTCCGTTATTTTCAACGACGTATGCAAGGTAACATTCATTTCCATCTTTTACAAGTTTCTCGGCCTCTTGATATGTTATCAAAAGTAAGGGTTCATTCTTGTAAACAAACTGAAAGTCTTTCTGAAAAGAAACTTCTTTAGCTCTACAGTCAATCTTAGCATGGTAAATAGAGAGCCAATCCATACCCAGGATAACATCAAACTCTACTAGAGGTAGAACAATAAGGTTTGCAAGTAGGTTCCTTCCACAGATAAGGATAGGAAGATTCTTATAAATTCTTTTTGCCTCGACACTTCCCCCGGGTGTTTTTACCAAAAGTTCAGGAGTCATTTCTTGAGATGGTATTCCCATTTTACTAGAAAAGGTTTCCGAGATGAAAGAATGTATAGACCCCGAATCAAACAACACACTGGCATAATCTGAAAAAACAAACAAAGTACCTGATACAACTTCATTTGATGGCTTGACATCTACTGAAGTAGTTGCAAAGGATTTCACCACCCCTTTCTGCTTGTAGTCTAACTGCTTCCCATCACTCAAGCTCCTTGTCGGATACTCGTTTTCATAGTGACCCATCTCATTGCACTTATAACACTTCACTAACTGTAAATCAAATTTGTTCTTACCTTCAGCTTGATCCTTTTCAGTGCAATCACGGGCCTTGTGTCCCATCTTACCACATCGGTAGCACCTTCCAGAATTCAGAAGACATTCCCCAGCATGCCTTTTGCCACATTTATCACAAAATGGAAACTTAGTTTTCTTACCATCAGACTTTTTTGAAGAATTCTTACCTTTCTCCTGCCACCTCGGTCTCTTCTTCTGCTGGTTGTTATAGAAAACTTGGTCATCGGAAAACTCCATTTCTACCTTCTCAGCACATCGAACAAGCTTTTCATAACTTTTAAACTCACGAGAAGCTAATTCACTTTGATATTTTGGCTTTAATCCTGGGTAAAAACGATGTATTTTACTATCAAGGTCCCGGATAAAATTTGGAGCATACCTTGCCAAATGAGTGAACCTTTCTTCATAGGCAGCCACTGAGTCTTCCTCTTGCCTCAATTCCAAGAATTGCTTTTCCATCCTAAGTCGAACAGCCTTAGGAAAATACTTCTCAAGAAACATACCTTTGAATTCATCCCAGTCAAGAGCATCAATCTCATCGGCGTCCCTGATATTTTTAACCATAGACCACCACTGATCTGCTTCACCCTCCAAACGGTAAATAGCAAGACTAACCTTTTGATTATCTGAACACCCCATATCATCAAAAATCTTCTCCAGTGATTTAATCCACCCTTCAGCTAGCACAGGGTCAGATGATCCTCTGAATGATGGTGGATGTTGCCTCATGAAATGTTCCACCATTGACATGTTCCATTGCGGTTGATCTGGCTGATCTCGTGCATGGATACCACCGCCATTTATCGCTTGAGTCAACTGCGCCATTACTGCAACAAACAGTTCAGTTCCAATTCCGACCATTTCTGGATGCTGATTCGGAAGGTTATTTCCTTCTGTATGCCTTCCTAGCACTGCTTCCCTGTTTCCTCTGCGGAAAACCATTCTGAACAAACACGTCTTAGATGAAGCAACATAGTAATCTTTAAATGCTATATCATTTCGAAAAAAAATATTTTTGGATAATCATTTAATAGAATTCTAACTCCTAAAGTTATCTAAACCGACCTTTGATACCAACTATAAGGCCCCAGCCTTAAACCATACTTAATCTTGAGTTATTACAAGATTACACGTTGAGGATCTTTTCAGGTTTAGAGTTTTAGATAATTAGATCATAAAACTTGCATTACACTCCACATATAAACAAAGTGGTTACATAAAGATAGTATTCTTCATTCCCATCAATGGAAACACATTTAAAATAAAACATGGATTATTTCTTGACACATCCTTGACTCTATCATCTTATCATGTACCTTTCCCTTGACCTGTGAAAAACATTTCAAAAACTTGGGATTGGCATAAAAACTGAGTATGGGTTATAAAAAAAACATGGAAAGGAAACATGAGTTCATATATACATAAGAATGAAATCATACTTTACCCATAAAACATAGGCACTTTAACATACCTCATAAAATCATGAATAGATCATAGAAATCATAAGACATAAAGGTAACTTGAGGCATTCATAACATTCTTACGTAGGGAGTAACCCTCTTGGTTACGTTTGGAATAACCATCACAGTATATTCCCTAAAATCTCTTCAGAGAAACCTTAACGTTTCACTCCTTCGCGTTACCCAATGCATTGGAGAGCTATAATGGGCTCACCCTCCCTTAGTTTATCACGGAACCACCCGTCTTCATAATAATTCCCAAGAACCATAACATAATCATATCACATAAAACATGAATAAAGGAAACATAAAATTTCCACATTTCAATCACGAGATATCAATACAACACATTGATATAAAAACATTATGAAAACCATTTTCAATACCAAAATAAAAGAAAAGTAAAACATGGTATTTATTTTTCTTTTAAAAAGAAGGTATGGCTTGTAGAGGAAGCCGAAACTCAAATAACGGTCACGACGGCGGAGAAGTCGTTGTCGCCGCATACGTACGACAAAAACATTCCCTTTTGTCGTTTAGCAAACGCTTCATATAAAAAAGATTCCTTTTGAATAAACGTAAAAGTCAGAGGGGTTTATACACCGTATAAAAGAAAGTTGTGTATAAAATAAAATATGCCTCAACGAAAGGAGATTGAGACGAAGTCCCATACCTCGTATCTGACTTGACCCGACCGTTCTTTAATCTCCTGAATAATAAACTTGAGTTAATCTATACTTGCTTAAGAACCTTTTTCAAGTTCATTATTCCTTTTATACCATGTTATGAACATCATGTAATCTGTTATGTTAACAATGTTCATTTTTTCGGTATTTGGTTCTTAAGTCAAAGATAGACATCTTACACTTACATGTTGTTAATTTGGTCAAAGGTTCATTATATCCAGAATGGTATTCATGATGTAGTAATCATATATGTCATATATATCCAGTACATACATGCATTTATAATATTACATAATCATTTATAGGTAAGAAATGAAATGCACCGTTCATGGAGACGGTAAGCCGTACGTACGCATGAACGCTACTTTCATTTCTATTTCATATTTTCTGGAATGGAATAATAATTATATAAAGGTATATTATAATTCCAGTATAATATAATATATAATATCATTAATTTTATCCTTTACACATCCCACATATGGTATTAACGAATCAAATCACTTTTAGGGGGCGGTAGTCCGCACTTCCTAAAATGAAGATATCGTGTTTTACCCATAATGGAAACCATAAACGTATGCCCAAAATAAAAAAAACAGAAGCTTAAGGAAAACATAAACATATTATATATCATATATAAAAATAGTGACATCATAATGGCCACCTTTGAAGGTGTTAAATGAGTGTTGAACAATCATCGTTTCGGGAGGCAGAATTTCGCCATCCACGGAAACCGTATGTTCTTTAACCATTTGATGTAGTTGTGTGAGAGTGTAGCTCAAATAAATCTTATAACAACATCCTAGTGTATTGATGATACTGGTGTTGTTACAAAAGAAGTAATTAAAAAGAGTTTAGGGGGTTGGAGAAGCAAAATAAAACAAATGAACATGAGAGAATGAATTACCTTCAAAAGTGTAACTCTTTTTGATTTGAGCCTAAAGGCTTCCTTTGAAAGGATTATGCCCAAAGAGAATCCTCTAGGATGAGGAGAGGGATGTGGAGAGAGAAAATGGGCAGGGTTTGGCCGAGCCAAAGGCTTGAAGAGTGTGTGAAATGAGGTAGAGGTGGGGTCCTTTTATAAGAGGAGAGGAGGGGCACTTTTGGAAAGTAAAGAAATATTTCTTTATTTGAAAATGTGCTTCGGTTTCAAAAGGTCCCACATTGATATAATTCGTGGATAAGGTGATAAGGGTTCGAAATCCACTCATCCAATTGGTTTTGGCCATGTGTAGTTCATAGATTTTACATTGTCTTTCCATTTTATTTAAATCATCAAATAATGATGTCATCGCTGCATCATTATTATGTCATAAATAATTTAATTTATTTAATGTCTAAAAATCATAAACAAAATACTATGATGTAGGAAATCTTTTTATCTTTCCAATTACTATTTATAATCAAAATTTGGACTTGTATAACCCCACTTAAAAATTGTTTTTGTAAAACATATTATGTTTGTGTCATTTTCACTTTAACATTAAATAAAAAATAATTTATGTCATTTCCCAACAAAAGTGGATCCATGGGGTCCCCAAGTTGACCCATGGAATTTCTTGGTCGGCCCTGACACAACCAATAAGTTTGGGGCATGTTTCTAGGTCATTTCATATTATTAAAGCATTATTTATACCTTAAACTACACTAATTATCACTAATCGCGATTAAAAACTTAATAAGTTACTATTCACCAAAAAATTATTTTAATCTCATTAAACCACATTTTACTTCTTAATGACAACCATGAATGCCGGATTTTCAAAATTCCAAACACAATGATGGCAAAATTTCATTTAAACGGAAAATCAGTCTTTATAAGTACCACTTAGTGGTTTCACTATTCATCAAAAATTGATGTTTTTCCGAAAATTACCAAAAATTCACCCTAAGCTATATTTGATATTCCTAATTCAAAAATGAAGCCTATTTTACAAAATTCAAATCATATAAGTCACATTAATTAATTTAATAATTAATTCCCGCTGCCAGAGCAAAAAGCGTGTTTTTACAAAACAATAAGTATCAAAAGATTGACACCAGTTTAAGTCTAATTTCAAAGTGAAATTGATTCCAATGACCTCCATTGGATAAAATGGTAAAAATATTTTCTAATTTCACTTCAAAACCAATTCAAAACATAATCTAATCATATAAATAAATTAGATTAAAAAGCAGTTTTGATGTAAAATGCAGTATTTTTCACTATTCATTAAAAATGAACATTGTCAGAAAAATACCAAAAATTCACACAAGGTAAATTTTGATGTCCCAGTCATAAATATTAAGTTTATTTTGACAAACATAGCTTATAAAATTGTCAAAAGATAAATTTAAAAAGGGTTTTCCATCATAAGGAAGTAAAACAATCTTTTAAGAATATTAGTGTATTCCATGCATAAGATTGTATTTATTTTCATTTTAAGCCTCTATAACACTATCTTAATCATTAATAGACATAGATAAAAATATCTATTATTCATTACTTACTTGGGATGTTACAGTTTTCACATTCTTATAATATTATTTTTACCTTAAATTACACTAATTACCTCTAATCGCGATTAAGAACTTAAAAAGTTACTATTCACCAAAAAATTATTATAATCTCATTGAACCAAATTTTACTTCTTAATGACAACCATGTATTTCGGATTTTTGAAATTCAAAACACAATGATGGCAAAATTTCATTTAAACGGAAAAATCAGTTTTTATAAATACCACTTAGTGGTTTCACTATTCATCAAAAATTGAAGTTTTTCAGAAAAATACCAAAAATTCACCCTAAGCTATATTTGATATTCCGAATTCAAAAATGAATTCCGTTTTACAAAATTCAACACATATTAGTCACATTAATATATTTAATAATTAATTCCCGCTGTCAGAGAAAATAGCGTGTTTTTATAAAACAATAAGTATCAAAATATTGACACTAGTTTAAGTCTGATTTCAAAGTGAAATTGATTCCAACGACCACTATTGGATTTAATGGTAAAAATATTTTCTAATTTCACTTTAAAACCAATTCAAAATATAATCTAATCATATAAATAAATTAGATTAAAAAGTGGTTTTGAATTAAAACACAACATTCTACACTATTCATTAAAAAATGAACTTTATCGGAAAAATACCAAAAAAAATTACACAAAGTAAAATTTGATATCCCGATTCTTAATAAGAGTTTTATTTGGTCCAAAAGAATGTATAAGAGTGATCAAAACTATATTTAATGACAGTTCTCCATTAAAAGGTGATAAGTGAACCTTTAGTGAAAACTAGGGCATATACACCTAAAATTTAATTCTTTCCGTATTTTAAGCCTTTAGCTTTTATTGGATAAATGTAAAAAAATTAAAAAACATATATAATCATATTTTAGTTATTTCTATCCATTCTCGCCAATACAATGGCTACATGTTAACTACCATTTAAAATAATATTATTTTATTATTAGAGTGCAACGTAAGATTCCCAAGAAACTCGTTGTTGCGTGTTGGGTACGCCATCGAGCATAGCGTCCCCTTTAAAGTCATATTAATATTTTATTCACAAATATAGATAAATATGAAAATGTCATATTCTTTATTTACCTAGGGTGTTACATCCTTCCCCCCTTTTGGTAATTGTGTCCTCGAAATTTTAAAATTGAGCTTGGAAACATCCTTGAAAGTCCCACATCGGAACAAGAGTCGGTAAAACAATCACTTTAAAATAAAGAAAGATAAGCACAGAGGTCACCCGAGTTAACGCATACTAGGATTCTATGTATGAAAATATGGACATGGAGGAAAAAAAGGGTCATGTTATGATAGAGAGTGATAGAAAACATGTTTAGGAGAAAGTTAACCACGAGAAAATCACAAACTTGTGATGAGTTAAACGGTATTAGATTCCCCAATAGGAAATGTTAATAGACAACATTTTTGTTTTAAGTTAATTTTTATTGAGGAATATATTCATAAGGAAGCATAATCACTTATCATGTTGACTTTCAACTTTTACTAGATTCCTTAGTCAAACTCATATTTTTTTCCAAAAGATGAGTATTTAGGGAGACTTGTTCACATTAAGAGTACTATAATCAACTTCTAGAGAATCACCTAATCCCCAAAAGAGAACTATATACAACCCATATATTTAGGCTTTAACCAAAACCAAAACCAAAAAGGTTTGTACAAGATCAGATAATCCAGAAAAGGATAACCCCTTATAAAAAGAAAATCTATTCTTAATCTCCAAAATTTGTCCAACAAAACCCAAAGTTCAACGAGGACCATCCGATAAACAATTTGTCCATAAAATTCTTCAAAGTAAACCAATATAAGATTGAAACCAAAATATTTGAAGGATTTAGTCACATAGTCTTCCAAGTTAAATCGTAACATTTATCTCCAAACAACATCAGTTTCTCTTAAAGTCTCGCATTGAAAAGTAATTATCCTAATCACATATCCTCCATGATAGGTTAATAATTTTCATAAATAACCCAAAATCAACTTACTCTTAAAAAAAAGAATCAGTCAAACTAACCAGGGACTTCACGTAGTCCAGTGGTAGGCGATAAATACCAGTCGTACTTTGGTTGTGGGTTCAATTCTCGCGGCTTTGTCCGACGCGACGGGATGTCACACGGTCTGCGTGTTGTCCTTTTTCCAAAACTATATAATTCTCAAATCATTACCCAAAAAGGGATAAAATCATCAAAAATAACCATAACATAATTTAACTTTAAATTTATCTCATTCCTTTCACTTCCATTATAACATATAGTAACACATAATTACCTCACAAGTAAGGATCATATAAACACTAATGGTTACCTTTATAATTATTACCCGAACTTCCACATCGATTGGTCATCTCGTACATGATGCATTAAAGATCATACCAAGGTTCAAGTGGTTGATCATGACTCCTTGATAGTTGGTTTAGAACAACCACGAGTTTCCTCATTGAATCCTCCATTTTATATAGTATCTTAATCAGAGAACCACCATAGTTTCCTTCAAACCTGTTGTCTCTTTGGTGCCTGCTAGATCCATCCATTTACTAAAACCAAAAAGGGTCAGTGTGAGTATAAAAACAAAACCATCACGTACTAATGAGGAAGATATACTTACTCATTCACTTTGTCTAAAAACTATGACTCTTTCTGAATTCCTATCCATTATGGTAATTGTCAATTATGCTTAAAGAATACCCTAACCTCTAAAGTTATCTAAACCGACCTTTGATACCAACTATAAGGCCCCAGCCTTAAACCTTACATAATCTTGAGTTATTACAAGATTACACATTGAGGATCTTTTCAGGTTTAGATTTTTAGAGAATTATATCATGAAACTTGCATTACATTCCACATTTAAACAAAATGGTTACATAAAAGACAATATTCATTCTTCCCATCAACGGAAACCTATTTAAAATAAAACACAGATTCTTTCTTGACACATCCTTGACACTATCATCACATCATGTACCTTTCCCTTGACCTGTGAAAAACATTTCAAAAAAATTGGGATGACCATAAAAAGCTCAGTAAGGGTTATAAAAATATGGAAAGGAAACATGAGTTCATATATACATAAGAATGAAATCATACTTTACCCATAAAACATAGGCATATCAAATCTTGAATAAATCATAGAAAACATAAGACATAAAGGTAACTTGAGGCATTCATAACATTCTTACGTAGGGAGTAACCCTCTTGGTTACGTTTGGAATACCCATCACAGTATATTCCCTAAATCTCTTTGGAGAAACCTTAACGTTTCACTCCTTCGCGTTACCCAATGCATTGGAGAGCTATAACGGGCTCACCCGCCCTTAGTTTATCACGGAACCACCCGTTCTTCATAACAATGCCCAAGAACCATAACATAATCTTATCACATGAAACATGAATAAAGGAAACATAACATTTCCATATTTCAATCAGAATATAACATTTTAGGATATTGAAATAACGAATCCATTAAAAACCATTTTCAAAACCATTAAAACATTTAATAAAGAGATTTTTGAATCAAAGTGTCCCATACCACCTTGAAGCTTTTAACATTTTAAACCAGTAATATTCATATAAATAAATCCTTAAAACCATTTTGAAAACATGGATATTAATAAGAACAAATAATTAAAACATTTAAAGTGATATTTTGGTTAAAGGGGTTTTACCAAAATTAGAGACACTTGAATACAATAATTGAGGAATAACACTTAGTGAGAACTTTATAATATCATGACAATAAATGGATTCATGATATAATACTCCAAAGGACAGTATATACACCATATAAGAGTGAATTGGTGCATAACAACAATGAACCCTCAATAGAAATGTCAAATGTGATGAAATCCCTTATAAAGAAGGTATCCTTAAATTAAGGACAAATAAATCTCAAAAATATGTGTGACAAATATATATACACCCAATATAAGTGGATATTAAGTGTAAAACAATAAAAGGTTATTCACACATATTCAATGGATGACATATTCAATGACTACAAGTTGAACCCAAAGAAATCGAAATTGGGCTAAAAAGTTCCCTTGACAGCCTAACGACATCACATCAAATGAGTTGATGAGAGATAAAAAGTGTATCTCATCACTTGGACATAAAATTTACATCAATAAGGATGTATGATAACATATCCCAACATAAAAATATGTAAATTAAAAGACCCAATAAAAGAAGTCTTTTAAAAAAGAGGAGGGTGAAAGGTTCCCTTACCGACTTGGGTATCTTTCAAAACATAAACCCCATGAAAGAAAGACAATAGGTCATTGATGTAAATACTCATAAACGAAATTATATTACAAAAAGAGTAGAATAATGGGCAGCACATACACCACTCAATGGATTTTGTGGCGAATGTAGCATAAATCTCACGGGAATAAAAGTGAGATGAAAAATCCCTTACGAAAACTCGGCAGCCTAACGGCGCCACATAAAACTTCCGAATATGGATTGATGAGATCAAATAGAGTATCCCATAATATTACAATAGAATTTACAGCAAGTGGAATATAAAAGAAAATCCCACAACATTGCAAGGAGGAGTTTAAAAGAAGTGACATAAAGGAGAGTACTTAAAAAGAAAGAGAGAGGTTAGATCTCTTACGAAAGTTCGGTAGCCTAACGGCGCCACTCAAAACTCCCAAAATGGATTGATGAGAGAGAATAGGGTCTCTCATCACATGAAAATAAAAATTACAGTAGGTTTAATATAAAAGATCATCCCAATAACAATAAAGATGAGCTTTAAAAGTAATAACATAAAAGAGTGTACTTAAAAAGAAAGAGAGTTGTAGGATCCCTTACCTCGGGTCCGACTTGACTCGATCGTTCTTTAATCTCCTGAATAGTAAACTTGAGTTCATTTCTACTTCCTTAAGATCCTTTTTCAAGTCCATTATTACTTTTACACCACTTATTACCATGTCATAAACATTATGTAATCATTTAAGTTAATAATATTTGTTTTGCCGATATTTGGTTCTTAAGTCGAAAGTGGACTTCTTACAATTACATGTTGTTCGTGTGGCCAAAAGTTTATTATATACAGAATTGTATTCATTATTTAGATATCATATATGTCATATATATCCAGTACATGCATGCATTTATAACATTACATAATTATTTAGAGGTAAGAAATGAAATGCACCGTTCATGGAGACGGTAAGCCGTACGTAAGCATGAACGCTACTTTCATTTCTATTTCGTATTTTATAGAATGGAATAATAATGATATAAAAGTATATTATAATTCCAGTATAATATCATATATAATATCATATTTCCATCCTTTATACATCCCACATATGGTATTTTAACGAATCAAATCACTTTGAGGGGGCGGTAGTCCGCACTTCCTTAAATGAAGATATCGCGTATACCCATAATGGAAGCCATAAAGGTAAGACAAAAATGAAAAATAAAGAAGCATAAGTAAAACATAAAAATATTATATATCATATATAAAAATAGTGACATCATAATGGCCACCTTTGAAGGTGTTAAATGAGTATTGAACAATCATCGTTTCAGGAGGCAGAATTTCGCCATCCACGGAAACCGTATGTTCTTTAACCATTTGATGTAGTTGTGTGAGAGTGTAGCTAGAATAAATATTATAACAACATCCTAGTATATTTAAGATACTTGTTTTGTTACAAAAGAAGTAAATAAAAAGAGTTTAGGGGGTTGGAGAAGAAAAATAAAACAAATGAACATGAGAGAATGAATTACCTTTAAAAATGTAACTCCTTTTGATTTGAGCCTAAAGGCTTCCTTTGTAAGGATTCTGCCCAAAGGGAATCCTCTAGGATGAGGAGAGGGATGTGGAGAGAGTAAATGGCCAGGGGTTGGCCGAGCCAAAGGCTTGAGGAGTTTGTGAAATGAAGTAGAGGTGGGGCCTTTTATAAGAGGAGAGGAGGGGGACTTTTGGAAAGTAAGAAATATTACTTTATTTGAAAATGTGTTTCGGTTTCAAAAGGTCCCACATTGATATAATTCGTGGATAAGGTGATAAGGCTTCAAAATCCACTCATAAAATTGGTTTTGGACATTTTTAGTTCATAGATTTTACATTATCATTCCATTTTATTTAAATCGTCAAATAATGATGTCATCGCTACATCATTATTATGTCATAAATAATTTAATTTATTTAATCTCTAAAAATTATAAAAGAAATACTATGATGTAGGAAATCATTTTATATTTACAATTACCATTTATAATCAAAATTTGGACTTGTGTAACCCTACTTAAAAATTGTTTTAGTAAAACAACTCATATTTGGGTCAACTTAATTTTAACATTAAATAAAAATATATTGTTGTCATTTTCCAACTAAAGTGGCTCCATGGGGTCCCCAAGTTGGCCCATGGCTTTTATTGGTCGGCCATGACTCACCCAATAGGTTTAGGACAAGTTTCATGGTGTTTTCACATTCTTATAATATCATTTTTACCTTAAATTACACTAATTACCTCTAATCGTGATTAAGAACTTAATAAGTTACTATTCACCAAAAAATTATTATAATCTCATTGAACCAAATTTTACTTCTTAATGACAACCATGTATGTCGGATTTTTGAAATTCAAAACTCAATGATGGCAAAATTTCATTTAAACGGAAAAATTAGTTTTTATAAGTACCACTTAGTGGTTTCACTATTCATCAAAAATTGAAGTTTTTCAGAAAAATCCCAAAAATTCACCCTAAGCTATATTTGATATTCCGAATTCAAAAATGAAGTCAGTTTTACAAAATTCAAAACATATTAGTCACATTAATTAATTTAATAATTAATTTCCGCTGTCAAAGCAAATAGCGTGTTTTTATAAAACAATAAGTATCAAAAGATTGACACTAGTTTAAGTCTGATTTCAAAGTGAAATTGATTCCAACGACCACTATTGGATTTAATGGTAAAAATATTTTCTAATTTAACTTTAAAACCAATTCAAAATATAATCTGATCATATAAATAAATTAGATTAAAAAGTGGTTTTTAATTAAAACACAACATTCTACACTATTCATTAAAAAATGAACTTTATCGGAAAAATACCAAAAAAAATTACACAAAGTAAAATTTGATATCCCGATTCTTAATAAGAGTTTTATTTGGTCCAAATGAATGTATAAGAGTGATCAAAACTATATTTAATGACAGTTCTCCATTAAAAGGCGATAAGTGAACCTTTAGTGAAAACTAGGGCATATACACCTAAAATTTAATTCTTTCCGTATTTTAAGCCTTTAGCTTTTATTGGATAAATGTAAAAAAATTAAAAAACATATATAATCATATTTTAGTTATTTCTATCCATTCCCGCCAATACAACGGCTACATGTTAACTACCATTTAAAATAATATTATTTTATTATTAGAGTGCAACGTAAGATTCCCAAGAAACTCGTTGTTGCGTGTTGGGTACGCCATCGAGCATAGCGTCCCCTTTAAAGTCATATTAATATTTTATTCACAAATATGGATAAATATGAAAATGTCATATTCTTTATTTACCTAGGGTGTTACATGCATTGTACGCAAGATCGAGATTCTAACACACCGAGACCAACCAAAATAGCTATTATGAATAGTAATAACAACTTTTTGAAATTATATAAATTTTATATTTCAAAATGGACTTCATTTTTGGATTCAGAATATCGAAATTAGCCTATGTTGAATTTTTGGTATTTTTCTGAGAACTTCTAATTTTTTATAAATAGTGAAAAATACTTAAAAACAACTTTGTAATCAAAACAATTTATAGTGATAAATTATACTATTTAGTGGTTTTAAAGTATAATTAGAATATGTTTTTACCATTTTATCCAATGGTGGTCATTATAATTAATTTAACATTGAAATTGGACATAAACAATTGCCAATCTTTTGATATATATTGTTTCTTAAAAACACGCTATTTGTTATGGCAGCGGGAATTAATTATAAAATTAATTAATGCAACTTATATGTTTGGAATTTTTTAAAATAGACATCATTTTTGAATTTGGAATATCAATTATAGCTTAGGGTGAAATTTTGGCATTGTTCTGAAAAACTTCAATTTTTGATGAATAGTGAAACCACTAAGTGGTAGTTAAAAAACCGATTTTTCGTTTAAATGAAATTTTACCACTTTTGTGTTTTGAATTTCAAAAATCCGACATACATGGTTGTCATTAAAAAGTAAAATGTGGTTCAATGAGATTAAAATAAATTTTTGGTGAATAGTAACTTTTATGTTATTAATCGCGATTAGAGGTAATTAGTGTAGTTTAAGGTAAAAATAATGTTTTAATAATATGAGATTAGCTTGACACATTTCCTAAACTCATTGGATGTGCCATGGCCGACCAAGAAAATCCATGGGTCAACTTGAGGACCCCATGTATCCACTTTAGTTGGAAAATGACATAAATACCTTTTATTTAATGTTAAAGTAAAAAATGACACAAACATGAAATGTTTTACTAAAAAAACTTTTACATTGGGTTATACAAGTCATATTTTTGACTATAAATAGTAATTGGAAAGCTAAAAAGATTTCCTACATCATAGTATTTTTTTATAATTTTTAGACATTAAATAAATTAAATTATTTATGACATCATGATGATGCAGCGATTACCTCATTATTTAACGATTTAAATAAAATGAAAAGATAATGTAAAATCCAAGGCATAAACTTGTAAAAACCCTATTGTATGAGTAGATTTAGAACCCTTATCACCTTTTACTCGAAATATATAAGTGTGGGACCTCTAAAATCCTAAAATCATTTTATAATAAAGTGACTTTTCTTTACTTTTCAAGAGTGCCCCTCCTCTCCACTTATAAAAGGCCCCCACCTCTACCACCTCATTCACACGTTCAAGATATTTGGATCGCCCAACCTCTGCTCAAATACTCTCCCATCTTCCCTACCTTGCTTCTAGAAGCCTCACTTTGGGCTGAAGTCTTCCCAAGGAAGCCTTTGGCTCATATAAAAAGAGTTACCCAATTTTAAGGTAATCTCTTCTCTTATGTTATTTTGTTTTATTTTGCTTATCCAAACCCCTAAACCCTTTTTATTCCTTTCTTTTGTAACAACACCAGTATCCTCAATATACTAGGATGTTGTTATAATGAGTATTCGATCTACACTTACACACACCTACATCTAATGGTTAAAGAACATACGGTTTCTGTGGATGGTGAATTTCTGCCTCACGAAACGATGATTGTTCAACACTCATAAAACACCTTCAAAGGTGGCCATTAAGATGTCACTCTATTTATAAATTATATATAATATGTTTATTTTTTACTTAAGGTTATGTATTTTTCATTTATGGCATACCTTTATCGTTTCCATTATGGGTAAAGGCGATATTTTCATTTTAGGAAGTGCGGACTACGGCCCCCTCAAAGTGATTTGAATCGTTAATTCCATATGTGGTATGTATAAAGGATGGAGTAAATGATATTATATATGATGTTATACTGGAATTATAATATACCTTTATATCATTATGATTTCACTAAATATGAAATAGAAATGAATGTAGCGTTCATGCGTATGTACGGCTTACTGTCTCCATGAACGGTGCATTTCATTTCTTACCTCTAAACGTTATGGAATATTATAAATGAATGTATATAGTAGATATATATGAGATATATGATATCTATATCATGAATATAATTCTGGATATAATGGATATATCACCACATGAACAACTTGTAATTATATGAATGTTATTTTTGACTCAAGTCCCTAAGATCGACAAAATGGCCGTTATAAACTTAAATAATTACATAAAGTTAATAACATGGTAATAAGGGATATAAAAGGAATAATTAACATGAAGAAGTTTCTTAAGTAAATAGTAATTAACTCTAGTTTATTATTCAACAGGTTAAAGAACGGTCGAGTTAGGACAGGACGCAAGGTAAGAGAATTTCGTAACCCAAATTCCATTCTTTGGGTTAATCTCCTACTTTCAAATTATGTCATGATATTATTATGTCTTATTTTGTATTCTTTATGTGTACCTATAGTGAATACACATAATAGATCTATTTTATTTTAAAAATGATCTTTGTAAGGACTTCGTCTCAATATCATTTCATTGAGGAATATTTGGTTTTATACACAAATTTCTTTTATATGGTATATAAACCCCTTTGACATTTACGTTTATTAAAAAGGAATCTTTTTTATATGAAGTGTTTACTAAATGAAAAAAGGGAATGTTTTTGTCGTACGTATGCGGCGACAATGACTTCTCTGCCGCCGTGACCATTATTTGAGTTTCGACTTCCTCTACAATCCATCACTTTTTTAAATGAAAAATAAATACCATGTTTTACTTTTCTTTTATTTTGGTATTGAAAATGGTTTTGAAAGTGTTTTTATTATATCAATCTGTTTTATTGATATCTTGTGATTGAAATGTGGAAATTTTGTGTTTCCTTTATGCATGTTTTATGTGATACAATTATGTTAGAGTTTATGATATGTTTAAACCTATTCATATGAGGAATGCATTGGACTTAATAAGTGACGGGTGGAGCCCGCTATAGCTCCTCGATGCATCGGTAGGTCTCATGAGACAAACTAGTGTCTTGGCACGAGGCCTTGACAATATCTTATTTGTGGTCTTGGCACAAGGCCTTGACTACGTGGTTTTTATAGTCTGGCATTATGCATTCCATCATTATGAAAGTGGTTATTGATATTGCATGTGATTATTCGACCAGTAGAATATCCATGTGAATAAGTAAATAGAATTATCTCATTTTACTTTTTCCATATTATGTTGAAGTTCATGTTTAAAAGGATTTTGTTTTAGTTATACATTAACTTAAATTTTAATGTTTATTTATGAAAGCTTCCGTAATATTGTTATCCTTACTGAGCATCTGAGATCACCCCTTTCAATGTTTCAATATTTTCCAGGATGTGAAGAAGTATTTTATAAATGACCTGCAGGGATAGACAGAAGAGGATATGAGTGTGGACTATGAAGACATTGTTATTAGTTTTTCACTTTATGATGTAATGTAAGAATTATGAATGTATCTAGTGTTTCCAAGGCTACTAAACTAATCGGTCTTTCGAGACTTGATCTTTTGTGATCATGCCAATGTTACGAAGTAATGCACCGACTCCGGGTAGCTGGGGTCGGGGCGTTACATTTGGTATCAGAGGTAGTTTAGTACTAACCTTGGAAGCTAGATTTAGATAAAATCTGATTAGAGCACATAGCCCAAAGATAGACTTTGAGGATTAGTATAGAAGAACTTCCTAGAATTTCGTTATTGTATAGATTTTGTGAGTTTTCCGAGCAATACATCCCTGTCTGGATACGAGCAGGTAGAGGCAGCTCTGGCACAGATGTACCTAGGTGTAAAACCCGAAAACACCGCTTTGAGCTAGACTCGAACGAGAACTGGTGCACGACAATGGGCCTTGCTGCACTCTTGGTTACGACACTCTCGGGGGATATGCTTAGGATAATTCTTGTTTTCTTTACAAACCACTATGAACGGTTATGAATATATACTTCCTCAAAGAAAACCATTTTATGATTATGGATTATATCCATAAATAGTTCAATTTATGTTAAGTATTTTATAAGTATGGAATTATGTATTTTGATTCATAAACTAATCTAGTTTATACCATTGTATAGAAATGGCGCCTAGTGGAAGGAATGGAAACTGTATCAATGCACGCACTCTGTGTAGGGATTGCCCTCCTTCTCAAGACAATTATTGTGGATCTGGAGATACAACTGGTGCTGATCAACATATTACCATACTGGGACAACTCACTCAAGTTATGAATTATAACCTTACTCGTATGGATCACCCTGATCCACAATGTGGAGGATCAATGTTAGACCGCTTCATGAGGCAACAACCGCCATAATTTAATGGGGGTAAAAATCCATTAGTAGTTGAGCAATGCAAAAACTCCTTAGAGAAAATATTCCAAGCCTTGGGGAGTAGCAAAAGGGATAAGGATTTCATGGCAGTTTACCACCTCACTGGAGATTCCGATCAGTGGTGGTCGTTGATTCAAAATACAAAGGAAGATTAAGAAGTATGAAGTATGTAATGGAGAGAGTTCAAAGATCCTTTCTTAGAAAAATACTTTCCACATGACCATCGAGCAGATGTGGAAAGGAAATTTCTGAATCTGAGGCAGATGGAGAATGAGAATGTCGCAAAGTATAAGGCTAACTTTACAAGGTTAGAAAGACATGCTGCAGATTATATACGTAACCCAAGATGTAAGATTGATCATTTCTTTGATGGTTTAAAACCTTTTCTCCGTCGAGCTTTAGTATCACAATCTTTCTCAACATACGAGGATATAGTCTCATGTGCTATCAAGACAGAAAATTAATTCTCTAAGTCTTATGACAACAAAGTAAAGCAAGAGAATAAGAGAACGGTGGACAAGAGACAGATACAGGGAAAAAGGGAAAGAAGGATTTTCCATTATGTGATAATTATGGGAAGAATCACTTTGGTACTTGCCTAAAAGGAATGGGAGTTTGTTACAAATGTGGAGAAAATGGTCACCAGGCTCGTGATTGTAAGGGAAAGAAAGAGGCTATCAATGTTGAATGCTACAATTGAAGGGAAATGGGGCATTATGCAAATGAATGTCCTAAGCGTCAGGGAAACTTACCTGAGAAAAGGCCAAGGGATCAAGGCCAAGCTTATGCTGTCACTACAGATGAAGATGAATAATTAATGTATTGGTGTTTTTGGACTCAAAAAGTATATTATGGTTATAAGAATAATGTGATATATATAAGGATTGTACTGAAGTACTTGTTTTTTTTCATTAAGGTTTTAATATGATGAAGGTAATCAAATTTTAAGTATGTGACAATAAGAGAAACTTTACTTTTTTTGGAGAATCTAATGTTACAATTGATTTTGGAATTTACAGACCTTTTAGGAAAGTCTGGACAGAGGAATTTTGGATAAATATTAAGGTTGGAATGGATTAAGTTGAACCATGGATAGTATTGTTTAAGGTTAAAACATTTTTGAAGATTATTTTTGGAATATTATAATACTATAGTTTTAGGAAAAGGACAACCTGAAGGGTGGGGCATAACCCATCGCGTCGGACAAAGCTGTAGGAATCGAACCCAAAACCATAGTGCGACATGCCTTTATTACCTACCACTATCCTACAGGAAGTCCCTAGTTATTAAAAAATAGTTTCCCTAATCTAAATGGTATGTGTTAATATTTGGAACCTTATAGAATTAGGATAAATAGAATATTTTTGAGTTCTATTACCTTTTGGATTAAAAGATGGGTTTGTGGTAAAAATTTATTAAAGAATGAAAGTATACATAACAAGTATGTATATTCCTTTACATTCTTAGTAAATCTCCTAAATAAATTCCTCAACTTTATAAAAGGTAACTTAAAACAAAAACGTTGTCGGTTAACTTTTCCTACTGGGAAATCAATGATCGTTTAACCAATCACAAGTTTGTGATTTTCTAGTAGTTAAAATTTCTCCTAATCCTGTTTTCTACAACTCTCCATCAGATCTTGATGGTTTGTTTCTCCTCCATATCAATATTTTTATAGAATAATAGTATGGGCTATCTCGGGTTACCTTTGTACTTATCTTTCTATCTTTTAATGTTATATTTTTATTAACCTTATTTCTGATGTGGGTTTTCCCCAAAGGTACTCTCTATTTTCAACCTTTTATTTTCAAAGAAAAATTTCAAATTACGAGGACGCAATTTATTGAAGGAGGGGAGAATGTAACACCCCGAGCTTCCACAATACGCTTCTCATTTAATAATGCAATAGCTTGCATTGTACGCAATTTCGAGATTCTAACACACCGAGACTAACCCAAATAGCTATTATGAATAGTAATAACCACTTTTTGAAATTATATAAATTTTATATTTCAAAATGGGCTTCATTTTTGGATTCGGAATATCGAAATTAGCCTATGTTGAATTTTTGGTATTTTTCTAAGAACTTCTAATTTTTTATGAATAGTGAAAAATACTTAAAAACAAATTTTTAATAAAAACAATTTATAGTGATAAATTATACTATTTAGTGGTTTTAAAGTATAATTATAATATATTTTTATCATTTTATCCAATGGTCGTCATTAGAATTAATTTAACATTGAAATTGGACATAAACAATTGCCAATCTTTTGATATATATTGTTTCTTAAAAACACGCTATTTGTTGTGGCAGCGGGAATTAATTAGAAAATTAATTAATGAAACTTATATGTTTGGAATTTTGTAAAATAGACATCATTTTTGAATTTGGAATATCAATTATAGCATAGGGTGAAATTTTGGCATTGTTCTGAAAAACTTCAATTTTTGATGAATAGTGAAACCACTAAGTGGTAGTTAAAAAACTAATTTTTCGTTTAAATGAAAATTTACCACTTTTGAGTTTTTAATTTCAAAAATCCGACATACATGGTTTTCATTAAAAAGTAAAATGTGGTTCAATGAGATTAAAATAATTTTTTGGTGAATAGTAACTTTTAAGTTCTTAATCGCGATTAGAGGTAATTCGTGTAGTTTAAGGTAAAAATAATGTTTTAATAATATGATATGAGCTTGACACATGTACTACCCTCATTTTATGTGCCATGTCCAACCAAGAAAATTGATGGGTCAACTTGATGACCCCATGGAGCCACTTTAGTTGAAAAAATGACATAAATACCTTTTATTTAATGTTAAAGTAAAAAATGACACAAACATGAAATGTTTTACTAAAACAATTTTTACATTGGGTTATACAAGTCATATTTTTGACTATAAATAGTAATTGGAAGGCTAAAAATATTTCCTACATCCTAGTATTTTTTTTATAATTTTTAGACATTAAATAAATTAAATTACTTATGACATCATGATGATGCAGCGATTACCTCATTATTTAACGATTTAAATAAAATGAAAAGATAATGTAAAATCCAAGGCTTGAACTTTTCAAAAACCTATTTGATGAGTATATTTCGAACCCTTATCACCTTAGCCTTTAAATATATAAGTGTGGGACCTCTAAAATCCGAAAATCATTTTATAAAAAAGTGACTTTTCTTTACTTTCCAAGAGTTCCCCGCCTCTCCACTTATAAAAGGCCCCCACCTCTACCACCTCATTCACACTTTCAAGGCATTTGGCTCGCCCAAACTCTGCCCAAATACTCTCCCAACTTCCCTCCCTTATCCCTAGAAGCCTCACTTTGGGCAGAAGTCTTCCCAAGGAAGCCTTTGGCTCAAATCAAAAGAGTTTTCCAATTTTAAGGTAATGTCTTCTCTTATGTTATTTTGTTTTATTTTGATTATCCAAACTCCTAAACTCTTTTTATTATTATCTTTTGTAATAACACCAGTATCCTCAATATACTAGGATTTTTTTATAATGAGTATTCGAGCTACACTTACACACACCTACATCTAATGGTTAAAGAACATACAGTTTCTGTGGATGGCGAATTTCTACCTCACGAAACGATGATTGTTCAACACTAATAAAACACATTCATATGTGGCCACTAAGATGTCACTCTATTTTTAAATGATATATAATATTTTTAAGTTTTACTTAAGGTTCTATATTTTTCATTTATGGCATACCATTATTGTTTCCATTATGGGTATACGCGATATTTTCATTTTAGGAAGTGCGGACTACCGCCCCCTCAAAGTGATTTGAATTGTTAATGCCATATGTGGGATGTATAAAGGATGGAGTAAATGATATTATATATGATTTTATACTGGAATTATAATATACCTTTATATAATTATGATTTCATAAAAAATTAAATAGAAATGGAAGTAGCGTTCATGCGTACGTACGGCTTATCGTCTCCATGAACGGTGCAGTTCATTTCTTACCTCTAAACGTTATGGAATTTTATAAATGCATGTATATACTGGATATATATGAGATATATGATATCTATATCATGAATATAATTCTGGATATAATGGATATATCACCACATGAACAACTTGTAATTATAAGAATGTTATTTTTGACTCATGTACTTAAGATCGACAAAATGACCGTTATAAACTTAAATAATTACATAATGTTCATAACATGGTAATAAGGGATATAAAAGGAATAATTAACATGAAAAAGGTTCTTAAGTAAATAGGAATTAACTCTAGTTTATTATTTATGAGGTTAAAGAACGGTCGAGTCGGGACAGGACGCAAGGTAAGGGAATTTCTTAACCCAACTTCCATTCTTTGGGTTAATCTCATACTTTCAAATTATGTCATGATATTATTATGTCTTATTTTGTATTCTTTATGTGTACATATAGTGAATACTCATAATAGATCTATTTTATTTTAAAAATGATCTTTGTAAGGACTTTGTCTCAATCTCATTTCATTGAGGAATATTTGGTTTTATACACAAATTTCTTTTATACGGTGTATAAACCCCTTTGACTTTTACGTTTATTCAAAAGGAATCTTTTTTATACGAAGAAATTACTAAAAGACAAAAGGGAATGTTTTTGTCGTACGTATGCGGAGACAACGACTTCCCTGCCGCCGTGACCATTATTTGAGTTTTGGATTCCTCTACAAGCCATCACTTTTTTTAATGAAAAATAAATACCATGTTTTACTTTTCTTTTATTTTGGTATTGAAAATGGTTTTAAAAGGGTTTTTATTATATCAATGTGTTTTATTGATATCTTGTGATTGAAATGTGGAAATGTTATGTTTCCTTTATGCATGTTTTATGTGATACGATTATGTTATGGTTTATGATATGTTGAAACCTATTCATATGAGGAATGCATTAGAATTAATAAGTGACAGGTGGAGCCCACTATAGCTCCTCGATGCATCGGTAGGTCTCATGAGACAAACTAGTGTCTTGGAACGAGGCCTTGACAAAATCTTATTTGTGGTCTTGGCACGAGGCCTTGACTACGTGGTTATGATAGTCTGCCATTATGCATTCCATCATTATGAAAGTGGTTATTGATATTGCATGTGATTATTCGACCAGTAGAGTATCCATGTGAATAAGTAAATGCAATTATCTCATTTTACTTTTTCCATATTATGTTGAAGTTCATGTTTAAAAGGATTTTGTTTTAGTTATACATTGCCTTAAATGTTAATGTTTATTTATGAAAGCTTTTGCAATATTTTTATCCTTACTGAGCATCTGAGCTCACCCCTTTCAATATTTTAATATTTTCTAGGATGTGAGGAAGTATTTTGTGAATGACCTGCAGGGATAGATAGAAGAGGATATGAGTGTGGACTATGAAGACTTTGTTATTAGTTTTTCACTTTATGATGTAATGTAAGACTTATGAATGTATCTATTGTTTCCAAGGCTACTAAACTAATCGGTCTTTCGAGACTTGATCTTTTGTGATCATGCCAATGTTACGAAGTAATGCACCGACTCCAGGTAGCTGGGGTCGGGGCGTTACATTTCAACTTACCTGAAGCATAAAAATTTACCTAATCATTCTGCATATGGAAAAAACAAGTTATTTCAATTAAGAATAAAAATAGATGAAAATTTCACCATCACCGGAAGTTAGGGTCATTACTAGAGAATTCACCAATCGTCTTTTAAAATTAAAAAAACACCACATTTTTTTGTCTAGATGTACTTAAAGCCTTTTCAAGATTACATAGTCAGTAGGCTAGATAACCGTGATTTTTTTTCAAAAAACCTTCATTAATAGCCTACCTAACCAAGGGAACGTTGAATCTCAGCTATATTTTTGGGTATTGTACATTATTTTAAAACATTTATTTTAGCATGATCAATAGTTATTGTATCTTTGGAAATAAAGTGTGCAAGGAAATAATTTTTTTCAACCCAAAATAACATTCCCTGATTTTTCCATACAAATTCTTTTATTTTATGGTTTAAATAGAAAATCCCAGATTTATTTCACGGTCCACATTTATATTAGAATATATTGGAATGACATTATAAAAGAAAACAGAAATTTTATACATCAAATCATGAAATATTCTTTTTATAATATCCCTTAATACAATAGGTTCATTAGTTTACCCAAATGACAAAACATCAAATTAATAATTTATATATATATATTACCAATCCTAGTATTCAAAATGTATGATTCTTTTACTTTAAATTAATTGTACACTGACCTCATTTCACCCTTCCTAAAATACTAATTTACCAGGTTATAATTAAACAAATAATCAATATGAGGAAAAGTAGACATGTTTGTAATAGTGATTTTATTCAAGCCTCTATAATCAATTCAAAGTCTCATTGAACAATCTTTGTTTTTAACAAACAAGACTGAAGCACCCCTTGGTGAAGTGCTAGGCTGAATGAAGACTTTTTCTAATAATTGATGCATCTTATTTCCCATGCCTAAAAGTTTCATATGACAAATTAGATAACAAGGTTTATAAATTGGATAAAGTAATAGGATCTAAGTCAATAGTAAACACAACATCTTACCCTAGAACCAAACTATGAAAAGTATCAAGAAAAATAAATATATACTCTTTTACCATTGGAAAATCATTAATATTAATAGTTCATTTATTTTCAATAATATTTTAAAGATAAGATTCATTTCAATAATTTAATAGTTTCTTGGTTTCTTGATATGTTACTAATGATATGGGTTCATTCTTGCACACAAACTGAAAATCATTTTAAAAAAACATCATTTTCTCGACAATTAATCTTATCCTGACAAACAGAAATCCTACCAATACATAGAATAACAACAAACACTACCATAGGAAATACAAGAAGGTATATAGGTTAAATCATTTCATAAACAAATATACGTATATTCTTATAATTTTTTTTTGCCTCAATATTTTTATAGGTTTTTTTACCATGAGTTATGGGTTCATTTTATGATTTGGAATTTCTAATTTAGAAAATAATTCCTTAGAAATGAAAAAATGTGTAGACCATGAATTGAAAAAACGATGTTAAATTCTGTAAAACGAGGACATTCACCTGATACCACATTATTTTATGAAAAAAAAACCATCAGATGTTGTTTCAAATGATTTGTACACACCCATATACTTCAAATATTGATTATTTCATTTCTAAGTGACTACAATTGGATACATATTTTCTAAATGAACCATCTCTTTAGAGTTAATGAAACTTACCATCAACTTCTCATCATTCCAATGATCATTTTTCATGGAATCATTATCCATGTTTCAAAAAATTCCATATCGATAACACTTTTGAGAATTTGCAATACATTTTCCAAGAATCTTTTTATCACACTTTTCAAAAGAATGGAATTTTATTTTTTATACTCCATATTTCGTTGAAGAATTCATACCCAAATAATACCAACCCTGAAACATTTTATTTGTGTCATTATAAGGAACATATGAGTCAAAAAAATCCATTTTAACCTTTTCGGCGCAACTAACAACATTATCATATCCCTTAAATTCTTATTAAATAAACTCTCATTACAAACCTATATTTAATTGTGAGTAAATCTGATTCATTTTATTAGTGTCTTGATCAAAATCTAGCACATACATGGAAAATCTTGTGATGTTTGTGTCAAAACAATATTTGGAATATGTATCAATTTTCCTCAATTCAATAAATGATTTTTCCATTTGGAGTCAAACATCCTTTGGGAAATATATTTGAATGAAACGATCCTTGAATATTTCCTTTTCTATAGAATCGTGATATTATTTCTATCTAGTACTATTACAAAAATTACACAATTGATCTGATTCACCTTCAAATTGATAAATGAAAAGGGTTAAAATTTTATGTTCTGAACATCCAATGTCATCAAATATATTTTCTAGATCATTGAGCCATCCCACAGCTACCACTAGGTTAGATGATCCACAAAATGATGGGGGATGTTTCCTAATGAAATGGTTAACAAAAGACATGTTCCTTCATATTAGATCATGTTCTTATTTATCACAAACACTTCCACCATGTATCACTTGATTAAACTAAGTTATTACTATCAAAAACTACTCAGTTATACTTCCAAAAATTTCACATTACTGATTTGTAGAGATACCAGCCTCTCGGTGCCATCCAACTTCAGGTTCCCTGTTTCTTCTATGGAAAACCATTCGGAACAAACATATATTAGTTGAAACAACGTTTTAATATTATACTTCTATATTATTTTCAAATAACTATAATGTAATTATATTTTATGGTATTCTATTAATACCAACCTAGCCCCTAATTTTATCTAAACCATCTTCTCATACCATCTATAAGAACCCAACATTAAAAAATCACATAAACTTGAATTTTAGGCATATAACTACATTCATTCTCATTGAATATATTTTTATGTTTATAGTTTTATAATATTATGAATTAATACATACACAATATACAATATTAATAAAAATTGGATACTAGAAAAGTAGTATCCATTTTACCCAAAATCTAAAAAAATAATTATAAAACATGATTTATTTGAAAAAATATTCATAAAATTCTCCACGACTTTCTTATTTTTCATTACCACTCTTAAAACTAATGAAAACATTATAAATTCATGGGATGAGCACATAAATTTCATTAAGGTATATAAAGAAAGAAATTATTAATCATGTGATAACATAAAAACTATTAAAAACCATTTCATAAAAAATAGTTTTCATTCATATAAAAACAATTATGTATCAATGTGACATATTTAACAAATCAATATTTCAATCACCCATAAAATAGAGATACCTATTCATCGACTTCTAACGTCAGAGTACCCAATGCTTTGGAGAGCTAAAATGGGGCTCGACTGTCTTTTCTGGAGATATAATGGGATCAGGACAATATATGTTGAGCTACAATGGGGATGAAAAATTCATATATTGAGATATAAAGTGATAAAGACAACATAAATAGTTTCTATGGAACATATCATGAAATAAAACACTTCTTCACTCATTTAAACACTTGGGGAAAACCTATTAATATTTCAAAATATGTTTTGTTTTTTTCATAATTACTCAATTTTAAAATATAAAAACTATGGACATAATAATGAAATAATATTCTTTAAAAAATATAATTAAATATATATTAAATATTATAGTAATAAAAATTCATGAATACAGAAGAATGTTCTCATGACAATAAAAAAAGTACAATTTTTTTTAAATTTTTTAAAAGCGGCATTTCAAAGACTTTTTAATGGAATGTCCCTTAAAATAAAATATCATCGAAGAAAAAATTAATAAAATGAATGAAATATATATATTAAATATAAATACTAATAATAAAAATAAATATAATCAAAACACTATTTTACAAATAGTCATAGAATGAAAAAATTAATGATGTAGATGGTTAAACTAAAGAATGGAAATTGGGTTAACAATTCCATTACCTTGGGTTTGTTTTAAATAAAAAGTTCCTAACCCTAATCTAAAATGTTTAAAATAGTTTTATTAATATTTTTAATAAATATAATTATTTTTTAAAAAAACTTATATTATCTTTTTATTATGTCTTTTCACCCATTAATTAATAATAGTTTTTTATTTCAATTATTTTGTGTGCGTTCATTACATGGTTTCCTTGGTGAGATTAAAATGGATATTCATGTCAAATGGATGTAAAACTATAAAATTAGAATGAAATGTTATTTAAATTTCTATATAATGTTAAATTACACCATATATAATTTTTTTCAACAATGGTAATGATTCATTCGATAAAACATTAATGATATTCGTTTAAATCGTTTTGGCGATTCATTGATCATCACAAACTAATTTCTCTATATAATTCAATATTACGAATATATGTTAAGTCTATAAAATAAAAGAGGTAATATAATAAATATTAAACAATTTTTAATCATTTTATTATTTCTATGACCATCCATGAATGATGTAATGGAAATTGAAAACACATCATCTATGATGTTGGTAAAACGACACATCAGAGACGGTGGTTTTATTTTCAGAATAAAATTTAGAGGATAATAAGTAAGATGATAAATATTTCCCCAAACATGAAAATATTATGGTATATATACGATACTATGGGTTCCATGATTCATGGATAAGGAGAGGGGAATATAGTATAAGAAAATTAAATTAATCTAAAAGAAAATAAATGAAATTGAAAGTGGATTTTATCCTCTTGAATTATATCCCTTGAGAACCTCCTTAAGGAAATTTATTTTGGCCTTTCGGTGGGACAAAATGTTTTTGTACATGGGTAAGATACTAGGTAATATGATTGGTTATAATTTGGGCATGTATGAATTCTTCAGATATTTTAAGAGAAGAGTGGGTGACTAGTGGTATTTATATTGGAGAAGTGGAGGGTTTTCCATTATTTTAATTATCATTTTTTTATTTTTCTAAAGAATATAAATAGTAGTTATTCTTGTGAAAAAATATTAATTAGTTCTTGTGAGTTTGAAACAAGGGTTATTACCTAATCATAACATCATCCATGACTAAATAATTCACGTCTTTAGCTTATTTACTAAATTATGGTACTTCATTAGTCACAAATATTCATGTATTTAAAAAAATACCAAAAATTCACCATAACCATTTTTGGATGTGTATAATTCAAAAATAATCTCCACATTATAAGAATAATTTTTTATATATTATTAATATAGTTTTTAATTAAAATATTTGTTTATTTTGAAAATACCTCTTTCTAAATAATAACTGATATTATAAAACATTGAAAAATTAATTAATGTATCAAAAAATGTACTTATATTAATAAGAAAATAAAATATTAATTCATTAATATATTTTATGAAAACATATTTTCTTTTAAATATGTATATTAATTACGAAATTTTAAATAAATATTAATGTTATATAAAAAAACAAAAACATAATCTATCATATTGAAAACATTTATTTAATCATTCTAGGATATTAATACATCATATTTTCACAAATAATATACATAAATTTTATTTATAATTTCATCGGTTTAGTTACCATTATGTTGGGTGATTTATTATTCATAATGACCATGTTACTATTCCCATGGTTAACTTATATTTCCATCATTATAAATTCCTTACTTAATAAAAATACCATTTATCTCATTATGAATTTGTAAATAATTTGACTATTTACTTATAGAATAATGTGAAATCATTTTATAAGTACTTGTGTTGTTATATGGGTACCATGGAATCCCTCCCTTGTTTTAAGTACAAGTTAGGATGAGGTTTTGGTTGATTGTTTATTGGAATAGATCATTAAAAGGCTGGAGGATATTATGAGGTGAAGATTGGTGTTGCTAAGCCTCATTTTAAATTTTTTCTACTCCATTATCTATATGCATGATCAACCTAGTGGATAACAAACTATATTACATTGTTATGACAATTGAGACAGTTTTTATTTATTGATTCATACTATTGATATGTTATAGGTATATTTGTAATATGATTTTATATTGTTATATATTTGAATATTTATTATTATTGTGTACTATAATGGGGGGGGGGTATAATTTAACCATGTTTCCACTCAAGACCCTTACAGTTAGTTTATATCCACTTGTTTATGGGAAGACATGCCAGAGGTCATGAGGTATTGCAGCTTGGACTCGGTGATTCAGGTTGTGACATTACAACAAAGAAGCTAGTGGATCATATAGATTCTGAAAGAAAACTTTAATCCTTGAATCTTACATCAGTGTATTCATCAGTTATTGGAAAATTAATCAATTATATCTACATATCCATAAAAACGTCAATATAATCTCAATGTCCTGCCTAAATTATGTTCGATTCATTTATGAATTGTCCATTAATTCCTGGTATTCAATCAAAATACCATGACATGGTCTGTGATATAAATATTACAACTCACCAAAATTAATTGATTAGATAAAAAATTGGGAGTTTATTATCACGAAGAAACCATGAGAGTATGATATGTATATAAAATTCATCCCTTGTGATAATTAAAAAAACATAATATAAAATGATATATCAAGATTAAATCATGATTGAATCAAATATGAATGTATTCTAGGTATCTAAGAAATTATATCCAATAAACTAATGGATAAAATATAACATAACTTAAGCCTATATAAATATCCCTTTTGGAATAATGAATCATTTTCCCACCCAAAATAATAATTTTAAATAAATTATCAATAATTTAATGATATATTCAATAAATTTCCCTTCATTCATAATTGAAAAACATTTCTATGTTTTGATTATCAAAAATTTAATGGAAACTATAATTATATTTATGGATACACAAGATAACCTAAAAAATAATTTCAAAGGATTAAATAGAAAATATAATATTTTAATTAATGATTGAAAAAACATAAAATGTTTTTAGGAAAATGTTTTTTTTAAAATTAATCCAAATATATAAAGAAAAAGAGTTTGAAATAGAAAGAGAAAAGGAGAAAAATATTTAAAAACAAGAAATTTGAAAAAAAATCCCTTACATTAAATAATAATAAAACATAGATAAGAGAGAGTGACAGATCTAGAAAATATTTTTTATAGTGAAATATAATTTAAAACATAAAATAACATATCCCCCATGATATGAATGATTGTTTTCACAATTTTAATGAAAAGTAAATATTTAGTATCCCCTTTAATTTGTTCATTTTAATAAAAAGGAAATATATAAAATGCTGAAAGGGTGGGGGTAAAAAATAAATAATTATAAATATTAATGTAATGATTGATAATATCAGTAGGAAAAAATCATTGATCAATAATCATAATAGGTAACAACAAGAATAACATATAACTCATTTAAAGAGTTAAGAAAAGAATACATACCAAATATTAATATAATATTATTCATGATTAAAATCAAATCAAAAAATATATATTGAATATTCTAAGGAAATATTTTCAACAATGATATAAAAATACACTTAGTATTTAATAATTTAGAAAAATACATATAAACGGAGAATATATATGGGTAACAGAAAAAACATAAACATAATATTATTTTCCAATTATAAAATACATAGGGAATATGAATATCTGAAAATTAAATGAAACTATTTCATGATTTATAGATTTTTAAATCAGATATAGTTAATTTATTTTCAATTAGAACCCATTGTAAGTTATTTCAATAATACCATGTGGTATAGAACTATAAAATCTCAAAGTTGAGTGCCTTTTGGTAGTCATATTTATGGGTTAAAATATGTTAGCTAAATAAATCCAATATAACCATATTGTTTATTAATTGGTATTATATTATAAATTTTGGAGGAAATATGAATATAATTGGGTCTTCTATGTATTTAATTTTTTCTTGAACAAATTTAATCAATATTCTAAATTTTTTGAAAATATATACCAAATAAGTTTTCCTAAAATCCCTTCACAAAAGTGGTTTAAACAAAATTATTTAACATTGAAAAAAAATAAGAATTTAGTTTTAGAAAAAAAATGTAGATCCCATAATCAAATCTAAATATTGATCACCATGGGTGAATCCAGAAAGATAATTTTTATTTTCTATTTTTTGGGATTAAAAATTTCTAGGGTTTTCTGTTCATGTAATTTTAAAACTAAAACATCATTTTCTACTTATACCAGATTTTTTTAATTAAGAGTTTTTTATATTAATTTTTAGTTATTTTTAGTTATAAATGAGTTCTTAAAATAAATTATCTAGTTTTTTTATTGACTGTAAGTGTAATAATAAGAGGGAAAAAGATGATAAATAATAAAAAATAAGATAAATAAAATCATCACTCACATTTAGATGTTCCATGAGTAATTTTCCAGTAGTTTCGCTTATGTAATTTTTGTAGGTGGAGTCAAATGAAACTTCACCAAAACTCTAGGATGAATAATTTATATATTTCTTACTAGTTTCATCTTTCTCATGTTAATTTTATAGATGTTACATTCTAGTTTGTTGTGTCTTTTTTACATTCGTAGAAATTCACTTACGATCTTTTTTTCATGGCACAACATGTTGATTTCTTATATATCATGATGTTATTCTATTAAATTGAAAAATGATCAATTTTATCTTAAATTTTAGAATAATGTTCATTGTTAAAAACATTAAATTAAATGATCTTGTTTTATATATAGCTTCATTGACACATTTATCTTTTTTTCAGCATTATCTCTAATTTTATTTCATAAGTCATAAAATATCTGATAAATTTCTTGAGAATTACGTTTTAGGTATTTTTTATTATTGTAGATCCATCACCTTGGGTTGTAAGGAACAAGGTAAGACCTTGAAAATATTTTTAAATACTCTTTTTAGAAAAATCATCACCAAAAGTGTTTTGACCAATGAAAATGTCAATAAAATATATAATTATATTAGTAATAGAATCATTTGAAGTCATAAAATATATTTTAACATATTTTTTTAATATATTTAATGTAATATCTTTATTATTATTTCTACCTTCATGGGTTATGTTATGTGAATTTCAGTTTTTATAGACAATTTCACATAAATAAATATGATAGAAATCATTTTGGCTAAGAATACGGTGAATTGATTTTTTAGAATTTATATTAAGCTCAAAAAATATAATGTTTTTAGCAGTAAATTTCCATTTTGATTCATTTATTTGAATTTATTCATTCATGTTATTTTTTCAGATATGATACTGATACTTCTAAAAATGGTAGATATATGTATTTTTCAATAAGAGTAATTAATTCCAATAAAAATAGATATTGTACCAAAGAGAGCCCTAATTGTGTCCAAAATTTTAATAAATTATCCTTATGTAATTTTTTCAAAATACATAATACATCACAAAAAAAATGCCTAAAGATCATATTAGGTTAGAACCTTTGGAAATATGGAAACCAAAACACCAGTACAAAATTGAGCTACATTAACATTGACGTGGTTCTTCAGGAAATGGATCCTTATTAGAAACATCATACTAATAAATATCTTAATAAAATAAATAATGGAAACATAATAAAGGTGCGAGATCAGATATTTAGAAAGGTTAAATAGGGGATATATGTAAGCATAAACATGAGCATAATAGTATATCAAATTGACCAAGACAATAGAAGATCATAACCTTTATATAAAAGATCAAGAAAATGAATAATTTGTTAAATATTTTTTGTTAATATGATAAGAATCATAAGGGTGTCATGATGATAATACAAGAAATCATACCATTGTAATAAAAAATTGAATTGTAGAACACATATACAAATGTATTATCATTTCATATAATTCAAGTATCATTTACAAAACATAATAGGGAACTTCATGGGTACTACACATACTGGACATGACACAACAACATCCCTAGTCTCAATTATTTGTTTGTAATGGATATATTTTCCCCATATTCCCATAGTGGACCAGGATTCCCTATCATCCCATAGTGTATTAGGTTTCCATGTCTTCCAATATTGGACTTTTTCCCATCTTTTCATACCGAATTGGGTTTCCCCATCTTCAAAAGTGAATCAAGCACGTCTACTTTATTACCATAACTATCTTATGAAACATTGTTCATTAACCAATGCATTGAAGGGAGATATTGGCTTCACCCTTCACCAAATAAAATCATGTATACAAGTGACACAATATATTAAACTATTCATCATATCATGAACCTTAATAAAATATGGGGTTCATAAAAATCATATCATAACCCATGAAATGGAATGGGTATCAAAAAAATTTTGTTATATCATTACCTATGGATAATATATACGTCTTATAATAACTTTTTCAAAGAAAACCCCATGAAAAAAGAGGGATTCAATAGCACGTAATCCGTGGAAGATAAACAGGTGTTATTAACATCATTCCATCAAAACATAATCTATTAATGAAAGAATAAGAGTGTTATTGTTGGATTATGTCCATATTATTGAATAAACTCTAACAATATTTTTAATCCTATATTGGGATGGATTTTAAAGATCACATTGACGTTTTATTAGGCAAAATAAACAGTATTGGAAAATACCATTCATAAAACCATTTAACAAATCAATTTTTTATAATTAAGTCATTACAATTTCATTTTAGGAATTTCTATAGAATAATATCTTTTTAATTTCAATAAATTATTTTTACTGAATAAATCATTTTTAGAACACTTTTATTTTAAATAGCTCAATTTTTATTAAAAATCATATAAATATATTGAAACCAATCTTCATTGAAAACATGTTGGAAAATCATAAGGAAATCATGAAAACATTTCAAAAACCTTATCCATTAAAATTATTTAATTAAATAAAAAAATGTATGCCAATATATTGAAGACATTTTTCTATAAAGAATCATAACAGTTGATTGAAAACAATTTAAAATAATTTCGAAAAATGAAACAATTAAAAAAAACTAATATCTTTTTTCAAAAACATGGTTTTTGAAAATACATAGATTTCTTATTAAAATGGGAAATAAAAAATGTTTTTCATAATTTGTTATATTAATTATATTAAATATTGAAGAGTGAAAAAATGATTACATTAATAACATAAGAAATTACCAACTACAGGGTTTTAAAAATGAAAATATTTATTGATATGTTCATAAAATTACTTCATCAATCAAAGCACAATCATAAACAATCTCAATAAAAGATGAGATTGTATGAATAAACTACTACAACTTCAGTATAATCGAACTATAAAAATGGAGCTAATAGAATTACTTGATTCTTAAAATATAAATAAAATAATTTTATTAATGATTTAACATATCAAAATAAATACATAAAACACATAAAAAAAATATAGGTTTTTAACATGACAAGTTTATCAATGAAGCCAAAGTGAGACAAAATTACATTACCGATTTGGTAACTTTTTCAACATAAAACCCAAAAAAAAGAAATATCATAAAATAGATATGTAAATAACTATAAATTTAATTATAATAATCATATAAAACATCCATGGAAAGTATATTCACCCCAAAAATTATTCTCTTGGTGAATATGGTATGTGTCACATGAGAATAAAAAGTTATATCAAAATCCCTAACCTTAAGCATTGAATTTATTCATACACATTCAAAAATCTTATATAGTAAAAATATTTTTATTTTATATATAAAAAAATATTTTATTATATCTCATATTATATATTATTTTTTATGACATTATATTACCCATTTATTAACAACTCCATGTTAATGTAATGTTCCAGGTAATGATATTTTTGTTTTCCATATATCTTTTGACTTATTATTCTTGATCTTCTTATATATATGTTGATTTAATTATTTACTGAATATATAAAATGATATAAATATTATATATATTCCATATATATGTATAATTTATAATATATAAGATATTGAATTTTTAAATGCATTACAATGTTCATGGAGAGGGTATGTCGTACGTATGCATGAATATTATTTCTATCTTATTATTATATTGAAAGAGTGAAAGTAAATGAAATATATTTACATTTAGAATATCCGTAAATTAGAATTATAATTTCTTATATATCATATAATTTCATTAAATACATCTTTAATATATTCTTGTAGAGTGTAGAGGAATCACATCGCTTACAGGAGGTAGTCGTCTATACTTTCACAAACGATGTTATCAAATTTTCAGAAAATGAAAAGAATGAAGGTATGCATTATATAATTATAACAGAATCATAAATACATAATAAATATAATATATATCATATAATAATAGTGTTCCCATTCTAATTATCATCTATGATCTGGGGTAAAGGAAAAAATGAACAACATCATTTCGTGAGGTGGTAGTTCTCTGTACACAAGAATGGTAAGTTCGTCACCAATTAGATGGTAGTGTGTGCATGTGAAGGTATTAAACTTATAATAAAAACACATAATTATTAATAAAAATAATTATATTGTTACATAATTATTGAATAAAAAAATTTAGGTGATGGAGAATGAAAATAAAGAAAGGGAGCTTAAAGAAGTATGTTAGCTCTTCTTTGGGTAACTACTTTTGGTTTTCAGAAAGGGATTCATTAGATGAATTTATTACCAATGGGGTGATTCTATAATTAAGGGATTTATTTTTATGAATATTTTATTAGATTCAACCATATCAATTTTTTCGTCAGTGGTGTAGAGAGTGTGGCAGGAGAGGAGGCCCTTTATAATAGGGGAAAAAGACACATTGTTTACTATTGAAAATATTTTAGTGACCCCAATTTTTAAATGTATCCAAAGAGATAGAAATGGATCCATATAAAACTTTATATGTTTAATATTAGAAATATTTCTATAAAATATTTTTTAGCTAATTTTAATGAGTTTTAAACTTTATTTTATAAGATCATTCGTTTTAACCTAGTTTTTACATTAATAATTGTAATTAATATTAATTACGTTCATTAATATTATTTGTAAAAAAGCTTATTACATTATTGAAAATTATAAATTATTATGATTTCATATTTTTAATCTATATCGAAAAATTATAATCAATTATTTTGTAGAAATTAATTTAAAAATAATCGCACATACTTGTTGCAACAACGGGTTATTAAGAGAAATATTTTAAAGGACTAAGGTGATTTCATATCCAATTTCAATGTGATATTAATTCAATTTACTAAATTGGATTAATTTATGTATAATTTATCTGAAATTTTTTTTAAAACTTTAAATGTAGTATAGATATATAAATAAATTATATTAAAAATCAGATTTTAATTAAATATTTTTTATTTTTCACTATTCATTGAAAAATGAAATATTTTAGAACATTACCAAATAATTACCCAAAGTGATATTTGACATTTCAAATTAAAAAATGATGTTCATATTTTCACAAAAAATTATTATTATGTTAAAAAGTAGATTAAAAATGGGTTTCCTAGTAAAATATGGTAAAATAACCATTTAGAAAAATTTAAATCATTTTGAGTAAACATGGTTTTATTCTTATCTCTTCTATAGAAAAAACATAAGAAGAATGTAAATTTTTTTATTGAAAATTATATATATATATATATATTATTCATATAAATTGTTTATCAAATGTGTTTCAATTAACTTATTTTAGTAAAATATGATTTCTTTCATCAATATAATTTTTCACTAAAAGATTTCCTATTTTTTCAGTAAGGTTTTATTTTCATTTATAGTTAAGTGGTCACAGAAAAAATGATTATAATTTTTATGTTTTTTCCATATATAAGTAATTTAATTTATATTATTAATAACAGTCATTCCAATGGATGGATATGTGATAACTATAAATATATATTATTAATAATAATAATTGAAAATTGGTGATATGAAGAAAAAAAATGTCCTTCATGTCACCCAAGTTATCAAAAAAACTCGGAATTGTGTGTAACATTATAAAAACAGTGTTTCATGTACCAATATATAATACATTTTTTCCATATAACATAGGATTTAGTTGGTTTGACATATTACACAATCCATACATAGTGTGTTCATATAAAAAAAGATCTATTTAGTGTTTTTGTGAAATTAAAATTGTCAAAAAGAATAAATTAATTTGAAAAAAAATGTTTCCAAAATATTCAGGGTGTTACATTCAACCCCCCTTAAAATTAATTTTACTGATACAATACGTCTTGTTTATTAATGGATTAATACTCAAATCTTTATTTTTAGAAACCCCCATCAATAAAATGAAGAATAAACATCCTTTTTAAAGGTACAGATGAAACCATAATGGTTAGTTATTGTTACTCATAACATTCATCCCACTCCCGAGATAATATTTTACAAGTGAAAACATTGACATTAGATAATAGATTAAATAATCCTAGATATTGATAAATATCAATTATTACAGGAAAGTAGGTGATCCACAGAAGGTTAACAACAAAAAACCATCACGTGAAGAAGAATGATAGAGGATATTAATATCATAAAAAATGATAAGAATAAGAAATTAATTTATTTCAAAACCATTTTTCAAAATTTGGAAAAAAATATAATAATATGATATATTAAATTGATTTTATTCCCTTTCAAAAGTAAAATCTCACCCTTTGTTAATGTATTGACCAATATCTACTTAACCACATTACTAAAAAAGGATAGTGAAATTTTCATTATAGAAGAACTAACATATAAAGGGATCTATGATAAATAATCACATATGTCTTTAGTTTCCATTAAAAAATGGTGGGTATAATGGTTTATCCAATATGCATAAATCCTTATATGGTGATATAATACTTTAATCTCAATAACTTCATCTGAAGATTACCTATAACATTTTTTAAATTGATAACCCTATAAATATTCAGAATGATTAAAATATAAAACTATCCAAAGAATGTCACGGAGTTATCTTGACATCTATCCCTTATCAATCACATGTTATCTCTTATTTTTTACATTCCAAACATGTGAATACCCTCATAATACATTCTCTAGAAACATGGTAATAACCTGAATTACTATAAATCCATTAGAAAACATGAATGCTACATTATTCCAAATATTATATGATATATTATATAAATAAAAAAAGATACGAACTTCATCCATGATGAGAGAAACCACATTTTCAACAAATATATAATCAGTTCTTGGGTAATATGTACTATCTAATTTACTTTATCCATATCAATCATCTGATTATCCAAGAGAAATAAAATTTTCTCAACATTAGGGAAAAAATAAGGATTATCTTCCCTTAATAAAAATATCAACTTTCTATTAAATCCCTTTTCTAGTTTATCATTACTATTCAATATATTTATTGAAATTATTAATGGAAAACATAAAATTAAAAATTCATATAACATAATTCCCTAATTTCTATTCATATATAGTTCTGTCATCCAACATTATTCTTAAACAATTTCTTATGGATCATCATATTATATATAAATACCAATTTATTGTAATAGGAAATATCAATCATGTCTTATGGTTCCTCAACCTCAATGCAATAATGGTTATTATGTTTAATGTGAATAATACTACATGAACATACCATACCTTTCACAAGTCATTTATTGTCTCTTTTTTATTAGTAGTATAACCAATACTCATTAACCTTCTTGATTCTATTAATGTGTTTTTCACATTGGGAAATGATATTAATCATTCCCATGCATTCCTCATCTTAATCATTCAATGTTACCTAGTTCCTTCTAGTTCCATCTATTGAATAAATCAACAAAGAAATGGGTGAGAAATATTTATCATAATAGAAACCACATAATAATAGAAAATCATGTCTAATTTGTGAAAATCATACCACTCACTTATTTAATCAATGAAATCATAGATTTACCCAAGGCAATTCACATCAAACATAATTTTAAATACATTATGATTATTCTTAATATGTTTATGAATTCCCAAAGCATATCCACTTAGAATTTCAAACTAGGTGTGCAATAAGGCCAATTTTTGTGTACTAGGTTACACTAGAGTGAGGACTGAAGCGCCTTTTCATAGTTGTTACCCATACCTACATCTATGCCAGATAAACATCCACTTTCATTACCCATACATGGATTTAATTCAAGGAAAACACTCACATTATCCTTTAAAAAATTTCTAGTTCATTCTCCTTTGCTTTTCCTCATATATAGATAAATCATTAGAGACACCCATAGACATATCCTTAGAAATATCCCTAAGTATCTAACAATTTTTTTTCTTATCCGAGGATCGAATGTATAACTAAAATGACTATATGATACTATATATAGCCACACAACATATCTTACATTATATATACATAAATCTAATGTAATATTTAATATTTTATGCAGATACACACCCTAATACTATATTAGTCTAGTACATTTTGAAACATGGAAACATAAAAACTGAAACATAAGTGAGGTAAATTTTTTCCCATTTGTTTCTTTTTTATTAACATTACAAGATGAATCCCAACATATCAGAGATCATAAAAATGAATCATGTAAGAAATATTGTATGTTCATAAAACATGAATCATATTGGAATCAAGAGCATAATCTATGAAATAAAAACATGGGAATTATAAATTTAATTATTTAAGACACATAAACATGTAATATCATTATCAACATGTCATAGAACATTTCCAAAACCTAACAATACATTTTATTTGGAAGAAACCTACTGTAAGGGACACTCCACTATCCAAAGTCATAGAACATTCATATTAATGGATCAAGATACCTCATATTCTGGTAGTGGATCATGATTCTCTATCTTCTAATTGTTGATCATTTTCCCCCACCTTCCTATAATGGATATTGTTTCCCTATCTTATATAGTGGATCAAGCCCATATTTATCATTATGATCCCTACTCTATCCCAGATCTCCCCCCTTATTTCCATCAAATCTTGCTTTTCCCCAATGTTCCTAAACTCTTTAACAGTTTTACATATCTTTCCCTATTACTATCATGGTTCAACAATGAATCTTCCTTTCATAACATGATGTTTATTGCACGATTTGCAAACCACTACCCATTAGTGGACACATTTGATCAATGTATCTTCGGATCCCGAGGGATATAATAATGTGCTATAGTAGGGATTCTTGATTTCCATAATATTAGGTAAGATTCCCTTCTATGGAGGATTATATTCATGCATGGTCGAGTTCTCAGCACTTCTACGACAGTTCAAAATTCTTCTTATTCCAATGGAGTTATGAATTTCATATGGATAGGGATTCTCTATCCACGGCCATTTGGGTTTGGTTACCTGAACATAAGATCCCTTTTCATATTCAATCTATTATTCAAATTTTAAGAAATCTAGTTTGTGTGTATTTGTGCTTGGATAGTATAAACCACTTAGTGTGTCACCAAATATCCCCTCACATTCTTATTGATGATTTTGTTTCCCAATATCTAAATGATTTTATTTGGATTTATTTTGGTGATTAGTTCTGGTAAAAATAACCGATCCACTGTACATCAGGGGAGAATATCAGTTTTTAATGAATGAAAATTGGACATACATTGACAACATGTAGGAATGGGGGTAATAAGGATATTTTGGTGGAAGATAAGGGACTCAGAAGAGGTAAATAAAGAGCTGGATTGATGGAGGTTGGTTCTATGTATATTTCAGAATGACTTTTGGTGACAAATGGTGTAGTGAAGTATCTGAGCCCGATGTTGGTTGATGGATTTACAGAACTGCATCATCAGCTAAAGGATGGATAGGCTTCATGTCCTATGTCATCCAAATCAAATTTTGATGCATGGACTAAGGAGGTAGTGGGAGGTGAATGTGGTGATAACATGGTCATAGATCCAACAGGTGGAGGTCCCATGTGTCCTCCTTTTTCTGAGGCAACTAAGTCCAGAAGGGGTGTTAAAGGAATAGTGATCGAAAAAACACTCTAATCTTGGTGGTTCTAATTATCAAGATAATATTAGGGTTTTAATAGAGACACATGTCTCTAAAATGGTTGAGGACGTGTCTTGGAGCCAATAGGTTCCCCATAATTTCAATCCTACAAAGAAAATTGTGGTGCATCACCAATTTTCTATGTTCTTGGAGGATGGGAATGAAAATGAGGATCCCGAACAATGGAATACCATCATTAAAATATGGAAGCATAAGATTTTCAGGAGTTTAAATTCATAAGTTTAGGAGAAAATTGAACAATATGGGGTCTTACAGACATGTTCAAACAATGAGTAGGAGGCTTTGGTATGATATTTTTCAAGGGAAGGGAAGCATGGAAACCTTTTATCTAGAAGTATTCAGGTTCCCAAGGGGGGTGGAAAGACCTCGTAAAGATAATTCTAGTACTCCGAAGACAATAATAACCATATCATTAGGCAAGGAAAGGCATAATATCATATAGGCTAACTTGAGGGTATATAATTTGAACAAATAAGTGGAATTGGTTTCTGGTAATACACCCATGAAGACTCTTTTAGAGGATAACAAACCTCCTACACATGATGTTGAGGAGAAAAAGTGTGCAATGATGAACTATACATCAAACAAGAAGGGAGGGATTATGGTTGTATGGGGGATGAAATAACATATGAAGCAGACATAGAAAAATAATGGGATCTTCTTATGTACTCTAAGGAAACGATGCAGTAGGAGGTCCTGGTTATTCAAGAATCAAATATGGACACGGAAAGGATAAATTGATAACTAATTAAAGGGGAAAAAATAAAGGATGTGGGTTTTTGTATCAACAAAAAACAATTATTTTTGATTAGAGGCTTCAATGAATGGAATATAATAGTAGAGGTGTTCCGCCAAGTGTTGGAAAATATGGCTTCTCAATTAGAATATATTATAAACAATGATCTATATGAAAATGTAAGAAATATATCTTGGAAACTATTTAGGGCAGTTGTGTGTAATAGTTTCAAATTAATCATGAATAGTTTTATTGTCTCTTATAGTTCTTGATGTCTTGTTTACTTGCTGGATTCTAACTTTTCCCTAAAAGAGTTTTATAATAATAATTTAACTTAGTAGTAGTATATCATGACCAATAATGAGATATGTATTTCATAAACACCATATAATAACACGTGGAATTGATTGTGTGTCATAAAAATTTCATCATATAATTATCTATGGAATATAGATAAATATCAGAATCATTTTATGAAATCCCATCCCATGAAAATAAAAAGATTTCAAAAGTATATAACCTATGGTGGAGAAATGAGTTTTACAAACATCATTCCATCAAAACATAAACCATTAATGAAATAATATGAGTCATATTATTAGATAATAAATATAATAAAATATGTAATCTTAGACGGATAACAGTTTTTAATGATTATATAGAACATTTCTTAAGAGAAATAACATTTATTTAAAAATCATTTTCATAAAACAATTTCAAAAATCCTTTTATTATAAACAAATATTATAATTTAATTTAAAAAATTCCATGAGGAAAATAACAATTACAATTTGAAAAAAAAAATTACATCATTAATCAGTTTAAAATCCTTTTTAATTTAAAAAATATTTGAAAACATATAATGTAAGATTGAAATCTTTATGAAATCCTTTTCCATTGAAAAAATTTGAAAACTCATATGGAAATCATGAAAACATTTTAAAAAATAATTTATTTGAATATAATTTGAAAAACTAGTAATTCTATTTAAAAAAAATTTATACATTTTTCCATGATGAATTATAAAAGACTATTGAAAATAAGTAAACCCTTTTTAATATGGTATATTTTTTTAAATCCTTATTTTAAAACATGGTTTTGAAATAAAAAGTGACGACCCATCCCTCGGGGCCCGTGTCGTGACTTCCCCAAGCCCGCCTTCCATAGGCCAGAGGCTGGCGGCTGACACCAAAGGTGTAATTCCCTGAAAAATTAGAAGGCATTGTCTTTATAACCTATAAACGCACACAACAGAGCACATGAATGGATACAAAACACTAGGCTAATTTTATCACAAAATAATGATGAAAAGTTAAATGGGTCATAAATTAATTCCCAACTATAAAGTATAAGGAACTAGAAGTATAAATACAACTGAAGAAAGGAAAAACAAAACTTCTTCTTGGTCATCCCCTAGGACTCCTATCTGAAGGGTAGGTATAGATATCCTATTCATCACTCCACATCTGTCAGTCTCTTTCATGTACCGACTCGCCATAAGATCCACCTCTCTTTACCGTCCGGTCCTAGTAATCTTAGCCTCAGTCTACATTTTCCTTCAACTGCATCCAACACAATGAAGTGTGGGCATAGCCCGTGTAGGGATGAGTATAACGATACTCAGTAGAGACCCCAAGACCCTCAAGGACTCACAAAATCGAATAATGATCATCCAAAAAGTATGAAATCAACAAATAACCATACTTAGGTATACGCCCATTCATATACCTAAGTTATCAAGTGATCCTTCTCAATAATGAGGAAACAAAAAAAACAAACTCAGCTCAAACTAGGATTTATTATATGGGTAAAAACATTCTGAACCCTCGGCATCTAGAGACCTCATCCTCTATCAAGTATAGTGGGCCTACCACATCACACATAGGTACTTCCCACTAACATTGGACTGCTGAGGTACTCCTCCTGTCGTGTGACATGGGTCTGATGCGTCACACAGAGGTGCTCCCCACCGTCGGTCTGGCACCACAACCAGGCTCTCCCCCTCATATCCTGCATAGGTACTCCTCCTGTCGAGTACTTTGGGATTTCCACCACAACCAGGAGATCCTCCACTGTGGGTTTTCCTCCACAACAACATTCACCCCACTGGACTAGTCTATTCACTCTGAGTAAAACAGTCAGAAGTTGTCAAGTCTCATCAAGCTACTAGGTTCTTGAGAAAATGCTCACTCGTCTCCAGAAGATCCCCTTCACAAGATAATGGTCGATGCTCCACTTTCATGAAGTCCCAGGAAAATGTATCCCAAAGGTCCATCACGTCCTAGGGATCTGAACACAACAGAAGATGTGTCAATCAGACGCCCGGTATGTGAGTTATTAGCCTTTCTGTCTCGGGGACCTGGTTGGATTCGTGCATGATCCGACCTGACCGTATCTCAACTATACACCAAAATCAAGTGGGGTATACTCAATGGGGCCTTCAGGCTCCAAGATTACCAAGTCCACTGATGGTTCATCAAATAGGCAACCAGGGCTAATGATAAGGCCAAATGAATGTAAAGGGTCGTAGTGGGATCTGGTCAACACAGCCACACCCATTGGGTCTGGCCCAGCCCATTGGGAGGGCTGCCCGTTAGGTGTGGCCCAACCCACTGGACCCAGCCTAGCAAGACATGAGGGGTCGTGGAGGTCAGAGAGTGCGTAGACCGGTCACGAGTGCGCGGACTAGCCATAGGTCCGGGTGAGTGCGGTTTAGCCCGGTGGGCGCCCCATGGGAGGCTTGGCCCGATGGGTGCCTCGAGGGTGACTCAGCCCAGGGTACGATGCCAGTTCGTCTTGGAGGGCGTCACGCGGTGGGTTAAACCAGAAGGGTTCCGCACGACCTGTTCGGTTGTGAGGGTGCCGCTATGGCACAGTGGTGCGGGAGACCGGTGTGTGGCGTGAGCCAGGGCAGCTCGGGGGCCGGCAGAGGGCACGTTCGATCAGCTAGACGGTTGCGCGAGCAGTTTGGCTGGTGTGGTTGGGGTGTCGATGCGTGGGCTGGTTCAGCTAGCGGCAGCGCGGGGGCAACGGGTTGTGCGGTTCGTCCTGGGGAGTCAGAGCCGGTTCGACCAGATGCTCAATAAGACGGTGGGCCGGGGTGGCATGGTTAGGGTGTGGAGGCTGCGGTGGGAGGAACGGGTTGTGGAGGCTACAGTTTGCGCGACCTTTGCCTTCATTGGCTTCATCTCCATTGTCTCCTTCCTCTATTTCGAAGAACACCGCTAAAAAAAGACGAATGGCAGAGGGGTCGGGCCATGTTGGTTTGACCCACACCCTCCGCATTTTGGGTGGTAGAAAGTGGATCAATTCATTCTAAAATTTCAAGTAATTATATAGAATATAAGTTAGAATAAATCCAATCAATCACCCCACATCTTCCCAGAAATAAAAAAAATTCCCAACCTGCAAGGAAAACATCTGTGGGTCAACATCATAATAAGTTGATTTCCGTTATTTTTTTCAGAATGGAATAATCATGGGAATATAAAATCAATCAAAAATATACCATACCCTTTTTTTTGTTTGTTGACGTTGGCGCGAGAAGGTGTATGTTGATTTGTTGTAGACAAATACATCCTAGATCGAAGGAAGTTCTGTGGAAGAAAGTCGAAGGAGGTCAGCGTTCTTCGTTGGTGGAGCATTCTTTTTTGTGGAGTGTAATCCCCCATGTGTTGGGTGTCGTGTCACTTTACCAGCACTTCATTTCTTGGTGAATCCGTCCCATACCCTCCTCCCATGTTCTATAAATATAGAAGAGAGAGGGAGGTAGGTAACAATGGTGGAATTTTTGATGGTTCATTTATTGGGACCATCATAAATTCCAATGATGTTGTAACTTAATTTAAAAAGGGGGAAAGCCAATTAACTAAGTTGGCACAATTAATGGTATGTGTATCGGAACAATTAATGTGGATGAAGTGAAGAGAATCCTCCACATTAATGAGGTGGGTTGAGATTTTCTCTCTATTAAATGGGGTTTACACCTGGGTGGTCTCAACCACCATAACCACTCAAGGGAGGTTATGGTTCATGTGGTACCCACTACCATAACCTCTCCTGAGAGGTTAAGGTCATGAGGTCCCCACATCCAACATCCACATTGAGGTTTATTTTCAGAAGACCGACTTCCAACTTCCACATATAGTTTTAACAAAAAAAATAAAAATAAAGCTACACAACTTTATTTTTTTTATTTTATTCAATAACGAAAAACCCAAAAACTAGCTTTCACCCTCAACAATCTATCGTCATGGTGAAAGTATACTTAAGAGAATATCTATGCTACGATTTCAATGGTTACCTCATATTTCAATTTCGAGCACGGGTTCAAATTTTAAAAATACCTAATTTCATGTTTACTGAACGTCCCTGAAAAAAATATTAGAAAATTATTTACAGTCACCCTCGACCCACACTGGTTGAGGCTAGGCTCTTCCCATTTAAAACACTCCCCAATGAACCCAATGGTACTCTCGGATTTCCAATATGAGATACCATTTAAAAGATATTTATTTTATAATAAAATAATTGTCACTTAATTATTTTATTTACGGCCAAAAAATAACATTCACTGGTGTCTCGTGCCAGCCAATTTTAGTATCTGTTTAAATAAAGCATGCCATCATGAGTACAATGATTGTCTCAGATTTCCAATCTAATCTACCGTTTGTGAGTTATAAACATTTGAAAAATAAAATAATTTATTTAATTATTTTATTTATGGTTATGACACTTTTGGGTTTTCTCCTAGGAGGCCCGTGATGAATTATCTTAATTCGCACCTACGGTAAACATACCATCCTAAGCACAACAGTACCATCAAATTTCTGATCTGAGTAACCGTTAAATAGTTATTCCACTTTTTCAGAAAAACTACTTACTCGTGTTAACTTATGATTAGAAAAACTTTGATGGATCGTTCCGGGCACTCCGAGCCTTGGAATCGTGCGCCATCTTATTTAAAAGTCTTGTAAAATTACCATATATTTTAAAAAAAGTAAATGGAAATTCCGGGTCGTTACATTCTCCCCACCTCAGGGCTCTACTTCCCTGTAATCCACAATTAAAAATAACAAAACAAGTGTGGGTATTGTGCATGCATCTGAGCCTCCCACTCTCATGTGCTCTCCTGGAGGTTACCATGCTGCCAACGAATGCGCACTAGAGGCATCGACCGTGCATGAAGGACCCACTCATGTCGATCCTCATTCTCTACTGGATCCTTTGTAATAGACTCCCCATCATTGACGTCCAAATCCTCGTGGTTGATGACATGAGAAGGGTTGTTCACGTATCTCCTCAACTGGGATACGTAGATGATGTCATGTACCTGGTGCAAATGAGGTGGAAGAGATAAGCAGTATTCCACCATGAAAACTGTGCTGAGGACCTGAAAAGGTTTGTTGTGCCTCAGAGATTACTTGCCACCTTGGCCAAATCTCGGCAATCCTCGTTGAGGTGAGACCTATAGAAAGACAAAGTCGCCATCCTCAAACTCCGAAGGTCTTCGTCTCCTATTAGCATATGACTTCTGCCTGCTCCGTACAGTCTTCATCAGCTCCTAGATGATCGTCACATCTCTGTGGTAGCTCGTACCATATATAGTCCAACTAGTGCTAACTCCCCTAATTCAGTCCAGCACAAAGTGGGTCTGAAAGGTCACCCGTAAAATTCCCTAATAGGTGTCATCCCAATAGTGGAGTGATATCTGTTGTTGCATACAAACTCCACCAATGTTATGTGATCCACCTAAATGCGACCGAACTTGAAGACACAATCACACAATATGTCTTCGATGGTCTGAATGGTCCTCTTAGTATGACCATCCGTCTAAGGAAGGAAGGCGGTGCTCAAATGAAGTTGCTCTCCGAAATCCTCCTATAACCCCTTCTATAGATGTGAAGTAAAACCTGCATCAGGATCAGAGAAATTCATCGAGGTTAATCCATGTAACCTCAAAATCTACGGTACATAGAAGCATCTCAATCTCTCTATTGAACCTTGCTCTTTGATCAGTAGTAAGTGGGCTAACATAGTGCGTCGGTCGATGATCACCCAAAATGAGTCATGTCCCCTAGGTGTACGTGGAAGTCCTATCATGAAGTCCAATGATATATCATCCCACATCCCCTCAGGGACCTCAAAAGGATGAACTATACCTGCTGGTAGCTGATTCTCCGCCTTCATTTGCTGACAAGTAAGGCACTGAGAAACAAACTCTACAAATGCTCTCTTCATTCCAAACCATCAGTTCTGTCGTCAGAGATCTTGGTGCATCTTATCCACTCTTGGATGTATCGCTAGAGTGGAAGTTTGGTACTCCCTCAACACTTCCTCTTAAAGTGACATTGGTACCACGGTACGTCCTCTGAAGAGGATGAAATTCTTCCCACCATCATAAACTCCCTCAGGTGTCTATCTTTTGGATATCTGATCTCATCGAGTCTTTCAGTCAGCTTCCCGACATTTCACCTCCCTAACTCACTGAAGAAGTGGGGGAGTGACTGTAAGAGACTGACGAACAACTTCTCTATCTATATCCACAAAGGATATCTGCAAAATGGCCAGCTACTGTGTCACCTCACTCTACAGCTGCAGGCCATACCTCCTGGTGAGGGCATCTTCTACCATGTTCCCTTCCCCAGGAGTATAGAATATCTTAAATTCATAGTCCTAGAGAAATTATTTCCACTATTATTGGGAACTGAAAACTCAAAACTTCTGCTACCATGAAGGTGAGTCTGGCCAACTCATGAGTGATCAGCCACACCCCCTTATGCCGATTTTTATCCAGTGCTTCCTGGTTTTCCTTTTTCACCGACTAAGGAATACCTTATCCCAACATTGTAAATAAAATACAAAATGTTTTCCTAATATAGTCAAACTGAGTATGAACTATGGATGTCCATTCATACCCAAACTAACATTATAAGGACTCGACGCTTCCACCAAGAGGTTCCAACTGAAAATCTTTCCTCAAGGGTTAGATCACACCATCAGAGTATGTGTGATTATCGAGTCTCCTCCCAATGGTATCTCCATATGTGAGAGTCAAGTTAACGGTTTAACTGGAAACTCTAGGTCTTGGAAAAAGATTCTTGGAAGGAAAGAAAGATTGGTACATATGTCTATTGATAAGGTATCTAGTAGTAGACAGAGACCATACCTCGAATCATATCTGGTGTGCCATGGTCATAAGACTCAACTGCCTAGAACTGACCTGTCCCCTATCCACCTGCTCCCTATGGTCGCGGTGGACCTCCTGGTGGTGGTGGCGGTAATATCTCGAATCATCACCCACTGCCGGATGCACGACCAGCTCTTCTTCCACGCCCTCCGTCTCCCTTTGAACCACCTTGATCAAACCATTGTCTTTTCCTGGGTGGTCATTCGACCATCTACTGATCATCTGAATGACATGTCAGACAGTCACGAGCCATGTGAACTTTCATGCCGCATGTGTAGCACTTCCCGCTCATAGAATGTATGGCTCTGTGTACGGTGCCCCGAACAACCGATCCTGAGTCATGCAGTTATCCACATGTAGGTCTGGTCCTCTTGGACCTCTGCGACATCAGTCTGCTACCATCTGCAGAAGAATCTTCTAAGTGATTACTCGTAGTGAGTCTCATAGCTAGTGACTGCTCAGAAAGGAAACTCTCTACCAAGAGGGATCTCTTTAACAGCCATGCCTGCATTGGGATGTTGAGTGAGATCATCAAATCCCTAATATCCCAACCGATCCCCTGATTGATGGTCCGTGACTTGATGAATGGGTCCCGCACCATATCGTTGGAGTAGGATGAGAGGTATGTGAACCTCACTAAGTACTGAGCTACAATCATATGCTACCCTGATGCAGATTAAGTAGCTCCTATATGCGCACCGCACGAAGATTCGATGGGACAAGCTCTGCCCCAAACTGGCTCTCGACATCTTCTCTGAGAATCGTCATCTCGTCAAGAACCTAGAGTACCAAGCTCCTCCATCTATCCAATACTACCTGTAGAAGGCCGGCAGAAAGAATCACCATGAGATCGGCTAGTGTCCCTACCAGTAGGAAAACACTTACCATAGTCTCCAACCAATCCGCAGCTACCTGAGGGTCTATATCTCCCCTAAACATAGGTGGCATCTAGAACTGGAACTCATGAAACACAGTCAACTGGCATGCATAGTGTTCTTCTGGTGTGGGTGGCATCAGTGGCCCAATTGGGAGTGGTACCACTAGTGCCTCTGCTAAAAAAGGTCATGCACCGAGGCCTCGTCGCTCGGTGGGCTATCAGTGCGTTCAAATTTTGGAACTGTAGTCGGCTGTATGCGTAGAGGCATCCTGAAAAGTAATAAGTGTGATATAAATAGAAGCTATACCTGGTGAGCTGACCTGGTTCAAAGGATATAAAGAAAACTTTTGAAAACACACATGAAATCGGTGTTTTTGTGCACTGAGTCAGAAATCTAATGTCAGGTTCGTGGGTTATGGATACATCGTCCAATGCACCAACACTGGACTCCCTGAACTGAATACCACACTCACTACACATAACACTATTTCATCATATAAAATATTAGAGTCCAATGTTCTATGGTAGAACTAACTCCTTTGATACCAATGTGTCACAACCCGTCCCCCGAGGCCCGTGCCGTGACTACCCCAAGCCCTCCTTCCATAGCCCAGGGGCTGGCGACTAGCACCAAAGGTGTAATTATCTAAAAATTAGAAAGGAATTACCTATATAACCTATAAATGTGCACAAAAGAGAACACAACGTGATACAAAACACTAGGTAAACTATATAACAAAAGAGTTCTGAAAAGTTAAAGGGGGCGGAAATACATGCCCAAATTTAATGAACAAGGAACTGGAAGTACAAGTACAACTGATGGAAGAAAAAACAAAAAAACAGTTGGGTCATCCTACGGGACTCCTACCTGAAGGGTAGGAATAGATAGCCTCCCTGGAACTCCACGCTCATCAGTCTCCTCCATGTACCAACTCGTCGTGAGATACACCTCTAGGTACCGTCCAGTCCTAGTACTCACTGCCAAAGTCAGCGCAGTCCGTCATCTATATAAAACACAACGATATGTGGGCATAACCCATGTAGGGGTGAGTATAATGATACTCAGTAGGGACCTCGAGACCCACAAGGTCTCACAATATCAAGCAAGGACAAATCAAAAACTATGAAAACAATATATAACCTTACTTAGGTATATGCCCATACATATATCTAAGTCATCAAGTAATCCATATAAATCGTGAGGAAAACACAAAAAAACTAAATCAGCTCAAACCATGATTTATTCTAGGCGTAAAAACATTCTAAACCCTCGAAAGTGTGAGAAATATTCCTCTATCGAGTACAGTGGGCCTACTGTGTCATAAAAAGGTGCTTCCCAATAACATTGGACTGCTGAGGTACTCCTCCTGTAGAATACCGTTTGTCTGCTATGCCTCACAGAGGTCCTCCCCACCGTGGGTTTGCCGCCACAACTAGGTTCTCCCCCTCATATCCGGCAGGGGTACTCCTCCTGTCGAGTACCGTGGGTCTTCCGCCACAACCAGATGCTCCTCCACCATGGGCCTGTCGCCACAAGCAGGCGCCCCCACTGTGCTAGTAGAGTAACTCCAAGTCAAATGGTTAGCAATCATCAATTATCCACCATCTACTAGGTTCCCGCACAAATTCTCGCTTATATCTAGAAGATCCGCTCCACAAGATTATGGTTGTTTCTTTACTATGTCGAAGTCCCACGAATAAGTATCCCAATGGTCCTCCATGTCATGGGGTCTCAACGCAACAGAAGGCATGTCAATTGAACACCTGGTCTATGAGTTATTATCTTTTTTGTCCCGGGGGCTCGGTTGGATTCTTGCACGATCTGACCTGATGATATCTCCACTACACCCCAAACTCTAGTGGATTATACTCAATGAGACCCTCATTCTCCAAAATTACCAAGGCTACTGATGGTTCGTTAAACGGACACCCGGTGCCAATGATATGGCCAGAAAAAAGTAAATTGTCGTATTGGGAGTGGGTCTTGATCGACCCGGCCCGACCCAATCAGGTCCAACCCATTTCGAGTCGGCTTGGAATATTACATTAGGTACAGATCAGACCATTGGGAGGGCCATCGTGTTATTTTCAGCCCGGCCCACTAGGCCCAGCCCACTGGGCCGTGAGGTGACGCGGAGAACGGAGAGGGCGCAGACCAGTCATGAGGGCATGAATTGGTCGTGGGTCAGCGTGAGAGCAGTTCGGCCTGAAGGGTGCTGCGTAGGTGGCTCGGACCAGACAGTGCCACGAGGGCGGTTCATCCCAGGGATCCTACCAGAAGGGTAGGTACAGATGCCCTCCTCAGCACTCCACATCCGATCGTATGTCCATCTATCTCCTCCGGGTACCGACTCGTCGTGATATCTACCTCCAGTTATCGTCCAGTCCTCGAACTCCTAGCCTCCGTCAGCATTGTTCATCGTCTGCATCCAACACAATGAGGTGCGGGCATAGCCCATGTAGGGGTGAGTATAACGATACTCAGTATGGACCCCGAGACCCTAAAGGTCTCTCTAAATCCAACCAGGATAACCACAAAGAAGAAACTCAACAGATAACTCTTACATAGGTATAACCCCTTGCTTATACCTAAGTCATCAGTAACCCATCTCAATCATGAGGAAACACAAAGGTTATGAAATCAACAGATAAAATCTACTCTGATATATGCCCTTACATATACGTAAGTTATCAAATGACCCATCTCAATCATGAGGTAAACACTTAGGTCATAGACTCACCTCAAACCAGGATTTTATTCATGAAAACGAAACCACAGATGTGGGAGAAATCCTCCTCTATCCAGTACAGTGGGCATGCCGCTACAGAAAATCACGTCCAACTAACCTTGGACTGCTGAAGTACTCCACCTGTCGAGTACTGTGGGTCTGCCGCTACATCCATGCGCATCTCACCATGGGTCTGCCGCTACAACCAAGAGCACCCCCTCATAGCCTACAGAGGTACTCATTCTATCGAGTACCGCGGGTCTGCCGCTACAATCAATCACAAATCCGCCGTGGGTCTGCCTCTACAACTAAGCACACCCCACTGGGCTATCCAAATCACTCTAAATCGATCGATCAACAGTCATCAAGTCTCCGCCAGCTACTAGGTCTCTGCACTCTGCTAGCTCATCTCCGGGAGGGTCCGCTCCATGAGCTACTGTCAATACTCCAAGTATAACAAGTCCCACTAAGAAGTATCTCAAAGTACTGCAGCGTCATAGGGGTCTCAACGCAACAGACGTCGCATCAATCGGACACCCGATCTATGAGTTTTTAGCCTTTTTGTCCTAGCGGCCCGGTTGGTTTCATGTGAGAACCAACCCAGCTGTATCTCAACTGTACCTCGAACACTCATAGGGTACTATAATAGGGACCGTTTCTCAATGTAATCACCAACGCCATTGATGGTTCTTCAAACAGACATCTGGTCTAAAAGTTATCAGCTTTTCTGTTCCAGGGGCCCAGTTGGATTTTCGGTACAATCCAACTCGGACACTATACAACTGCAAACAAATCTCAGGAGGAGTATTCCAAATGTTCTGTCTCATCAAGAGGAATCCAACAAAATTGACAGCACGTCAATCGGACGTCCGAAGCTCAAGAAATAAGTGTTTCCGCTCCGAGGGCCCGGTTGGTTTTGTATATGAACCAACCTAGCCGTACTCAAAGTTCTCTGAAACCTTTAGTGTAGCATACAAAAACGACCATATCGATCCAAGGATCGCATCACAGATGACGGTGCGTCTATCAGAGGTCTGTAGCCCAAGATATGGGCTAAAGACCGTAGGAGGTCCGCCAATAGGGGGTTCGAGCCCGGTCCGACCTGGCCCGATACCCCCTGGGTCGGCCTGACCCGGGTCTGGGTCCGGCCCGGTTGGCGCAGCCCGGCCCGGCCTGGCTCACTTCGCTTGGGTGTGGCCCGGCCCGGCTCGCTCGGCCTGGCCAGGCGGGTCGGCCGTATCGGCCAAGCGGAAGGGTGCTGGGGGTGCGCTGCCACCCCCCCCCCCCCGTGTGAAACCGCGGACCCCATGAGAGGGGCCGCTCCTGCTGGCCAGCCGGGGGTTACGACCCCAGGCTCTTCTCGAAAGTCAGCCGGCCCAGTCAGGCCGGCTGGTTGCTGCCGCCGTGGGACCGCCGAGGTCCCGCTCTCCTGTTCTGACGCCGGCATCCGGAAGTCGGTCGCCGCTTCCTACTCCACCGCGGCCAAAGGCAGCGGCCTTGGTCCGACCGGAGTGGCGCAACGGCGCCACGCCCCTCCGTCGTGCCCCCGCTCCGGTAACATCCCCTTAGACGTTCTCTGGCGCGGCGTGACAGTGCCACGGCTTGTTCGATTCCAACGGCGCGTCACGACGGCTCCACGTTTCTTTTCCCTTTATCATAGTTTCGTGCGGTGCAACGACACAGTGCCACCTTACTCGTGCCGCGACAAATTCAATAAAACAAGGAAAGAGGAGGGTCGGTGATGTTTGTGCGGTCCGACCTCCTCCCATTATTGTGATAATAGGCGGCCCAATTTGAAACGAAGAATGGCGACAGAAGAGATCACGAACAACAATAAAATAAACCCCTACCTCAAAGAAAAAGTTGAACGAAGGTTCGTCGTGGAATTACACATCGCGGAAGAAGGCGTCGTGGAAGAAGGATCATCACGTCGCAGAGAAAAGATTCATTGGCATCGCGTCGTCGATCTCCAAGGATCCGGTGTTCTTGTCTACCTTCGTCGGAGGTCGGCGTTCTTCGCGTTCTTCGCATTCTTCATCGAGAAAAGAGAACTTCAAGACTTTGAGCAATTTCTCCCAAGCCCTCACACACAACGAACCCCTTAATAAAATAAGACTTGTCTTATTTTATTAACACACAAGCTAAACATTATGAAATTCAAAAATTGAATCAATCAAGTAATTGAATTAATTGAGGAGCTTAAATCGCTCAATTAATAAGGCGTTTGTTATTCAGTTTAAATGCAAGAGTTGACTTACATTTAAAAGGGGGGTGCGGGTGCGTTACCTAATTAAAGGTGGGGGTTTCATGGAAGTTGAAAAGGTGGTGCTCGTGTGGGCCCCACCCCACAAATATCCTACCTAGTGGACTAAGATATAGTGGGTCCCACTTCAAACACTTAGCTTAGGTCAAAAAACATTAAATAAAATAAATTGGTTGCCCCACTTTATTTTATTCATTTACTTAACCCAAAATTTAATAACCACACCCGAGAAAACGCAACTCCAGAAAAGGTGTTCCTAATCAATTACCGGCGCTGCGATTCCATAAGTGCACTCAGATTTTGATTCTGTGCACCGGTTTAAAAGTTAGGAAAACCCACTCGTTCATTCACTGAACGTACCCGAGCTAAACTTCGGAAAATGATTTCGGGCACACCGGGCCTCGGAATCAGGTGCCTTCAGAAACTGTGTTCTTGTAAAATTCCAATAAAATTAAGAAAAAAATTTCCTTAATATTTCCGGGTCTTTACAGGTGTAATGATAGGGGGAGGATAGGAGGCCTTTTATAAAAGGGGAAAAGGATACATTGGGTATTCTTGAAAGAATTTGAGTTGCCCACTTGTTTTAATTGTCCCCCAAGCATTAGAAATAGACCTTTATGAATTATTATTGGTTTAATGGTCATAATATAGACATAAAATAGTTTTTATACAAGTTTAGTGACTTTTTTACTCTTTATTTTCTTAGTTTATTAATTATTTAATCTAGTTTTCCTTAATAATTATAGTTATTTTTAATTAACTTCAGTAAAAATTTTCTTGTAAAAATATATTTATAACATATTATAAATTATAAATTTTTATTATTACAAATATGGAATCCATTTTTTCAAATTATAATAAAAAAATGGTATAAATATTTTTAAAATTATCCCAGCATATGTGACCCGAGTGCTGGTTTTTATATAAGAATGTTTAATATTTTGACATTTTTTCATGTCAAGTATCAATGTGAAATTGATTCCAATTAAATAAGTATAATTATGTTGTGTAATTTTTATTTTTGTATACATTAATACAATGTTAAAATATCATCTAACTATGTATATAAATTAGTAAAAAAATTGGAATTAAAATTCAGTATTTTTCACTATTCATAAAAAATGTAATATTTCAAAAAAATACAAAAAAATAGTTATAGAAAATTACTATATGTATCATTAAAAAATGATCATTTTTTTAAAATAAAAATTATAGAAATTTAAAAAATAATATTTAAAATGTGTTATCCATTAAAATGTTGTAAAATTGCCTTTTATAAAAATACAAATCAATAGGATTAAAATAGTTTTTATTTATATATCCTTTCTAGAAAGGAAAAATGATGAATATTAAATATTTTATTTAATATAATATATATAAATATTATAGAAATAATTTATTAAAATTGATTTAATTATTTTATTGTGGTAACACATGTTTGATTGCATAATTATAGCTTTTTTGCAAAGGATTCACTAAATTTCATGTTGGGTTTTATTTTTATTTACAATTAATTAATGACTAAAATTATTCTAATTATATGTATGTGTAATCTATATTTTTATAATTTAATTAATCTTATTAATATTCATAAATTCATTTTCTATGTGATCATAATAATTATGTTTTAATAATTATATTAACAGGAAATCATAGTTTAGTAAAACTAGGTCTTGTGTGTCATGCAAGTTTTCAAAGGAACTCAAAATTATGTGTAACACAAGAAAAACATTGTTTTCATGTTTAATAAGCTAAGATATGTCCTACGTGTAATGTATGTTTAACATGTTGTTGTGTATAACACTAGATTATCTTAGATCATTCATATAAAAAATTTATATTCAGTGTTTTGTGAATATAATGATATAAAAATGAATAAACTAATTCAAAATTCTTTCCTAAATTTATGGGGTGTTATAATCCACTTGGAGGACCATATAAAAAAGAATAATATTTCATCGAATATAATTTTACATTAATACTGGTAAAATATTAGTTCAAAGACTCCTTCACTGCCATGTATAGTGTGAGGTTTGATGAAATCAGGGTTGGTGAATTACTTTAAAAATTAGAAAAAATTATACAATGAATAACTTGAGTAACTGTTTCAAAAATTAAAAGATTAAAAAAGTTTCAAATCAAATCAATATAAATCAGTTAAATTTGGATATATATATATATATAACGTAATGGGTTATTAAAGATGAATAATGTTAAGGGTATCATAATTCAATTAACTAAGGAAAAAATATAAATATTACTTAATGAAACCATTCAATATCTTTTATAGCATAAGAATAATGATAAAAAAAGGTCAATTGATATAATTTTAAAAAAGTTTCATAAATAATAAAATCAATGTGGAAATAAGATTTAGAGAAAATATTTTACCAAAGTGTTCGGTAATAGAAATCTATAGGCAGATATGCCTTCTTAACAAAGGTTAAGTGTTTTATATATCACTCGATTGATTTTAATGAAGAAAATTTGACCAATTTCTCTATTAAATTTTTATAGTAGTGATAAGAAACCAACCTCCATTACATAAGGGTAATAGGAACCCATTGATGAATATCTCTCACATTGGGAAAGTGTGAACCCATCCCCATTTATTTTCAGTGGTGGTAATAAGAACCCCATTGTAGAAGAACATGAGAATAAGAGAGATTTTCGTGGCACAAATATGCTATGACGAAACCCTGTAATATCTCCAGATAATTATCACAATTATTAGTAGATATATAGTTGATAATTAAAAGATATCCTAATATATTATTAATTGAAAATAAATATTTAAGGAAGGATTTCGGAATGATATAGAAGATCACTTTTATTCATCGTTGGAATGATCCAAATATTTTTCGAAAATGGCATCATCTAGAGAGCCTCCAAGGACCACTATTAATAACATCTAGTTGTCCAAGGAACATTCATTAATTGTTCCCATTAATTAACCATTATAAAATAAAAAATTAATAGATTTACGGTCCACAAAAAATGGAATTCTAACTTCCCATTCAATCAATACTATATAGCCTGTATGATCCCACCATGAATCTTTTGAGACTCAGAGAGATCATATCTTCATCTCAAATTACACTAGATATCTAGTGAGTAAACCCAATTACGTTGTATATTCTATATATCCCCGATAATTTTGTTGATATCGAACTGGAACATTGGATCCATGCACTGGGCTTCCAGTGCATCCTATTGTTTCCCAAATCAATATTTACCATTTAAAATTCCATCAAATTATTCCTGAAGATCCAAAATTTCATTCCATAATATATATAAACCCTCATAAAAATATAAAATGGTATTCAATTTCATTCCAAAATTCACTTCAATTACATTAACAACAGTTCTCCAATTGCTTTATAATCCATTAAAAACCCCATACTTGGTATACAATATAAAAATTTAATGTTACTTGAAATTAATTGATAAACAAAAGTGTGTTTGTGATCATAATAAATAATATTGTTATAGGAACTAGTATTCCTTCATGCATAGAAATTCATCAATATGTAATGGGAAGTACAATAGAAAATAATAATAAATGGAATATACAAGATAACATAGCTGTAAAAATTAAGGATTCCCCCTCGCAATGACATATAGACTAAACCAAGTCAACCAATGTATCCATATTTCCCTAAGAAAATACCAACTCTATTTTACAAGTTATATTGAAAATGTACTGTTTTATTTAATTAACTAATGCTACGTCCTTGGCCCAAAATCCCTTAACAAATTCTTTAGAAAACCCCACATTTATTTTGAATACCATTTCAAAACCATTTCTCATATAAACACTTTTCCTTCAAAATCCATTTTCGTGAAACATGTTTTAAAGCAAAATTTAAAAAGAAAATATTTGTTCTCATTGAAAAACAAATCATGACAGTAATTAGTCCATAAATAGGTCCATCGACATTCATTCAATAGTGATCCCACCTTTTAACCATTTAGAACGATATACCGTCATTGTTGACTATTAGGATGACATGTTTCTTATATAATCAATGAGATAAATCACATAATTCATGAAGCATGAAGACAATAATAATAATAAAGGAACATAGGAAAACAATTCCACTTGAATAATGGAGTCACATATGTCATGGAAACATTACAAATCCTATGACCCATAAATAAATTCAATGCCCATAATGACCTCTACTGAGTCCACAAGCACATATCTTTTCAGTAATAATCATAAAATTTATAAATATAAAAAATTTAAATCTAAAAAACTAAATTGAAAGTATTTATTTCAAACACATTTGGAGACCTCATATAATTGAAAATGGAACGTGAAGCTAGTCCATAAAAAACCCAAAATTATAACCCCAAATCAAAGAACAGTTTCCCCCCAAAGCATGTAAATCCTAATTAAATTAATGGGAAAATTTATCTCAATGAAAAATTAAAAAATGGACTGATTATCTCTTATCAGTATGTCCTCCATGATCTAAAAATTAGTCCACTATCATGAGTGATGATTTAATCATGATTCAATGAAGTCGTCTCGTCAAGCTCTTGTAGATAGGTATGAAAATTTTAGGAAAGGAAAGAGGAATGATATGTTGAGAAGACGATAATCCATTCATCAAATTTATTCATCGAACCACTTTATAATGACCTATTTAAATTGGATATAAGGAGGTGTAAATGGTATTTTTCCTCCTTTTAGATAAAAAAACCAAAAAAACATGTCATGAGGGGTTCTTAAAATTTAATCCCTTTAAAATACCTGTCAATGCTTTAAAAAATTGAATATTAGTTCATTTGAAGCACACCTAAGAAGAAATAAACACAACCAAGAGGGTCCAAACATGAATTAATATAAGAAGAATAAACATTAATACACGTCAAATAATTAATGTGACCTCATACTATTTTACAATAAGACACCATCATTAATACCCATTGTAGTTTGACCAAAGGGTTTCGACTTAGTGTGGGACGGCAACCTAAAACTAGTAGTGGTTAAGGCATTTATTGTATACACTCCAATTCTAACCTATGAACCCAAAAACCCATAGGGATTTATAAAATTACCAAAAAATCATCTCGAGATGTTTTTATGGTCGAAATTCTATAATGAGTCACAATTCTCGAGACAATTCATATTCTAGGTATACAATTCTGTGTTCTTTTGAATTATAATAACCATAATAAAAATGGTCATTAAAAACTACTGTTAATAATAGTTATCATCCATTATAAGCCACAAAAATCTTATAAAAATGAAATTATACCAACCTAGATCTTTGATTCACTACTAACTTATGTATTTCAATCATCAACTTTCAAAAACACATCTCCTTTGGAAGTCCAACCAAAACCCCGAGATACCCAAATTATTAACCTAAAATACACATTCTATCATTGAACCACCTCAATAAAATCTAAAAAATAATCATGGTAATTATTATAATTAAACACTTCCATTTGAAAACTAATCTACCAACCGATCGTCCCATTGAATAATTAATCAAAACTCGATCATCCTTATTTTCAAACGCATACATACATCACTACACCATCCACAAATGATGATGTAACACCATAAGAATCATAAAAATATCTAAACACCCACACTAAATTTCATACATTACTCTTATTGTAATTACATTGTTTAGTGGACAAAAAATCAATTAACTTCCATGATATACTATGGGTACAGACACACCACAGATACGACTAACTCTCGTATCACATGACCTCCACCCGAGCCCATTTCTAACACATATAATCCATTCAACACTGAACCAGAGTCATAAAATCTATTCCATACACTCACAAATATCCCAATTCCATTTCAAAATTACATCAAATAACATCACCGTTTTCATGAACCATCCAATATAAGGGTTATAGACCGAGGACATATACGTATCTCCCCTCTATTAGGATCATTATTGTCACATTTCTGATCCTAAAACCCAATATCTATAACCCATTCCAATTCAATTACAATATTTAATAACTACATACTTTTAACCCACATATACCATGTTCCAAAAAAAATAACAATCAACAAATACCATTATAGTTACCAACAACTTTCATAAATCATAATAAATAAAAGTATCAAAAAATGATTCTTATTAAGGTATATTGTGCCCCATACCAGGAGACTCCACATCCAATGGTTTATTATAGTTAATCGAATTAAAAAAATTATAATGTACCATCAAAATAAAAAAATAATCTGGTCCAAAATATATAAATAAATAGAACAAAATTTTGATGGTTAATTACAATGTGAAATTCAAATCGCATGAGATTCCACAAGAATATTTTTGAAATAAGAAATAACTACTGAATGCATATGATACAAACTAGGGTCACTCTAAATCTACTATATAAAATGGGAAATTCAGTCTCAATGGGAATAAAAATCTCTCTGTTCACCGCACAAAATAATCCACAAACAAATTTTATCTCTACTTGTAATTTCTAAGAAACCAAAACATAACAGATGATCACACAATTCAGGAATCTAAGTCAATATTGAAAAAAATTAAATCACAAGATCCTATTTTATATTATAAAAATTACTAAATTGATAACCTAATGAAATAATTTTACAAAAACTAAAAACTCCCTTGTGTTTTTAAAACGCCCCTTGGCATCGAAGGATTTTCATTGAAAAGTTTAGTAACTAAAATCCCCTTTATAACCAATATTTCTTCCCAAAAACACATCCCATTGGTTTTTTTAAACACAATCTCAAACCATTTTCAATCACATTTTTGTTATAATAAAAAATACCAATCATTTTAAATTCATAATGTCCATGAGATTTTTTGAGTAAAAGAAACATACAAAACCATACCATGCACACCTCATTTCATCAGAGATGCTATCTTTATAAAAATAGATTTTCATCGTAAAACTGAGGCTTTATCAAAACTAATAAATCTAAAACCCTTTTCCTTATGGTGATCAAGATGACATAATAATAACTAATCAAAAAAACATCTATAGTTCACATTAATTGAATAATCCTTTATAATATATTTGAAGAAATTTTGTTTTAAGCATATGTTGAATCAATTAATTACATATTTTGATGCGGAAACATGTCAAAAAAGATCAACCAATTGGAAAATGTATCATTCCCTAGACATGTCACAATAAGGATTCATATGAAAACCATTTGAATATAGATATGCCCCATTACTTAACATGAGTCTTATGTATATTTTATTTGGATTCTCTACCCAATGAAACCACACAATAAAAATAGGGTATATTTTCCCAATAATTTCCATCTTTTAAGAACATTGGTCTCTACCGATGTCATGCTCACTAGGAATACACTTGATCTACCTCCCCTGTGTCAATATATTATCCACACCTATAACTAGACAACCCCATCCCAAAATACACTATGATACTATTTTTTATTCTCCCAGTCCAAATCAGTCGAATGATTCATGATTGGGGATGTTGTGTAATCATATTTTCACCTCTCTATATGATAAAATATGTCAACTAATAGAGGGGGCCTTAAATAGTTCTCATGGACTATTCCCTAGAAATCAAGTCAGGTGGTTCATGAGTGATCCTTTTAAAAATTCAACAAATCCATACATATATCGTTCATCCCATAGATATATATAAATAAACAGAAGCCAACATTTCCCTTATAGTATATAATAGAAAGTAGTAAATCAATATATATGATGAAACAATACAAAACCAAGTTTTAGTCAATAATAATTACATAATTATATTAATAAATGGGAAAATTCTCAGTATGTTCTAAATAAAACTAATAAGTAATCTATATGGTTGTAATATAATATGTTTAACGACTAAATATTTTATTTTCTTTAGAGACTGATGTGTTTGATATTTTGTGACACGCACAAAACCGAACAAAAAACTATAGAAAAATATATCATTGATAAAATTTAGTCCTAGAATTGGTGGGTAAAAATAGATAAAAACTATTTTTAAAATATATGTCCTTATAAATGTTTTGAAATTAATAAATTAAATTAGTGTTGTTGAATAACTAATAAGACAGATTTCTTCTTCAAAATTTAAACTTTCTAAATAATTACTTTTTTATGGAATAAACATAATAATTTTTCGATAAAATATATATTTCACATGAAAACTGTATCATTAAAAATTTGGTTAGTAATTAATAGGTAATAATAACAAGAATATTTGAATTTAAAAAAATTATATGAAAATAGTATTAATTATATATTTCTTTACATATGTTATCATATTTATGAATGTTATTTTCTGAAAATAAACATCATTTTTTGATTCAGGGGGACAATATTATTTTAGAATATTTTTCTAGATTTTTCTAGAATAGTATATATTTGGTTAATAATAGAAAATAGAGTTTTAACCAATACTGTATATGTTATGAATTTTTCATTATATAAGCATGACCCAAATTTATTTAAAACCCTTTAGTTGATCAAATATGAATTTAAATGGCATTTCTTTATAAAAAAAAATATGTTTCATATATTGTTGTAAATAAATTTTATTTCTATAAAATTATTTTTTTCGTTGCTATGAAAGAAAAATGTTTTTAATATGTTTTTTATAATTAATATATTTTTATCATTAATGCTAAATACTATTATAATTTCATTCTACAAATAAATATTACGCTTAAAAATATACTTATTCTAAAAATAGGTATTTATTCATTACATGCTATAATGTTAAAATTTATATTTCATACAAATAAATTTTATCTAATAATAAGGATTTGAAATTTGGAATCATTATGTAAAAATTATGTAATAAGTTCCATTATATTTTTATAAATGAAATGTAAATTACATATGTAAAAAATCATTACTAAGATAAACAAAAAAACAGTAAAAGAAATAATTCAATGAGTACTCATCTATTAAAATTAATGTAAGAGGAATTATCAACCATATTTCATTCCCATATATGTTATTTTCCATTTTTGGAGACACTTGATATTTGAACTTCTTTTTCTCATTATATTATGATTAAATATTTCAAAAAATCGATTCCCATGACTTATAAAAAGTGGTCACTCACCACCAATTCAATATCACTCAATAATTATATTACCTATTGGTTAGTAGCCATTATTAATTTTATTAAAATACAAGTTATACCTGTTATGCTTTTGGTCAAAATATATCATCTTAATCTCTACCTTTCTAATTATTCTTCCAAGGGATATACTAAGTCCCCCATGTGAGTAATAGTTTTCCTTAATTTATTATCATTTCTATATTAATTTACAAAATCTATTTTTTAGAATTACTATATATATAAATATATATTGTTTATATAATAAATGTTATTTTGAAATTTTAATTATAATTTATCATATTTACCCTTTTCCAATGAGGAAAACTGAAATGATATTCATGCATATATGCAGGCTATCGAGTCCACAAAGCATCATGTTTTTATTTATTAACTGGCCACCAAACATGGATGTTACTAATATTGAAGTTAATAAATAATTATTATATTTATAAAACATTATATATTCTAATATTATTACATAAACTATACATTTCTCCCATTCTACGGAAAATAAAATTACCAACAATGAATACATGTTAACTAATGCCTCCAGGGAATGATTGATTTCAGTTTATTTTCATTTCATCACCAACTTTAAAGGATTTTTATGATAATGAGTTTACTCAATAAAAATTTTTTGTGGAATTTTATGGGTTCTATAAGATAAATTGGATATCCTATAAAAAATATGGGCAATAAATAACCATGTTCAATTCAAGCACCCTTAAAATATTTCTTAGAGAAAAATTGACTTCTTCTTATTATATAATATGATTTTATAGGTTATATTCACTTTCCAATTATTTCACATTTTGATATATCACACTCATAAACAAAAAAATAAGTTCATTATTCTTATAGTGAAATTATATGACATCTAATTCACATCATAATCATCCATTAATTATTTTATATTCTTGTTTGGTTCGGTTCAATTACCAACATATAAAATCCAATAAATTTATATAATAGATGAATATAAGGATTTATGTTTATGTGATATAAGATATAAATACATAACCAATTATTTTAACATATCTATAAAATGGTAATATTAATATTAAACCTATTAGTTAAGATACCAATGCTTGATTTTGAAAAATCATGGAAACAATCTCATTATTAATTACATAATTAAGAATCAAAACAAAATATCTCAAAAAATGAAAAATTTTAATTTGTAAAAATTATTAACAATAAATTTTACTAAATTTTATGATCTTTCAAATAGATAATTTTTGGATAATAATATAGAATAATAAATAATATTATGAAACTAGTTTAAAATGATAAATATTATTAAATCCTGACATTATAAATATATAAATAATAACGAGTATACATATAGAATATAATTAAAAATGAATAATTTAAAATTTTATAGACATTAAAAATGTTCTCAAATGGGTTATTAATAATAATTATTTTTTTATATATGAATTTAGTGTTTATTATGACTATGTAGTAATTATGGTAAAATTGTTTTACTTATTCATTTTGCATTAATATTGAGTTAAAAACTTTTTCATTGATGCACAATTATTCCAATATTATTGCATTATAAATAATTAATACTGGGTATTTTATTTAATACTTCTTCCATAATGTTCAAAAATTCATCTTTATTACCAAATTATGAAATTATTCTTACATCAATGATTATGTTTCTTGTTATATATCTTTGCCTCAAATTTAAATTTCATAATGTATGATTATGATATACACCATTTTTTATATTTTATTGTGTAATTAATATCTCTTTGATATTTCATATCATTTTTCTCTTATAATTAATGTTATTTAAGGCTATATTTTAAATTATATCATTTAAGTGGTTTTGATTCAATATTTTCTAATGTTGTAACTCTTATTTCCCATTATTTTCCATTTTATAAAACAAGTTTAATTTTACACCCTATATTTTAATATATATGTATTATTCAATTTACTGTTGACTTAACATAAAAATAATATGTTTTATTTCATCATATTTTAAATTCAAGATATTCATCCCCTATTCATTTGATTCTTTTAATACAATTACCATAACGATATTATATCTAAATTTTGCTTCATTGAGATATGATTCATATTTGACACCTGTTTCAATTTTGTGGAATATATATTGGACATGAATTAACTTATAAATCTTTTCATTTATTTTTTATGGGTATTCCACTCATAGCAATCCATCACATCCTTTTTCATCCCAAATCATCATCTATTGGAGGCATAATTTTTCTTTAAATTTCTTTCCTTTTTGAACAATATATATATATATATTTCATCTAGTTTATGGGTGTTAAAATATATTCCATACATATATTTATTAGGGAAATCATTGACTAAACTATATACCACTTTCTATATATAGTGATTTTTTAAAGGATATTTATATAAAAATCTATTCCATTTATTGACTGAGGAAAAATGGAAAATCCATAAACTTGTTATTCCAATATAAATGTTTGTTGATTATTATTGAATGTTGGTTATATATTTTATATAATATTAATTCCATCATATTATGAATTAATTAAACATAAGTAGCCACTGGTGGGGAATAGAACAACCCCTCAATGCATCGATTGTTCTAATCAAATTAACTAGCTTAGGTATTTTAGCGTATTCCATCGGAAATCAGAATATTTTCTACACACAGTTCATTTAATGTATACTTATGATGTATAAGGTCATGATTTATGGGATTAATGCAAAGAATTTGATATTTTTATGTTCTAATTTCATCACTATGGAAAAAATTATTTTTATCCCCATCATTAATTATTGATATTCTGAACATGGATATGTTAAGATAACATTTTTATTTGATTATGGGATAATTTTAATTATCTCTTCACTCTATCTTATTTATGATCATCCTATAATCACTTATGTTATTTTACTTTCATCAATTATATTTACCTTTACAGAAAATTTTATAGTACAACTTTTAATATTTTAATTTATCCATGTTATAAAAAATTTATTAAAAATTATATAACTAACAGAATTTCATGTGGGGAGAATTTTTTTAGAGATTATAAAGTATTATTAAGAATTAAATAGATTCATGTATGGTGTAAAAAATTTACATATGATGATATATACTTGGGATTTTATAGTAAAATTTTTTTTCTTGACTCTCTAAAAAACTGAACAAAAAAATTCTCTTTAATGAATTTTATTCAATATTTATTTTCTATATTTTAAATACTGATAGTAAAAACTATGTATATTTAAATCATTTCAATGTTTATATTTAAATATTTTTTTTATTTACACTGAATATTGGGATTGAATGTCTTAGGAATCATAGTTTTTTAAAAAATTGGGTTTATATAAGTTTAGGTATTAATAATTAATAAGTTGGGGATAATTTAACAGTTATGAATTTTATTAAGGGTTGACAATATAAATTTGAGATTGAATTCAAAATAATAAATATCCTTTTTTCTATATTGAGGTAATATATAACATTTTAGGTATTATGATTATAGAAATTTTGTGATAACCATAAGGATTAGTCTAATGGATTAGACTACGTATAGAAAAATATCCACATGTTTTGGTAATATTGATATTGTTTAGGTCTACGTGAAATTAAATCACCATATAGAAACTGGAAAGTTGTTAAGGCTATGGGAAAGATGACCCTACGGGTAATTACCCTAAAAATTGATGGATGTGAATTAACTCAGTCATCAATTTTGTGCAAGATGAGTGAGGCTATCATTACACGCCTATCTAAACACCCCAAGGTATATTCAATGGTTAATTAAATTCTATTTCCAATACATTTTTAATTAACAGTTTTGTTAAGTAATAATGTTAAGTTATGTGAGAGAACCCAACCTAATGAAACATATATTGGATAAATAGTTGTTTTGTTTGAACAAAAATCTAATGTAATAAGTTTGAAGATCAAGACATTTTGAAGTTTAATTTTTCATGTAATTTAAATATAAAAATTATATTATCATGTTCATCACCCCTGATTAACAAATTTTAAATTGGGTAATGGATAGATTATGAAGGAATATAATTAAAAATGTATTATATAGATAATGTAGACATTATAACAATGATAAATCAAATGAGATAAGATTTATAGTGATGAAAATTCTGACCATGCAAAACTGGAAATAAAAAATTATGATTATGAACATGAAAAAATTTGAATACCCAAATTCACCAAAAAAAGGAAGGTTGTGTCTCATAGATGTTCATCTTATATAGATGATGAATGAAAGAAGATAAAATTTACTAAATTTCTTGAATTATGGAATAAAAACTGAATAATTTATTGAAGGGAATGAAAATTCATGATAAGTGTGTAAATTAAGGTCATCTAAATAACAACCCCACTCTATATATCATATTTAAACATGATTTATCACAATAAAATTCACTTATTATAACTCATAAGATCAAGAGGTCAAGTTTATTTAGGAAATTAGGTACATTAAAAATTAGAATAAAACATTAAAATAATCGTCCTTATGGAAAACATCTTTTACATGACCAAAACATTCCTTCGTACATAGAACAACATGGGATAACCCGAAGACATACATAAGAAAGGGGTTAGCTATAAAGCCTGATAGGGGATCAAAAAAGGCAAAACAAAAGGAATAAAATACATCTTAGAAAATAGTCATTACAATGAAAAATAAAAGGGACATGAATAATATGTCATGATATATCATGATAATCATTACATGATAAATGTTGAAACAATAAAGAACTTGATATCAGCATGAGCCAAGGCTCATTTCACAAGGCGGGGCAAGATTCAAATCTCATTACACATGAAGGATAATGAGTGAAATCTCATTGACCATACATGAGCATGATTCAAATTTATTTTTACATAATGGATAACTGTTTTAATATCGTTGCACATGACCTATCGTGGTACTATCCATTACCCAATGCAGTGGATCACTGTAGGGAGAACCCTTTATAATCACTTCATTTTCATGATGATGTGTTCTATATTGTCCACACAACATGGATTCATTAATTATCATGTTTTATCACACGATCCAGGAAACATGGAATACATGCCTATAGATTCTCAATAAATTAGTATATTTTCATTAAGATGAATACCATTAATAGAAAAATAGCAATTTTATTAACTATACAATGATTTTGGAAGGGAAAATCGTTGTGCCATTTCAGCAACATAACAATGTCATGTTGAAATTAATAAATTGGATTGATGATAGAGAAAGGGGTATATCATAATATAGAACATAAATGGGTATTAAGAGGTATATGGAAGTACAGTTATAAAAATAATAATTGGAAATATAATGAGTAATATAAATAAAGAGTCATGAAGTAAATGGTGAAATAAAAAAGAGCACATACAATATCGACAAGGCAATGTGTGTAAAAAAAGATCATAAGGGGGACTTTTGAGAGTAGAAGGAAGACCACATTAATTATACATCATATGGAATGTTAGTTAATCATGAAAAATCATATCCCAACAAATGAAAATATAATTTAAGAAACATAATATAAATTAAGTTCTTGAATGGAAATGAGAAGGGAGAAATCCCTTACCTAGATGTGTGACCCCATAGGGTTACAAGAAGCTTATTGAGAGCATGGGGTAATATTGGGGGGGGGGATAGGGTGTATAGTGAATATTTAGGAAGTGCATCAAGGATTTAGAGTGAATTGAAATGGTACTTTGTGTGGTTTATATAGGAGTAGAGGGAGAATTATATATTAGTTTGGTTTTGGATATATCATCATAAAATATTCATAACAAAAAAACCATACCAAAAGTTTTCGCCCATGGTTTCTAGAAAAGTGGTGTGTTTAAAATTATTTTACATGTACAAGGTCCAAAATTATTAAAATATTTACCTTTCTTGTGTGGAGGTGAGTCACACTCTAAAACAAATGAATTTAAAACCATAAAATATATTATATCTTCGGGAAGAACCATAATTAATTTAAGAAACAATCCAAACAAACTAAAAGGATTTTTATTTTATTTATTAAAAACATATTTACCCTTATATACCATTTAGTGTATTTCTTACATCTTTAATTATGTATTATGATGTCATCAATCACACTGTATATTTATACAATATATAATTTTTACCCAAAAATTAGACTATCTTAGAAAATTATTAAAAATTCACCATTGAATAATTTCAATGTCCTAATTCCAAAAATATTTTTAATTTTATACAAATAATTTTAATAATATTTTAATGGTATATTTTAAAATAAAAACCATCATTTTTTGAAAATGATGGGTTTTTTTACAATAACAGTTTTGAACCCTAATTAAATGTACATTTGGCTTCATGAAAATATTGAAATCAATAATACAAACAATAATTAATTTTATAAAAATATTTTGTTAAAATATTTTTCTTATTCAAAAAATCCATTAATTTATCAAAATATAATATGTAACACCCCGACCCTAGTTACCCAGAGTTGGTGCTTTCTTACATAACATTGGTATGATCATAAGAGATCACGTCTCGAAAGAACGATTAGTTTCGTATCCTTGGAAACACTAGATATATTCATAAGTCTTACATTACATCATAAAGTGAAAAACTACAATAACATAGTCTCCATATTCCACACTCATATCCCCTTCATACTATCCCTATAGGTCAGTCATAAAATACTTCTTCGCGTCTGGGAAAAAATAAAACATAGAAAGGGGTGAGCTCAGATGCTCAGTAAGGATAACAATATATAAGAAGCTTTCATAAATAATCATAAACATTTAAGGCAATGTATAACTAAAACAAATTACTTTTAACCTTGAACTTCAGCATAATGTGGAAAAGATAATATGAAATAATTCCATTTACTTATTCACATGGATATTCTACTAGTCGAATAATCACATGCAATATTAATGACCACTTTCATAATGATAGAATACATAATTCCAGACTATCATAACCACGTAGCCAAGGCCTCATGCCAAGACTACAAATAAGATTTTGTCAAGGCCTCATTCTAATAAACTAGTTTGTCTCATGAGACCTACTGATGCATCAAGGATCTATAGCAGGATCCACCCATCACTTATTAAGTCCAATGCATTCCTCATATGAACAGGTTTAAACATAACATAAACATGGGTATTAAAACTAGCATACAAAATGTTAATACTTTCTCCATAAACCAGGAATGGTATAAAAACAACACATCCATATTCAAACATATCACAAAACCTTCAATACAATATGGAAGTTTTGTATCATAATAAATCAACATCAAATAAACTTAAAATCTATCAAAGGATATTGACATAGATGAAATCAAAACTATTTGAGAGAAATATCTATTTTTTTTAATCATTTAAAAGTCATATAATTATGAAAGAAAAAATATTATTTAAAAATATTATTTTAAGCTTGTAAGTGAAGCTTAGACGATTTTATAACGGTGGAAAATAGCCACACCCTCCGTATAAGTTAAAAAAATACATTCTTACCTGAATTCTGTCGAAAAGGTTAAAAAGGACCTTGTTTGGAAAATGACGAAAATATTCCATTATAAACATCTTATAAAAAGTCAAAAAATTGTATAAATGAATTTAACCCATATTATGTAAAATATTAATAATTTTTTGAAATACATTTTTAAGAAACATGGATGTGGATGATAAAGAGGTCCCAGTATATAATTACGTATAAATAACCTCGGATAATGAAGAGATTGTGAAATAAACCCTTACCTAGTACTTTTCCTTGATAGAGTGTAAGTTAAACTCCTGTATAATAGTTAAATAATTGTTATTAAATTATAAAAGAATAATATACATTAATATGATATCATATATGATCTTTTAATATTTCTTTGTTAATAATATTTTAGTATTATCGTCGTTTCGGTTGTTAACTGATTCATTTTCCTTTATATGATTCATTACGTAAGACATGTTTGCTATGGATAGGTTCTATCTTATTAATATCCAGAATGATATCAAGTCCATATAAATTACTTTTAATAATCAAATGAGAATTAGTCTTGAATGGATATGATGGGGAAATGAAACTTATCGCATTCGTGGAGACGGTAATCCGTACATACGCAGGAACGCTACTTCCATTTCATTTTTCATTTTAAAAGGAATCGAAACCAAATGATACATTGGTATATTATTATTCTAGTATAATATAATATCTTAAATGTGTCAATTATGTTCATTAACACCAACTTATATACATTCCATGTATGGTATGAACGCGTCATATCACTTTGAGGGGGCGGTAGTCCGCACTTCCTCAAATGAAATTATCGTATATATATACAACATGAAACGAATAATGGTAAGCTATAAAATGGAATTACAGAAGCTTATATATAAAATAAATATCATAAATATCATATTTAATTATATTTCTACCATAATTTCCACCATGAGTGGTGGTAGGATATAATTTAATAATCATTATTTCGTGATGCGTTTGGTTTCCATCCACAGAAACATTATGTTCTTCACCCATTAGATGGAGGTGTGCGTAAGTGTAGTTCGAATTATTCTAATAACAATATCCTAGTATATTGAGGATACTGGTTTTGTTAAAAAAAATAATAAAAAGATTTTAGGTTTTGGAGAAGTAAAATAAAATAAAAGAAGCTAAGGGATATTGTTACCTTTAATTAGGGTAACCCTCTTTGGTTTGAACCAAAAGGACTCTTGAAGTGCCTTCTGCCTAAGGTAAGGATTCTAGGAGGAGGAAAGGGATGTAGGGAGCTTAATTTGGAAGAGTTCGGATGAGGAAAAAGGCTTTATAGGTGTGATAAATTGGTTAGAAGTGGTGTCCTTTGAAAAGGGGGAGGATGGGCTCTTTAAGAAAAAATTAAAGAATTATTTTATAATAAAATCATATTCGGTTTATAATGTCTCCAAAGTGAATTATTCAAAGTATATGGTGGGGATAGGTTGAAAACAACTAAAACAATATGTTTTGACAAGTTTGGGTCAAAATGTTACCATTATCTTTTATATTTAACTCTTAGTTAAATAGTTTGACATTTACCATGTCTCTTTGTATTTTTATATTATATGGTTAATAAAATACAATAAACTACCCAGAGAACCCCAAGTGGTTTATTAATGACATAAATATCATCATATAAGTCCTTTGGCCTAACCATAGATTTTTAGGAATATTATATCAATTAATAATATAATATTTGTTTTAAAAACTTCTTTATGTCAAATTTGACACTATTTAATAATTTCATTTTGTTAAAGTCTTAATAATTTTATTAATTCAAAAAAATTCATTAAATAAATAATAACATGTCATATTGACCAATAAATGTTTTTAATTCATTAAATGTATCAAATTATTTTTATTTGGGTATTTATATTATCAATTATTTTGATATTTCACTAATAAGGTAATTAATGAATCATCATTGTGTCATAACTAAATTTACTTATTTAATGTCTAAAAATTATAATTAAAATATCATTATGTAGGAAATCGTTTTAGATTTGTAATGGATATTTATATTCGAATGTATCTTATGTATAACTCTTTATTAAAAATGTTGTAATTATTAAACATTGATTTTAACTCTTTTAACTCTTCTTTGAATTAAATAATAATAAATTTCCTATTCTAATCCAAGTGGACATAAAAGGTTAATATTTTATTAATAAGGTTTTCTTCGGCAGAATTATACTTATCCAATAGAATTAAGACATGTGTTACGGTAATAATAATATCATTTTTACCATTAATTACCATATTTACTTTTTACCGTGGAAAATTAAAGTAAAAAGTTTCTATTGACCAAAAATTATTTTTATCTTATTGAGCCACATTTTATACCTTGAAATTAACCATGTCTCTTAGATTTCTAAAATTCCACTCACAGAAGCGGTAAAATTACGTTTTATGAGAATGTGTATATTCTCCTAGGAGGTGGGTAAAAGACAGTGAAAACTTCAATAATATTTTTATATATCTAAAATTATTATAAACTGACTCCAATTAATTAAATTAAACTTATATAGGTATTATGTATATATTTTGAAATAAAATAAATTTAAATAAAATAAATTATTATTTAATTAAAAATTCAATTTTAAACTATAACTCAGCGTTTTTCAATATTCATCAAAAATTAAAATTTTTTCAGAAAAATACAAAAAAATTACCCTAATATAATTTTGATATTCTGAATTCAATAATGAAGTCTATTTTACTAAATTAAAAACGTAGAAGTAGCATTTAATAGTTTAAATTTAATTCCCGCTGTCAAAACCAAAAGGCGTATTTTTTAGAATTAATAACTACCAAAAGTTTGACACTTGTTTATGTCCAATTTCAAAGTGAAATTAATTAAAATGACCATTATTGGATTAAATGGTACATATATAATCTATTTATACTTCCATACCATTAAAATGTATAATTTATCAATATAAATTATTTAGATTTTAAAAGTTTTTTTTAGTTAAAATATAGTATATTTCACTATTCAAACAAATATTAAAGTTTTTAGAAAAACAATAAATCTTTATTGAAACTAAATTCTTATGTCCTGATTATGAAGAATATGTTTATTTTGTCAAAATGAATACATAAAAGTATCAAATTTTGGATTTAAAAAGGCTTCGCCATTAAAAGGAGGTAAAATTGTAGTTTCCATAAAATAAATCTTTTATCTAAAAAAATGTATTTGTTCTTAAATTATGTCTAAAAAACTCATAATATGGTTTCTATAATTATAAGGATTACATAATGTTCAAAATTCAGTTAATACTATTCATAACCGCTTTTCAACGGCGTGTTTGGGAAGTCATGGTGCGCTAGGAATCGGTGTTGTGTGTAGTGCAAGTTATTGAATTGCATTGAAGAAATAATGTACTATGAAATATTGGGGTGTTACATTCATCCCTCCTTCAATAAATTGCGTCCTCGAAATTGGAAATTATTTTTTGAAAAAAAAGGTTGAAAATTGAAAATACCTTTGGAAAAACCCACATCAGAAATTAGGTTAATAAAATTTAGTCTTAATAAGTGGAAAAGGGAAATGAAAGGGTCACCACCAAATTATGATATCGATTATGAGAACATTGGTGGATATTAAAGACATATAATTCGAGAATAACCGTAAATATTTATAGTTAGTGATTGAGGTCATCAATCAAAAACAAGTGTAAAATTTAGGGCCTTAAATTCATCATTCTATGATGATTTAAAATTCAATCGGTTCAACAAATCATATGGTATTAGGATAACAGATTTCTGTTTTAAGATCCATTCAATAAAGTATAATAATTAATTTCTTTACAGAATAAGAGAATAATAAAAATAAATACTTGAAAATTTGAGTCCCATCCTTTAACTAATTCCTACCACAAACTCATCATTCACTCTAAAAGATAATAGAACTTAAAAATAATATTCTATATATCCTATTTGTATAGGGTTCAAAAAAAATGAATTTATAATTCATCTACTAGAATTTTTCATAAAATAATACATTATTCAATCCAGGGCATCACATGGGCCAGTGGTAGGTGATACACCCTTGTCTCCCTTTAGTTGCGGGTTCAAGTCTTACGGCCTTGCCGGACGCGACTGATTGCTTCTCGACCATCGGGTTGTCCTTTTATGGCAATCCAAAAATAATCTCAAACTAGAATTATCAAAAATACATCTATCCAAACTCATAGTCCAAAATTTATAAGGAAGTTAAACACAATAAAGATCCTTTTTTCCGTGTAATAACATGTGAACACCTTCATCATGTATTCGTTTAAAACATTGTAACATCCTGAATTACCAAAAAACCTTATTGATTACATTCCTGATACCTTATTTCTTATAGAATACAAGATATACTCCTTTTATCCAAAAATATTGTAAACTCCAAACATGATTGAATATAAAAATCATTAATTAGTTTTAAGGTAATCAAGAATATCCAATATAATTTATCCAAATAAATCATGGATTATTCCAAAATCACTACCTCAGTATCAGAACCATATTATGGTTTATCATTCACTCAACCATATATTTTCAAAAAAATTAACCTGCTATTGAGTAACTTTTCTTGGTTCCCCACAATCTCAAGTCCACAATGGAATAGTATTGTAGTACAATCTTTATATACTCCACAATTATTATAACCAGTACATTGTTGATACAACATTCAAATGACATAATTCCCTAATAACAACATAAGAACTCTAATAATTCCACCTAATCTATTGTAGTGTCATAACTTGATTATTATCCAATAGAATTATTTGTGGAATACTCTGATGATTTGGACATCGGTTCACATAATGTCCCAACACCTTGCAGATGAAGCATTGTTCATTTGAATCCTTTTTATTACCCTTGCAGTCATGTACTTGGTGTCTGTTTTCTCCACACTTATAACAAACTTTCATTCCCTTCAAGAAAGTTCCATGGTGTTTATTCCCAAAGTTTTCTTATATGGGGAAATTTATCTTTTCTCTCTTCCCTTTATCCATCATTCTCTCTTCCATCCTTTTCTTTTTTTGCTTCCCTTCAAAGCCATATGACTCAGATAATTCTTTACTTAAAATATTAACACATGATACAATTTCTTCATATGTTGAGAATAAATGGGAGCTTATTTCCCTTCTAAATGTTGTCTTAATACAGTGAATGATATGATCCTTCTTACTCTTTGGATCATACGTATTACTGGAGTTCACATTCCTTCTACTGTGCGCCATTTCAATACAATAGCAGAAACTAGGTCAGTTTATGAATTGTAATGAATAATTCCAATCTTGTAAAATACCTAACGTTAATTGAATGGTTTATATATATAATCCATAATCATAAGGATGTTTTCATTGAGTAATTATATACTCATAAACCCTTTCAATTGAAACATCAAGAAAATGAGAATTATTTTAAACATATCCCCCGGGAGTGTCGTAACCAAGAGTGCAGCAAGCCCCGTTGTTGTGCACCAGATTCTGTTCGAGTCTATCTCAAAGCGGTGTTTTCAGGTTTTACCCCTAGGTACATCTGTGATAGAGCCACCTCAACCACATCGTATCTAGATAGGGATGAATTGCTCGGAAATCTCACAAAATCACTACAATACCAAAATTCTAGAAAATTATTCTATATTAATCCTCAAAGTACATCTTAGGTCTATTTCTCTAATCGGAGTTTATCTAAATCTAGCTTCCATGGTTTTTAGTAAACATCCTCTGATACAAACTGTAACGCCCCGACCCCAGTTACCCAGAGTCAGTGTATTATTATATGACATTGGCATGATCATAAAAGATCAAGTCTCGAAAGACCGATTAGTATAGTATCCTTGGAAACACTAGATATATTCATCAGTCTTAAATTACATCATAAATTGAAAAAATACAATAACATAGTCTCTATATTCCACACTCATATCCCCTTTAGACTGTCCCTGTAGATCAGTCATAAAATACTTCTTCACATCTTGGGAAAAATAAAACATAGAAAGGGGTGAGCTCAGATGATAAGTAAGGATAACAATATAGCGAAAGATTTCATAAATAAGAATAAACATTTTATGAAATGTATAATTAAAACAAAAGCCTTTTAAACATGAACTTTAGCATAATATGGCCAAGATAAAATGATATAATTCCATTTACTTATTCAAATGGAAATTCTACTATTTGAATAATCACATGAAATATCAATAAACACTTTCATAATGATGGAATGCATAATGCGAGACTATCATAACCACGTAGACAAGGCTTCTTTCCAAGACTAAAAATAAGATTGTGTCAAGGCCTCATGCCAAGACACTAGTTTGTCTCATGAGACCTACCGATGCATCGAGGAGCTATAGCGGGCTCCACCTGTCACTTATTAAGTCCAATGAATTCCTTATATGAACATGTTTAAACATAACATAAAAATTCATATTAAAACTAGCATAATAAATGAAAATACTTTCTCCATAAACTATGAATGGTATAAAAATAACACATCGACAGTCAAACATATCAAAGAACCTTCAATACAATATGGAAGTTTTGTATCATAATACATCAACTTCAAATAAACAATAAATCCATCAAAGGATGTTGACATAGATGAAATCAAAACTATTTGAGAGAAATATCTAATTTTTTGAAATAATTTAATAGTCACATAATTATAAAAGAAAAAAATTTACTTTAAAAATATTCTTATATGATTTTAAGAGAAGCCTCGACGATTTTATAACGGCCAAAAAAATCCGCACTCACCATATAAGTTAAAAAAAGACATTTTTACCTTAATTCTATCGTAAAGGTTAAAAAGGACCTTGTTTGGAAAACGACGGAAAGATTTATTTATAAACATCTCATAAAAAGTCAAAAAATGGTATAAATTACTTTAACTCATATTCTGTAAAATAGTAAGAATGTTTTGAAATACATTTTTATGAAACATGGATTTGAATTATAAAGAGGTCCCAGTAGAGAATTACGTATTCATAACCTCGGATAATGAAGAGATTGTGAAATAAACCCTTACCTTTTACTTTTCCTTGATAGAGTGTAGGTTAACCACTTGTATAATAGTTAAATAATTTTTATTAAATTATAAAATAATCATATACATAAATATGATATCATATATGATCTTTGAATATTTCTTGGTTAAAAATATTTTAGTATTATCGTCGTTTCGGGTGTTACCTGATTCGTTTTCCTTTATATGCTTTATTACATAAGCTGTGTTTGTTATGGATAGGTTGTATCTTATTCATATCCAGAATGATATAAAGTCCTCAAACATTAGTTTTAATCATAAATTGAGAATTACTCTTTAATGGATATGATGAGGAAATGTATCTTATCCCGTTCGTGGAGAAAATAATTCGTACGTACGCACGAACACTACTTCCATTTCATTTATCATTTTAAACGGAATCAAAACCAAATGATACACAGGTATATTATTATTATATTATAATATAATATCTTATATTTTTTACTTATTTTCATTAACACCATCCTTTATATGTTCTGGGTATGGTATGAATGAGTCATATCACATTGAGGGGGCGGTAGTCCGCACTTCCTCAAACGAAATTATCGTATATATATTCAACATGAAATGAATAGTGGTATGATAAATGGAATTAAATAAGCTTATATATAATATAAATATCATTAATATCATATTTAATTACAGTTCCATCATAATGGACCCTATGAGAGGGTGTAGGAGATAATTGAACAATCAACGTTTCGTGAGGCGTTTGGTTGCCATCAACAGAAACATTATGTTATTCACTCATTAGATGGAGGTGTGTGTAATTATAGTTAAAATAATTCTCATAAAAATATCCTAGTATATTTATTATACTGGTATTTTTACAAAATAATAGAATAAGAAGAGTTTATGGTTTTGGGAAGTAAATTAAAAGAAAAGAAGCTAAGAGAAATCGTTACCTTTAATTTGGGTAACTCTCTTTGGTTTGAACCAAAAGGACTCTTGAAGTGCCTTTATCATAATTTAAGTATTCTAGGAGGAGTAAAGGGATATATGGATCTCAATTAGGCAGAGGTTTTATGAGAAAAAAGGATTGATAGGTCTGAGGAATTAGTTAGAAGTGGTGTCCTTTTATAAGGGGGAGGAGGGGCTCTTTAGAAAAAACATAATGTATTATATTATAATAAACTCATATTCTGATTATAATGGCTCCAAACTGTATTATTAAATGTATAAGGTGGTTATAAGTCTAAAAAACTAAACAAATAAGTTTTAGACATATCCGGGTCACTATTTTACCCTTATCTTTTAGATTTACATCTTAGTTAAATAGTATGACCTTTACCATGTCTCTTTGTATTTTTATATTAAATGGTTAATAAACATACTATAAACATTCAATATAACCCCAAGTGGTTCCTTAATGAAATACCTATGATAATATAATTCCTTTGGCCGATCCTTAGATTTTTTGGAATATTATATCAATTAAAAATATAATATTTGTTTTAAAAACTCCTTTTTGTCAATTTTGACACTACTTAATAATTGATTTTTTTAAAGTCCTAATAACTTTATTAATTCTAAAAAAAATTCATTTACGAATTCCTATCATGTCATATTAATCAATAAAATTCGTGGAACTCATTAAAAATCTCAAATTTTATTTATTTGGGTATTTATAATATCAATTATTTTAATATTTCACTAATAAGGTAACTACTGCATCATCATTGTGTAATAAATCAATTAACATTTTTAATTTATAAAAATTATAAATAAAATACTATTATGTAGGAAATATATTTATCATTCTAATGAATTTTTCTAATCAAATTTATCTTATGTATAACCCTATATTAAAAATGTTGTAATTATTAAAATTTGATTTTAACTCTTTTAACTCTTCTTTGAATTAACAAATAATAAATGTCCTAATATAAACCAAGAAGACCTATGAAGTTCATCTTTTATTACTAAGGTTGTTTTTTGTCGAATTATACTTATCCAATAGAATTAGGACACGTGTTAGGTTAATAATAATATCATTTTTACCCTTAATTACCCTATTTTGTTTTTATTGTGGTAAATTAATGTAAAAAGTTGTTATCCCCAAAAAATTATTTTTATCCTACTGAACCACATATTACTCCTTGATATTAACCATGTCTCTCAGATTTTTGAAATTCTACTCATAGAAGTGGTAAAATTAAGTTATATGTGAATTTCCAAATTCTCCTAGGAGGTGGGTAAAAGACGGTGAATAATTCAATAAAATTTTTATATATCTAAAATTATTATAAACTGAATCCAATGAATTACATTGAACATATATAATTATTATGTATCTATTTTGACATAAAATAAATTTAAATAAAATAACTATTTATTTTAATAAAAATTCAGTTTTAAACTATAACTCAGTGTTTTTGACTATTCATCAAAAATTAAAAGTTTTCAGAAAAATACCAAAAATTTACCCAAAGCTAATTTTGATATTCCGAATTCAATAATGAAGTCTATTTTAAAAAATTCAAATAATATAAGTTTAATTTATTAATTTAATATTAATTCCCACTATCAAAACCGAAAGGCGTATTTTTAAGAAATAATAACTACAAAAATTTTGACACTTTTTTATGTCTAATTTCAATGTGAAATTACTTATAATGACCATTATTGGATTAAATGTTAAAAATATAATATTTTTATACTTCCAAAAAATAAAAATGTGAAATTTAGCAATATAAATTATTTTGATTTAAAAAGTTGTCTTCAGTTAAAATATAGTATTTTTCACTTTTCACCCAAATATGAATGTTATCAGAAAAACACTAAAACATTATTGAAACTAAATTATTATGTCCTGATTATAAAGAAGAAGTTTATTTTTTCAAAATGAATATATAAAAGTTTCAAATATTGGATTCAAAAATAATTCTCCATTAAAAGGCGGTATAATGGCATATTTTGAAAAATACATCTTTTATCTGAAAAAATGTATTTGTTCTTACATTATGTCTATGAAACTCATAATATAGTTTCTAAAATTATAAGGATTATATAAAGTTCAAAATTCAGTTAATACTATTCATAACATCTTTTGAACGGTTTGTTTGGTAAGTCATGGTGCGCTATAACTCAGTGTTGTGTATAGTGCGTGTTATTGAATTATTTTGAAAAAATAACGTAATATGAAATATTGGGGTGTTACATAATACTTAATTGAATATTAATATTAATCAAAAATAATATTTATGATTAAAAAATAATTTACAATGTAGAAATAATAGGATGAAAATATGATCATCATTATATAAAAAATAATTTACATGTCCCTATTTCTAATGTTTTAATACATATAAAATTATTACACCGTCATAATCCATTATATTAAGGTGCGAGATGGTGGGGCTTTGATTGGGTTGTTTGGGGAACATGGTTTTGGGCCATGATTTCAATGATCATGAAATTCTCTTGAAAAATATTTCACTCATGCATTAGTTGTTAGATCATTAATTTTGAGTAGTATAGTTAATACATAAAAATTATATCTCACTCAAAATATCTAATAAATGGGATTTATATGGTAAAATCTTATTGGATGAGGCCATCAGTCCCTTTGTCTGTGTCAATAATATTTTTTAGAACCATATATTTATACTACTCATGTGATAACTATACAAATTAAATATTATCAATTTTAATGATATGTAATATTCATTTTAATATAATTGGATAAAATAAAACATAATAATTTCATGTGTTTTCTATATCCAAAAAATCAAATGGTGGATTTTATTTATAATAGTTTGGCTCGTTGCAACATTTACCAATTTAGAAATTTCTCCCCTTAAATATACGTTTTCCCACACTAAAAAATATGAGGTTAATAATTTTTCATGATTTATTATAGTTCTAACATTGAATATTAAAACTAGTCAATTTTTCAAAATATGTTGACAAGTGGCATTGTATTATCTAATAAATCTGTTTCACAACAATCCAAAATCATAATTATTTTCTCCACATAAGAGAGGTAATTATCCCATGGTACCACCGATGGATTGAGTACATGTGAGGGGTTTGGTATGTAATCAGATAAGAGGGAAACATGGTATAAATTATGTACTTGATATAGGTTCGGTAGGAGTGATAGTTGGTAGTCCGTTTCTCCAACATGATCAATGATATCAAAAGGGTTGGTGTACCTTGGACTAATCATTCCCTTCATCCAATTTCCATCATTCTCTTCCATGGGGATATACGGAGAAATACCATGTCTCAAACATAGATATCTAGGCTACATAGAAGATTGTTAGTATTGCACATTAGTTGACTCTAAACATCTTTCATGTTCCACTGGATGGTCCCATTCTTCCCCACCATTTTCTTTGACCATTTCTAGACATTTAAGTTTTCGTTCCCCATCCTCATCAAAACCTGTCATTTTTCTACACCTCTTCAAATAAAGGGATTCATAATGGGCCACATGGATGGTCCAATGGAAACTGCAGTTTTCCGAAAACTCCACCAAATATTGTTGTTGGTCCCAACAGCCTATGAAGTCCATTTAAAATCCTCTAAACTTGTCTTAAAGTGTGAAGATTTTCTTCTCAGATTGACCATAAATTTGAGGGTGATAAAAAATTAGGGAATTCAGCCCAGTGTTTAGAGCATACTCAAGAAATTTACAAAACATAGAGTTAATCTCGGATCCTAATCAGATATAAATGATAGTGGAACTCCATGTATCCTTACCACATCTCTAATTTATATCAGTGCTAGTTGATATAGTGAGAAAAAATACTAAATTACATTGAACTATGTCGTATTTCTATGATTATCCATAAAAACCCAGATAGCATTGTTTCCATTGGATGACTTTGAAAGTCTACTGATATTTCCTATGGTTATGTTTTCTAATTCCCACGTTGGTATCATTAATGGTTTCATCATCCCCTTATACTTCTACCATATAGCCTTTACTTGATGAAAAACTATTCAATTTGATGTATATTCAAATATCACATTCATCATGTTATACCAACAATAGTGATCTCAGAAATCTCGGAACATCTTTTGTTTCCTAGGTTAATAATGAATGTTAAACTATGTGCAGCATAAAAAATTTCATTATTTTACTCAGGATTTGATAGAACACATATTAATCAACCAAATATCACAATTCTTTCTCCATTAACATTCGACTCCAATGATTTGCCTTTTTGGAGACTTTCAATTTTTTTAATTCATGCGTCATCATTTTGAGGATCCACTAACCATTACAAAAGAGATAGGTGATGAAACATTTTTGAACGAATTTATGATGTTCCTTTCTTTATAATTCCCATGTTCACCTATGTTATTTCTAAGAAGATCAGATCATTCTCAATTATAATCAATGATAAAATTGATGGGTCCTTTCTACTTAGAGCATCCACCACCTTTTTCTCTTTCCCAAGATGGTAGTGGATTGATAAGTTGTAATCCATAGTGATCTCAAAACATTTTCATTGATTCATATTCATTTATTTCTATGTGAATATATATTTCAGACTTTTTTAATCATTATATATTTCATATATTTACCCAAAGAGAAAGTTCAACCATATTTTTAACATAAATATCACAATTTATAACTTCATATCATGCATGATATAGTTTTTCTCATGAATTTTAAACATCTTTTAGGAATAGGTAATGAGTTTGTTATATTTCATCAACACACATCCCAATACCTTCTTTGAATCATCTCTGAAAATCCTGATATATTACCCACTTGTGGGAACTCTTAGCATAAGGGAAGTAAAAAATATCATTTTAAACTCCACGAATATTTCTTCACATTCATTAGTCTTAAAAAAATTAACTCTCTTCTATGTTATACAGTTACGAGGGTTTGAAAAACATGATAAATTTCTCACAAATTAGTGATAATATCCTGATAACTAAAGGAATATGGGGATATCTGTCACAGATGACGGCCTCATCCATCCCTCAATATCCTTTATCATTAAATCATCCACAAACACCCCATTTCTTGTGATGATATTCCCTAATAATTAGATATATTTCAACCAAATATCAGACATTCCATACTTATAATAGATATTCTCCTTTCACAAGTTCTTAAGAATAGGTATTAGATTTTCCTCATGCTCCTCCTTGGTGTTGGAGTATATTATAATATCATCTATAAAGAATACAACAAATTTTCCGATGTAATTTTTAAAGAATCTATTACTCATGTCAATACTGATTTCTAGAGCACTAGTTGTTCCTAATGAAATCCTAATGAAATCTTAGTGCTCATACCTTGTACGAAAACCAGTCTTGGGGAAATCCTCTTTCTTTACACTTTCATGGTGATAACTCGAGCGTATACAAATCTTGGAGAAGTATTGTGATCATAATAATTAATTGAACACATCAAAAATTAATGGAATATGATACATTTTCTTTATTGTGATTTGGTTTTGATCATAATAGTAAATGAAAAGTCACATTGACCCATCATTATTATTAATAAAGAGGACTGGTGCACCCCATGGCCAAGCACTTGGGAATATAAACCCCAAACCAAGATTCTACTATAGTTGATTCGTTAGATCCTCATGTTCCACAATAGCCATTATGTATGGATCCTTGGATATATTAAATTAACTAGGTACAATTTTGGTATAAAAAATTGACCTCTCACCTAGGAGGAAGACTAGAAAATTTCATAAGAAAATCATTATTTTATTCTCTCACAATATGAATATATTCAGGGATGATACTTTCCTTAGATTAAATTACTTGAGCTAGATATGATTACTCATAGGGAAGTAACAAACATGCTTGATATGGGGGTTCTAAAAAAGATTCATTCTTCTCCTTTCACTTGTATAGAATCGGTGGTTGATTCTCTATTTGTAGTGTCATTTTCTACTAATGGAAATTGATGGTGGGTCTATATAGGGAAAGGAAATCCATGCCCATAATTTCATACACTTATGATAAAGTAATTGTAATAAGGTTTTATGGGAATGTCAATCAAACAATTGAGACACAAGAGGAGTTATAGACATGGGAAGAAATAATTAACCCATTTTGTATTTTCACCAATATATCTAATTCCATTAATTGTAGTAGTTTTTTAATAGATATACTATACTTTTAGGATATAAAAGAATGTATAAAACTATAGAAAATAATTATATCAATCAATTTTGTATTCTGGTTCTACTTTATCTGATATATTCATGGGGATGAGTATTTTAAAAAATTATACATATAATGGGAAATCCAATGAAAATAATGGAAAAAAGTAAAAATTATATTTATATCACTAACTTTTGAGTTTCTAAAAGTCAACCTATGTTATCCATGATCTATCTCGAAACGTATATTTTAAAGGGATTTTTATTATTCCCTTGATTATGGTTTGTAATGATCTTATGAATTTACGAATGAATATCCCTCGGGAGTGTAAACCAATGTGATTAGTAAGGAATGTTTTTGTGTACGAGGTTTCCCAAAGTCAAGGACATAACACCTTTTCATATTTTTTACTCCTAGGTACATTTGTGTGAGAAGAAGATCCACTTATACTATTCATACATGTATGTATTTCCTTGATAAACCACTTGCAGACAGTTCTTTACTGACTCAATTTCCTTGTTATTAAAAAATTTCACTAGACATGAAGCTTCTCTATAGGTTGAAAATATTTTTCTTTCTACAGTGGTGGAACACCTGAATGAGATATGGAACGTTAGAAATGATCTCATTTACAATAATCACTCTCTCAATATTAATGTAGGGAAATCTCGGTTTCTTTTTTTGAATCATAAAGCTGCCTTAATTCAAAAATATTGTTGCAACAATTCGGTTGGTGACTTTGAGATCCTTTATCATCTCCGTGTTCCTGACATCCACCAAAAATCCCAAACGCTCTTTTGAAGTGCTCTGGCAATCACCAATGCCAGGATGGATCAATGTGAACATTGGTGGCGCTTCCAAAGGCAACCCAGTCCCTGCCAGTTGTGGTGCTATCTTCAGAGACTCAGCAGGCCAGTGTCAGGGATGCTTCTATGTTGGATGAGTTCACTCTTAATCTCTGCAGGCAGAAATGCTGGAGGGTCATTCATGATGTTGAATTTGTGCTTCAAAGAGGTTGGAGAAAGTTGTGGATTGAAAGTGATTCAACCACTATCATTCATGCCATCTTGAATGGAAACATCCATCTGAACTGGACACACACCACTCGTCGGATGAATTGTCTGAACTTTCTCTATGGGATCGATTATATAGCTACTCATGCCTACCGTGAAGCGAATATCATTGCTGATGCTCTTTCCAACAAAGGAGTTCATCAATGCATGACTTGGATGGACTTTATTCCTTCTGATTTACTATATATTTTTGATAGCGATTATAAAAAAATCACATCCTTTCGCCTCCTGTAATCATTTTTTTATCAATAAATTGTGCTTTGGTCTTTGACCAAAGCATTACCTTTTAAAAAACGCTATTAGGTGCACCCTTTATAATGATTTCATTTTCATTCTTAAGTGTTCCACATAGATCATACAACATGGATTCATTAAATTGGTATGGTATTCACTACACAATGATTATGGGATTGAAAATCGCGGTGCAATTTTTGAAACCTAACAATTTCATATAGAAATTCATAAAATGGGTTGATGAGAGAGAAAGGGGTATCGCATAATTTATACATGAAATGAATAGTAAGTGGAAATTTTACGGAAATTCCTCAACAAATGTAATTTGTAATAGAAGGAATATCATAAACAACGAGTCTTGATGTAAGAGGAGAAAACAAAAGATCCCTTACGAAATTTCAGCAAGCTAACGGGTGTACATAAATGATCATATGACATTATTGAGAGTGAAACAAGCTCTAATAATTTATAAATAAAATTTATAGTAAGGTAATCATGTAAAATCATTTTTCTTACTTATGAAAATGCAATTTAAAAAGTATAATTTAATAGAAGAGATCAAATGGAAATGAGAAGAGATTAATAACTTAAATGGATATGTGACTCCAAAGGAATGTGAGAGGCTTATTGGGAACTTGGGGTGAACTTGGGGGGGATCTAGGGATTCGAGAGGAGAGTTTATATTAGATTCGATGAGTTTTACTAAATTGAAATGGGATCATGCGTGGGTTTATATTGGAAATGAAATAAATTGAATTATAATTTTAGTTTTTGGACACTTCATAATAAAACATTCTAAAGCACAGACCATCCCATAGTTTCTGGAAAAGTGGATTGTTTTCCATTATTTTATAATGTAATGGGATGAAATGATTAAAATATTTCCCTTTCTTTTGAGGAGGTGATTAACATTCTTAAACAAATGAATTTAAAATCATAAACTATATTATATGTATTGGTGGATTCCTAATGGATTTAAAAATGTGATGAATTAATATTTAAACCAGATTAAGTTAAATATAAAATTTATATTATTCTGAATATAAATTTTAATGTATTTATTACATCATTATTGGGACATTAGGATGTCATAAAAAACCTATATAATTATTAGATATTTTAATTTTACCAAACAATTTTATGGTCTCAAAAAATTATGAAAAATTCATCATTGGATTTTTTTTATGTCGTAACTCAAAAAATGATATTCATTTTTCTAAATATCCGAATTTTAATATTTAAAATAAAAACAGACATTTATTGAAAATGACATGTTTTTTGATAATAATAGTTTTTGAACCCTAATAAAATTAAAATTGACTTCAAAAAAATTATATGATAATTTATAATTAATAAAATAATTTTTTTAAAAATACTTTTTAAAAAATAGTTTTTATTTCAAAAATCCATTAATTTATCATAATAGATTTTTTAATTGAATTTCAATATCAACCAAAAATACAATTTGTGCATTAAAAATCATTTACAATTTAAAAATAATATAATGAATGTATGTTCATTATTATTTAAACAATGATTTAGATATCTTTATTTCTAGGGTCTTGATTTATATCCCATTGTTAAATCAGCATAATCCTTATGAGTATGGTGTGTGATGGTTCGTCTTTCATGGTGTCGGTCGGTGAACATGCTTTCATCCATGATATCGATGAGCTTGAACATCCCCCATTAATGGTTTTTTTCATGATTAATTTGTTGTATCTAGGATTTCACTTGGTCAAGGGAAAATCCAATAAATGATATCTCTATCAAAATCTAGGAATAATGGGCTCCATAGGGTTTAATCCTTCTAGATGAGGCCATCACTTCCTTTGTCTATGTCGAAAGAAATTTTTAAAACCCTATATTCTTACTAGTTATGTGATCTGTATTTAATGGCAACATTTCCAATGTTAATGATACTTAATGGTAATTTAAATCCAATTGGATAAAATAAAACATAATAAGTCCATGTGTTTTCATATCCATTAAATCAAAATTGGAAATTTATTCATAATGGTATGTGTCAATAAAATCAAGATCATTGGATAATGGTAAAGAGAAATGATATAAAAAATAATTAATTACGTCTCAGGGATATAGGGAAATATTCAAACCAATGATAATTCCCAACTTGTAATTGGTAAAATATTCATCATAAAACTTCTAAACTATGGGAAAAAGGAAAACCTCACATGTAACAGACCAACCTTTGTCAGCCATTAATTTCACCCAAATTGTCACCAGTAAGCGTCGATCTTGTTCTCAATTACCATAGGATGGTTAAAAGCACCATGGTATCATACAAAGAAACATGAGAACAATTTCACCCACAACAGAGATATGATAAGATATATCTAATTTTAGTATCATAGATGATATTTAAATTTCATCACATATCAAAACAACCATACTATAATGCTAATATCAAACTACTTGGTGAAAAGGTTGAGACAAAAAAACTGAATGAATATCAACATGGAACTGAAAGAAACCCATGGGTCCATCTTCAGGTGATCATATGTCCCCACATACATATCCTTCCATTAAGACAACACGATCTTGGAGAGTAATCCTATAAATATACCTCTTCACATAACATGTATCCTACAAAAACAATGATATAAAAACCTAATGGAAAAATTAGGGTGTGATAACTAATGCATATCATAATAACACCCATTAATATATCCAATTTATATCCACCTCCATCTGTTAGTTATTGTATGGAATAGATTTCAAAACATTCCAATATAATATATTTCCTATATAAAATCATTTGTTGTGTTTCATTTAAAAAATGTTCCATATTCAAAAAATCATAAGAATGTGACAAATTAACAATGAATAATAATAAAAGGTAATAAAGAAGTTTTCAATCATTAGTAAATAATTAGGGAAGGAATGTGAAATATACCCATCTATGTAATGTATCCAAAAAACCAAGTGAAAAAATCCAAAAAATAAAGGAGTACACAACTCATAAATAATTGAACCATAGGTCTATATAAGGTAATCTGAATATTCTTAACCGTTTTTCCCAAGTGAAGGATACCCACTAGCCTCGTGAAATCATGAGATTCTACCCATGTTATTACTTACTCCACTACGCCTTACATATATCTAATTTCACCCATACCCAAAGTATTGTTTATTGTGTATTATATCATCATTTCATTCTCAAAAAATATATATTTCATTAAATTTTTCATGGGAAAATACATTTCATTTATATTCATGAAAAAACTAATCAAATAAAATTATTCTTCTAGGTAATTCATTATCCACTTCATGTTGATCAAAAATGTTTTCAACAAAAACACACTTATAAAAACACTTCCATAACTATAAAAGATAAATACCCCCTATCACAAATTTAAAATCATAAATTTTATTAATAAATACAAAATCGTATCATAATAATTAATATAATTCTATGGGTTAAAACAGAAGATCGAGACACCCACTAAAAGGGTAAAGAAACCTCATTACCTCCCAGTCCTGTGAATGGTGAGGAAGAAATCAGATATTGTAGATACAAGATTTGTTGGAAACAACATCAATTATCAATGATAATGATATATCCAATGATATATTGATATAATAAATCAATTTCATAGAGAATAAGAGTATAAAATATATTTCAATAGATCTAACTCACCAAATTTAAATCATCATATATCCAATAATTCAATTTGTACAAATATCTACAAATGAGAATATGGAGAGGGAAAAAATAATCCATAAAAAGACTCCAGATAAAATAAACAAAAAATTAGTATTGAGAGGGTGAAAAAGTTATTGATTTAATAAGAAAAATGTTTCACTATGAATCACATAGTTCTTTGTCACAGTGTACTCCAAAATAGCAAGGACCACGATGTAAGGGAGATGACCATACTAGAGTGGATCCTAGTCAAAAGTGCATCCAGAATCAACACACAATCAATGATGATAACCTATTATATATGGTAATATTCTATAATATAGTGGTTGTAACAACACTATAACCTATAATCCCTCATAGGGACACTACACCTCAGTAACCACTGCATAGTGTAGTGACCCAAATAGTGGAAGAACCTCATGGACTCCACCCTCTAGCCTCCACACCATAACCAATTCTCAATATCAAATAAATTCTAAAACATTCTTCTACCACCCTATGAACAACATGATATTAAACAGAATAAAAAAAGAGGCTCCAAACCTAATTCCTAAAAACGGTGTGCGAAAATTCTCCCCACTATAAAACATCCAATCCCCATAAAAGTGCTGGTCTCACATTGTGTGTTTTTTATTTATTATGAGTGGTGATTATAAATGAATAATTATTATTCATTAATGTAAATATATTTAAGATTCAATGTTAGAAAATGATGTGAATAAGAATCATTGTGATTGTTATATAATGATTATGAAAGGAATTTGTTTTATGAATTGAGATGATATAGATACTATGTATTATGGAGATTCTTTATTAAAAAAATTAAAAAAAAGGATTTAATATTTTATGTTCCATCGATATTGTCTTAGTTTCTATTTGATGAAATATTTTTCATAAGGTTAATCTATGGATTTTTGGATTAAGATAATCAGTTGATTCTAATTAATGTGTTTCATAATGAAGTCATTGTCATGATTGGATTATCGTTAATCATGATTTTTATAAAGATGGAAGAAGTTTTTAGTGATGGGAGTGTTGAAGATTCTTTTGTTTGAATCACTTTCTCCACAAAGGAAAAAGATTCTAGTGGAAATTCAAATGTTATAAAAACGTCTAAAGGTAAATTTAATGGTTTATTAATGTTTTAAAGAGAGAAAATTTTACTTGGGATAAAGGAGGGCCAAGCCAAGAATACCACACCCATTGTGGATATTGAATCCCTAGCCTCAAACACGTATTATTGAACATGTTTTAACATAAAAATACAATTACATTAACTAAAAGATCATTATTCCTAGTCCCTTTGAAATAATATGTTCATAATTCAACATATCCAGATAAAAACATTATTTATTTTATTCTCTATTATGGTCTCCTAAATCCTTTAATGATCCTAAAACTACATGGGATAACATGGGGAATAAATAAAAAAGGATTGAGATAAAAATCCAATGATGTAATAAATTTAAAAAAGAGAAATAACATGTCATTCAAATATATATCATTATATCATTAAAGACAATAAAAATATTAATTTCATTGTATCATAACATAAATTAAATGGTAACATACAATCATGGTAACTAATATCCCTACGGTTGTTGTTAATTCTCGTTAGGTTACAGAATTTTTAAATTTATTTCAAGAATAAAACAAATCATTCATCAATAGGATAGTATTAGAAGTGCAGGTCTGAGGTCAAACTCAATGAGATAGGGTTAGAGAAAATATTAATTAAATAAAGTAAACTTATACAAATTTTGGTTTGAATAAAATAAATATATCTACTAAGAAAAGGAATTATAGATTAATGGGGTAAGAGAAAATATCCAAAAGGGTACTAAGGTACAATAAATGTGGTTCATGGGGTAAAAATGTACAATATAATTAAATTAAAATTATGATTTTTTTGTAATAAGGTTCAAACGAGTTCAACGGTCATGATAATCACACACCTTCCTAGGCTCTCCATTTTCCATGGTCAGGTATATCAAATTGTAACGAATTGTTAACTAGAATCCTTATTTAATCATATGTAAGATATAAACCCAACGGCCATAGAGAAAATATGACCCCTAGATTTGACATTAAAGAAAAACATCCAATCTAATTACGAAATATTCATGCTCAAATAAAGAATAGAATTAAACCCATTCCCTAACCCCACTCATAGTGTCCATGAATGAATAAGAAGGAAAGAGATATAAGTGAATAATAAATATAAAATCCCAACATTAACTACATTAAAATATAAAATACCTCATAAATTCAATTTCCCTTCATCATGCACACCCCCACACAATGAAATCACATGCTCGTACTAACGATGAGTGGGTGTATAAAAATAAATAAATAATGATCCTATATGAAAGTGGACGATATTGGTGTGCCATCAACAGGTAGTGGATCATTTCCAATAATTGTATAGAAGTTTATTCCAAATGGTTTGGCCGACTTCTCTATTTATAATCAATGAATGGTTTCTACCGGCAGAAGTAGCAAAATGTATTGTGAGTACACGTCGTGTAATCTCAATACATGTTGCCATGGTGTCTATGTGAATCTTGTGCATAACATATTCATTAATTTGGAATGTTGACTACATTCATGATGTGTAATCAATACTCATTACTTATATCCTTTGAATCTTAAAATCCCACAAATTTCAAAAAAAATATCCTTGAAAATAAAGTCTCGGAAAATTCAATTACATGTAACGTAGGTACATGATGTGTACGGGTCTTTCACAACATGTATACATATCACGACATGTCCTAGAAGCATAACTTCTTCTAGAAAATGTTACAATATTCACTATAATTACACGATGATTACTCATTTCTACTTTGGGTTTTCATCGTCAATCTTCCTAAAAAATCTTCTATTGTGCTGCTTCGCTTCGCTCCTAGCATGAAGTGCCTTTTAAGCCCAAATTTACTCCTCCTCTCATTATTTTTTCAAGTATCTATTATTTCCTTTCAAGATTTATGAAACACCTCAAATCAATCTAATAATGGAAATATTATTCATTTAAATAGATAAATCAATATATTAAAATGTTAAAAAATATCTACATGAAATGAACTTATGGATGACCTATAAAACATGGGAGAATAAAAAATTAGACGTAAACATGATTCAAGTGTAACTATCGTGACCTTTTACAAATATACATATTATTATATTATTTACACATATACATCCATAAATTTCAAACTAAATAACATGAGGCTGGATGTATTTTCAATACTAGAACCATAATACATAGAAGGAAACATAAACATGAAATAAATATTTTTTCATAACCGATGTGATTTAATAAATCCATTTGATCTTCTAAATCTTCTTATGATAATATAGGGAAAACATTTTAGAAATGGCTGATATAATAATCTTGGTATGAGATTAATCATTCTAATAATTCATAATAGGTGAGTCAAATTTATAACATGATATCATAAAAGAGAAGTAACCTAAGTAATTAATAGATGTATCACATAAATAGTATGGTATTAATTGATTATGTAATCATATGTAATTAGAAATAATAAAAAACAACTAAACATATTATAGGGATGATTTACATGTCAAAATTACATGGGGGAAAGAGTCCCATACTAGATTAGGTCCACCCCTTAATCCCATACATGATGTCTCATGAGACAGAAAATAACCCAATGCATTGGAGGGCTATGTAATTCTGGTACCACTGATAAAATTCATTTCATGTACATTAATACATTTTCCACATATGTGTTTAATTTATATGGTATAAACATAATAATTAACCACGGAAATAAATGGTTCTAATAATATTGTCTGATTACATAATGAAAATAGGTTTATTAAAAAAGAAACTTGTGAAATTATCAAAAGGAATATGTAAACCCATTAATGCAATAAAGTGTGAGAAATGAATATTTTTAAGAGATATGCATATAGTATTTAGAATCATTTCATATCATTAAATTATTTTTCATTGAGGAATATTAATACCGTAAAAATATCTTTAAGAAAATCTTCATGAAAATTCCCTTTTGACATTAAAAATAAATTTTAAAAAACTAAATTTTTTTAAAAATTTTGGAATAAATGTATCATTGTAATTAAACCTTTAATGATTGAAGTTAATCATCCAATAAATTATTTTTTAGGAAGGTTGATAACATTATCTTTTTTATAATACATTAAAATCAATTATTTATTTCACATTTTTGTAATAAATGAAAAAATTGCATTATTTGAAAAATGATGGGAAGATTAATTTATATTTATTTAATACTCAATTATTATTAAAAATTAATTTAAAAAACCATAAGCTAAAATGAAATCATATTACGGACAATTAAAATAAATGATGGGCATAGAAGAGAAATGGGTTTTAACTGAAGATAGAAATGAAATCGGGTTTCATTAAAAAAAATATTCTAAATATTATTAAGTAATAAATATGGGAAATGGTACTTTTATTTCAATTGTTGATGAAGAAATAGTTTATAATAAAATGGAACTATTTTATTGGAGAATGGTAAAAAACTTATCAAAATGGAAATTCATGGATAAACAATCCTAAATAAAATGATATTGAAGCATAAACCCATATTTCATTCGATAAATTTGAATTAAAAACAATGTGAATGAAGTAAATGAATCTTAATATTAAATATTATTAATTATAAAGGATTTATGATACAATATGTTAAGGTGATGTAAATACACACTGTAAAATAAAATAAGTATAGAAAATAACATTTGTATCAATGATGGATGTTTTGAGATAACACCCTTACCTCATGCCTGAATCCTCACATGCGTCTCTTATCATCCCAACTAATAAAATTATGTTAATTATTTACATTCAAAATAAGAAAAATCATTTTTTATTATTTTTCATTATTTTTTACCATGTAATATTCAATTCCATGGAAAAAGAATTTCATGATAGATATTTTAATGATAAATGATACATATGACCAAAATCACATTTGTAAGTTGACTATTGTTAAAGATATGATGTCCCAGTCCTAGGTTCCACTCAATGTTGTCTCGATCCCAGTTGTACACAAGGCCTTAAGTATACATCCCCCTACACTAGAGTATTTTAACAAGAAGTGAGAGCTTTTTGTATGACCATTGGGAGACAATTCCCTAATTGCTGGAGTTTAGAACAACAGATAATATATAATAGATTAATTGTTGAAGCCATAGTAAATAGATAACATAAATTAAATAGACACCATGAAAACTAGATTAGTAATCCAGCTTTAATAAATTTCCATATTATAACTAGATTAGTAATCCATGATAATATAAGTAGACATAAACATTCATGAAATAAAAATAAACTAATAACTGAACGTTTAATCATATATAAAATATTATGACAATGTTTGTAATATATTTATAAATATAGTTATAAATATTAGGGGGAAATACATTTTATACTACGTAATCAAATGGTATCCCAATACTATCTATAATCACAGGAATATACTTAGTTATCCTTTAACAAGCGTTATCCCAATGAATGAATGTAAGATTATGTATCTGAAGTGAGAGGCTTCCCCTTATCAACAACTACATACATGTAATGTTATAGGATACAATTAGTGTCCCATAAAATGTGGGAAAAAAATATAGAATTCCACCATGAATGGTATCATTAAAAATCTAGTCTATGAAATATAAACAAAAATAGTTTGAAGGTATGTAGAAATGTGACATAATAATGAAATATAGTTACCCAAATACGAGCTTTGGCCTCAACATATGTTTCAACATCTAATAATTTAATTATTTTTGAGCAATTTTATATTAATTTGCCACAAGAGATATAAAAACACTGACAAATTAACATGATAATAAAAATTAAGGATCAAAGATATAATAACCCATCATATAATAATAATAATAATAACATAGTATCTAATGTGATAACCACTATATCCTTAATGATGATAATAATAAAAGATTATCCAAGGTAGTAACCAAGGAATCCTAGACCTAAGGGATTAAAAAATCATTGATAACCTGTATCCAACCTATAAGAATTCAGATTGTAATCCAACTAGAATGTCTCATTGTATTCTACTATAATGAATTCTAATAAATTACAAGGATCTGAACCAAGATAAAACATTTTATGCCTGACTGTGCCCAATTGGGTGTATCCATGGAACCATGTGAAATGATGTTTTAGGATCCATTCCTTACTATGTCTCAAGAATAAATAGGATAGTAAAAAATTTATTACATTCAATCCATATCAAATTATTTGGATCCCACCATTACCTTTCATATGAATTTTATGGGGGCTACGGATGTGAAATTATATGAAATTCATTTATAATTAACTAGGCCATGTAATATCATATTGTATAGTTAAAATTAAAATTTCAATGATTAATTTATTTATTTGAAACCAAATCCTTATATGGATCAATTGGTACTGTATTTCAATTTAAATTAAATATTTAGTAATATAATTAAAAATTTACTTTATGCAGGTCACGTCATTGAAAACTTAGACTGTGGTGTATAGTCATATAAAACCACTAAATGAATAACATAAGTAAAACTCAAACTCGAGGTTATCAACATTTAAGAAATAACCTAAACGGTGATGAAAAATTATATACAAGGCTCTAGAATATGATCATAGTGATATTAAGAAAAGAATATAAATTTAATGAAAAATATTTGTTGATATCAACATGCACGCAATGTTGTTAGTTTATAAAATGTTGAGAATTTATGGATGAGTCATATACCACCAACCATAATCCTATAGCACTATTCTCATCTAGAATCATCCTTTAGTCTTTCTCAATCAAAATAAAGATTATGAATTGATCAACCCCTTGAAAATATGGAACATGAGTGTACGTAAAAATATTATCATCAAGAAGAAGAAAAATGAAAAGGATAGATAAATGACTAAATAAATTACCCTGCCAAATCAAATGAGACCAATAGAGCATCAAATAAATACCAGATAATGGAATAGGATAATAATAGTAGAAATGTTTTTTGGAAGCTCAAATGGGAGATAAGAGAATTTTCTATTTTTTGGAATGAGTAAAGGAAGAAATTTGTGTTAATAATATCATTAATGTAATTTTAGTAATTTAAACCAATATTTTTAGGGGAACTCGATTTGGCCACATAGTTGAAAAAACTGTGTGCCAATTATTTGTGTGACACTACTTCAAGGAGGACCTTCCATGGTTATACCACACAGTCTGAGAAACAATGTTCCAACCATGTTGTCTAATATGATAAATACTACATAGGATCACGCAATGGTGAGAGACCCTAGGTTCATGGGGTTGGAAATATAAGAACACCTAAAACTCCTACGATATTTTCCAAATGGTTAGGGGAAACCATTATTGATGGGTCACATGGTTTCCACTAACCATGTGGCATAATGGTTTCTTCTACTGGATAGGGATCCCGGATTGGATAATGCATCATATATCCAAAAAAACATGCTTAATATAATTAAGAATACATTGAATGTACAAAATATATAATTATAAAAAGGACTAAATTCATACCTAAGTGAAAAGAAGGTTGATATAGTCTTCCCCCTTAAAGGAAATCACCCCCATGATCAACTTCCAAAGGTGAAAGAACACTATTTGAGAACAACTCCAACCACTGAGCACATACAAAGGCCTCACACTAAAAAGTCTCTACCAATAAATGGATATGATATCCTAACACCCATAATAAATGGATATCATGGCCTTGAAAATTATTTTTGTTCTAGTCAACTATACCTATCAGATACTCCTCAAATCTAGCATCAACAACATGCTCAACAACCATGGGATGAAAAGTATGATATGATTTTGCATGGTATGGGGGAAGTAATAAAATAGGGAAGACATCATGCACAGAATTGTAAAAATTAGGTAGTGCAATATAATAGGCTACTTGAATGACTCTCTAACTAATATTAAACAACCCAACATAATGAGGTGAAATCTTCCCTTTCCTATATATCAATCTATGACAATGACTGGATGTTACCCACAAGAAAAAATGATATCTGACTTCGAATAATAGTGGTCATCTATGGAGATCGAAATAAGATTTATATATATAATAATAATTAGATATACAATTTTTGGTCACCTAATCATGATTCCAAATCTATTATACGAGACAAGGAACAATTAGCACATCGAATCCTACATCTAACCAACATAGTGGTAAATGACACTAACAACCATATAATGCCTCAAAAGAATCCATTCGAACCATCACATGGAATATATTATTATAGGAAAAAATGATGATATGGATATGATTCTCCCAGGAACCATTGAAAAAAATGATGCATTACTGAATCTTGTCCTCTAACACCTATATCATCCATTCTATCTTTCAAACTGATTGTGTGTGAAAATATGTGATTCGAAGAACCTGTGCACCCATTTCTCTCTTTATTACCTTCAAGAATAGTTTTGGGAAATGATAATCCATAACTGAAATGATAGTAAAAGGGATATGATGTAGTCATATAATCACATGAACAAACGTCTTCCTATATCATCAACTGAGAATGTCTCACATTTAGGAAGAAAATGGGCTAGTTTCAGTAGTTAATCTACAACAACTCAAACTATGTTTCTATCTTAAGGAATCATCGGTAAAATGACTAAATAATCCCTAGAAACGTCATCCCATTTCCATTATGGAAAAAACAATGGCAGTAACATGATTAATGGTCCTATGAGCTCTACCTCCACTGGGTGATTGGCACAACACATAGTGATTAATCAAACAATCAGATGCTTCATCTAATTCCACCAATACAAGAGTCACATATCTTGATATCTCTTGGAGATTTGTGGATAAAATTACCATTTAAATGTTTAATACTCATGAATTAGTTCTACTATCATATCTATAAGAACTCATATATTCCCATGTATATAGATGATGTCATCTTTATCTACAATTGAATATAGAGGTGGGTCATCTCCTAAAACACTCTCTCAGTGAACCAAGACCCCGTGATCTGAAACATTCATAATACTTACCATATTTAGGAGCGAAGAGGAAACTTCCATGTATAATAAATAATACAACATGTTACCCTAATGAAACATTATATTCCTATTAGAAAAAAGACATCCTTTTCCATTTAGCATAGGCTACTTGTACGACATGTGATTATGTTTGATTACTCAATGCATCTGCTACCTAACTTCCATTTCCAGTTGTATATGCAAGCTCAAAACTGGAGGACTGATGATATTTACCTCATATTCACAATATGATATTCATGTCACACTTGGAAAAGATACATGTGAGATTCATGTGGTCTGTATACACCATAATGATCTCACCCATTAGATATTGTTTCTAGTAGGGTAATTAATATACTACTTCCTCTAGCTCAAGATCATAGGCTTTGTAGTTTCTCTATTGAGGCATCAACATTAGAGATATGTGCACAATGACTACGTGTTCTGACATCAGTACTACACACATGACAATGTATGATACATAACAAACCATGATATAGCCTATTGTAGGCTCTCCCAGAATCTGAATATGTGTCAAAACAGGCCTTTCATTCATCTCATGATAGGAAATTTTCCACGCTTCTGACCATCAGAACATAACAGCCTTCCCTATAAGACCATTTACAGTTAAATGAAGGATTGAATTATCTTTTGAGAAGTGCTTATAATGTCCTGCCATACCAAAAGAATATGTATATAAAACATGTTCTTGGGGTGCTTATAAGAAATCACAATGCTCCTCTTCTATATGTCAACATATAATCCTAATTGTTTGATACTATTAACCAGTAAGTACTCATTTTTATTCTTTAAGTGGCATAAAGAAATCTTATCATAAATTTAGTGCTCTCTTAGTTTACATTGAACAATATCAGGTTGTCTAACATGATCCCTATTAGTGTGAGAATAAACTAATATGTCATCCAAAAATACAACAGCAAATGAATAAATATAGTGGTGGAAAACCCTATTCATCAATGTAATGAAAATGTAAATAATGTTCATATTATCAAATTTTATAAAGATATACTCATACATACAATACCTTCTATAAAAATATGTTTGAGGTCTGTATGAGGGTCTAGATCATACATGATGATAACTCGATCTCAATTTGATATTTGAGAATACCCAATCTCCTTAGAGCAGGTAAAAACACCATCTAACAAAGGTAGTAGTTACCTGTTATTAACTATAAGATGGTTCAACTATATATCCATGAATAAACAAATGGTCACATCCCCCTTCATGGTGAATTTCATAGGTGAACTCTATGAAAAAGTGTCGGGTTGGGTAAAACCTTTAGCTTATAAATCATCCTTCTATCTCATGAGCTCTGAGATATCAGTAGGATATATCCTATGTGGGGGAATGGACACTGGTGTAGCACATTGAACAATACCAATCATGAACTCTACCTCTGTACAAGGTGGTAATCCAAAAAAATCATCAGAAAAAATTTACTTGAAATAATCTAATACGGGTGGAAAATAAAAATGAGGAAAACCTAGATCCTCTATAAAAAGACTAGAAATCGGGAACTCACACCAACTAGAAAATGATTCTATGGTCTAACTATAATGGACATGACATTCCACTCACCATTTTGTAGATAACTGATTTCCTTTGGGGATTTAAATGACACCATATGATGTTATAATCACACAAACAAATTATAGTAAACAAACTAATAAACAATATTAATGACATCATAGTCCATCATCTAGGGAATGATGAGGTCCAACAGGAAGGGATAACTACTTTATTAAAGGAGGAAATCCTTTCATTAGTGTAAGACCAATTACTAGACTCCAAATAGTGTGTCCACTTTCATCACACCATAGTAATATAGAATTACCAATATGATTCATTCCACATTCAATAATGAGATAAATTTTTTTGAATCACATGTATTGAATAAATTAGATTCAATAGTGGAATCTATTCGAATAAAACATCATTCTATTGATGGTACTTAACTCTAATCCTTTGGGTTTGGAAGTAATTCATTCACCCGATCTAATCTATATCCCTATGCTACAAATTGACTACCCAAAATAGGTATGCTATTTTGAAAATTAAAATCTTATATCTGGATACCATGGACACAAAATCATCCTTGGATAGTCCAATCGGTTCTACTCCAAATCCCCAAAATATGCCAAATAAATGATATTTCCCCTGAAGGTGTAGTTGGTGTAGAACCTCTTCCACTTAAAGTAGTTGGAATGGTCCTATAAAATCACTAATGTTTCCCCATATGGTTATAGTAATTGTACTCTAGAGGTAATCTATCTCACCAAAGCCTCATATTACCTTTTATTGTAAACTGATTGTATATAATGAATCTTCCAATGTGGTTTATCTTATTTCCACTCCTACGGAGAGAAACCTCAATGGAAAACTTCAAACTTTTGGATGAACTAGTGCCCATCCTTGGCATTGAACCTCAATGAACGATATTTTCTTCTTCAATTGGTTTGTGTTTAGTAATAAGGGTTTGGTAAATTATCTAATAAAAGTTAGGTATTAAAATACATTCACCTAAGTACATGTGACATACCTGAGTCCATCATCAACGAATCTAGCTTTTAAAATCTCATCACCATCTTGAATAATTGAAAATCATTGATACTATGTAATGTGGGACAAATAATCCATAACCTACATATAACCCTACACTAGATTCATGAACTATATTGATTACTAATCTGTTATTATTTCGGGATCCATTTTATCAAAAAAGAATGTATGGATTTCATCCTAGAACATTCCAGGATGATGACTAGCTTTGGTAATAATATCCCTATTGTGCTTGGTATAATCCCAAAACATCAATGTAGAAATCGTAAACCTTCTCTCTTGTGGAATCTCTTAATACACTAAAATGGATGGAGATGTATTTATATAGGAATCAATATCATGTGTATCACCATCCCATTAAAATATGGGAGGATGATACTACTAACACTCCCGAGTCAGATCAACCATTATAGATATAGGACATCGATCACCCATTATAGATTGCATCATTTGTATAAAACCCTTAAGAAAATGATTTTCAATGCCATGATTTGGTATAAATGGTGGTTCCTCTAGTGGAACTCTGGGCAGTAAGACTACTGAGTCAGGCCCAACTATATCTGGATCATCGTCATCACCACCCTCATGGAATATTACATGAGAAAGTTGTGGTGGAATAAATTTAAATAATTCCTAGAACATATATCAAATCAATATTTCGTGAAAATAGAACCAGTAGTGGAAGAGGAATGTAAAAATAAGGTCTCACTACCTAAGGTACTAATGTAACTACACACATAAAAGGCTATGTCATTAATAAGTGTTTATGTTTAATTTACAGTTATTCCAACAGATGAAAGGTCATTTACACCATTTATTCATCATTTACACAAAGGCATTTCACTTAATAGTCATGATTTAAATTTAGTGTTTTGATTATGTTATAAACTTATATCATATTTTGGTTAAAATGGATCACTACTCCCCACCAATAAGGGCCTATACAACTTATCACTGAAATCAAAACCCATTTAATTTCTATTTAACTCTTTGTACATTTGGTCTCAAAATGAAATGAGTAATATATGATTACTTAGTTTGATAAATTACCCCTGCCAATCTATGAGGTCCAATATGCATGATGAAGTGAACCTGGAAATCAATCATTCGCAACTGTCAAGCAGCTTATGTAACCAAAGGTACACAATTGACATAAATAGAAACCAACCATTTAAGATTCCACCATCAACCTATACCAGGAATCAATATTTAGAATGATGCTGAAACGTTAAATAACCAATCCCAAAACCTCTAAAAATATTAGTAGAAAAAAAATATATATCAAGAAAGGATCACTGATCTATCACATGCAATAGAAAAAAATGTAATTGGTGAAATGGACATATAATGAATAACATATTTATGGCATGTGAGTTCTTGGTTCCTATAATGTTTCACATAACAATGATCCTTTTCCTCATCTGATTGGGGGAAAATAATAATGAAACCCTCAACCATGACAAAAATTACCATCACATATCATGTACTTCACCCGATGGTGAATTTTTATCTATTATATTAAGGGAAAATAGAAGAAATAATATATTATTTCAGGAATCATTGAATTTAAGCTAAATGAGAGTAATATACATCTATGTAAATCATATAACTAATATCCATAGTTTTCCTAATTTACCATTTTATTTTCTAAAAATATTAATAAAGAATAAAACCCATCAGATACCAAATTGTACCATCTGTATCCCATGATTCCACTCAATTGTGTTGTAATCCATGTTGTCAATAAGGCCTCCGGTATACCTCACAATACTCTAGAGGTTGTTGACATGGAATGAGGGACTATGGTGTATCTATAGGTAGAGGATACCCTGATAACTACTGTAAGTTACCATGTATAATAAATAATAGATAAATAGATGAAGCATATTTTAAAAAAAAAGAACTTTTAAAATAGACACTATTAGAGGTAAAATACTAACCATCCTTATTGGAAGGAGGCATAAAAATATAAGAAACAATAATAAAAAAATGATTGGAATATAAGGGATAAAAAAAGATAATGATAATGTTTTTTGAGTGTCTATAAAACATAGTTACTGGTGTAAATGCAAACAATAAATACAGGCTACACCAAACATTAATAAAGAATCCAAAAACAACCCAACATCGCAAGTTATAGCATGGTCATGTTATACTAATATCTATATTAATGCATTAAAGAATGATAAGATTTGTATTGTAGGATGATTCCCCTAGTCAACAACTACATAAATGTAATATTCCCTAGTACCCTCAGATGCCTGGATAGGTTGTGAAATAAATCTCAGTAGTTCATGAACAACATCAACTAGAAAAATTCATTCTATGAAATATAAAATGAAATACTGTCCATGAATATTTATAAATGAAAATCAGTACAGAAATGTAATTACCCAAATATTTAATTCAGCATAAGATGATGTATGAACATGTAATCATCTAATTATATGAGTTACATTTTATATAAATATCCCATGTGAGATTCAACATAAATATCCATGTAACATGATAATGATAATGAAGGATCCATGATATAATGAGGATTCCTATAATAATAATAATAATAATAACAACCACAACAACTGATCCATGTAAATAACCAAGGCTTCCTTAATTATGAAAATAATTAAAGAGGAACCATGGTAATATCCCAGGAAGCCTTGACCATAGGGGTCTAGCCAACTGAATGATAACCTGACAGTTGACTATAAGGGTTACTCATGTGATATAAGGGGAAACACCAAAGGAATTCCACTGTAACAGATTCTAGTCAAGTTCAGGGATCTAATACAAGGTAATATGGGAAGGTAATGACTGGTCCAAATGGGATGTATCTATGTCACCATGTGTCTGAATAAACATCACTGGATCCAAAATGTGTATCCAAGGCATCCGTATATCTAGAAGATAGTTAAGGGATCCTACAATGTCATTCCAAGAATCCACTAATAGACTGGGACCTTTTTTCAAGATGGATATCTCCCTTGTAAACATGGTCATTATATTAGAATGGATGCTGATGAGTGAAAAAGAAATTCCCATGGGAATCCATGGAAATCTCATGTCTTACCAATTCTTTAAATTATTAAAATTTCAATATGTAATTGGAACCTCATATATAATTAATTATTTAATTTAGGCTATCTAATTCTGATTCCTTTTTAATAAGTCAATTGGTTTATTTCATTACCTTCCATAATATGCGGCAAGGATAAATATGTATTATTACCATTTATTACATTAATTCCATATTAAATTATTTGGTTCACTCCTTTACATTCATAAGCATGAATATGAGGATTAAAGATGTTAATCCATATGAAATACATTTATAATTAACTAGGCCACGTGATATCAAATAAAATACAATCTTATTATCATTTAAATAATTTATTTACCAATATTAAGCACTTACCTTAGAAGAATCAAGTGGTACTATACAGTAATAACAATTAAAAATTTATTAATTTAATTAAAAACTTATATTTGTTAAGGATAATTCAAATCACACCCGAATGGTTGCATAACTAGTCATATCAAACCATGAAAGGCATAACAGAATGAAATTACCCTACATGGGTTATTTGGCGTTGAGGACATAACCTCTAATGATGATGAACAATTATAAAAAAGGACCTAGTGTATGATAATGAATATTATAAGAAAGAAATTGGAATATTATAGGCACCAGCTAATGTAATCAGCATGGACCCAATGATGGAAGATTATAAAAGGGTGATAGTTGAGTAAAAAGTCATGGAACACCTACCTCAAGCCTATAACACTCTTCTCTTATAGTATCAACATTTACTTTTGCATGAATTTGATGAAACTTGATGAATGGTTCAATATACTAAAAATATGGAAAATGATTCTAAATCAAAATATCGTCTATGAGGAAGAAACTAATGATGAATAGTGATAAAGGATCTAATTGATTACCATGAGGAATCCAACGAGACCAACGTAGCTTTTATCTGACACCAGATGAAAGATTGAGATCCAAAAATATAGAATAAGGATTCTGGGGGGCCAAATGGGAGAGAAGAGTCTTTGTTGTCCACTAGAATGTGAAATGGAGGATGTGGTCGGTTAATTAAACCACTAAGGTAATTTTGGTCATTTTATCCATGAATTTTAGGGGCACATTATTGGGTCGCATGGTTCGCCAAACCATGCACCAACTATGTGCATTAAACTGTCTTTAGGGGGGAACATGGCATGATTAGGCCACACAGTCTAGGAAACCATGAAATAACTATTCTAGAGGCTTTGTTAATAATTATATAGGACCACTCATGGAATTGAGACCCTGGGCACATGCCCCCAACTTCACCCACAGAAAGAGCCCACATAATTAGGGAAAACAATAAGGGCTAGGTTGAACAATTTTTACTAACCATGCAGCCCAAATAATAGACTCTGAAAATGTATCAGAAAACCCTTAAATATCCTTAACCTCATCAGGCATCTTTATTTTGTCCAAAATAACGAATCAGAAAAATATTTAAAGGATCCATACCATAGTGAAAAACCTAGTTCATACCAAATATATCATTATTTATTCATCTACATAATGTTTATAATGATATAATTATAAGTTTTATAATGAAATTATAATTTCGATGCCATCCATTAAATATGGTTATGAAAATTGAAATATGTTATAATCATTTATATGGAATTCTATAAAATATGAATGAGAAATGTCTCCATTTTTTGATGATCCTAATGGAATGAAGTTACATGTTGTTTTGTTTTTCAAAAATAATAATTATTTCAAAAATAACATATTATTTATTTAAATAAACATAAATATACAATTCATATGATGTAGTAAAAATAAAATTTTAAAAAAATGATTCATGTTTGTTCGTGATGTGAAAGTTTTTCATTTACACAAACAATGTTATCATTTTTTAATTGGTTGTAAGATAAGAAATTATAAAATATATTAAATTCCAATAAAGATTAATATTTAATGATGATCACATTTTAATATTAAATGAATTCTTATTACCATCCATGTAAAGAATATGTGGAAAAAACCACATCTCTTTGTGTGGTGGTAGTCCACTGTACACACGAGTGATGTTATTATATTCTTTATGGAAGTTAATTTAAGAATAATTATGTGATATAATAATTAAATAATAATATTCATATTATAAATATCAAATATTAACACTTAATAAATAATTACATTTATCCATGAGAAGCTATGATGGAAAATGAATTACGCTGATTCACGAGGTGGTATTATGTTGTACACATGATCAACAGTTTCGTTTCCTATACGAGGGATGTGATGATGGGTATAATCATGACCGTAAAATAAAAAAAAATTAACATTATTTAAAATAATTATATAATTATATAGACATTAATGAATACTATTTTAGTGTGGAGGAACAGGAAATAAATGAAAATGCCTGGTCGAGGACAATAACAGTTACTCGAACAACTTATTTTTTCACCAAATGCCTATGTAGATAAGATTTATGATAAAAAGGAATACATTATGATATTAAATAAGTAAGGAAGTTATTTTAGTAGGTATTATATTGTTCAATGGGGTTTATGTGTAAATAAGGGAGGAGAGGTTGTAGCCTTTCATAAATTTAGGAGATGGAGAACATGGAATTATTGAAATGAAATAATTACACCAATGTTTTAATCCTGAATAAATGATAAAAATGGAAAATTTTAGAACCATGGAAGAGTATATGAAAAATATATGACCATAAAATAAGAATTAGATATGTTTTGGGTCATTTTTAACCCATATCATTTTAGATTAACCTCTCGGTAAATCTTTTTTAAAATTAACTATGGTAAATAATTTTTAATTATTTCACTATTAATTATTGAAAAAAAAGTTAAAAATATATGATAACATAAATTATACTATATGAAAATTTAGAATCAACTTTTTAAAATACAAAACACTGAATTGGAACAGTTTGATTTGAAATCAAACTGTGGACGTGTCTGTAAAACAAGTATTTAAGAAATTTAATTTTTGATGAAATGATGATCTCATATTAATTATAGAAAATTTAATCATAATTAAATTAATTTATGTAAATATTTTTATAAATAAAATCCATAAATTTCATTTAAATAATTCCTCATTAAGGATTACTTGAGTTAATTAATGATGGATAAACATGATACACTTGGAAATAGTTTATATAAAAAACTATTTTTAATAAAAATATTATAAATATACTAAAATAAAATATAAACATGATTTCAAAGAATATATATATTTATTTATTATATGTAGATATTATATATACTTATAGACAAATTAAAATAATAATGAGATATAATTTGTTAAAAATAAATTAAAATATTACAAAAATATGTATTTTTCATTATTTATTTAGAAATTAATATTTTATGAAAAATTAAAAAATTATACCACATGTTAATATATATATATATGTGATTATTTGAAAAATTATTTCCATTTTATAATGTAAATTTTTATAGAGTGTAAAAAATAATTATATTATTTTCTCATTGAAATGTGTAAAAATTATTTTTTAGGAAAACATATTTTCAATGAATGAAATGACTTTTCATAAAATAATGTTACTAGATAGAATAATTTATATATAAATTTATATTTATTTGACATTATATTCATTTTATGATGTAATAAATTGTATTCATACAAAAAAAATTTAGATAGGTTAAAAATCATATTAAAATTATAATATTTTAATAAAAAGTTGTGGTTCATCTAAACATGATGTTTCATGTGATATTAGATATCAATGAAATAAAAATTATTTAACTTTTTTTTATAAATTCTCAGGGTGTTCCGTTACATGAACTTAAATATATTGAATCTTCTCAATTTTAATGTGTTCTCAGTAATCAAGGGTTGAACAGTTTGTAATTTCATTATGGAAAACCCACATTATAAAAGGGTTAATAAATATTTATCATAAAAATAGGGTAAGGGAAAATAGAAGGTTATCAAATCATCAAAAATAATTTTATTCAGGGATAAAATCTCAAAAAATAAGCAACTATAGAAATTTCCCCAATATTATATCATTAAGGACAATAATTTCATCCACTGTTAAATTTTCTCCACTATCTGATTTTTCCCCGAGTTATATGTGTTGAAAATGAATTTTTTTATGTCGTATTTAAAAATAGTAACTTCCTATGGATCATAACAATTCAAAAAATGATAAAATTATATTTCTTATAAAATTATATACTATACAAAACAATAAATTATTATCAAAAGTTAAATAACTCCAAAAATTAATTCACTTATATATTAATTTCTAAATACAATGTTCAACAAAAATAATTTTATAACTAAACAACCCTTCTTCCCAAAAAAACTAAACATTCAAGGTTTTTTTTTGTTTTCTTCCCAAATAATATTTCTTGTTAAACCTAATGTTTGTAGACATATGAAACTGATAAATGAGTTCGAAAAAATGTGATTAAAATCCTCAATATAGTAGTGATCATTAAATTAATTTGTAACCAATAATGTGTTCTATAAGGATTCTTGTATCCAAAAATAAAATAATCATTATTTAATATTATTACCTTAATATGAAAGATATGATAAACCCTACGGATTAAAAATACATTTAAACCAATTTCCATAAAATAGAATCCATTCTTTCACAAAATAATTTTTTTCTAAATCTCATTTTAAACCCAAGGGTTATATTTCCATAAATGTCTTTGAGAATACACTTAGTCAACTTATACATTTGTAACATAAAACATAAACTGTGGTACTTATTACTTTAAAATTAGGATGACCTTAGAATTTTCAAACCAAGATACATTATGTTTATCCTTGGTCATCTATTGTTAACATATTTTAATATCCATTATGATGGTTCATAAAAATTAAATTAATTTACAAAACATATTCTCTGGGAGTGACTAATCTAATGTGTATCAAGTCTCATTGTTGTGGAAAAGGTGGTAATTGATTCTAGATAAATTTTCTCTTTTAATGTTTTTACCCTTAAGTATAACTGTTCTAGAGAAACATGCACTAGTATTATCTAGTCAGGGATGCATTTTATTAATATACAATCTTTCTATCCATTACAATGATTAAAATGTATTTCCAAATACCTTGATATGTTCTCAAATTTACCCATATGGTTCTCACAAAATATTTCTCATCCATGTTTAAAAATGATAACAAAAATTCTTCCCTAAAATAATCTATATAATCTAGGAATCATTTCCGAAGGACAATAAATGATACATATCATGGAACTCCATGTGTTGTCCCACCTATTGGGTGGGAGACACCACTATACCTAGTGGAAACTCTTTCCTCATGAAGCCCTTGGGTGGAGATCTATGCCTCATCCAATGCTCGTATGTGAGACCTCCTAAGGATTTGATTCCATTATTTTCACTAATACCAATTATTTTAGCCAATTTAATTTACACTTATTATTATATAATTTGTGACATAAATATACATTAATTACAACCAAATTATTGTGATGCCTAGTGTCTTTGGATGAGTTGAATCATAAGACTTCAAAAGAATCTAATACATGGAATCATTATTTTTTTTATTTTACCTTAGTGAGATCCAAAATATTTTAATGATAACATAGTTAATACATGAATGGAAGGGGTGAGATAAAAAACCAATAATTGGAATTAACATGATAAGGGGGAATAACATGTGAGTCGATGGAATAACGGGATATCATAAAGGATAAGACACATGATTAATCAATGTAATAATAACCTAAATTGCATTTTATCATATGATAATGGAAATATTTGTTATTGGAAATGATATGAAAAATTAAATATACCTAATTGATGGATTACTTATAAGATATCATCACATAGTTGAAAGTGTCCAATAACAGATTAGGTTCACTCTATTATCCCAAACATGACGTATCGTGAGAATTAAAAATTAACCAATTCATCATAGTGATAGATAATTATTGTCCCACACATAATCTTCATTTCATGTACATGCATATGGAATCAATATAAGGATTTCATTCATAATAAATAAACATAATAAATGCCCATATAATGAAATGAATTTCATAATCTTGTCTCATAACTTAAAAAAAGTTATTTTTTAATAAAGGAATTTGAGTTTGGGATGTATTAAACGATAAAATTAATGGAAAGGGAGAACCAAATATATTCAAGAGACATATATACAGAATTTAGAAGAATTATATAATAATAATGGATAATGTCATTTAAAAATAGAAGTATCATAAAAATATGTTTAAAATCATTTTTATGGAAAACACCATTTTACACATTCAAAATAACATAAAAATTTATAAATTTAAAATATAATATGATGAATATTTTAATAGAAATAAAAATTAAAAAATTGGAAGGTAAGTGTCACAACCTGTTCCCTGGGGCCTGTGTTTTGAAAACCCCAAGCCCCTCTCCCAAATGCCAAGGGTTGACGGCTAAGTCCAAAGGAATTATCCCATGAGAGGGAGGCATATACCTAAATACTTGTATACATGTACAAAGACAACCATGTCCAGTATAGCTATAAAGTAAGACATGAATTCCACTAAACAACCACTGAATAAAGTTACAATCCGTAAGTCTAATTGGAAAAAATAAAAACCCAAAAAAAAAGACAAACTAAAACATGAATGTACAAAATATCTCTGTAAGATGTCTATAGAGGACACCACCTAAAATGTAGACAAGGAGTGGTTGTCCGAAGCTGTGAATATACATCCTGCCTATCATATCTCATTGGGAACCGCCTTGTCCTAGGCCTCTGAGTTATATGTTGAACTGTCTATCATCTGCACCAATGGCAACACTTACTAGCGAAGACCATGCAAGCGTGACTAAAACTATAATCAGTTGGGGACCAAAAAACCAAAATATAAATAAAATGAGATAAACAATGAAGGAATTCACAGTCAGTTCTACTCAAGTATATGTGCATACATAAACCTTCAACATCTAGATATACTCATTTCTGACACTAGGAATCAAAAGGCTCTAACATCCAATTTAGTATATGGATTATCATCATAGGTTTGATATACAACATAGAAACTAGGAGATCACAGTCCATGAGCTCATCCATCAATGGTCGAACCCATCCGGGAGTTACACTCCATCTGTAACATTCTATTAGGGCCAACTCTAGTACCCCACACTAGAGGTATAGTCATCGCAGTCTTGCGCCCAAATGAAAGACTATAGAATCACAAGTGAAGAGGCCAACTCCACTTCATTTCATTTATTTGAGGAAGCACTTCTTCATAAAAGGCTAGGATAACTCATTTTCTCTTCTAAATAGTTCCCCAAACTGCAGTCTACATGAGGGAGCACTTGACCTTACAAAGGTATTGATCACTTCAAGTGGTAGGGCCCTCTCAATGTAATTTTGTCTGACAGTAGAGGGATCACTAACACCTATAGAGGACCTGTTTCTCATCACTAATAAGATATGGGGGAGTAAAACTTCCTATGTGTGGACTTTCACCCTAGTTCCAATAGGGGTGTTGTAATGACCTAGACCCAAACAGCCACCCAAATAGTGCTAAATGGGTCAGGTGAAACAATTGTAGGTGCACCTCCCTGAATTTCAAAGGCTACCAACTCGCATCGAGGGTCTTATAAGTACAGTGGGGAGACTATACCCTCTCAGAGGATAATAACAGTGGTATTGGTCCATGTATAACAATAAATATGCAATGGAATAAATGACTCAGTAGTCTCGAAACAGACCCACATAGCAGAAGCACATTCAATATCAATAAATAGGGGGAGAAAAAAATATGAACAACAGTAGTGGAAATAAACACAACAGCATGTTGATCACTTGTAACTACTACTGAAAAATAGAACATGCATCCGTAGAAGGTCATACATATCTAAATATAATGGGCACCAATGGCTATCCAACTGTAGCTACAAACATGTATGATTATACATGAAGGTATGCAAAACATACTAAAATCCAGATAGGCATGACTTCAAGGTCCATACCATCTCCATGCAACATCTAATACATCCCAACTCCTAAAGCTGACCTCTATCCTACACGTAAATCCATAAATTCTGCATGCGTCCTGAGGGGCCCGTGTAGGGTGTGAGATGAATATTAGTAGGATAACCCCCCCCCCAACGGTGCATACATAATTTGAGTGTTTAAGAATGCATACATTTGTAATGAAATAAGTAAATAGTACGATCCACAAATAAAAACTAACTCCACTGGTTCTCAGCAGCCACCATGCATTGTCACCTGATTCGGCCAACACCGGAATCTCTATCATGCATCCCAGCTCCAAGTGCCCCCTTACACCGTCTGTATCAAGTACCGACATCTCAAAGGCACGCCTGAGAAATAGTAACCTGGAGGAACATCGATGCATGTTCTCAATAAGTAACTGGAGGGAAAATGATGTCTTACATTAATAGAAGTAGCCGGAGGGATTGCGATGTCTACCCTCAAAATAAAGTATCTAGGGGGACAATAATAACTTCCCTCAAAACAAAATATCAAGAGGGACATCGATATCTTCCCTCAAATAACGGCGAGCCTCTACCCTAAACCTGATAGCCTCAATGCTATCCCTTGAAGGCTCCACACCTTCCATGTGGCATCCAACAACAAGCAACCCCAAACCAATAGTACCTAAACCACAACTAACAGGGGCCTCTACCCACCTGAGTGGTAAAAAACCCCTATTCACAGAGTCTCTCTATTTGTACACTTCTCAATAATTCTGGGTGTGAATTAATAACCAAAATATTACCCATGCCACAACACCTCTGACACCTCATGTCCCTATGACCTTGTCACTCAAGACTGATGGCCTTGCCATCCCAGTAACCCAGGCCATGCCCAACCGGATAGTCATCCTGCCTCAAACTGATGCCCATGATGCCCAATCTCGTGGTCAGAACTACCCAACATAACCCAAGCCAAGCCCAACCTATGATCAATATCACTCAACAACATTTAGGCCCTTCCCAACACAACCAAAAGGGTTCCATCATATGAAATTCAAGAATTACATATATACACATTTAAACAAAACACAATAATAGGAAAAACAAACTGAACAGTTGAATTACACTATCCCAGCAGATATCTATCAATAACCCTGAGGTATTTAAACCCTCTAACAAGTCATATCAAGGTTCTATAAACTAAAATGAACAGTTTAGAACAAAACAATACAATTTTGGCACCCAGACCAAAAATGCCCTGATGAGCGATGGCCAATCACCCGGCCCCAGTCAAGAAACACCTGTAACAGGGCATACCCAAAGTTATCCCATAGGCCCTTAAACAATGTAATATGAAATATTAGATTAAAATGGGTCCCTCTCAAAATACCCAAAAAAGAACATAAGGCTATGTCACCTAAATGAACATGGAAACACAAAAGGAGGTATGCACTACTTACCTATGACTCGTACGATGCTACTCCACCGATGGAAGCCTCCGATTAAGTCAAAAACGCGGTATCTCTACAGAAGAATAAACAATTTTCAAACCCCAATAACTCAATATAGAATAGAAATCAAAGAAAACTGCCCATGTGGAATCAAGGTATTACCGATGGGGTTTCAACGGATCAATTGGTGTTCAAATTGGGTCTCGGACAAAGGAAAGAAAGGGGATTGAAATCCCAGATGGCTCTCCCCACTCAACTCGACAGAAGTATTGAGATCTTCCTTAATACAATTTTATTGCCTGTTTTTGTGAAAAAATGAAACTACACGTTGTGTACTTTAAGAAAATGGCATGTATCATTTTTCTGTTCATATGATGGCTGAAATTCCACCGACTTACTTTCCATAACCAGCTTACTTGAGTTCATGGCTTGTACTTAGGTGTACATGGTGGGTACATAGTTTTTCTTCTCTCCCTTGATAACTTACCCACATGCCATGTATATCCCTCATACACAACTTAACTACATGGCGTGTACAAGATGGAACCAAAGTGTATGTGGTTAAAATGATTCTTCCTGGCCAACTGGCCTACATGCCATGAATGTCCTCCACATGACGTGTCAATAACTACACATCGTGTAGTAAGAAATTTCATCACAGTCACCACATTGCATGTACTCAGCGAGCACACAGTCGGCACTCTTCTAACCTATAAATGGAATGTACATAAAATTACATGGCTTGTAGTCTGGAATTTCCCAGAAACTGCCCAATTTATCTAGTGTTCTCAGGGAAAAGATAAAAATTCAAATAGGGTCTGGATTGTGACATGTTCTAAAAATACGGGTTCTTACAATCTCCCCACCTTAATATAGCTTGACCCTAAGATATCAAACGAAACTCAGAGATGGAACCGAACATACCAACCCGATCAAATTAAAACATACTTCTCTGGTATTAATGTTCCTGGATGAATTTCTCAAGGTCTCCCCACCTTAGGAATCGCCTAAATTATTCCCAACATGAAAAAACTCAAAACAAACTAAGGTTCACTAACCTATTTTCCGGATGCATATTCTTTCTGTGACGCTTCATCACCCTTACTCTTCATTGGTGCCCCATGTCCTTCCTGACACCCAACATATCCCGCACCGCATCGAAGCCTACCTCCACGAGGTCCTACATCCCATGGATGCTCAAAAACGAACCTGCTGCCTAGCACCTCGTGTAACATGCATCATAAATGCCCTAATGCCCAAGTCACATCATGTAACCCACATCCTCGATTCACTGAATTATTTGCATCCCATACACACATATATAAGAATATCACGCAATTGATATGGTGTCAGTCCCACTGACTAGCATCTATTCAATACCCATAGATCATGTTCGTCACATGAACTCAAAACAGACATGCCTCTATATGTCATGCCAAAAAGAAGACATTGAAAATCATGGCCACAACCATGGTGTACCTATAACTGTCATCATCTCACCAGCATTCTCAACATATGGCAGCTCTATAGCGTTCACCTGGCATGAAGTACAGCTACCTAATGCCTAACCTCCCTGTGGTGTTGGTCCAACCACATGCCACTAACCCCTCAGCTGTATCCTGAAGTCTCTGTCACGTCCTCCACGTGCACCTGAACCCCGAATACCCTCTCCTGGTACCGAACATTGACCAAACGCCAAATGTAATTGTCTGTCCAAGACCCTGCACACCGACTGTCTGAGAAGGCTTCCTGCAAATCCACTCTAGATGTCTGACCTGTCCACATGCACAAAAATCCTTTGGTGGCCTATCGAACTTTGTCTGAAAATGCTCTAGTTGTCCACACTAAAAGAAGACCACTGATGAACTGCTATGAGGTGGTCTATCTATGTCCTTGGCCTGACATCCCTACTAAAACTCATCCTATCCTTACTTGTTGAGGTATGATCCCTCACCTAAAGCCATCATCCGGTGAACCTGAGGCCTATCCCTTTGGTTTCCCTCCGCTATGAGCACTGGATTCACTGCCTCTGAAAAATATCTTATCCTAATGATATTCACCAAGATCCAAAAGGCGTGTCATAAGCCATCCTCGATGCTCCTCGCCGAACCCGCATCATCACTTACCATAACAGGTGTTATGTGAGACATCTTAGTGAATGTAGCTGCATAGTCCATGACGGACATGTCTCCCTGCTGAAGACTCAAGAACACTCAATATCTCTTGGATCTCAGTGCCTCTGGGTAAAAGTTCTCAATGAGACTATCCTCAAAGTCCATACATGCTAGTCCCTCTTGACTATGAGCCTAAACCTACAAATCCCCCCAAAGCTTTTCTGGTCCTCGCAGCTTTTATGTCTCCAGGGTGACCCTCCGCCCTGGAGGAATCTCGAGCTGCTCTAAGATCATCTACATGCTCTTTATCCAGTTTTCAGTCACCAGCGGACAACCCTCACCCTGAAAAATCTATGGGTGTTTCGACTGGAACTCTCACATTAGATATTCCATAGATGGATTTGTACTCTACGCACCTCTATCGATCCCCTACAAGACACATACTAGACTAGCTCAGAGCAGCTCCTCGAGCCATTGTCTGAACTCTTCCATACCCGACTGTTATCCAGCCTGAACTGAATCCTTAACATGAACCTATCCCTGAGCTTGTACTTGTGGCTCCTGTTCTTCCTCCACCAGATCCTGAACACGATCCCGCATCTATGGAAATATATCATCTCTTGTCTGACCCTCCATCTGAATCAAATAGGAGGAACCTGTTGAGTACTATAAATGGTCAGACAGCTCATATATATATAAATATATATATATATAACAATATATACTCAATGCAGATAAGGAAAGCAGTAAAAGTAATTGTATAACAACTACCCATACATTCCCCACCACAACCCATTCCCAAGGCATCTTGGCCTCATGGCCTCCTTACCCTCCCCTAACAGAGGCAAGTTTCAAAATTACCTCTTTCCATTCATGTCCTAAAAACCAACGTTGCCTCAAACCGACGACCGAGTCGCATAAATCATGTTGATCAAAATCACCTCATCTGATAGTACTTTCCTGCTCGTACAATAGCCAAACCCAAATACCCTTCCAAATACAATTATAAAAATCTATAAAGCATGGAATACACATTACATCAAACAAGTAATTCTATAAGTAATTTAACCTATTCACATTTCAAAGCAAAAAATGCATGGAAATTTGATATTCCTCACATGGTATTATCACTTCAAAAAGAGTACGTGCTATTATGAAATTGAAATACACTAAATATGTTCCTATAAAAAACAAAAAACACAAGCCTTGCCATACTGGGCCAAGGTGCAATTATCAACTTTGTAAAGACCCGGACCCGAGAAGTCTCCCGAATAGTGCAAAACGGGTCGGATGCTACTTCCTTAGCCGCACCTCCCAGAACACCAAAGGCGTTCGACTAGGAGATATGTTCTTATATGTATATTGGGGAGGAAATAACCTCTCTCATGATAATAATAATTTCATTGATCCACTTATAAAAATTAAATGCATCAAAATAAATGACTCAACATACTCAAACCAGACTCGTAGAGCAGAAGCACATTCAATATCAATAAACAGCAGAAGCAAAAAATATGAACAACAAAAGTGGAAATAAACACTAATCTTGTTGTTCACTGGTAACTAATACTAAAAAATAAATCATGCATCCAATGCAGTTCATACATATCTAAATATAAAGGGTGCCAATGGCTAACAAACTGTAGCTACAAACAAGCAAGCTGATACAGGAAAGTACGCAAGACACAGTAAACTCCATCTAGGAAAGACCTCAAGTTCCATACTATATCCATGAAAAAGCTAATACATCCTAGATCTTGAAGCTGGCCTCTTTACTGCACGTAAATTCATAAAGTCTGCATGCGTCCCGGAGGGCCCCTGTAGGGTGTGAGACGAATCTCAGTGGGATACCTCCCAATGGTGCATAACTAATATTTTTGTTTAAGAAGTCATACATTTGAAAAGAAATTAGTAAAAATTATGATGAAAAAATAATCAGTAACTCCACTGGTGCTCAGCATCCACCATGGAGTGCCTCCTGCTTCGGCCAACGTCAGAATCTCTATCATGTAACCCACCACCATGTGCCCCCTAACACCGCGTGTCTCAAGTACTGATGTCCCGAAGACACACTTGATAATAAGTAACCCGGAAGAACAAAAATGCATGTCCTTCATAAGTAACTAGAGGGACAGTGATATCTATCCTCAAAATAAGTAGCCAGAGGGACAACGAAGTCAACCCTAAAAATAAAGTACCTGGAGGGACAATATTATGTTCTCTCAAAACAATGCATCTGGAGGGACAATGATATCTAGACTAAAATAACGGATAGCCTATGCCCCCTACGCAATATCCTCAATGTTATCCCCTGAAGGATAGTCACCTTCCATGTGTCTTCCTATAGAAAGCACCCACAAACCAATAGTACCTATAATGAAACAAACGGGGGCCTCTACCCACACGAGTGGTCAAAACCACCTCATCACAGAGTCTCTCTGTGTACACACTAATCATAGTTTCCGGCTGAGTGGTAATCACTGAAATAGTACCCAAGCCACAACACCTCTTACACCTTGTGTCCCAATGACCATGTCGCTCAAGACTGATGGCCTTTCCATCCCAGTAACCCGGGCCATGCCCAACCTGACAGTCGTCCCGCCTCAAACCAACAACCACAACACCCAATCCCATTGTTATTACCACCCAACCTAACCTGGGAAAATCCCAACCTGTGATCAACATCACTCAACAACATCTGGGCCTTTCCCAACACAACCAAAAGGGTTCCAGCATATGGAATTCAACAATTACATATATACACATTAAAAAAACAGAATAACAGAAAAAACAAACTAAAAAGATGAATTTCACTAGACCAATAGTTATCTAAGAATAGCACATAGGTCTTTATAGCCTCTAACATGTCATATATAGGTTCATTAAACAAAACTCAAATGTTTATAAAAAATAATTCCATTTCGGTGCCCCGGAAAAAAATGCACCGATGAGCGAAGACAACTCACCAATCCCTGCTCAAGAGGTCCAGATAACAGAGCATACCCAAAGGTATCCCATAGGTCAATAAACAATGTAATATGAAATATCATATACAAATGGGTCCCACTCAAAATACCTGAAAACACACTGAATGTCGCGTCACTGAAATTTCCACGAAAACACAAAAAAAGTTATGCACAACCCACCTGAGACTCGTATGATGCTACTCCTCCGATGAAAGCCACCAATTAGATCTAAAAACCAATAGATCTAAAAAAGAATCAAAACCACTAAAACCCCAATAACTTGTTCTAGAATAGATATCAAACAAAATAGCGCAAGATGAATCATGGCTTTACCAAGGGGGTTCGAACGGATCAATCGGTGTACGAATCGGGTCTCAGACGAAGTAATGGATTGGGATTGAAATTCTGGCTGGCTCTCCCCACTCAACCAGATGGAAGTATTGGGTTTATGCCTCTATATGAAGCTAGTACCCATATTCAGAAAAAAAGATACTACAGGGTGTGTACTTTAAGTACATAGGGTGTATCATTTTACTTTTCATATGACGACTGAAATTCTGGCACCATACTTTCCATAACCCTCTGACATGAGTAAGAAGTGTGTACCTAGGGGTACACGACATGTACTTAGTTTTTTCTTCTCTTCCCCATCGACTTACCAACACGCCATGTATACCCCTTATACACGGCTAGAATACATGGTGTTCCTAAGAAGTACATGGCGTGTTCTTGGTTTAAATGATTCTACTCGGCCAATAGGACCGCGCACCAAGTATGGCTTCTACATGGCCAAGTGTACATGTTCTGTCTATAACTACATGTCGTGTAGTACGAAATTTATACAGGGTCATCAAAAGACATGTACTCGATGATCACATGGCCGAATATCGCCTAACTTATACAGGGAATGTTGTTAAAAGTACACGGCGTGTAGTCATGAATTTTCCAAAAACTGCCCAACTTCTCTATTTTTCTCAGGGACAAGCCAGGAATTCAAATAGGTTTGGCATTTTGACCCATTCTAAAACCCCGAGTTCTTACATGAGTATTACTCATAAAGGACCCAAACCCTATTACGATAGAGGTTTCCTACTTCATATAACGAGAACCCACACCCAACATTGTAGGGGTGTAAAAATCATGTGTAATCTAAAGTATAGAAAGTAAGACAATCATTCAAAACATTGAACAACATGAACCGGTGGTGTACCCATACCTTATGAGTACCATTGATATTATAGTTCATATAGTGCCGCTCCCCACCATGGGTATTCTGGGACACACATAGTCGCTTCCCACCTAGGCCATCACCATAAGGTACTCATACCGGATGTGTACTAAGGGTCTTCTGGGTCACACAGAGCTCCTCCCCACTATGGGACTACGAAGTCACAGAGAGCTGGTTCCCACAAGGCCATTATAGCTGATCCCCATAGGGTTTCTTGTACATGTTCCACACAAGGTCACTTGTTGGAAGTATTTGGGTCTCCTTCAGCAGTAGGATTGCCACACCTAGTGGGATTATTTCTATGAGAAACAACTCCCCAAGACAATTATTACATTTCAACATTCATGGAAACCTATTTACAGTATTCTATAAGAACCTCCACATAGTGAGGTTTCTAACTCAACAAATGGCTTGTTAAAGAGACACCATATATGAAACATATTAGTGTTTTGGTAAACAGGGGCTGGTTTTGTCCAGCCATGGTCCAACACGACCAACCTGTCCTAGGGTGGTCCCGCATGTGCTGACCCGAACCCACTCGGTTGGGTCTGGGATGGGTGGGTCCGGTCCAGCTATTAGGCCAAGTCCATTGGGCCTTTCTGGACCTTGGCTAGTTGGGCTGACCCTACTAGACCCAATTGGGCGACGGTCGGGTCAGTTCGAGTAGGCTACTGGACCAGTGCCACTGGGCCTTACTGGAACAAACCCATATTGGTCGTGGGTCTAGTCTTCAGGGTCACCCAACGACCTAGATTTATCCGGCCCGACCCGCACTAGTGGGCCAATTTTCTTTCCTAGAGGAGCCCACTCAACGACCCAACTTTATCCATTTGGCCCACCCCACAAAAGCGGGATGACATTACTCCCACCCGGGATTCCCCATAGGCTAGTTCGTTGCCCTAGGTATGGCCCGTGCAGCGGGATAGTCTTCTGCAGCCCAAACACCATGAGGGAATTCGGTTTGTGGAACAATGTAGCCAACAATGTGGGTATCTCTTCCTCCCACACATGGTCCTCACAAGACCACGGACCAATGCATTGCAGCCTGCAAGTCACATTCCGCCCTTATAACGTGGACGAATGGACACATCCTGCATTCATCAGCCATTACTCCAAGTGTGGTGGATCCTTCTTCTCTAGCGCGGCCCAAGAAGGTTGCGGAACCCACCTAAGTGTACCATCGTGGTGAGCATCCAGTAGGGTTTCTACCAAAAATCAGGTCAACTCTAATGGTATGTTCTTTAGACCATCTACACCTCTGGCGTCCATGGGGTTCTATCTTCCTTATTATGGCCTAAATAATACCCACCATCAACTCGCAGGTTCGGCCATGAATTAATCAAAAAACACAAAATGGTAGAGGGGATTAGGACTTGTTCATGCCACCCCACACCCTCCCTATTAGTGTTTCATTAAAACATTAGGTGGGGGGAGGTAGGAATATGATTCAATCAAAAATAATCATGATGCAAAATCCTGAGAATAAAAAACCTCCCACAAGAACATGTGATACATAGATCATCCTATTAATGGGTTGATCCATGATCATTGTGTTTTAATGAAGAATGGGGAATCTTTAAAAAAATAAATCCTAACATAGAGAAGGTTTTTTGTTAGGGTCTATCCGTTTGAAGTCATTGTTGTTCGTTGATCTCTGGTCCAAGATCTGTTTTCAAAGGTGTCCTCACCAATTTATAAATTTCCAATGTTCCTAATTGCTGAGAAATCATTTGTTGTTCATTAGGAAAATTCCATCTTTGATTATCCAACCTATTATATCATTAATAGTGAAATTTGTCGTAACATTTCTGTTACGATGCGTCATCACATCATTATGTTGTTTCATTTATGAAACAACGTATCTGTTAAGCATCAACTAATGAGTTAATACATTTCTCATTTAATATCCTATTTAATGGGATTCGTTTTATGTGATTCTCATTACTCCATCTATAAACTATAGTTCCAACGTTCCACCACTCAACAGTGCAAATAAACCATCAATTTTTTAAAGATATTTTGTTTCTGTTCTAAAATGTCGCAAAACTATTTTCTTCAATCGACCCTCTCAAGTAAAAGATAGGTCAATAATTTTGTAATTCCCCTATTCTAGAAGCAATATTGACCTCATATTTTCATTTCGGTCACCCTTTTAGACGTTTTCAAAATGGCTCAAATGTTCCAATTTAATTCTGTTTAAAGGCTCCAAACTATCATTCACCCTCGATCCATGCCGGTCAAGGTGATGTCTCAGCTAAGGGATAAAATATCGCAGGAGCTCAACCATAGTCATAGAATTCCAATATGATTTATCAATTTTGAGTTATTAAGATTGAAAAATTAAATAAAAATAATTGTTAGTTTTTTTATTTATTTCCAAAAAGTAACTTCCACTATTGGCCCGCTTCAGCCAACATTATGTCCTTTCTAAATGAATCCTGATACTTTGTGTTCAATAACAACCTCTGATTTTTGATATAGACACAAGTTTAAAAGATATAAAAAACCATCTCACATGATAATTTAACAAACATAACAAAAGTTCAAAACCATTTTGGCAACTCTAGGTCTCATAATTTTGTGTCGTCTTAGATATTGGCCTTGAAATAATCCCATTTATTTAAAAAATTCTCATTTAATTTCTAGGACATTACATTCACCTCACCTTATATAATTTATTCCCTAAAAATAAAATGCCTACACTCAATGGAAGAAAACTAAGTTCACGAGGGTCCCTACACTCCTTAAAATCACACACCTCAAGGAACCACTAAGATCTACCACTCTTAAGTTCAAATTTTCTAGGGAAACATTCTGTAATAAATGGTACATGTTTAATTAGATACAAAAATCGAGAAAGCAACAAACACTACGATCTATATGCTGTCATGGGGTCTAGAAGATATCCTCCACACTAACCTGACACATATATATAATTAATCCCATAGTTCACATCCACCCTTGAAAGGACTATACTAAAGATTCCATAAGAGTAACATGTTTAGTGTTGAGGATAAACAAACATGGGTATTTACGAATGAAATAACGCTTCCCATGAGTGAATTCTAGGTCACTCTAGGACCTCTTTCTACAAACTTCATCAGCCACACATAGTAGTGGAATCCCAACAGAGTATGGATGGGTAGAATCCATTCTATACTATGGAAACATCATGGTGTCTAAATCTTCCACCATGGAATGATCCCAAGAATAACGCTTTGTATGAGTCCACTTCATGTCGCCCATGCTTCCCATTCACCATAATGGAAAACCATTCTTCACCATCATGTACAAAACACATTCTTTGGCTAATACGGTCAATATGAGTATGAATGGTAGTAGTCTATTCCATGAATGATATCTTATGGCCTCGACACCATTACTACATGATCTCAACCGCATCCCTCGCCTATACGAGTTAGGTCACACAATCAGTGCTAGTATGTGATCAACGAGTATCCTCAAATAAGAGTATCTAAGTGTGAGGTTCAAGTACATGGTAAAATTGAATCATTGAAGTCTCAAAACAAAAACATGGGAAAAGGAGATCAACTAGAACCTTTGTCCATTTATACTGATAGCCAAAAGAAAAGATACAAATAGTACCTCTAATCTCTCCAGGAGCTTCTTTGTCATAAGCCATGCTCGCATGTTTCTTTGCTCATCCTCGTGCTTCAGATCCCTTAGCCTGGTGTGAACCACCAAGGGGTGGGGGTGGAAAAGCTGAAAACATACTTCAACCTCTTGCTGTTTGTCCAGCTCCTCTGTCGTCCCTCAATTTTGCAGAACTCCTTGCTCCAAGCGCTATCGATACAATGTCAGGTTGTCAGCTAACCCCCTATCAGGGGAAAGGTGGGTCAAAAAATCCCTTGTGATATGTCCTGAACTATTTTAAGAATAAAAATTCCTCTCTTATGGATGATCTACACCTTGGCTATGCTCCTACACCACATACCCACGTGTTTGTGTTAGTTCATGGTTATGCGACCTTTGTCTCTATCTTGTGGAATTTTGTCTACTAGCCCTAGTAGAGGCCTCTACCTCCTGACCTCGACTATAGGTCACATCCATTTTCTCCATCACCAAGAAAATTTGAACCACCAAGGCTCCCTCTAGCACCCCAACATATGATAGAATGCTAAGGGGTATCATTGAGTGCCTAATCTCTTAGCGCAGTCCATGATCGAAGGTCTGGGCCCTAAGGAATGGGTCCCAAAACACATCTGTAAAGTAGAGTGAATGATCCATGAATCGTAATGAGTATTCGACTATAGTCACACTGCCCTCTCGTAGGTGCAACAACCCCTCTATACGCATAGACCGTAATGTGTATGGAACAAACTCCTCACCAAAGAGGCCCTCCAATTATAACTAGGTGAGGGTCACCTATTTGTGCATCTGGATCATTAATCATTATCATATCCCCACCAATCCCTGAATCAGGCTCGCGATAAAGACCGATAGTTTCTCAAGGGGTTCCCTCACTAGGTATAAGACACGCATAATGGCTTCAATCCAATCCTCAGCTAGATGAGGATATATATTACCTCAGAACCTAGGAGGACTCTTTATTTGGAAATCCGGTAGCACACTCATCCTATACACAGTCTCTACTGGTTGCACAGGTAGTAACTACTGATTGATGAGTTGTGTAATTAGAGGTGCAACACTCAAAATTAAGACACAAAATCAGTTCCCTATTCGAAAACCTTTAATCTGTGTGGATCTTCATTTCGATCATACTATAGCATCCAATTTCTGTCATCATAGAGGAATCATGAAATTAATCAAGATGAGCCATTGTTAGAATATTATATATGGATAGATAACTAAATAAGTACATGTAATGAACAACCCATTCCTATATGGTGAATGTACCATATATTTCCCACAACCAGTGTTTCCATGTGCTGAGTCGGAATGCAAGTGTCCAGAGTCCTAGTGTAGGGTTACATCATCTGCCTCACTCACACAAGGGTCGATGGCTTGATATCAAAACTAGAAACACATTGCACTATTTCTCAAAAACAAAAACATAAACTCATGGTACATGAGGTATTATAGACCTCCTCCAATACCAATTTGTGAAGACCTATCCCCTAGGTCCCGTGATGTGATAACCCCAAGCACTCCTCCCAAGGGCCAGGGGCTAGAAACTAACAATGAAGGAATTGTACCATGAGTGGGAGGAATTTTATTAAGTACCTATATGCATGAACACACACAAAACCACATACCAAATATCTATAATGAAAAACACGCATGCCACGAAACAATCATTGTCTAAAGGTACAAGCTGTAATTCAAATGGGACAAAATAAAAACCCAAAAAATGAAAAACATAAAACAGTAATGTACAAAAGATCTATGTGTGACGTCTGCTGCAAACCCCACCTAAAGTGTAGAAAAATAGTGGTAGTCGAAATCTATTGATGTATGTCTTACCAGCAGTATATCACTATTCACCACCTAGTCCCAGGCAGCTATGATCTCTTTCGAAGCATCTGATGTCTGCACCAAACACAACACGTATGAGCGAAGCACGTGGAGGGGTTAGTAAAACAATACTCAATAGGGGAATAAAAAAAAGATAAATCACAAGGGAGAAACAATGAATGATTTCACAATCATCTCTACTCAGTAATATTCCCATACATAAATAATGAACATCTAGATATACTTGTTTTAAACACAATGAATCATAAGGATTTATCCTCATAACCAACATCAAAATTCTCATCGTAGTTTGGGGTGGAAACACATAAACTAAGAGATAAAACTCAACAAGATCAACCATATTTGGTGGCACCAGTCCAAGAGGTATAATCCATTAGGAAGATTCTAATAGGTCTAACTCTAGTTCCTAAAACTAGAGGTATTGTTGTTATAGTCTTCCACCCAACACAAGACAATGAAAACCCATGTGAAGAGGCCTTCACCTCTCTATTTCGGTCTGTTGAGGGAGAAATTCTCCTGAGTAGAATGTGATACCATAGTCTCTCTATTATGTAGTGGCCCGCACCTCCACCTTATAGAGGAAGTACTTGCTCCTACTTAGGTATCTATCTGTTTATGTGGAGGGGCATGCTCCTCAGAGCTATGTCCGACGGTCGAGGGAGATCCAACTCCTATGAAGGACCCGCCCCTCGTCGCTACTCATAGATGTGGGAGTACTAATCTGTAAGAGAGGACATGAACCCTTGTTTCCAAATGGGAGTATTACTCATGAAGAACCTACACCCTGTTACGAAAGGGGAGTAATACTTCGTATATCAAGGACCCACACCCTACCCGGTAGGGGAGTACTACTCATGCATAATCGAAATTATAGAATGTATGACTATCAGTCAGAACACTAAACACCGTGGACAACTGGGGTCACTATAAATAATGTGTACCGTGGGTATTCTATTTCACACAGAGCCACTCCCCACCGTGGGCATGCCGGGTCACACAAAGCTACTTCACACCTTGGCCATCATATTGAGGTACTCATCCATGAAGAGTATAGTGGGTCTTTATGGTCACACAGATTCTCTCCCCACCATAGACCTACTGGAACAAACAATGTTACTTCCCACTATGCCATCATAGCTTATCTCGCAAGGGTCTCTTATAGACATTTCACTCAGGGTCACTTGTCAGCAGTCTTCCGGCATTAGTCAGCTGCAGTATTCCAACACACGGTGCACTTGATTCTTGAAAAATATAAACTCAAGACGTTCGTATCATTTATACTTCTGTGAGAAACTACTTATATTATACCAAAAGAGATGCCTTGTTGTGAGGGTTCTAACTCCATTAACATCTCATCAATTAGACACATGGTATGAAATATATTTGCGTTTTAGTAAATAGGGGACATATGTGTCTGAGATTTGTCTGACCTAGTCTGACTGACCTAACCAACACAGACTAGGGGTACCACATGACATGACCTAGTTTGGCTGACCCAAACCAACCTGGTTGGGTTTGTATCAGCTCAGTCTAACCTGGCTAGTAGGCCCGGCCCATTGGGCATTTATGGACCCAGGTCAGTTTAGTCATGGGTACAGTCTTTCGGGTCACATAGTGACCCGTATTTATCCGGCCCAACCCCCAATGGGGGGGGGGGGGATTTCATTCCCATATATGGCTGCCCAGTATCCTGAATTTATCCTACTATCCTGGCCGGAAAATGTTTGCCTGCTACACTCATGCCCATACTACCCCACAGCCTAGATTGCGCCCCACATTCCGGCCCACAGAGCGGGATGGTCTTCTCCATCCCAAACACTAAGATGGAATTTGGTTTGTGTCACACTATGGATGGATAAGACAAACTCCCATAATCTCACACGTTGTCGACATTGTATTGTGTGCCCGTGCACCACGCCCGGATCACCCCGTCCCACCCACGCCATCTGTCGGCCCGAGTGCTGACTGCTCATGCTGCTCCGCTAATGCATGAGGCAGCCATTGATCCCCCTTCAGCACGCCATTGGGGAGATTTTCCACCCTCCCATGGACGCCTCAGTGGGCCATCACTGTTGGTTCCATTCTGCCAGCAGGTTTTTTTGTAGACCACCCGGTCCAGTCTGGTGGTCCACTCTTCAAGTTGTCTATGCCTCTGGCCATCATGGGCTGCCATCTTTATTACTACGAGCTCAAAAAATATTCACTGTAAACTCATGGGTTCGACCACATTGATTGAAAAAGAATGAAAAAAGGTAGAGGGGATAATTTGTTGTTCGTGTCATCCCAGACCCTACATGATAGGGTTTCTTTAAATTATGCTGGGGGGTAGGATTATGATTCTATCCAAAATAATCCTTAAGAAAAACCTAGAGAATTACTAACCTCCTCCATGAACAACATATATATGGATCAACTTATTCTTGGTTTGATCAATGTCCATTATTTTAGAATGAATAATGAGGAATCTCAGAACACAAAAAAGAACTCAGACATTGATAAGGTTCATTATTGGTGTCTATCCATTTAAATCTGTTGGAATTCGTCGATCTCTGATCTCATATCCATTCTCCTAGGTGTTGTCACCACATTACAATTTGTCGGTGTTATTCACGGGAGAGAAATACATATCCATCCATTATAGAAATTGTAGCTCTGATTCTCCAAACCATTGTCTCATTAAATGAAAAACATTCCACCATATTTCATTCATGATGATTTGTCACATTGTTACTCTGTTTCATTCATGATGCAATGTATCTGTTATGCTTCAATTAATGTGTTGTTAGGTTTATCATTTAAGAGCCCAATTAATTGTATTCATTTCATGTTATTTTGGATTCCTCTTCACTGGAACACAGTTCTGATGTTTGACCGCTTAATACTGAGGATAAAAAAATTATAGTTTATGTTATTGTATATTTTTTTTGAGAATACCAAAAACAAAATTTTTTAGCTAACCCTTACTGGTCAAAGCCCGATCCATTATTAGGTTATGTAACTGTTATAGACACAATTGTGCCCTATGATTTTCAATTTGGGCAGATTTTTAGATGTTTCCAAAATTGGGAAAGCGTGCCATTTTAATTCGAATAAAAAAGTCTTAAACAATATTTCACCCGTAACAAGCACCTGTCGAGGCTATGCTTCAATAAAGGAGAAAACACCCGTACAAGATCGATGGTACTTTTGGATTTCCAATATGAGTTCTTGTTTATGAGTTATAAGGATTTAAAATTAATATTAAATAATTTTACATATTTTATTTATGACCAAAAACTAACTTCCACTATTGGCCCTCACCGGCCAATGTTAGGCCATTTCTTTGTGAATACTTATTTAATGAGTTCAACGGTGCCCTAATATTTTTGATTCATGTAGCATTTTAAAATATATAAAAACCCAACTGAATGAATATTTAATAAAAATTAAAAATTTTCAAAAAACAAATCTCTCCACTCCATGCCTCAGAATTACATGTAGTCTTAGAGAATATTCTTGAAATAATCCCATTAAATTAAAAAAATCTCATTTAATTTCTAGGACATTATAGTATGCTTCAAATAAATGAATTTTCATGGTGATAGAAAAGTTCAATTCCAATCCAATTCACTACAATATTGTTAATCTAAATTATGTGTAAGAAGTATAAAAGGTGCATTATTTAGAAAATGAAATGATGATTCCATTTTCTAATTTTTTTAAAAAGAATTCTTGGGAAAAAAGTAATTATCAAATTTATAGAAATTTATTAAAACATTTTTTATAAATAATTAAAAAAACATAGATATTGAAGGGAAACGAATTTTGACCAGAGAGTGAAATGTTTTCGGTTTTACCTAAAGTCATTTTCTCATGATATTTAATTACCATTGAGAATAAAATTTGTCAATTACATAATAAAATATTTTTATTAAACTTCCAATAGTATATTTGAAGTGGTATTTCTAAAAAATGATCAAATAATTTCCATTAATCATAATTCAAGCATAAATAATCATAGATAAAATGTGGTTGAATCATAAACCCCTACCATATTGGTTACATTTTAATGAAAACCCCCATGAGTAAAATAAATGAATTTTAAATAAAAATAACATGATGTATGATGGATTAATTTTATAATATTTAAAGTAAAATTTATACACCATTTAAAATAAATTTGATGCATGAAATAACACATGTTTCAAAGAATGGTGGTTTGAGATGAAGCACCAACCCTGATCCGGAATCATCATGTGTATCCCTTATCATCCATTATATTTAACATATGATAATTATTTAAAGTATTAAAAAAATTTCATTTTTATTATTCATATTTTTATATTTTACCATGTCGTATTCAATTACTTCACCAATTAATTTCACGTTAGACTTATTAATGGTAAAAAACTTATATAGCCAAAATCAATTTGGTAATTTGACTATGGTCAAGGTTATTATTGTTTAATAATATCAATAATGAATATAATGTAATATTTCTCATTTTTATAAATAAAATTTATTTTAAAGACATCCATGAAATATTATTATTAAAAAATAAATAAATTTCAATTATGGATATAGATGAACATACGTAATAATTAGTTACTTTTCCATTTTTTAATGATCCGGAAAGAAATAAGTTTAGTGCTATATTAAATTTTCATATTGTAAATTGGTTCATGAATATAATATTATTTATTTAAATAAACATTATTATACCAATTTTTTAATGTTGTAATGATAATTTTTTTAAAAAATTAATCACATTGCTTTGCATGGTGGTAACCCATTATAAACAAGAACAACATTATTATTTTTCAATGAGTGGATAGGTAAAAAATTATATCATATAATAATTTTCCATAATTATTAATATTTTATTTTTCATATATAGGCAATAAATTAATCATTATTACCAATCATGTAAAGATTAATTGAAAATCAAATCACTTCTCTTTGCAATGTAGTAGTCTTCCAAGCACTTGAGCGACATTATCATATTCCCTCCCAAAACAAATATAACTGAATATGTGATATTATAATCATAGAATTATAATTTAATCATAATTATAATATACCAGAATTAAATAAATCAATATCTCAAAATGTTATAAGCGATGATAAAAAACAAATTTTATCGGTTTGTATTGCGGGAGTCCATCATACACACGATCAAAAATTTAATTCACCATTTGAGGGTGTGGGATATGGAAATAATTGTTAACAAAATCATAAAAAATATAATTATATTGAATATACTGAGGTTTATATATCTACATGAGTTAATAATATTGTAAGGATTTGGATGAATAAATAAAACCAAATGCTCGGTTAAGGACATCACCTCTTCTTCAGACAACTTCATCAGGTTTTCACCAAAATCTCTTCTATGTTGGATTTAAGATAGAAATACTTATTGAATTAGGGGATGGATTTAAAAAGTTATTTGGGACATTATTTTATAATACAAGGAGTTTTTATGTTTAAATATTAAAGGAGAGGGGTGTCCTTTTTATAATTGGGGGAGAGGACACACTTGAACTATTTGAAACGAAAGAATTACACTGAAATTTTTCTCCTGACACAAGGATTGAAATGAAATATTTTAGAACATTTTAATATTTATGGTATAAATATTGATATAAAAGTATAATTGAACATGTTTTGGATCATTTTCTACCATTATCAATATATTTTAACACCCAATAAATCTATTTGTACCATAACTGCAGTAAACATTTTATACCTTTTACACTGTTAATAATAGTAAAAAATTAATCTAGGATTGTAATAAAATATATTAAATTTGAAATAAATAGAATAGAAAACATTTTTCCTAATTATACTCATTGAGGTGGCATATTTTTTATTTAAAATTAAACCTGCAGAAGTGTCGAATAAATCAGTTTTTCAAGAAATGTAATTTTTTTGAAAAAAATGATATTAAGTTAACTATATGACATGAAATTATAATTTAATTAATATAAATTTATATATATATATATATATATATTTAACAATTAATTTAACTCATTTATCAGTAGGGGTTATTTTTATTAATTTATCAAAGTAGAAACATAATGCACATTAAAATCGTCTACGGGAAAATTTATTTTAAGCCTTGGAATGAACATATAAAAATAAATACTACAAAGATAATTTAAATTAAATTAATTATATTTCATAAATCTCAAAAATAAATAAATTAATTTTAAATCAAATTAAATTAATAATAGAACACAATTGATTAAATTAAAAATACAATTTTTTAAAAAAATTAGTATTTTTTACCATACTGAAAAAAAATATTTACAGAAAAATAAAATACCTTCACCATAATGTAATAAAGATTTCTCTGATATAAAAATTTATTTCATTTTATTAAATAATATTTGTAAAATTTTAAATAAATAAATATATTATTCTCTCCTGTAATGAAGTGAAAATTATTAAAAAAGAACATATTTCCAATTAAAAAATGTCTTCGTATAAAATTTAGTGACTCGATAATTTAAATTCAAAAATAAATTTATTTTCAGTTGAAAATATATATTCAATTGAAAATTTATTTAATCATATACATAAAATGTAGTTTAATATTTTCTTTAAAATAGTTGTATTTGAACGAATATATTTCAAAATTCTGTCGTGGTAAATTTAAACTCTTTGTACTGGGTAACAAAAGAATTCAAATAAATAAAAATTATTCATAAAAATATTATAAAATATATTTTTGTTACCATGAATTCATTGATAATATCACATGGTGAACCCCCCCCCCCACATAACATTCTAGGTTTAATATTTAATCTTATACATGATTCCTCATAAGGTTAAACCTTCATCCATTGTATTGAAACTCTATCTTGGAGTTCCAATAATTAAATCTACATAATATAAGTTCATAACATAAATAAATTAATACTTGGGAATAATATAATAATAACTTATTTAAAAAAATGGGTTTCATAATTTATCCTCATATCATAATCAATAGAAATTTCAAAGTGAGGGTATTGGAGAAATTATCATAAGACATGTACTACCCCATAAAAGTAAGGGAGAGAGATACATGCATATATGTAATGGTCAAATAAAAATTATTTAAAATAATTAAATAAAATTTAATACTATTTTATCTGAAAAATAAAGACAGTTTTAAAAATGATAAAACAAATATTTATATTGAAAAATGGTTCTACATTGAAAATAATCTTTTTTTATAAAAATTGTCCAAAAATTTAGGAATTGTTTATTAAATAACCCTAGAAACATAAAAAATGTATCTTAAAATACAATAATGGTAATGATAGTGGGTAATTTCATACATTTTATATAAGTTTAAAAAACATTCCATTCACACTTCGGTAAAAAGTCATATTGTTCCACTTTCTTAAAATGAAATGAATATTTCTATTTAAAATTATTGTTTAAATAAAAAAAGATAAAAATGACTTTTAAATACATATAATAATATCAAAAAACTTATTTGAAAAACAATAATTAATACATGGACATCGAAAAAGGGTTTTTTATCAAAGAGAGATTTGAAGCCAATTTTCCATAATTTTTTTTCAATCATCTTATGTACTGAAGAGTGAAAAAATGGTAGTATAACTTGTAATGTTTCACAATAACAAGAGGAGAATAAAATAGAATATTTTTATTATAAAATGATTAAATAATTTATTTCAATGTAAATTCAATGCTAAAAAATCTCTATTAACAATAGATTGAGTCCTAAACCCTTACCTCTTTAATAACATTTGAATAATAAACCCATGAATGAATTAAATTATTTGTATCTAAAAATACTTTTATGTATCACGGATTCAGGATATAACATGTAAATGGAATTTATATTCCCTATATAAAAGAAATTAGGTTTATGAATGATCATTCATATTAGAGAAGAATGTTTGGATATGGAAATACATACCTCGGGTCTAGATTTTTCCTTGCCTATAATTTGTCTCTTTTATAATGAACATATATAAATTATTTATCCTCTTAATAAATTTTATGAGGTTTAATTACTCATATTTAAAAAATTAATTTAAATTATTTTAAATATCATATTTAATTACTTATTCCATTATGTGGATGTTTGGTGTTTCGAGAAGGCTTGCTTCATAATTCCAAAATGACGTCAGTGTGTTGACCAAGATCAAACCAGAAATTGTTCTATCATCTATAGAATTTTAATCATGTAATAATTATAATTTTGATACATAAATTATACTTTCTAATCTAAAAAATAATCTTTTTTATTAAAAATGAAGTAAATTACAATCTTGGGGATGTTAGGTCAGACATACCTTTGAGTAACATTTCCATTAAACAATAATCATGGTGTAAATAAGGTAAGTGTTATATAATATTTAAAAAAAAATTATATCACTAATGTAATATTATTTCATTATATACACATAATAACACCATTCATGTGATTTGGTGATAAAATAAATCAATCACATTGCTTCATGGGGTGGTAGACTGTCGTACACTCGAACGACATTATAATTTTAAATGGATGGTTAGTTAAAAAAGTATATGATATTTATATTTTTAAAATGGTTAATATTTCATTATTATTATATATAAAAATAAATTCCATCATTATTAAAAAAAATTAGAGGTGATGGTGGAAAAATAATTTCATTGATCCGTGAGTTAGTAATCTATCATACAGATGAATGATGGTTTCATTTCCCATTTGATGGAAGAGGTGTGAATGTTATGACATAAAAAACAAAATCTTTCTAAATAGGACATAATTAATTAATTTTCATTTAATTTTTAATACATAATTTAATGTGAAAAAGATTAAGGAAAATACGGTTCTCAATTTAAACAATTACATTCTCTTAGAAGAGCCTTCATTGGATATCTTATTAAGGACCATACAGACAATATTTTGGTATTAATAGAAGATATAGAATTCTACTACAAATATTGGGGTTATAATTTCGAATTTTTTTATGATGAGACTATTGGAATGAGAGGTGTGAGTAATTGAGGGAAGGGTGTTCCCTTTTATAATTAAGGAGGACTCACATTCCTGTAAATGCCCAAAAATATTTAATATTGGGAGCCACTATCCACCGAAAGTGCATAAAAATTTTATAATTAAATTAGTGGGGCTGATATTATTGATTCAAACCATGAAAAAAAAACATTTTTTAAACATGTTGTTCTTTATCTTCTATGTTTCATTTTACTATTTTAGTTTTCACTATTATAACTAGCCTTATTAAAAAGGATATTTATCATTTTTTACTAGAAATAAAATGATCCTTATTAGATATTTTTTATAAATATTTCTCAATATTAATTTCAATTTTTAAAATAAAAAAATATCTCTATGAAAAATTAATTTTAACTTCTATCCTGAAATGTGCAAAACACTGTTGTACCCTTTACTATGGTAACACAATTTTTGTACTATTTTAGGGTCAATGTATTTATTTCCAAAGGTCCATTTTCCATGAATTCACCATTGATGATATTTTAAAACGAATAATAATTTCTTGGTGGATGATATTATTTTTAGGACATTCAAATTATTTAATGAAATATTATTTACTATTAAATAAAGTTAATGTCCATTTTTTCACTATTCATTTTATTTGACTTTCAAAACACCAAAGAAAATGTTTTAATAAAATATTTTTTAAAAAATTTATTATATTTTTTATTTATCTAAAAATTTATTAAATACAATAATTCATTCAATTATTTTTACCTTTAATATTTTTTGTATAATTTCATTAATGATTTTATTAATTAAATAATTATCATGTGGGTGTTTCTTAAGATATTAATTTAATAATATAATTATTAAAAATGAAAAATAAATACCCTTATCAAATTAATTTCATTTTATTCGTAATATAAATCAATATTCATTCATATATTTCTTTTTTCCATATGTGAATATATAACTGAAACATAAATGAGAGTTGGTTTCATTTTTTAATATTCATTACATAAATTACCTAATTGGCCACATTCATGAAAATGTTTCTAACATGAACATAAAATATATATTAAGGTAGAAATGATCAAAAACTTCCTATGAAATAGTAATTAAACATGTTTTTAGGTCATTTAAATCCTTTTATTTTTTGTTTAACTCCTAGAAAAATGGTTTAAACCTTAACTATGGTAATGACATTCCATATATTTTCAATAAAATTTGAAAAAAATTAAGTTCAAATTATTAAATTATATGAATTATTTTTATTAAAAATATTTAAATCATTTAAAAAAGCATTCATAGAAGTGGTAACAAATTAAAATAAAATTATACTTGGATACGGGATGAAAAATAGTTTTTTGATCACTTCATTGTGATAACATAAGATGATATTATAATAAAAATATGAAAATTTATAGTAACAAAATGAATTGAAAATAATAATTTTATATGTGATATATAATTCTCAATTAAATCATTATTCATTTGAGGTCATTTTAGTTTGTTAAAACCTATAAAAAGTAAGAACTTTACAGTAATTTTCAGAAAAACGTGGTTTTAAGACTAAAATTATCATCTATTAATATAAAATTTATAGATTATTTAATTATAATAATCTAAATTGAATTTTATTAAATAATACCTTTTATACTTTCTAATAAAATTTAAATAATAATGCGACTTTTAAATTATTTAATTTTTATTAGAAATGGATGTTTTACAAAAATTGTAATTTTTCATTAGTCATTGATAAATCAATATTTAAAAAGACCCAGAATTTCACCCAAACGTAATACTGGCATGATAATTTTTAAATAAATTATAAAATAATACTTTTGTAATTTTGAAAAAAATAATTAAAATATATTCCCATAATATTTAATAAAAGGCATTCTTCATGGGAACATATTTTTTTGTAAAATAAAAAAAAATATTATTCCAGGGATATTATATATTTAATTTTTTTAAAAAAATTTATATTGAGTAGGTAATTTATATATATTTAATAAATAATTTAATTATATATACACACACATATTTAACTGCTCGTTTATAACAATCATTTTTAAAAAATAATTTTTTATTATTATATCATGTTTCATTTAAAATCATTATTGAGAGTAACAAATACTATCAATGAAATAAAATTTATTGAAAGTTAAATATATTATATATTATTTCTGTGTTAAATTGTATCCCATTAAATAAATTATTCCTTCTCAATTTGAACATGTGCTAAATAATCATTGGTTTGGCATTTGAAAATTCCTTTTTTTATAAAAATAATCATCAAAAGGATTAATAAAATGTCCCATTAAAAATAGGGAAAGGGAGATATGAAGTTCAAAACATAACTCAGTTTCCACATAAGAGAAAATTATAAATAAATGATATTTTATGTTATTAATGAAGATCCATTTAAGATATAATTTTATACAGTTTTTAAGAGATTAGAGACCATTGATTTATTGATAATGAATAACATTTTTTATTTTATGATCCTTTTTCGTAAATTTGAGGGATACTTTTAAAATATAGATTAAGATCATATGGAATTAAACAAAAATATAAGGTATCATTTAATGACTTAATCCCTTTTATCATAATCTCCTCTATTTCTACAATCGACGAGTATTCAAGGTGAATTGTACTTTGTCAAAAGCGATAAAAATAACTTTTGTTGGATCATAAGATCATTAATGTGTAAAATCTTGTTACTTCTATGATAAATTAATCCAAAATGGTTTGAAAATGGTAATATAATACATAATATGTATTTATTAATATCCAAAATTCAATAATTAAACAAATTTTTTAACATTGTTCATTCCTTAAATATTACACCCCATATCCCATATGACATCAATAACCTCAATGGGAAAAAAGGTTTTATCCTCAAAGGTTATCTCATAACGCTAAAATAAATCATCAAAAACATAATACAATTCTTCCAAAATATTCCTTTATGTTAAACAAAAATGTAATGTAAATCCTTACCCAATAAAATAGTTCCAAAAATATGACTAACCACCTCAAAATAACATTAATCATAAAATCAGGATTTAACCAATATGGAGTTCAATAAATCTAATATTTTAAAAAAAAATTAAAAAAAATTATAATTGAATATTATTACCATATAATTAAATATACGATAAACTATAATAGTTACCAATACAATTAAAAATGTGTCCACAAAATATAACTGTATTCTCCCTCAAATAATTTTTTTTAATTTATGTCATACAAATACCAATTGTTTTATTAACAAATATATCACAGAACATTATTCCTAATAATATTAGATATCAATAAATTAATACATCGAAAGGTGTATTTATTTAAATAAAAATATGTACAACATTATACTTATCAACCAATGAAACATGCGGTTTAACCTAGGCCATCCATTATTATCATCTATTCAAGTCTATCATTATGGTTTTTAAATATTATTTGAATTTCCAACCCATATCCCCTGTGGGATTCAAATCATGTTCAGAGTAAGGAACATTTTTGTGTTCTAGGTAATGCATTATTCAATACAATAAGAAATTTTCCCTAGTTGTTTACCATAGGTACATATCATCAAGAATCATTTCCACCTATAATATGTATACATTAATTTAATTTAATCAAACCCAATGTCTCTATTCATCACTGAGATTCAAATATAGTTTTATATAATTAGTCATATATTTATAATTATGCCCTGGGGATCTCACTAATGTTTTTTACATCCCAGTTCGAAATGGTAACTAAACCTTTTCATTGATTCCAAATATAGAAACCTAAACCTATTAGACATAATTTTAATTGTTTTCGAAAATAAATATCAATTACATACAAATAAATGATCATAAATCATAGTTTATTTAAAATAATGTTTTAATAATAATAAATATTGTTAATAAAATAAAAATTATTTATTTGTTTCTCTGTAATGATCTGTTACATAATTTTGTTCTTTAAAAAATACAGGGTATAACCTGGGGAATACATTAACAAAATGGGTGATCTAAATATCTTAGTAAGGGGGAAAATTGAAATGAAAACATAATGTTTGACTAAAATATATAAAATGATATCGTGAAAGCGAGTGAACATGTGTAATCATATAGTAGAATAAAATAATGAAATATTTATCATTATATCATGGTAATTTAAAAGAATTGGGTGCAACAAAAAACATGACATAAAAATTTTCCATTCCTAACAACCTAAACAATATCACATAGTGGAAAATTACCCTAATAGATTTGATTTGCACCATAATCCCACACACAATGTACAATGGGAGTAATTATTTACTTGATGAATTGGAGTAATATCATATCACACCAATAAAAACAATATCATAATATATGTGTGCCACATATTGTATATCAATCATTCAAAATAATATAATAAATTCTCATTTGAAGAAAATGGGTTTCTTAATTGTCTATCGTATCACAATGAAACAAATTTTTATAATGAAGGCATATGAGAGAATATAATAAGTTATTTGTTTCCACATAAAATAAACGGAGGGATATAATTTTATTTATGTAAGAGAAATATAAGAAATATATATAATCATTCTGTAACATTAATGGTTTTTTTGATGAATTGAAATAATTTCTAAAAATAGTAAAACAAATATTAATATAAATAACTTTTCAACATTGAAATTTTAATTTTGAAAAATTAAAATTCCCAAAAAAATAGAAATACATATTTTAGAAAAACAACCCTACGAATTTATAAAAGAAAATAGTTTTCTTGATGATGAATTATTCCATACAGGACATATATGTTTAAAACACAATTGTTTCATTCTTAGGTAAAAAGTCAAAAGGTACCTGATTCTGAAAATGATAGTTTTATTACTTTTTATAGATTACCTAAAAACTAAAAAATTGTAGAAATGAAATGAAATTTTTTTGATGAATATTGAAACAATTTTTTAGAACAATTTAAAGAATACATGGACATGGAAGATATTTGGGTTTCAACCAAAGAGAATAATGATGTTTATTTTCCTTGAATATTTTTCTCAATATTATTAACTAAAAATGTGAAAAATTAATAAATGATAAATGAATAAATTCTGAATAACTAGAGTAGAATAAAATTAATGGTTTTTATTATAATTTTTTCAAAACATTCCTCAAATGAAAATTCAGGAACAACCAATCTTGATTGACATGAAATTAGAGCATAACGCCTAGCTACATTAGTAGCTTCTCAATCCTAACAACCACGAATAGAATAAGATATTTTTAATATAAAATACAATTATTTATTATTTACTAATGTTATAATATGTAAATGGATAATATATACCCAATAAAATATAGATTATGTGTATAAAAGATTATTTGTCTCCAAGAAGGATGTTTTGATAGAGATTCCCTCAAACCGAGTCCATAATTTGTTGTGTATATATTTTATCTTTGATTTATAAACATTATTAATTTTATTTATATTCACATATAACTTTAATAAAATATTTTTTAATAATTTATATCATTTATTTTTATTTATAAAATTAATTATTTATTCTATTGTTTCAACATCGGTTTCTTTGAGGACACACAGTGCATTAGTTCAAAATGACATGAGGGTGTTAATGATTATGAAAAGGGTAATTGTTCTATAATATAAAAAGTAATAATAATGAGATAATTATCAGTTTCATAAATCAATTATACTTCAAAATCCAACTATTAATCTTATTTATGAAAAAAGACGGACGTTTCAGTCATGGTAACGGTATGCCATCCGTATGCATGAGTATCAATTCCATTTCTCATCAAGCATTATGAAAAAAAGTTAACAATAATTTTATATCTATATAAATTTTATTATATCATAAATATAATATTATTTCATTAATTATAGTAGAATATACTATCACATTTATTCATTAATAAAATAAATGAATCACATTGCTTCATTTGGGGGTAGTATACCGCAAACGTGATCAACATTATCATTTTTACTAGATATTAGGGAAATGTATTTTATGATATTGTTGGCGCCAAAATATGGCCCGAAAGGAATGAATGAAAAAGATGGATGGCGCGCTGCCTTGCGAAGCACCTACGTGAAGCACCGGCGCGACGTATCGACACGAAGCACTGACGTGAAGCACCGACGCGAAGCGCCCCGATCATCGCGGCCTCGCGAAGCTCCAGAGGCGGTAACTCTCCGCGAACGCATTTGATGTTCTCGAGCCCGTCGCGAAGCTCCAGAGGCGGTAATTCACCACGAACGCATTTGACGTTCGCGAGCCCGCCTCGAAGCTCCAAAGGTGGTAATTCTCCGCGAAAGAATTTGACGTTGGCGAGCCCGCCGCGAAGCTCCAGAGGTGGTAACCCTCCGCGGACGACGTTGACGTTCGCGAGCGTGCCACGAAGCACCTAAGCCAGTGCACGAGTTCGGCTTCACGGCGCCCGTTCCCTATAAATACTGGACTCAACCTGAGTACCGAGGATGGACAATCTGACCTTTCGGCTTCTCGTCTCCCGAATCGCGAAGCACACTTTTCCATAGGAATCATGAGCTCCGCGTGGTACTTCTACTTTGCGAGACGCCTTTGATTTGTCTCGTTTTGAGCCTCTCTTCGGAGAGGGATGCCCTTCGCGAAGCACAAGGGAATTCGCGGAGGAAGGGGATTCCCAAGGGAACCCGGGCAGCCACAGAGCATTTATGCTTCGCGAAACACCCAACCTGTACTAGTGATCTCTATGCTAAGGCGAGATCGCTACGCATTGCGAAGCACACTGCTTCGCAGGAACCTGCTTTGCGAGGCACCTCTTCTTCGCAAGGCAGTGCTCCGCGAACACTGTTCCACATCGCGAAGAACCTTCCACCAACACTTATGCCCCATGCTAAGGCCAAGGCACTCTGCTTCACGATGCACATTCCTTTGCATGGAAATTCCTCTTCCTGTGCGACCCTCAAGGTTTGCACGATGTGATTTCAAAGTCCCATGGACAATACCACTCGTAGCGTTTCTTCTCCAAATGCTTCTTCACATAGGCACGCTAATGGCTATTTCTTTTTCGCATAGCCACGCTAACGTGGACCCCTTGATGGTTCGTTCCACAACCCCCCTTGACCATGGCCTTACTGGTACCTTCCCTCCCCCAATTACCAGAGGGTACCGGTTATGTAAGTCCTAGGGGTGCGGAGTGAACCCACCTCGTCCGAGCTGAAGGACGTTAAACTGCCAACCACCACGTCCTCAACACATGACGTTAAACTGTGACCCGACCTCGTTCCTCTCACGAAGGGTCCCCCCAGCTCGAACATTCTTTACACCACTCGTCTCCACAGGAATGGAATCACCCATCCAAAAGGGATGATATCCTATTTATTAGAGTGGCGTATGTTCTCAGGTGAAGGGCGACCCTAGATCCCCAACGGATGGCTTCACCTCTGCATCTCCGTACTTCCCCACTACCAAGGTCAGTGGAGGGAGTGATAGGGAACGAGGCACCTCCCATAATTAGTCCCAAATCCATCTTTCGCGGTGCTTTGTCGCACTCTGGGCCTCTATCCTGGAGTACGTCCCAGCACCATGGGCCGCCTAACGCGTAATCCCCTTTTCGCTTCTCACGGATGCATCCTTCACGACGTGATCATCAGGTCCTTGCAACCTCTTGTTTCTCACACCGAGCATGAATCACGTGGGCTTAGAGTGAGCACTGACCCTGGACCCCACCCATAGCGAACTACGAGGACTTTGATCCATGTCAAGGCATGGTACGTAGAAATCCACCATGATGTTCAATCCTCATTGCTCGGTCGTTCATTCACGTCGAGTTTTGCCCTCATCCAGCATGACGTTAAACTGTGTTCCCCCTTTGTCCCGCATGACATTAAACTGGACACCCATTCCCACATGAACTATGAGGTCTTTGATCCATGTCAATGCATGGTACGTAGGAATCCTTCCAGAGGTTCAAGACCACCACTCATTGGACCAATATCCACCTCACGTCGGTTCGCCGACAAAGCCCCATATGAACTATGAGGTCTTTGATCCATGTCAAGGCATGGTACGTAGGAACCCTTCCTTAGGTTCAAGCCCACCCATCATCATTCACGTCCAGCTCTACCTTCGTCCAACGTGACTTTAAACTGCATTCTAGTCCGACGGAAAGCCGTTGTGACTAACCTGAACTACGAGGTCTTTGATCCATATCAAGGCATGGTACGTAGGAAGCCTCTACGAGGTTCAAACCCACCATCCGGTCGTTCTGACCTCATTCACGTCGGTTCAACCCCGTCCTTCATGATGTTAAACTGTATTCCACAACTCGAACTACGAGGAATTTGATCTGTGTCAAGGCATGGTACGTAGGAAACCTCCCCGAGGTTCAGGCCCAACAATCATTGGCCCAGACCATCTCCTTTTCGGTGTGCCAAGTCCCCATTTTTAATCTGAACTACGAGGACTTTGATCCATGTCAAGGCATGGTACGTAGGAATCCTCCCAGAGGTTCAAGCCCATCTCCCATTGGACCAAGGTCCCTCATTTACGTCGGTTCTCCGACACCCACCGCCCGTCGTTTATTCACGTCAGGGTTCACTATCATCCCGCATGACGTTAAACTGTATTCCATCAATCCTATTAACTACGAGGACTTTGATCCATGTCAAGGAATGGTACGTAGGAAACCTTCCCATGGTTCAACCCCACCACTAGTGGACCCACGTGTCTACTTTCACGTCAGTTCACTGATGAAACCCTTTGAACTACGAGGTCTTTGATCCATGTCAAGGCATGGTACGTAGGAATCCTCCCCGAGGTTCAAGCCCATCTCTCATCGGACCAAGGTCCACCTTCACGTCGGTACGCTGACGATGCCCATCAGACCAAGGTCCAACTTCATGTTTCTTCGCTGACGACATTCATCAGGCCAAGGTCCACCTTCACGTCGGTTTACCGGCACCATCCCGAACTACGTGGACATTGATTCCCTGCCACGAGGATACGTAGGAAGCCTCTTCAAGGCTCAAGCCCAACTTTAGCGTCACTCCTGCGATGGTCCCATTTCACTCCCCCTCCCCTCAATTCATCCACCTATCACCCATCCCGATTCTCGCCCGGACATCATATCTTGGTGAGACCATTTCGGTACGCTCCTCTTCACAGCCGCCCATGGGCTGGCCCTGGTATCGGCATCCCTTCAAGGGAAATCCCTCAATCCGATCTGTCCTAGCTAATGCTCCGGTTGGGTTGATCTGTCTCCACTGGACGTTAAACTCGCGACATACCCTATGTTAAACATGGGAAGCTGAGGAAAACCTCAGATATGTGTCTATGACATATAATTCCCCGCGCTCGATGTGGGATGACTCGGGCTTCGACGCCCTCGAGAGGCCCTGTGACCAGGGATAATAGACAGACATTCCAGGTTCCCCAGCATCCAGACACTCTACTGATGCCTCAATGTGACTACTCCCCCGACTGAAGGTTGCTGCCCTGACCGGATCCTTTGGAATGTCCCGACAGAAGCAGTGTAATTAATCGGCGTCCATGGAAACATGACACTGGGAAGAGTTTCACGAACTACGTATTAAATCTATAAGGGAGACCCGGACTAGGTGACGAGTTTTGAGGAGGAATCCACAGAAAGAAGAAACGACATCCCATCATCCCGTTTCAATCAAGGAGCAGACGTCCCTGAATAAGGAGAGAATGCCTCCCACCTTTGGAAAGTGGGAACGCATGGCAACAAGCGCGGCGCGTCCTCCTCCTCCTCCATAGACGGATGCGTGCGCGCCCCGGAGAAAGCGTCGGAAACAGAAATGGTGAACCCGACGTGAAATTATTCTCCTCAATATGAAGATTAGTAGCATTCGAGACACTAGTATATTGACGTGTCACCGGATCCAGATATCCAGCGCCTGGTCCTACAAATAAAATAGCGGGCCTGTCGTGAAACTCATCGGAAGTCGGGGCTGTAGAACGTGGGGCACTCCGTTATGGAGAATGTTGGCATGGATCCTTCTTACATACATGGAGAATGGAAGGACGCTGGGGCACTGGTTGTAAACCCTCTTCCCTCTCGGTGCTGATGAGTTGATCCCTTCGTTTCTCAAGAACCAGGTTACTGTTACAGAGACGCGATCACCACCCGCTAGCCTACGCAGGGGCAGGGGAAACATCGCCACAGCCACCCCACATGGCACCGCCACCACCACGACAGCTGCCACATCACGGAATACGGGGCGTCGACGTCCCCTTTCCCCATCAGAGGTCATCCAGCGAAGGGTGATCAACAACCTCGTGCGCTGGTACGAGGAGGAAGGGGTCATCCCAACTCGAGATATGGCCCGCCTGGACCTGGAGGCATTCAGGCCCCGCCGTCAACGCCGCCTTAATAGGCCGCATAGGGAGCCCCTTCTCCCCACCCCAATGTTCAACCGTTTCAGGAGCCTTTCCCCGGAACGCCTTGACGAATCCTCTCCTTATGCTGAAGAGGCAGGCGCCGTCCGACTCAGCCCGCTCAGGGTCCCGACCCAAGGGCTCCAGGCGAGAGCTCCCGTCCGGCTGTGTCAGCGCCACCATCCGACTCTGCAGTAAGAGCTGGCAGGCCATGCCCCTGCAGCACCTGCACCAGCTCGCCTGACCCGACGTCAGTGCCGGGCCCGGGCTGAGGACGCTCACCCAGGCACGTCGACGTCGACAGCTACAGTGGCCCGAGCCACTGCCGACGTGCATCATGAAGCCCCTGCATACACTAAGTAGGGGCACTCCTTCACCCAACCATGATCGAGATCCCAACCGCCCCACGGGCAGGCTGGGTTGACTCTCTGGGTTGCAAGCCCAAGTGGTGATTGCCGCGAACTAACCCGCGGTGATGTCACCCCGTACAGAGGTCCTCCCCGTACCACTACTCCATAGAGAATGGGCATTCCCTTCTACGATGTTTGTCATGGAGGTATGCCTCGTGCTACCCCCATCCCGAAGGAAGACCTACCCTGCGGCAGTGATGCTCGGTGCAGAATCCTTTTCTGCGCCCACTATATAGGGTATGGAGTCCATCCTCCTGCCCCTGACCGCCGATCTAAAGGCACCATCCATCTGGTCCTTCTCCAACGTGGGGGCCCTCCCTACATCCTCTCTACAACTGGAGAAGGTCCTCCTTGCCCCAGAAACTTGAGGAGTGAAGGTCAGCCTCGCTCCGCCCACATCGACCATGGAGGTCCTCCCCATGCTCCTGCCGATTCCAATAGAGGCTCCGCCTACATGGGTTCTCTTCATGGAGGTCCTCCCCATGTACCCTTCAACATTTTCACTGGTGCCCCTCGCACATCGGCTATCTCGAGTGGGGGCCCTCTCCGTCACGGCGCCAGCACCGCCCCGAGACTGCCTGATAGGGATCAACCCTATCCCGAAGAGCCACCCCGGGGCAGGAGAGCGGGTCGTCACTGCCACAAGAAGAATCCTGGGAAGGCCCGGGTGGAGATCAAACCTACCCGCTTTTCCGACTCTGAAGCGGAATGCGACTCAGTGATGGAACCTTCTCCCCGCTCCTCCATATCAAAGACTGGGGCAGGAACCAGATGCGTCAGCCTCATTCTCCCGGAATATGAGGTCCACCAGATTCCCATCTCTCTCCGTAGGTACATCCAGGAGGAAGAAATCTTGGGAATTCCACAGGTCTCGACCGCGCAATCACCTCCATTGTCACCAGAAGCGCCCTCTACCTCTACCAGAGATCACGGAGAGCTATTTTGGGGGCCAACGGCGGTAGAGCGATGACATGACCGGTCGACGGTTGCTGCGATTCCTGTGCCGGAAGCTGTGGCTATCAGCCCATCGTATCGTGACATCGTGGCCAGGTCACCTTGCTCTTCGGAGGATGGCCCAGAATTCGGCGGCCAGTTAGCTCGTTCGCTGTATTCTCCGCCGCCGAGTTTTTTATCCCAGAGGTCCGCCTCGGTACCTCTACTGGTCCCTCATCCACCCCCGGTTGATGAGTGGGGAAATACAGGGCCATACCTAGAGTCCGAACCCAGGAGGTTTTGGAGTATTCTTGCAGCAGATTACTTCCCGGAGAGGTTCTGGCCGACGACAGCGCTGAATTTTCATGCACCAGAGTCCCTTACCCCCGAAGACGTGGGGTGCTTTTGTCAAACCCAATGGGCGACACACTTCCGCCTTCGTTACGAACGGGTGGTGTACCCCAGAATTCGAGAGCACTTTGATGAAATCGGCGAGCAGTGCCGCCTGATCGATTTAGCCGCACTCCTTGTGGCCCAGCACCCCGAGTCGCCAGGCCGTCAGAGTGCCCTTCAACGGAAATGTGTTCCGAGTTTTAAAGCACTCCGCAGAATCGACAGGGAAGCTACCCCCCATGTGCAAGTCCATGGTTGGGGACACTATGCCGCTCTCCTCTTCGACCCTATCCGGCGGCAGCCCGATTTGCTATGCGACATCGAGGACATGCCCTTGAGAGGGGTCGTGGTCCACATGGCTGACATAGTGGACAAGGAAGACGAGCTTGAATTACTTGATGGAGACATACCCCCCGACAATGTACTGCCACTGATGGACCCATCAGGGAGAGTTACCCGTCAGCAGAGGAACCAACTAGGCCTCCCCATACCCACCGAGTCGTTGGTACTCGGTCGAAACACCGGCAAGGGTAAGGAGAACGTCGGAACTGTCAAGCACTCCAACCCGTCAGCCTCTGTGCAGAAAACAGACGAAGATCCTGAGAAGGCCACATTACACCAGCAGCTTGCTGAGCAGCAGAGGCTAGTTGATGAACTCTTGGCTGAGCGCGCCGTAGAGCGGCGAACCGACTATGGTGATCCCAGGCCGGGGCAGCAGGGGAAGGAACAATTTCCCCCCGGTGAGATGCCTTCGGGAAACCCCGATCATGCTACTGCCGCAGACAGGGCAGATGCCGGAACGTATGGCAAGAGGGTGCGATACGTCTCACCAAACCCCCCCACCCCCCCGAGCGACGGGGCAATCTAAAGAACCCAGTCCGGGTTCTCCCAGTTGCCCCGCAGGTCGTTCCGCCAGTTGATCCATGAGTGGCCGAAGCCATTTACCGTGTTGAAGAACCTGGCAATGCACTTGTGGTTAGGGATCCCCGTCAAGACAGGGACCCCCACCCGGATGATCTTATTGCGGCACTCACATCCCACCTCGAAGCGTTGGAAACGCGGCAGGTGGCGGTCCCACCGGATGGCAAGCTGTATCCCGCGTGGGTAGATGATATTCCCACACCTCTAGGTTTTGGGAACCCCACTTTCTCGCCTTTCAACGGGACATGGGACCTTCCACAGCACTTGGCACATTTTTCTTCCAGGTGTGGCCCCATGCTGGGGACCCCGGCTCATCAAGAAGCCGCCAATCTCCGGTGTTTCGTACAGACATTGGAAGGTCCATCATTCGTCTAGTACAACCAGCTCCCTATCGGATCAGTGACCGGTTGAGAGGACCTCCGCTGGCAGTTATTGTACTAGTTCAGCTCCACCACGTGGAAGACCAGCATTGCAGACCTCTTCAAGTTCAAGAAAAGGCCTGATGAGCAGGTTGCAGATTTCATCGCCCGGTGGAAGGGACTTACGTATTCCTTCGATATGCCACTGACTCAAGAGAAATTACTAACGATGTGTGTGGAGAACATCAAAACGGAGTTGGTACCCTCCCTGATTACCCAGAACTACCCTGGAGGGTTCAGAGATTTCTCAGATAAGGCTCAGCGCCTTGAGGAAGCCCTGCAACAGGCTAGTCTGGCACGTTTGTTGCCCCCTATGATCCCAGCCAGGAGGACCGCCAGGGCTGAACCCGCCTCGGTGGCCCAAATAAAATCCCCGAGGCAGCTGGAGTTACTGTCGGGGGCACCATCCCTACAAACCCGCAGAGGTCCTCCACCTCAAGCACAGGCTCCTGCCCAGCAGCGACTGCCTCAGAACCGACAGGTTCCCCCGCGCAATGCGCCACAACCACCTAGGAAAGACAATCAGGTGCCGCCTCCTTGGCAAGCCCCTCCGGCCCCTCGTCAAGGCCAGGCCCCCAGGGGCCCCTATCTGGAAAGAAGGCACCAGACTTATTTGTTCAACGAAAATCAGGTCCCTGGCTACATCCGAAGCGCTCTAGAGCAAGGGATTGTGCGTCTGCCCGAGTGCAGAAGGCCGACAGAGGCGAATCTCACCGATCACCCCAACTACTGCCCTTATCATCAGATTCTGGGGAACACCCTCAAGCAATGCTATGTGTTTAAATATTGTATTCAAGACCAGGTCAATAACAACATAGTCAAGTTGGGCCCGGCACCAGCACAAGTGGCGGGTGTCTTTGCAGGATCAGAGATCAGCAGTGACAGCGAAGGCGAGTGGCAGCAGGTCCCCAGCCGCGGATCCCGGAAATACGACGATTGGATGGCTCGAAAAACCATCGTCCATGCCCATGGTATCATTTGGGCACGCTTGAAGAAGACGAATCCTTCAGAGGAAGTAGCCAGTGCCTCCGCAACGTCTTCACAGTCGACCTCTTCCCAAAAGGGCAAGCAGCGGTGACGCAAGAAGAAGCAACGCGCACCGCTGGTGCCGTCATCATCCCGCACTCTCGGCGACATTATGCCCCCTGAAATGGGGATTCCTACCAGAATCTGCCCAGCGGTGGATGACTCCTCGAGCGACAGCCAGTGGTACGCTTCGGTTAACACTGTGGAACTGGTAAAGCCCTATATGACCCCCGACGAGGGGGAACGCCATGCGAACCTCCCCAACGTTTCTAGCCGACGTCAACATCAGCGGAATCTCAACCGCGCTGGTCATTGAGGTATGTCAGCGGGCACTTTTGGCCAAGCCGTGCATGCTACTGAGACCAGATAGCAGGCTCAGCGCAGAGCTCAGCACCTGTAACCCCATCTAACGCTCTCGGATCTACCTCCACCGCCGTTCATGCTACTAGATCAGAGAGAGGTGCCTCGTTCATATCACACTCAGTCTTTCCCGGCTACAGGCCAGCCTCCGCTGTCCAATCCAAGTCCGAAGACTACTCTCCAGGCTTCAACTAGTAGGCAGCAGGATGTACCCAGTACTAGCCGATCGCCGGTTCAACCGGCAAGACCCACTATGCCTCTAAATGCTGAACGACCTCCTGTAAGCAGAGGTTCGCGTTTGGCATGAATGTATGATGTCCTGAAGGACTGGGCCGACATTCTGATGAGTCTTTCTATCCTTGAGGCCATGCGCCTGTCATCCGAAATGCGCAAGGCACTTGTCGAGGCCCTAAAAAGACCCCTACAGTTTGAGACGGAGGTAGAAGCTGCAGAATCCTTCCATACCGAGACGATTGAAAACGCTGAATGTTAGGAGGTTATCTAGTTCTCCAGTGAAGATGAGGACCCTCCTATACAGGGGAACATTTTCCCGCTGTACATCACTGGCTACTTCAATGGTGTGGAAGTCCGCCGCTGCCTCGTTGACACGGGTTCCAGAATCAATCTAATTCCGACTCGGACGTTGCGAATGTTGGGTCTGTCTGAAGGTGATTTAACTCCCTCTGACCTTAGAATCTAGGGGTACGACATGACCGAGCAAACCCCAGTCAGCACGATCCTCCTGAAGACTCAGTTCGGTGGCTTAATTGCCAGCACAAAGTTCATGGTCGTCTCTCAGGACACTGCCTACAACGCATTGATGGGTAGGCCATGGCTCCATCTTCATGCAGCGGTCCCTTCGTCGTATCACCAGTGCCTCAAATACTGACTCAACGGTCGAGTAGGCATGCTCCAAGGAGATGCGTCCCCTTTCACTTCTTGTGAGGCCCGCTATCTGGATGCGGGTTATTACAAAAGTAAGGATAAGCAAATCCTAGTAAGTGAGGATGAACCCGCCCCGGCCACAAGTGATCCCTGGGCAAGCATGGATGACTTCTACATCCTCCTGATCCACCGGTTGGAGGCCACGTCCCCCGACATGGGGAAATGTTTTATTATTTCGAGTATGAAAGGAAGGCATGTTCCCGTGTCCAAGCGACGGTGGAAAATCATCTCGTACTCCTACATCAACCAGGCTCAGGTCATCCCAGAACCTCCTACCCCTGGACGGTACCGGAATGTCAAGCTTATGACAACGGCGGTATGCCATACGTGTCTCTTCCGCCGGGCTGGAATCCACCGACTCAGGCCGACACGTCACCACTACTTTGATATTATCAAACGTGGCCCCTTAGGCCGAAGGCCAGATGGGATAGGATCGACTGCCTTCATTGCTATGGTCTCAATGGCAAGTGAGTCTCCCGATGTGATGACCACTACTGCCTAAGCCGGATCCAGCTTCCCCTCGGATTTTGATAGCCCAGAAGTATCATCCGTCACGAGAAGTCCCCCCACGGGTGGGGAGGAAGACATGGAGAATGCTCCACCCGCCTTTGAAGAAGGCGTCTCTACCACGGTTGATGAACTGGTACAGGTGAACCTTCGTAGCGAGGCAGATCTAAAACCCACATTGATTAGTGCAGCCATGTCCCCCGAGGAGCGGCAGAAGTACATAGACTTCCCCAAACAACACCGTGACGTGTTTTCCTGGAGTTACAACGAGATGCCAGGACTAGATCCCCAGGTAGTCGTTCACCGTCTGGGCCTCCCGGAAAAACATCGTGTGTTTAAGCAGCCCCCCAGGAAAATGCACCCTTCTCATGGTGCTATGGTTGAGGCCGAAGTTGACAAGCTTATCAAAGCCAACCTCATTAAGGAATTCCAGTACCCCAAGTGGCTTGCCAACATTGTGCCAGTCAGGAAGAAGAATGGGAAGATCAGAGTCTGCATTGACTTCCGCGATCTCAATCGCCACTGCCCAAAGGATGACTTCCCACTCTCGGTGACAGATTTATTGATTGAAACCACGGCTGGGTTCCAAGCCCTCTATTTCATGGATGGATATTCTAGGTACAACAAGATTCGGATAGCCCCCGAAGACGAGGAGTTCACTACCTTCAGGGCTCCCCAAGGTACCTTTTGCTACCAGTTTATTCCATTTGGTTTGAAGAATGCAGGTGCCACTTATCAGAGGGCCATGCATCGCATATTCAAACCGATCCTCGGGAAATTGGTGTAATGATATGTGGATGACCTGGTAGTCAAATCATGTCAGTTCTAGGACCATCTCAAAGACCTCGAGAAAGTGTTCGGTTTCCTCTGTTCCCGTCACCTAAAGAAGAACCCGTTGAAGTGTTCCTTCGGGGTCACCTCTGGGAAGTTTCTGGGATTTGTTGTCAGATACCGAGGTATTGAGATCGACCCGGAGAAGATCAAGGCCAACAGCCAAATGCCTCCCCTGAGCAACATTCGGGTTCTTCGAGTCCTTCAGGGCCACATATCCTATATACGCCGATTCATCGCGAATATGGCCGGCAAGTGTAAGCCCTTTTCCAAGCTCATGAAGAAGGGCGCCGCCTACGAATGGGATGAGGAGTGTCGGACCACCATTGATGAAATCAAGAAGTATCTGCTCCAACCTCCGGTCCTAATGCCACCCGTCTCCGGAAAGCCACTGGTCCTTTACGTGACCACCCTGGAAAGATCCCTCGGTGCGCTGCTCACCCAGAAGAATAACGAGGGTACTGAGAACAATCTCTACTATCTCAACCACATGCTTCACTATACGGAGGTCAGATACTCCCCTATCGAAAAGAGCTGCCTTGCGCTCGTCTTCTCCATGAAGAAGTCGCGAAATTACCTGCAACACCATGAGGTGCATTTGGTCTCCCGGGTAGACCCACTGAAGTACATCCTGAACCACCCTATGCTGACTGGCCGACTAGCACGGTGGGCAGTGATTCTCCAGCAGTTTGATATCAGGTTTGTACCTCAGAAGGCCATTAAGGGATAGGCGTTGGCAGACTTTTTAGCTGCCCATCCAACCTCTGTGGATCAATCCCTGGATCTGGATTTCCCTGATGAGATGATCATCTCAGTCGATCATGTTGTCCCGTGTTGGCAAATGCATTTCGACAGCGCCTCCCGGAGCCCCACCGGTAGGAGGCTCAACGATCCCAAGCTCAACAGAGTGGGCCTGGGTATTGTCTTCATTACCCCGGCTCAGGTCGTCCTGCCATACTCGTTCCTATTGTCAGAAGGCTGTACGAACAATGAGGCAGTGTACTAGGCTCTCATCACCGGCCTCAAGTTGTCCCTTGAGATCCATGTGTCCCATCTACATGTGAAGGGAGATTCCGAGCTGGTGATCAAAGAGGTTAATGGCGACTACGTTGTCAGGAAGCCGGAGCTTGCACCGTTGCTGGAGTACACCCTCCGCCTAATGGCCCAGTTCTCTTCTTGACCAGAGGTTACCCATGTCCCCTGGTCACAGAACGGTCAAGCAGACGCCTTGGCTAGCTTGGTCGCATCGCTCGCAGAACCCGAGCAAGATTATTTAATCATACATGTGGCACACCGGAGAGTCATTTCCCCCATCACCCAAGAGGACAATGATGGCCTGCGGGTAGGTCATCTCACCGCCGGACCCTCCACGACAGGGGTCCTGGGTTCGTCAGGCACAATGGTTGAAGCCACTCCGGACTGGAGGGCACCTTTTGTCGAGTACCTCCAAAATGGTTGCCTCCCGGACGATCGGGCCGAGCACGAGTGAATCCGACGCTGCGAGCTGCAATTTACCCTCCAGAGCGGCCCCAGTCTAGAACATATCCTTTATAAGAGGATTTTCGATGGTGTCCTCCTCCGTTGAATCCAAGGAGTAGATATACCTCATGTTATGCAAGAGGATCACGCCGGTTCCTGTGGCGCCCATCAAGTTGGGCCGAAGCTGACCCATCAAATCTGGAGGTTGGGGTACTTTTGGCCTTCTATAATCCACGATTGTATTGGATATTCCAAGAGATTCCACGCGTGCCAAGTTCACGCCAACTTCCTGCATCGGGCGTCGGAGCCCCTCCACCCCATCAAGTACTCTTGGCCATTTGTAGTATGGGGACTTGATGTAGTGGGACCATATCCACCGACAACAGCCCGCCAGTATAGGTTCATCATGACTACTACAGATTTCTTCTCCAAGTGGGAAGAGGCAGTTCCACTCAAAGAGGTCAAGGCCCGTTCCATCATTGACTTTGTGAGCTCCAATATTATCAACCAGTTTGGGGTCCCTCACACCGTCCTCACCGATAACGGAACCAACTTCCGAGCGGCTGAACTAAAGAAATTGTACGCCAAGTACGACATCCGGTCGAACCATACCTCCCGCTATCACACGCAGGTGAATGGACAGATCGAGGCGTTCAACAAAATCCTCTCTAACATTCTGCAGAAGATGGTTGGTCAGAACAAGAAAAGTTGTCCGGACAAGCTCCCCAACGCCCTCTGGGCTTACCAGAAGACGAATAACAACTCTAACCAGGTGACCCCATATTCCCTTGTGTGTGGAGCTGAGGCTGTCCTACCCATTGAGATCAAGCTTCCGTCATTACGTACCACAATCTATAATCACCAGACATCAGATGAGGTAGCTGAAATCCATCTAGCTGAATTAGAAGCACTGGACGAGAACCGGCTTCATGCTCTGCACAATCTGGAAAGGCATCAGGATAAGATAGTGAGGGCCTTCAACAAGAAGGTTCGTCTCCGCTCTTTTCTACAGGGCAACCTGGTACTGGCCCTTCGAGCGCCAATGATTTCCGATAGGAAACCGCCCAAATTAGATCCCAAATGGGATGTGCTTTATATCATCCATAATGTTTACCCCAATGGAGCATACTCCTTGGTGACCACAGATGGAGAGCGTATAACCCCTCCCACCAATTCCATGTTCCTTAAGCGATACTTTGCCTAGGAAAAAAGGGTCATGCACGACCCTAAACTACATGTTGGTCCTACACGACCTTAAACTGCATCTTCGTCCTACAAGACGATAAACTGTGAAACGGTCCCGCATGACCTTAAACTGCACATTATGGTCCAACACGACCCTAAACTGTAAAGTCCTACACAACCTTAAACTGTATCTTCGTCCTTCAAGACAATAAACTACAAAATAGTCTGAGCTCTATGACTTTAAACTAAGATCTCCCCCCGTCCTTACTGCATGATGTTAAACTGCAAGCCAGTCAGGCCTTCCTAACCAAGGCCCATCCTCAGGCCCCTTGGCCTCCTCGGGCCCCAAGGCCCCCGTCCTTACTGCAAGATGTTAAACTGCAAGCCAGTCAGGCCTTCCTGACCATGGCCCACCCTCAGGCCCCTTGGCCTCCTCAGGCCCCAAGGCCCCCATCCATACTGCAAGATGTTAAACTGCAAGCCAGTCAGGCCTTCCTGACCAACGCCCAGCCTCAGGCCCCTTGGCCTCCTTGGGCCCCAAGGCCCCCTGTCCTTACTGCAAGATGTTAACCCGCAAGCCAGTCAGGCCTTCTTGATCGAGGCTCAGCCTCAGGCCCCTTGGCCTCCTCGGGCCCCTGGCCCCCCCGTCTTCACCGCGAGACATTAAACCGCAAGATGGTTTTCCCCGACTTACCCTCTTGCGCGATTGTACGGTATGGTGTGGGATTATGTCCTCATTCACATCGGATTACTCGTCGTACCCTACATATCCCCAAATGAGATGGTCCTCGTCCCGCATGACGTTAAACTGAATTTCAAGAACTACGTGTGGCTTGATTCCTGTCTTCATGGGATACGTAGGAATGCTCGGACACTTCGTCTTGAGCCCAGCCCCATGCTTTTCCCTTCCACTATTCCCCCTGGGAATAGTTTCCTCAGAGGCTCCTTGTGTAACGAGGGGAAGGATTTCTTAGCCCCGCTCATACGACCCCACTCGCACAAGGATTGTAAGTGTTGCACCATGTGCCCACTCCCGTTCTTCTATCCTCCCACGTCCTCACCGCATGACGCTAAACTGCATGGCCTTCAAGAACTACGTATGGCTTGATTCCCATCCTAATGGGATACGTAGGAACGCCCGGGTATTTTGTCCGTTGGCCCAGCCCAAAAGCCAAAATCTTCCCCTCGGGTTAAGATATGGCAGGGTGCACACTTTTGCCCCAAATCACATCGACCAAGCCTCGACCCGGCTGCACACCCCCCTGGAGATGTTTCCCTCTTTTGTGGATGGATGCAGCTATGCTTCACCCACTCCTTGACTGGGATTCCATCATTTTTGGACACCCAGAGGGACCCCCAAGAACGACCTGGATACTACGCCCAAGGGCTCTCCTACCGATACGGGCCGACGCCCCCGAGGGTTTTCAAGCAACAAACTGATACAAGTCCCGCGTTGCGAATTTGGTCAGCAGTCGATTCTCATTTGTTGCTCCCATATCGAGTCACCATAGGAACTCTGTATTTCTAACATGGTCAATAGTGTCTTGGATCTTCGGGTCCACCCCGAGAAGTCCCAGACATCGAGTGTGATGATTCGTTTTGCCCCATCCCGCAGTGACAAACTTCCCCCTGGGTGGTGCTAGCAATCTGGCCCACGGCTCCGATTCCCCATAGGGGTGTACGGTGTGGTGTGGGACTACATCCTCATTCACGTTGGGATCATGTACCATGTCGTACGCCTCATCTTACGAGGCCCAGCCTCAGGCCCCTTGGCCTTCTCGGGTCCCCGACCCCCGTCCTCATTGCAAGACGTTAAACTGCAAGCAGGTCAGGCCTTCCTGAACAATGCCTAACCATCAGGCCCCTTGGGATTTCCGGGCCACGGCCCAGGTCCTCCGTTATAGGAGTGTATGGTGTGGCGTGAGATTATTTTCTCATTCACGTCGATCTCGTAAAGACCACGCCATGTACCTCTCCCTCCTGAGCTGTTTCGTCGATCCCTTTTCGGCAGTTCACCGATGTTCCTAAGAGTACTCTGGTTTATTACCTGGAATGCCAATCTTTACTCGGACACGTCCGCACCCGCATTCCAGGTTTTGTGTATCCCTGCATCAGGGATTTCATCATCTTTCACACCCGGAGGGACCCCCAGGAACGGCCTGGATACTACGCCCAAGGGCTCTCCTACCGTTACGGGCCAACGCCCCCGAGGGTTTTGGACAACAAATCGATAAAATCATGCATTGCGAATATGGTCAACGGTCGATGCTCGTTTGTTGTTCCCACCTCTGGCTAACGCGATATGGACGCTGCGTCTCCACCATGGTTAACAGTTTTCCTCTATCGCCACGGCAACCCATTAGGACCAAAATGTCGGGTGCACAATTCACACCCTTCATCACTTCACCGTGTCCAAGTGGAGTCTCGGAACTTTTGGTACTTTTCCTCCGTGCACGTCTGCGCGTTGGGGGAAAACGTTTTGTCAAAGGTGTCCTTCGGGGCTCCACCAACTCTCGTTTGACTCGCCCCAAGTATTGCGATGAGGATACCCCCCTTGTTTCCCACACCGAGTTTAACTCATGTGGGCTTAGGAATCGGGTTGACATCTGTGCTTACTTGGGAAGTTGTCACCATTCACGGTCCGAGTTCTAAGACCATAAACTAAGATTCTCATCTGGAACTACGTTCAGCGTGATTCCTATCTTGATAGGATACGTAGGAATGCCCAGACCCCTTATCTTTGGGTCCATCTTGAGTTCAGCAAATTCATCTCTTTGGTCCTGCCTTCAGGACCCCGACTACAGGACCGCGTGGTGTAGTGCGGGATTATGTCCTCATTCACGTCGAGTTTGCAATGGCTGCATCACTCATGCCCCCGTTCTAAGATTTATCCCTCCTATTCCTTGTCCAGCATGACATTAAAAGGCACCCTTCAGAACTATGTGTGGCTTGATTCCCATCTTCATGGGATACGTAGGACCACCCAGACGCCCTATCTTCGGGTACAGCCCATTTGGGGAACCAGTCTCTCCCCCTGTTTCACTTATTACCTCTATATAGGCCCCTTGGCCTAAGGTCTCCCTCTCCGATTGGCGTACAATTTGATGTGGGATCATGTCTCCATCAATTGTGTTTTATAACACTGCACACATTTTCCACCTAGCATCGTCTCTGCTACGTCTGTGCTGCATGACGATAAAATGCATGCTTGGTCCTATCATACGACCCTAAACTGTGACATTATCGTACTGGACGCACGATGAAAAATGGCACTGCATTGTGGTCACCTCGTTGTAGAGGACATCACGTTGGGTATTGGTCATGTGCCATTCCATTTGTCAACGCCCATCACGGCTTGATCCTTGTGGTGACATCACGACCTACTATTCTTGGCATGTCGCTTCACAAAAAAAACCATTCACCTTAAAGAACAAACAAGATTCATCAAATTCCTCTTCTCTTAGTGCAAGGGCCACACCCGCACTCCCCTTTCCCCCCGGCACTGGTATCATACCATGTCACCTTTCCAGAACTATGTATGGCTTGATTCTCATCCTTATGAGATACGTAGGAGCGCCCGGGCACTTCCCCACGGGCCCAGCCTAACCATTGTGTTTGGTCCCTCGACTCGAGCATTTCCTCAGAGAACGCATGGTAAGTAGGGCTTAGGTCCTCCTTCACATCGGGTCTTGATGCCATGAGCCCCCTGCTCCTTTTACCCATTTATGGTCTAAGGTCCATCAAGAACTACCTGAGGCTTGATTATCATCCTTATGAGATACGTAGGAGTGCCCAGACACTTCCCCCCATGCCCGGCCTATCTTTCGCTTTTGGTCCCTTGACGTAAAGCCTCTCCCAAGGAGGTCGTTCAATGTGATATGGAATTACGTCCTCATTCACGTCAGGTTGTTCATCGCACCATGTTCCTCTTATGTCTCCTTCCATCCATGGTCCGAATTCTATGACCCGAAACTAAGATCTCCCTATGGGAAAGGAATTTTCTCCCTCTATCTAATACGTCGCGTTGTCATATTTAGATGTGTTTAGATAAAGAGCCCAAAGTGTGGTATTTCTACAAGGACATCCCCCTCATCCCATGACCATGATTCGTGAGATCTCTATTTGGATCCTCATATTCTTCCACTTCCAAAAGGAACCTCGGACGACATGGATACTAGGATTAAGGGCTCTCCATGAATGTTGGACCTAAGGATCCTCCAATGGTTTCGAGCCAACGTCCCTATGGATATCTGAAGACATTTGTGACATGGTCCCATGTTTCGAACATGGTCAACGGTCGACCATCATTTGTCTGTCCCCATTCTTGGCTAACGCGATATGGATGCTGGGTTTCCGCCACGGTCAATAGTTGTCCTCCATCGTCACGCCGCCATCATCATGATCAGAATCTCGAGCTCCATAATTCACACATTTCCACTTCCTCATGTTCAAGTGGAATTCCATCATACTCGGCTCTTTCTCTTCGCGCATCTTGGTGCGCTAAATGACCGTGTTAGTGTCATTGGGTCGGTATTCACCAAGCATCCCTTTTCCCTAAACTTCCCCTTTCTGTGTCGGGAAATTCCCACCACTACTGCTTGTTTCCCACACCGAGCACGACTCACGTGGGCTTAGTAGTTTTGACAGGATGTGTACCAACACGGCCAGGCATCTCATCGTCCCGCATGACGTTAAACTACACCTCTAGAACTACGTATGTCTTGATTCCCATCCTCATGGGGTACGTAGGAACGCCCAACCACTCTGCTTCAGGCCCAGACCAATCCTCACTCTTGGTCCCTCGACCTGAAGAGTTTCCTCCGGGGGTATGTGGTATGATTTGGACTCCAAGTCCTCATTCACGTCAGTTTCATATCTACCGCGCCACACTCTCCCTGGGCTCTTCCCTTTTATTCTACGTCCTATCGTATGAAGTTAAACTACATGAGTCCATGTGTCCTCAACGCATGACACTAAACTGTGGTTCAACCCTGAACAAGTTCAGGATGCCCCAAGATCTCATTGGGAAGTGACAGATCCCCTCGCCAGAGAGGCCCTGTCTGAAAGAAGGAATGATCCATGATCAAACCAATGCGCCCATATGGTGTACTCCCACCATGGTGGTGTAACTACCTATGTGTTGGATTCTGTTCGGACCAACCATCACTCCATATACCCCGCTTTGCGTGGTCCTTATTCGGACCCTCGTCCCCTTTCATGTCTCACGGGACCCCCTAATGGCCTGGTCTCATGCCGCATCGGCTCACCTACCATCCTGGGCCAACTTTTCGGAAGACGGGTCATGTTTGGAAGGACCCCTGAATAGTATGGGTGTCTGACCTATGGTCCGCCAACTGTCCTGGGCCAATGTCCCAAAGGATTGATCGACAACACTTGTGACATGGTCTCGTGTTTCAAACATGGTCAATGGTTGACCCTCATTTGTTTTCCCCATTACAGGCTAACGCAGTAAGGATACCGCTTCTCCTCCAAGGTTAACAGTTGTCCCTTATTGTCATGCCATCCCCACAGTGTTCTGAGTCTTGGGTATCGTGATTCACACTTCCCATTTTCATCTATTTGGACAAATTTTAGCGCCCCTGGCGTTGCCCTATTCGTGCATTAGAGCACGCTGAAGAAACGATAATAAGGAAATCCTGAAAGTTCCTTCTCCGATCAAGCCTCTACCATCATTCAGAAATCCAGACTGGTAATCCGAATCCCGGATGCCCGGAGCATGATCCCCACTCCCATGTTAGGTGGGATGAGAGGGAAACTATCTCCTGTTTCTCACATTGGGCTCGACCCACGTGGGCTTGGGGAATTGTCGCCGAACGTCCCGCAAACATTGTAGGGATGTAACAAGACAATTCAAACAGTGGAAATCGTATGCGCTGTGGCATTCAAAACAAAGAAAGAAAAAAACTTTTGAAGCACGAAAGTACTAATAAAAGGTTTTTGGGTTTGTTACAATACCTGGGGGTCGACTCCCCCCATGGATGGGTTGACCCCATCAAAAGTGCGTTGCAGCTCCGCCACCCATTGGCTTGTGGCATCCAAGGCTTACTGTCGCTGACTAAGCTCCCGCTCCTCCTCAGTAGCGGCGGGGCACAGTTCATCAGTCCTAGATTCGGCCCTCTATACGCCAGCTTAAACGGTAGCTATCTCTCCAGAGGTCTGCCTCATATGCTCCTCTACCTCTGCCAGCTGGGCCTTCAACCATGAGACCAGCTCAGATTGTGCATCAAGAGAGTCTAAAAGCTCGTCTGACCAGGTCTGCATCTGTTGGACCTCACCTTCAGCCTCCCGGAGCTTCTTGATGCTGGTCTCCTTCCTCCACTGCCAGCCCATGCTGACCCACGATCATGCTCCCAGATCTTCTCAGCCATAAGATCTAGGATGAGTGCGTGAGGACGTTGGGCATCCACTCCCCCAGCACACAGTTCGTGCAACCGCGAGCGGAGTCTATCCATTTCGGCCAGCCATTGCGCTTGGGGGTGTCCTTGATAAAGTGCATTATCAGCTTCCACGACGGGTGGAAGACTATGCTGCTGTCTTCCACATCGGAGGCCGTTTCGTCCTAGTCTGCGTGATTGGAGGGATCGTACGCGGGATACACCCACAAGAAATCCTCGACAGGATCTACATCTGGTGTTTAATCTAGTACGACACCTGGCGCTGAAGCAGCCGCGACAGGACTGGGACCGAACGGTTGATCCTCTTCCTCGGAGTCCACCTCAATGACTTCGGGTACTGCCCTGCTGGTGGTCCCACCAGTGATGATGTGCATCGCAGCTTGAGGAGATGGGGGGACTATCGCCACCATCACTGGCATGCCCCTAGGAGGGACGCCACCAGACATCCTGACCAGTCTTGCTGCAGCAGCCCACGCCAGTCAGAGAAATGTACGACAGAGAGGGACATAAACGTTAGTTGGCGGGCATAGTCTACATATGACGATAGGGGAACCGGTAAAGGAGACTTACGGAGATCGACCTCCTGGCACTGCTCTTGAGATGGTACTGACGGGACCCCGAGGCGAGGCCCTCCATATACTGTTGGATGGTCTGGAGATTCTGGAGGAGCCACCTCAGGTGCTCTGGTCCCACCAGACGCAGAACTGGACGCAGCCATAGGTGCAGGTTCTGAAGGTCCCGCATCATCACCTGCCAAGGAGAGAGAATGAGGCATGCAAACAAGTTCCTTCTGCATGGCTCAAAAATCGATGAGAAGTTCATAGTGACCTAAGGACAGATCGTAAGGAAAGAATTTCGGAATGCTACCATGAGAGCCTCTGCGAATTCGTCTGAATTTGAGCCTCCGTCTCCGACCTCTCCCTCCTGCAACGGGCTCCCTCCTCCAGCCTCATCCTCCCGAGAGGAGTCCTCTGATTCATCCGGCAAGGGTAAGCGCTCCCTCAGATCAGCAGCCAATAACTATGGGGGGACCGTCTGATTCAACAGCACCATCACCCGGTCTGTCATTGGGCGAGGGACACCACTGGAGTGGACGTAATCCTCCAGCTCATCCAGGTATTATTCTGCATCCGCCGAAGACGCCATGAATCCAGCCCGAACTGGGCCTATGCCCGGTAATTCCATCCCGAGGTGATTCAGGTGGGCCCATATCTCGGGTGGGCTGAGGAATTTCCGGTTGACATCCCAAATGTCCCAAGATTCCGGGAAGACGACATCCTCTGCCATGTTGATATGACATAGGCGCTTCCCCGGATCCTGAGTAGATATCCTACAAAATCCCCTCGGTCGCTGCCCCTCCGGATGGCCCTGCTCTTCTAGAATCCCCGGATCCACCACTGCTTCCATACCCTCGGCCGGTGCGGGTCTCGCCGCCATGGCAGCCCCGCTACCACGAGCGGCCCTAGCTGCCCTCCCACCCCGACCTCGAGATAGAGGAGGCCCACCGTCACCGATCCGAATAGTTGGTTGCTTCAGCATCTCCCCTTGGTAAGCAGCCTCCCAACTAATGGCATAATCTATCACCAATCCGAAAGCGACAGTGGATGGAGGCAATGCAATCCACATCTTTCCATCTTCCCGTGTGAACATTAGCCACAGATGCCTCATCACACACGGGTTCTCCTCGTGATGCACCTCCTAGTAGACATACGGGGTCAGCCGCTAGAGGTACCAGAACTACCTCGAAAACCGATGCGGGGTGTACGGTTCGCAGAGTGGCTCACGATCTATCTGTGCCACCAAAAATCCACCTCGAAAGTCAAGGAGGTAAGCCCGATGTTCTTCCGTTCCCCGCCCTTCATTATTAAGTATCCCCATCGGCAATGGGAAGGGGTGGAAATTACACTCATCCTTCCTCCACACCCGATTCAGCACCATCAGAACGACTAGTTTGAACGGGAAGCTCTCGACCGCGTTTAGGATGTAGGGGAGGAAGTTCGATCCCGGATGCGAAATGGGGTTTGGATACTCGTAAATCCCCCTGATATGCGCTGCGATCCACCCATACAGAAGGTGGAAGGGCCCGCATATCCTTGGCAGCTTCTTTCCCTCGCTAATGTGCTGCAACATTCTGTATAGTTTGGTGAGCATCAGAATCCCCAGACTGATCCGCTGCCCCATGGCCAACATCGACGCCATAATAAACGAGCTGGGCCATACCCCCATGCTTGTATCCCTCACCGGTAGGATCCAACCACAGATGAGAGCCGCGATGAACGCCTCCAGCCTAACTATCGGTTGTTGTTCAGTGCTAACACTGAAACCCCATGTCTTCCATTGGAAGTCCTCCAAGACCCACCAATAGGAGTACCCCTTGCCCTGTTGGGCCGCCCTTGGACATGTTCGAGGCCTCGGAGGGAACTCTCGATTCTCTGGGAAATTCATGAAGCATTTGAACCGTCTCTTAAAGTGGACATCCCTCACTGCCTCCTTGTCCTCTCCTGGGACAAGTGCCATCAGCGCTGATACCTGTCGCGACATTTGCTCCGTATCCTCCCACGCGCTGATGAAGGGGAGGAACTCGTCATACATGGCACCCAAGATCGGAACCCCAGAAATCTGGTGGACATCCCACAGGCTGATTCCCACCTCCCCGTGATGTAAGTGAAAGGTATTGGTCCTAGACAACCATCTTCTTAGCAGTTCCGACATTAGTTTCTTTGGTTGGTAAATTTGTAATTGGGAGGCCCATGCAGCCTCATACAACCCCACTCTCCTCAGCTCGGCCCCGAACTCCTCACATGAGGCACCTACCCAGTAGGCCCAGGCCCAGTCATCAGAAAAGTTGCCGCCCTCGCGCAGGTCCCACTCATCAAACCATCCCTTCTTCAAATCCTGCAAAGACGCGTTCAACATAGTGCGGTAGAGGGGAGGGGACGTCTCCGGTTGCAGTGTCTTACCGTCAATATCATTCAAATGGTTGTAGAGACAGTCAGCGGTGATGGGTGTGAAGTCCTCCCGCGCATGAACATCGGCCGCCCTGAACCATTGGTGCTGGCATGGTGTGCTCCTGAACCAGCAAGCTGGTTCGTCCCTACTCGCCTCCGGGATGAAGACGTCATCCCTCAACCTGAAGCCGTACAATGGCAGTTTCTTGCACTGCGGATAATCCTTCTGACCCTCCGATAGAAGATCTGTCAAAGAAGTGTGGTCCGAGTGGCTTTGGACCATCTCCCACAGGCCTGGACAGTTGGCCATCTCATCCCGACCAGCGGCATCTGCAAGCACCCCCAATACAGCTTCTTGATGGGCCATTTTGATTCCGGTCCTTAGAAAAGATTTTTTTTTCAGCTGGATCACGAAGCTGGACTGCGAAACTGAATCGCGAAGACGGATCGCGAAGATCGGTCGCGAGACCAAGACGTGAAGTCTGGCTGAGGCCGACAAGCAGAAGTTCTCTTGGCGCGGACGCGGAGTCGGAGACCCGCGGTTCGCCGCGAAGCTTGATTCACGGAGGGCTGTCACGGAGTACGCGGAGCTTCGCGAAGTCGAGAGCACAAAAATACAAGGAAGTCACGTGAAGAAAAAATAGGTCAACCCCCCTATTTATAGGCGGCAACCCCAGAGCATCGCGGCGCGCCTCACCCGCGCGGAGCATCACGGCGCGTCCGAATCCATGGCCTTGGTCAGCACCGCAGGCCCCCATCGCGTAGCCGCATCGCGAACCACCGAAAATTTTGGCGATTTTCTCTCAGACTTCGACCCTTCACCCTCCGCGGCTCCAAGTCTGAGGGGGGGAATTTGTTGGCGCCAAAATATGGACCGAAAGGAAGGAAGGAAAAAGACAGTTGGCGCGCTGCCTCACGAAGCACCAACGCAAAGCACCGACGCGAAGCACCGACGCGAAGCGCCCCGATCATCGCAGCCTCGCAAAGCACCAGAGGCGATAACTCTCCGCGAATGCATTTGACGTTAGTGAGCCCGCCGCGAAGCTCCAGAGGCAGTAATTCTCCGATAACGTATTTGACGTTCACGAGCCCACCGCGAAGCTCCAGAAGATGTAATTCTCCGCGAACGCATTTGACGTTCACGAGCCCGCCGTGAAGCTCCAGAGGAGGGAACCCTCCGCGGACAACGTTGATGTTCGCGAGCGCGCCGCGAAGCACCTGAGGCGGCACGCGAGTTATGCTTCGCGGCGCCCCTTCCATATAAATACTGGACTCCCCCTGAGTCCCGAGGACGGACAATCCGAACTTTCGGCTTCTCCTCTACCGAATCATGAAGCACTCTTTGCCCCGGGAATCATGAGCTCCGTGAGGTACTTCTATATCACGAGACGCCTTTGCTTTGTCTCGTTTTCATCCCCTCTTCTAAGAGGGATACCCTTCGCGAAGCTCAAGGGCATTCGCGGAGGAAGGGGATTCCCAAGGGAACCCGGGCAGCCGCGGAGCGTTTATGATTCACGAAACACCCAACCTGTAATAGTGATCTCTATGCTAAGGCAGGATCGCTATGCATCATGAAGCACACTTCTTAGTAGGACCCTTCTTCGCGAGGCGCCTCTTCTTCGCGATGTAGTGCTCCACGAACACTGTTCCACTTCGCGAAGCACCTTCCACTCACACCTATTCCCCATGCCAAGGCCAAGGCACTCTGCTTCGCGAAGCACACTCCTTTTCTTGGAAATTCCTCTTCCCTTGCGACCCTCTAGGTTTGCACGATGTGATTTCAAAGTCCCATGGACAATACCACTCATAGAGTTGCTTCGCCTAATGTGTCTTTGCATAGGCACGCTAACGGCTATTGCTTCTTCTCATAGCCACGCTAACGTGGACCCCTTGATGGTTCGTTCCACAACCCCCCTTGACCATGGCCTTACTGGTATATTCCCTCCCCCAAGGACTAGAGGGTACCGGTTATGTAAGTCCTAGGGGTGCGGAGTGAACCCACCTCATCCGATCTGTAGGACGTTAAACTGCCAAGCACCACGTCCTCAACACATGACGTTAAACTGTGACTCGACCTCGTGCCTCTCATGAAGGGTCCCCCCAGGTCGAACATTCTTTACACCACTCATCTCCACAGGAATGGAATCACCCATCCACAAGAGATGAAATCCTCCTTATTGGAGTGGCGTATGTTATCAGGAGAAGGGCGACCCTAGGTCCCCAACGGATGGCTGCACCTCTGCATCTCCGTACTTCCCCACTACCAAGGTCAGTGCAGGGCGTGATAGGGAATGAGGCACCTCCCATCATTGGTCCCAAATCCCTCTTTCGCTACGCTTTTTCGCACTCTGGGCCTCCATCCTGGAGTAATTCCCAGCACCATGGGCTGCCTAATGCGTAATCCCCTCTTCACTTCTCACGGACGCATCCTTCACGACTTGATCGTCAGGTCCTTGCAACCTCTTGTTTCTCACACCGAGCATGACTCCTGTGGGCTTAGAGTGGGCACCGACCCTGACCCCCACCCATAGCGAACTACGAGGACTTTGATCCATGTCAAGTCATGGTACGTAGGAAGCCTCCATGAGGTTCAAGCCACATTGCTCAGTCATTCATTCACGTTGAGTTTCACCCTCGTCCAGCATGACGTTAAACTGTATGCCCCCCTTGTCCCGCATGACATTAAACCGCACACCCATTCCCACCTGAACTATGAGGTCTTTGATCCATGTCAAGGCATGGTACGTAGGAAGCCTTCCAGAGGTTCAAGCCCACCACTCATTGGACCAAGGTCCACCTTCACGTCGGTTCGCCGACAAAGCCCCATATGAACTATGAGGTCTTTGATCCATGTCAAGGCCTGGTACGTAGGAAGCCTTCCTGAGGTTCAAGCCCACCCATCATCATTCATGTCGAGTTCTACCTTCGTCCACCATGACTTTAAACTGCATTCTAGTCCGACGGCAAGTCGTTGTGACTAACCCGAACTATGAGGTCTTTGATCCATGTCAAGGCATGGTATGTAGGAAGCCTCTACGAGGTTCAAACCCACCATCCGGTCATTCCGACCTCATTAACGTCAGTTCACCCCCGTCCCGCATGATGTTAAACTATATTCCACAACTCGAACAATGAGGACTTTGATCTGTGTCATGGCATGGTACGTAGGAAACCTCCCCGAGGTTCAGGCCCAACAATCATTGGCCCAGACCGTCTCCTTGTCGGTGTGCCAAGTCCCCATTTTCAATCTGAACTACGAGGACTTCAATCCATGTCAAGGCATGGTACATAGGAATCCTCCTAGAGGTTCAAGCCCATCTCCCATTGGACCAAGGTCCCTCATTTACGTCGTTTTGCCGACACCCACCACCCGTTGTTTATTCACGTCAGGGTTCACTATCGTCCCGCATGACGTTAAACTGTATTCCATCAATCCTTTAAACTACGAGGACATTGATCCATGTCAAGGAATGGTACGTAGGAAACCTTACCAAGGTTCAATCCCACCACTAGTTGACCCATGGGTCTACTTTCATGTCGGTTCACCGATGAAACCCTTTGAACTATGAGGTCTTTGATCCATGTTAAGGCATGGTACGTAGGAAGCCTCCTCGAGGTTGAAGCCCATCTCTCATCGGACCAAGGTCCACCTTCACGTCGGTACGCTGATGATGCCCATTGGACCAAGGTCCAATTTCACGTTGGTTCGCTGACGACATTCATCGGGCCAAGGTACACCTTCACGTCGGTTTACCAGCACCATCCCGAACTACGCGGACTTTGATTCCCTGTCACGAGGATATGTAGGAAGCCACTTCAAGGCTCAAGTCCAACTTCACCGTCGCCCCTACGATGGTCCCATTTCACTCCCCCTCCACTCCATTCATCCACCTGTCACCCATCTCGATTCTCGCCCGGACAGTCATATCTCGGTGAGACCATGTCGGTACGCTCCTCTTCACAGCCGCCCATGGGCTGGCCCCGGTATCGGCATCCCTTCAAGGGAAATCCCTCAATCCGATCTATCCTAGCTAATGCTCCGGTTGGGTTGATCCGTCCCCGCTGGACGTTAAACTCGCAGCGTACCCTGTGTTAAACACGGGAAGCTGAGGAAAACTTCATATATGTGTCTATGACATATAATTCCCCGCACTCGATGTGGGATGCCTCGGGCTTCCACGCCCTCGAGAAGCCATGTGACCAGGGATAATTGACAGACATGTCAGGTTCCCCAGCATCCAGACACGCTACTGATGCCTCAATGTGACTACTCCCCCGACTGAAGGTTGCTGCCCTGACCGGACCCTTTGGAATGTCCCGACAGAAGTAGTGTAATTAACCGGCGTCCATGGAAACATGGAACTGGGAAGAGTTTCACGAACTACGTATTAAATATATGAGGGAGACCCGGACTAGGTGACGAGTTCTGAGGAGGAATCCACAGAAGGAAGAACTGACATCCCATCATCCCGTTTCGATCAAGGAGCAGAATTCCCTGAATAAGGAGCAAATGCCGCCCGCCTTTGGAAAGCAGGAATGCGGGGCAACAAGCGCAGCGCGTCCTCCTCCTCCACGGACGGATGCACGCGCGCCCCGACGAAAGCGTCGGAAACAGATATATTAGATATACATAATGTAAAAAATTTCATTATTGTCATATATAAACAAAAAATTAATCATTATGAATATTCATGTGAGTTGATTATTGAAATCGATTTACATCAGTTCAGCAGGTAGTAGTTTTCCATAGACCTGAATTCTAGTTTAGTTTCCAATTTTATAGAAGTGGAGATGACTAAATACTATGAAATAAGAATAATATATATATCATATAATTTTTTATACTATAATTGATGAGAAATAATTTATGGTTGAAAAAGAATATGAAAAACATAGATCTCGATGAAGATGATTACCTTCACTTTGAATAAACTCTTTCAGATCTCTAATTAAGAAAAATAAGAATGATTTTTAGGGATGTCCATGAGTTATATAATGTGGATGAATATTTTTGGGAGATATTTTATAAGGTTTTGGAAGAGGAATATTTTTTTAGAGGCATGATGATGATGTGGGGGGAGGGGATTCCATTTTATAATTAATGAGGAGTTACATTATTGTAAATACTCAGAACTATTCAGTAATAGGAATTCAATATCACCCCATGTTCCTAAAAACTTGATAATTAATATAGTGAAGGTACTATATATATAATTAACACCTCTACCACATATAAAAATTTATACATGTTTTTCCAAAATATATATTTTTTCTAAATTTTACCATTTAAGTTTTCACTAAATTAACTTGCAATTTAATATCGGCAATTTATTTTTAGAATCAAAGTAAAATGAGCCTCATCAGATAAATTTCACCCATTAGTTATAAGTATTAAATTAGTATTTTAAAATAAATATTATATTTTCATGGGAAACTAATTTTAACATCATTACATGAAACACATATAACTTCGTTTTACCCTTTTCCATGGTAACTATGTTTCAGGGAAAATTATTGATCAATACAATTGTTATTAATTGGAAACTGGAACAAGAATTTACCATTATTAATAATTATAAATATATAATATTGAATATTTAGAGGGTATAATTTTAATGACTTTTAAATAATTTAATACAAAAATATTTTATTATAAAATTCAATAAATTATAATTTTGAAACAATTTATTTCGGTTGAAATTAAAAAACATAAAAAGGATGAATTTAAATATATTATTTTTATGCCAATAAATGATTTTATATGTATCAAATGAATTATGTAAATGAAATAATTCATTAAATTTATATTACTTTAATGATCTTAAGTATCATTTACTTTATTCTTATATTAATTAAATAATTACAACATTGATGTTGCTTAAGAAATAAAGTATTAATATAAATACTGAAAAATAAAAATAAAAAACTAGAATGAAATTAGATTCTATATCCAAAAAAATTAACATCATTTTTCATTCAAATATATCTTTTTCGACGATGTGAACACATATAAGAAATTTAAAAGCAGGTGGGTGACATTTTTTCTTTTTTTACCTAAATTATTAAAATTTTCAATTTTCTTGAAAAGTGTCCCAAAAGTACTTAAAAAAGGAGACTAAGGTAACAAGGATAAAAATATGGACTAATAATTTTATCCATCATCATTTTACTTTAACCCCTTTCAAACATAGTTTGACCTTAACCACAAAATATAAATTTTTACTATTTTTACTATTCATTTTGATCAAAAATTATGTTGACCATATTGTATAATATTAATAATTATTATTCCTAATATTGAATCATTTTTTCAATTTCTATTTATATATGATAAAATTTTAATTTAAAATTAAACCTCGAGAGATGTTGAAAAATTAGTTTTTTAAGAAATGAATTTCTCTTGAATAAGATAAACATAAAAAAAATTACAAAAATAAATAAAAGTTAAATTAAATTAAATTAATATATATATAAACTATAATTTTAAATTAAATAATTATTAAATATAAGTTATTTTAATTTATCAAAAGCAAGAAACATTATTCACTTAAAAAATGTTTTTTTGAAATAATATATTTTAATCCTAGAAATAATAATATTATAAAATACATCATTAATATAATTTAAATTAAATTAATCAGAATAAATAAAATTAACAAAAAAATTGGTATATTTAAATGAAATTTAAATATTATTGATATATTTAAATTACATAAATTTTTTAAAGAATATATTGTTTTACAAGAAATTATTTTTTATCTATTTTCACTAAAAATATATATTTTTTAAAAATAAAAAAAATATAACCCTATGTTTATATCATTATGATGATATAAAAATGATTCTCATTCAATATAATACCATTATCTTATGATCCCTAAATTAATTATAATATTTTCTCATAAAACATAATATTTTTTTAAAAGAAACTTATTTTCGATAGAATAAAATATCATTAATAATGTTTTTATATATTTATTAATAATATTTAAACAATTAAATACTTATCAGGACCATTATATATAATTAATAATGTATTTAATACACTTCAAATCTGGAAATTTGACTACTAGGTATTATTTGTCACCTAAAAATAACAAATAATTTAATATTATATTGTGGTTCGTTTGAACTCACCGTTTTCTATAATTGAAGTGATCAAGTTAATAAAATTTATTTAAAGAAACATATATTATACATTATTTTGGAGTTATAGTTCATGGATTATTTGAGAATCTAGGAAAGAACACACCCATGGTAGAGGGTGTTTTAATGGTCGTGGGTAGTGAAAAAGACAACATATATTACACTATATAATAGTGATGACCATGTTACAATTGAAGACTTCCTTTCAAATTGGATATGGTCTAAATGGTTGTGGTGATGGTCATTATCTGAATAATATTACATGGGGAAGATGATTATTGTGAAAAATCCATCATGGGTCTTACTACAAATATGTTCCATGACGAGGTTCTTATGATGAATTCTTATGTTAAATGGGAAAAACCAAAATGGTTATGGTGGTACTTAATGAAAAAAATGTTCAATGGGTTTATATATAGTACAAAATTACCAAAATAAGAGACTAAACTCATGATAGAAGAATCTATGGTCCAAAAGAGGAGTAGTAGGCCACAATTGTGGGAAGTATGAGGACCAATCCCATGGCGCTCAATATTTTGGTGGAAAATGAATAGATTCTTTTCACCAGGACATTGTGTGTGGGGTATCAGGTTAGGTATTGAAAAGTAGAAGGTTCTCCGTAAATAAAGGTAAGATATATGTTTTTAATGTTTTACAAGTCATGGCCATATGTTTTAGGCCATTATTCAATCTGATTTCATGGCTGACTACACTAGTTTAAAATATTGATTAATGGTGATCCTCATCAAAATAATATCTATGTTGAAATAATTCCATAAATAGGTTGTTTGTATATAGTTATAGAGATGATTTTTGAAATCATGGAAGGATTTTTTGGAAGAATTAGGAGAGATATGAGTGGTCTAATATGATGGTGACTAGAGTCTAGATATTGGGAACATGATTCCATTATTTGAGAAGTATGTTTCAAACTCTATATATGAGTGTTTTTGAATACTATATCACTCATTGAATTATAATAGAATATTTATAATTAGAGGGAATATGTAAAATATATAATTTATATACCATAAAAAGGGAATAAGAGTGAACTAACCCTATTAAGTACTATAAAATTTAGTTTTTTTGAGTCCCTTGAAGAAATCCCGTGTAGTTTAGTTATGCACTGTAATTGAAAATGAAATATAGAAAATATGAAATGCTATAAAAAAGATATTTTACGGAGAAGAATGTGAAGAGATATTACATCTCATGAAATAAAGGAAAAGAAATTACATACATCTATAATGGGAATCATAGTCCATATTTCAGGTTTCTTGAAATAGATTTGACGGTCCTTGTATATTTCTCTGAATTTTAAATAAGAAGTATGAGAATAAATAAAAGAGAATTATTTTATCAGTAACATTTTAGTAGTTCCTAATTATACACTTCAATTTTTATTTATTAAAATTTAGAAATAATGGGATAAACTTATAAACATATATAGTTATTCTAGAAATTGTGGGATGTAACAAAAATTGGTACAAAGATTAACCCTGCTCAATTTTATTAACAGGTTAATACTAGTAGATCATATAATTTCAATGCAATAATGATAAAACCAATGGATATTATTTTCTTTTTAATGGTGAACATTATACATATGTGTATCTATTATGTGTGTATGTGATCAATAGTATTTCGTGAAATATGAAATAACAAGAGAGATAGAGAGAGAATAATTGAATAATAAAATAACAATGAAAGAGTTCAAACTGAGAATAAGGGATTAAAAAGTGATAATTTGGACAATGTTACTGATTTATATCCCTCAAAATGTAAAACATATTCCAAACTAGTCATCTTAATTGGTATCAATGGGAGTGGTAGACCTGTATTGGATTCTAGTATTGTATTTATTCACTTTAAATATTTAATGTTTCATTATTGTAATCATAATTCAATGTAGTTTTGGATTAGTTTTTTATTTGTTATATCGAAACCTAGTTTCTTCAATGTATTTTATAATTAGGAAAATTATAGATAATAATAATATTTGAAATATATCCCACTAATTTTTTTAATGAATTTCCATGTACTCTATAGAAGGATGATAGATCAATCCTCGAAGGTGATGAATATGTGGATTGATATACCAAAAGTATATAGCCACTACCTTTTTATTATAGGGATTAATGAATTCAAGGAGACCAATGGTACGTTAAAATTTTGGTTTAAAATATCCTTAATAATAAAAATATAGTGGGTTTGATCATATGTCAAAATAATTTTCTATTAAAGGAATTATAGTTATACCAAATTCCTTGATCAATGAAATAGTTTAATTTACTAATGGGTTTAAGATGTATGCAGGAAGAGGTCACTTGGCATTATGTTTAATTAGATAACTTAGAGAAATATTTGATAGGAAAATATCTAACTTTAATATATATATATATATATATGTCACTATCAATTAAGGGGAGTATGGTGAGATTTATGAAAGATGCATCAAATTTAAAGAATGGTGGATCACCAAAATCTGAGTGATAGATGATGACATTAAATAATTTTTTAATAAGATCCATGGATTGGGAAAATTTTATAATTTAAAAAGTATTAAAAAAAATGTAGAATTAGATATCAAATCTAAGATGATCATGGATTCTAAAAAATAGTAACAAGTTTTGGGTGTAACACATGAAAATAATTTTTAGAAGATTGGGAAGGATTATGAAGATAAAATATGGTTTACTGAAGAATAAAATGATTGTATGAAATAAAATTTTCATGAATTGTAAAACATGTTAACCTATTTTGAATTGAAACATATTGATTCTTAAAAATCTAATAAGTATTAAGATTTTATCATTCAAAATTATATGAATAACTATATACTCAAAAGACCTCTTGTATGTGACATGGAAATCATTGCATCATTTGATGTTCTCTTTAATGAATCCGAAAGAATATGGTACCGTCAATATCAAAATTTCAGGACTATTTAGGGTCCATTTTCTAGAAAAATATATACTTTAAACATGAAAATGTTTAAATATAAATGAGAAGAAGTGGTTATAATCCTACCACTATGACTCTAGTTGATATAATAATGAGTGAGAAAGCTAGTTCCCCACGAAAATCCCATTAAGAGGAGAATAATTCTCAAAAAAATTGGTCACAAATATGAAAATTTTATAAATTATGTATTTTTTAAAGGAAGATCAATATTTGTAGGAATTTTCTAGTGCTTCAATGAATTTTAACATTGTGAATTGGATTCTTGGTAGTATCCTTTTAATTATAAATATCCAAGGAATATTTCATAAATGTGGAGAAATTTTGATTATATACAACCACCAGAACATAAGATAAATCTATCAGTATAAAACATATATTAGAACAATAGTGAATTTTTTTACATTTTCAGTGGCCAAAGAAAATGAGGCCTATTTGTCTGAACATGTATCAAAAGATAAATGGAATAAAATACCATATAATTTAATGAATAATAGATATTCAACATTCGTATAGATCTAGAATATATAAAAAATTATTTTTCGCAAGAAGGTTTAATATAACGAATAATATTCATTAGACAGCAAACAAATGAAATATTACATTCAAGTTACGTCTCATAAGACCAAAAAGAGTAAAAAATCAAGAGTAAATGGTGTAAATAACTACACTAACTATATTCCATAGAGATAACACAAACAATCAATCATATTTACTAAAGAACTGTTAGTTGTTTAGCTCGATGATTTGGAAAATCCAATGAATATAAAAGTGTTATAAGAGAAACAATATGATAAAGGAAATAATAATACTGTAAGTGAAGATTTTAATTTTCATTAGTGGTTGTAAAATAATTAAAAATCTGTATTTTGAATAAGTTCTATGTGATAGGTGAAATACATCTAGAAAATTTTCAAAACGAATTATGATAGTATTTCCAGAAGAAGAATAATCCTTAAAAATAATTCCATAAATAATGATAATTAAGGGTGATATCTCATGAAAATAATAAGAGGATATGAATATATATATGTGATAAAGAATATATTAGATTTGAAAATAATATGTGGTAGAATTAAGGGTGTAACAACATTGTTGGGAAAACATATCAACCATGTTATTCAACTTAATTATTAGATAAGGTAATCCATATTCCCCTAAAAAAATTATTGTATTTGTACATAAAATATTGGTAATTGAATGTGATGCATGGTCTCATGGGGGTTTCCAAGGAATGAGAATTGTCATATCATAAGAATTATAAGAATTAGATACCATTATGTATTAATTGAATATTTAAAAATATAGAAAAAAATTATTATGATTGAATCATCCTTAATGAAATTAAAGAATTTTTTTTGAATTAAACAGTAAGGTGATAAAGAGCTTATCCTAGAGTTATCTATCTATTAGAATGTGTAAGAATTAGGGAAGGCCATCCTTGGTGAAGATGTATAAGTTGTTAAATTTTGGAACCCATATATAGAATTCAATTCTGGTCTATTTGTCATATTTTCATAGCATGAAATATTTTTCGGATGAGATTATCCATTATAAAGAAATTATAGTCTTTTCCCTTAAGGTGAGACATGTGAGGAATGATGATAATGCTACCAGAAAATATTTTATTAATGGAATATGAATTTTATAGAATTTTCATGAATGTTTTTTCATTAAATATTAATTTAATAATAATATGTCATCTGTAATAATCAATATCATTTTTAACATAAAGGGTTTTAATTTTAGTCAATAACCCAAAGTATAAATATGAATATATGATAAGGCTTAATTCAAATACTAATGTGTCTAATTTATTCTAATTTTTTTATTCATGTGATGAATGAATTTCAAGATTGACATATCTTATGAAAATATTCTTATACATGATATGTATAACTTGAATGAGGCTGAATATAGTTGTTATGGTTCATGAAGATATATTTTAAGTTGTTTAAAATTTTATTATTATAATGTTTAATTGATTTAGGAATACTTAGTTAATTTAATAAAACCCTATTCTTTTGTAAACTAACTATGGTTTAGTAATCATATAATAGAATGGTAAATGACACATTTATACATTAAATTTTCACCATTTAAAAATTATGTTCTATTTATTATCAACAATTGGAAGGAAATGTAATATGAAATGAATGAGGACAATGGGGGAAATGGAATGGGAAATTATTTCGATAATTGGTGATAATATATTGACTAATCATTATAATATGGAATTGATAAAAAATATGAAGGGGAAGTTTATTAATCCCACTTTTTGTGTGTCGTAATTATTGTCAATGACAATGTAAACGATTAAGGATAATTCATTAATGTGATTATAATGAATAAAATTGTTAATGAATTTATTGTATGGAAAATCATGGCGATTATGACATATTATTTATTTATGATGAGGATCATAATTTTATAGAAGAAGGGAATGCTAATTATTATAGTTCTTATTTAGTTCTTACTTCATAGAATATTTTTTGAATATTAGAAACTCCATGTAGGTAACCTTAATATCTCTATAATGAAATTTTTTTCACACTGTTCATATACAAATGTTTGTATAAAGATAAATCTTTTTATTCTAACTGAGATATTCCGCATTGAACTAAATATCTGGATTCATGTTACGAAATCATCCATATCTGACTAGATCCAATGGTTACATTATTATATTGGAATTACATACATGTGATCGCAACCTAATGGGCCTAATAGTTTATATGACTTGAAGAAATAGATATATAACTGAAATTAATATTACATTTGAAAAATTATATACAACATTATATTTTATTCGTTAACACCACTATAACATTTATTATATCCCTACATATCAATCATAACACATTTACTAGCATCATATTTAGTGGAAACACAGGAAAGAGGTGATCTAAGATTCTTAATAGGGGCATGAATACAATATAAGATATCATATATAAATAAGTCATAATGAATATGGAATGATATCATTCTAAAAACACATTCCATTTAACAAATAACATCATCAAAAAAGTTATATGGAAGGATGAAATGATGATTTAAAAATTAAATATATATAATCACCCAGGGATAAAACTTATCAATGGAGAACATAAGTAATTAAATAATCAATTGGATATCAACAACTAATATCAGAATGAGGAAATACATAATTCTAGACCTTATTAACAAACCATCAATGCCTTGTTGAAAAAAATATTATATAAATTGTTTAGGTCGTATCCATGTACAAAATCTAGTTTTATGGAAAAGACATTCTAATGCATCAATGGGTTATATTGGGCCCCGACCATCAAATACTATGTCTAATTCATTCATCATATAATTGTCGTGAAACATAATCAATGTAAATATTCATATAAAAAACCAAAATATGAAATTTTATTACATTACCCCATATATAATCATAATCATAAAGAATCCATAGCAATATTGTTAATGGTATCAAAATATTACATATATAGTTAATAATAATACCAACCAAATAATTTTGACATATGTGGAAATACATTTACAATATCACTAGATGTTTTCTTGAGGAAAATAACCTTTTCAATTTTGAAAAAAAATTATTCCTAGTCTAAAACATTCTTAAATAATAAGGGATACATTTTCTTTGGGAGGAAACATTTGTACTTTAAAAGAACATTTAATTAAATGAGTGGTTTTTAAGAAATTTTTTATACCGTATAAGTAGAGAAATCCATTCACACATTGAATAAAAATAAAAAAGCAACACATTTGGAAATGACATGAACATACATTTCTGGAAATTTTATAAATAACATGGGTAAAAATGTATATAATAAATAATTTGACAAAAGTAAAAATATTTTTTAATTTTTTTAATGGAAAACATGTATATGAATGAAATACATTCTTGAATGTCTAGAAAAATATTGTTGGTTTTCCAATAAAAATGGTTTGCATATATTGACTACTTTAATAGTGGAAAATAAATAAAAAAATTAATTTTACATAAATTAACTAAAGGATGATAAAATATATTATATTTAAGATATAAATGTGAAATGATTCCCCCAACATACTTTTAAACAAAAATAATTCCAAATGATGATGAGATTCTGAAATAAGGCCTCACATAAAGTGCAATTTATTTTGTATGTGTACAAGGATCCTATATAATAAATATAATCGCATCACAGTTATATTAAAAACCAAAATTATATTGATCAAATCATTTATTATTTAATTATATTATTTTATCACCCTTTTATTATAATTTATTTGTTAATATAACTATTTAAAGAAATAATTGATTCAATTTTCCTATTTTTTTGTTTGGTAGTACAAATACTTTTACATTCATAAAATTTAAATCATATAATTACCATTAATAATTTATTAAATATCATGTATATTCATTATATAAATATTTATAGTCATTCATAAATTCCATGGATATAAAATTGAATTACACCATTCATGGAGATGGTAGTTCATATGTATGCGTGGAAGCAATATTTATGTTTTTGAATGATGGGACAAAAGAAATGAAAATTATAATTGAAAATAACAGAATAATTAATATATAATATGTGTCATTTATATTTTATAAAAATATCATTATTTCCATTCATTAAAATATTATATGAAAAACATATTGAATCCCTTCAGGGAGGAGGTAGTCCATGCATACGCATGAACGAAAATATCCTTTTCCAATGGATTAGAAACTATGCAAATATATGTGATATTATAAATAATGAAGTATAATTAAATCATAAATATCATACATATATATAGTCTATCCTTATTTCAATCTATGAGAGGTGGTTATTGAAAAATATTTTCCTCAGTTCACGAGGTGGTAGTCTAATGTACACACGATCAACAATATCAATTAAATTTTGGTAGAAGTAGGGAAGAATATATGTGATTAAATAAAAATAATAAAATATCAGTATAGAAAATATTTTTGTGTTATTATTTTATCATAATTTGAAAAATATTAATGGGTTTAGAGGAATAAATAATATGAAGAGTCGTGGTTAAGTCCTGTACATCTTTTTTTGAAGAACCACTTTCTGTTTACAACTAAATCCTTCAATGGATTGTTATCTTATCAAACTAGGGATTACTATTTTTGTAGATAGTTCTATATAATGTATCTATACAATTTTTCATAAATTAAAAATTCCTTTTAAGTGGTGAGTGGAAAGTTGAGGGGGTGTCCTTTTATAAGTGGGGGAGGAGACACTCATGGAAATTTCCAAAAAAATAAAAAATGATTAAGTAATTCCAATGAAAAAATCATTAAAACTGACCTATATTGAATTATGTTATATAATAATGCATATATATGAAAATAAAATATTATTTATACATGTTAGGTTAAAAAATAACCTTATATTTTGTTTCGACCCATGATAAACCATTTTTAACCTTAGTAGTGACATTTAATTTTTTATATTTTTTACCATTAATAATTAAAAAATCAATATAATCATGTTAAATGATATTAAATACTCTAATTAAAAATATGAGATCTATTTTACATAATTAAATTCATCGAAGTTGTAGGATTAACCTTAATATTAAACATTAAAGTGTAACCCATAAATGGTTTTTCAATGAATTTTTTTTTGTAGAAAAAGATTTTATATAAAATTGGACATAAAATTCATTAATATTATATGAATAATATTTATAATACTATAATTATACTAATTATAACTATTAATACAATATTAAATATACATAGATATTTTTATATTCTATAAATGAAAAATAATTTATTAGTAAAAATATCTGAATTTCATTATTTGTAAAAAAAATATTATATTCTGATATTTATAAAACATACAATAAAAATTAAATTTTAACATTATGATTGAAAAAAATTAGAAAATTTTTCACGATAAATTTTTTGAAAGTGGAAATTAATTATTTTAAAATAAGTGCACCAATCACGATAGAGCCGTTATTTATAAAAATCTTGTTTTAAGCATAAAACAAGATTTATACTTGTACCATGATTATGAAAAATAATATATTAATGAAAAATATTTCAAATAATATTTATATCAAAATTCCATTAAAATCACCCACCAAGAGTGATTAATTTATTTTATTAATTAATAATAATATTTCCATCATAAAGACATTTTTTAATAAAAAAATTTCTTTTTCTTCTAAATGAATCTTATTATCATGTTTAATAAATTATTAATAAATGAATTTATTTTATACATGTATAAAAATTATAATTTCAATAATTTAGTTTTTCCTATTCTCAAAAGCCAATTTAACAGCTAGGTTTTAACAATATACTATATTTTTGTTTATATATACTTGGGGTTGAGTGAATCACATGATATAAAAAATATTAAATTTATTTCAAAACAAATATATCATGAAATATCATGGTGCTAAAATTTTGTATTTTGATGTAGATTAAATAAATTTTTAGTAATCAGTTTGATAATAATTATTGTATTGGACTCATTATCTACATAATTATGAATCAAGTTTGGAGAAAATCCATAAGTGAGAATCATTTATAAAAAGAACTTATATGGTTGACAAAGGATATATGATGTGATGAAGGCTCAGGTGTGAAATAATTAATAAGCCATGAAGACCATAACCATGGTGGCGGTATTTTTGGACAATCCATGCAAGTCAAAATCCATGGATGGGGGAATTTTGATGGTTGTGGATAGTGAAAATTAAGAAAAAAACATTTACCCCACTATAGTGATGATCAGGGTACAATGAAGGAGTGACTGTGTGAAATAGGTAATGCCAAAATATATATCGGGAATTCCCTAATATGAAGAATATACTTCATTGATGAACTGTAATAAAAATGACCTATATGGTGTTGAACATTCCCATGGTTGAAGTCATGGTGCTTATAATGTCTTCCAATAAAAAATAGAGACACCCAAAATGACTGTATTGGTCCTCGAGACTAGATATTGTTGTAAAGTGTACATGCCATAAAAATGAGCATTGTAAGATACCATTCCAATGGTTGAATAATTCATGTTCTAAATGTGGAGTAATATGACATAAAATCCAAAAGTAAGAGGACCATGACCCTGGTTCTTGGAGTTGTGGATGAAAAATAGCTAGAAGATTTATACTAGGCCATGTTTCAAGGAATTTAGGGATTTATCGTGGAAAATTATGATGTTATCATTCTGGAAATGAAAGAGTTATGAGTTTAGTTTTTCAAAGTCATGTGCATCATGTTTTAGGCCTTGATCTGAGGAGTTTTGATGGATTGTTATGTCAATATTAATAATATATTAAATGATATTTAAATCTCATTTAAATCCAGATTGAATGAATTTAATGAAGTAGTTATTTTTTTCATGAATATATAGCAGATTAAAAAACCATAGAATTATATTTTGGAGGTATTATAGGTTATTTTAATGGTCTAATAGGATGTTCATAAGTGTAAAGATATTGGGTGAATTATTTAATTAATTTAAATAGTATTTCATACCTATATATATGAGTCTGTATGAAGATTATAACATTCATTGAATGATCATTCTGGAAAAATAGTGAGAGAGCATTTGTACAATATATATTGTATATACACAAAATAGAGAAGAAGTGTGAAACTACATTATTAAATTATTTATGAATTTTTTGTATTCATGAATGTGAATAAATATATATTATTTTAGTTCTGGATCAAATTTCAAGATAAATGATGAATAAAGATAGATATCTTGAAAAAATATATTGTGTAGTGGAGAAGAATAAGAATACATCTTATAAGTAGTGAATGAAAGGTTGTTATAATTCTTGATTATATATATATATTTGTGTTTTGTATTTATATTTTCATATAAAATAATTTATAGACCTTGTTTGATTCTATAAATGTGAAATAAGATGAATAATAAGGGAAGCCATATATCAACAACTTTATAGTAGTTCAGAAGAAGAATCAGTGGTTATTATCATTATATGTGTGATACATTTCAGATGAAAATATAAATAGGTAGAGGTATTCTAAAGAGAAAATGATGAACCAAACCTGGATATAAGGATATAAAATGTCCAATTATATGAACATGTTGATACTAGTGGATTGTTTTATCTGAGTGAAATCAAGATTATACAAAGGACTAATGTAACAGCCCAAGATTTTATAAAAAAATATTCTTTTTAATTTTATTAAAGTCTTGTGTTTTACGCTACACCAAAAGGAGCTTGCACAACACGCATCCTTGACTTGACTTGCCTTGCATTACAAGCAATCACGACCTTCCTCGATAGCGTGTGTAATACGCAATACCGAGTTTCACTAAACAACGATATGCTATTAAAATATTATTAAAACTAGACGTTATGAATAGTAATAACCACTTTTTAAAACCCTGTAAATCTTATTTTTCAAAATGAACTTCATTTTTGGATTCGGAGTATCGAATTTAGCCTAAGGTGAAATTTTGGTACTTTTCGGATAACTTTCATATTCTGATGAATAGTGAAAATTACTAAATTATAATTAAAAACAACTTTTTTAATCGAAATAATTAATAGTGATAAATTATTAATTTGAGTGGTTTTAAAGTATATTTAGAATATATTTTTTACAATTTAATACAATGTTGTTCATTGGATGTAATTTCACATTTAAACCAGACATAATCAAGTGTCAATCTTTTGATAGATATTGTTTCTTAAAAACACGCTATTTGTTTTAACAGCGGGATTTAATTATAAAATTAATTAATGCAAATTCTATGATATGAATTTGGTAAAATAGACATCATTTTTGAATTCGGAATATGAAATATAGCTTAGGATGAAATTTTGGCATTGTTCTGAAAAACATCAATTTTTGATGAATAGTGAAACTACTAAGTGGTAGTTAAAAAAATTAATTTCTTCATAAATCTTAATTTTACCGCTTCTGTGAATGGAATTTCAAAAATCCGAGAGACACGGTTGATGTCAGTAAGTAAAATGTGGTTCAATGAGATGAAAATAATTTTTGGTGAATAGTAACTTTTTACTTTTTTTTACCACGGTTAATAGTAAATAGGGTAACTAAGGGTAAATATGATATTACTATTACCCTAACACATGTCCTAATTCTATTGGATAAGTGTAATTCGACCAAAAACAACCTTATGAATATAATATGACCATTTAGGTCCACTTGGATTAGATTATGACATTTAATATTATATTATTTAATGAATAGTTAAAATAGTTAAAATCAAAGTTTAATAACTAAAACACTTTAAATATGGGGTTATACATAAGATACATTCGACTATAAATATTAATTAGAAAGATAAAAATATTTCCTACATAATTATATTTTATTTATAATTTTTAGACTTGAAATAAATTAATTTATTTATGACACAACGATGATGCAGTAATTACCCTTTTAAGAAAATATTAACATAATTGATGTTATAAATTCTCAAATGAATGTAATTTGAGACTTTTTATGACTTAAACTAATTTTCTAGGTTACTATGATATATTAGTGTTGATTTAATCAACTTGGTTCGAACATATAATTCTGTTATGACTTTCACAAAAATCATATATCAAATAGTGTCAAAATTGACACAAAATAGTTTTTAAATCAAATATTATATTATTAATTGTTATTTTATTTATAAAAATCTAAGGTTCGGCCAAATAACTTAGATAAGGATATATTTATTAATAATATACAATTTGGGGTTCGTTTGGCATGTTATAGTAAGTGTATTAACCATATAGTGAAAGAAAACAAAAAGACACGGTAAAAGTTAAATTATTTAACTTAGAGTTAAATCTAATTGATAAGGTTAAAAAAATAACCTAAACTTATCTAAATCCTATTGGTTGATAGGATTTAGACCCATCCCCACTTTATCTTCGAAATAAGACCCTTTGGAACCATTATAAACCGATTTTGACTTTAAAATAAACTAATATTTTGAGATATTCCTAAGGTGCCCCTCTCCTCCCTTATAAAAGGACACCTCCTCCCCCTCCTCCTCAAACCAATTTGAGCACTCAAGCTCGGCCAAACCCTGCCAAAATCTCTTCTCCACTTCCCTAGAAACATCCTAGAGGTTCTGGTCTTCCTCAAAGACCAATTTTAGTGCCCTAAGAGGAGGTCTCAAAGAGGCGCTTCAAAGAAGAGGTAATTACCGTTACCAATTCTTTCATCTTTATTTCTTCTTCCACTTCTTCTTCTTAGGTTGTTTCATTATTAAGTAATATCATAAGTATCACTCATATACTGATATGTTATTATAAGTATGAAACAACCCTATTTCACCATCTATCCATCCTACGGAAAAAGAAATCACTGCGCGTGCCTACGTACGGAATACCGTCTCCACGCCGTGGCGTAATCTATTTTCCACCACCACCGTACATGGATGGGTATAATGGTGTAAAGAATAACTATACATAGTTATTACAACATCATATTGATTCTGATATATTGTATAATCCACTCCGATTCAATTCAATATTTATGAAAATGATATCATCGCTCGTGCGTACGTACGGACTACCGTCTCCACGACGCGATGAGATTCATTCTCCATGTTAACCATTTAAGAATGATTATAAAGTATATATAAGAAATAATAATTAAATATATGACATTATAAAGCTACTGGATTATGTATATATATATATATGTCTGTCATCTACATACTTCCATTTCAAGACAATAAGGAATGGAAAACAGCGTTCATGCGTACGTACGGACTACCATCTCCATGAACGGTGTTTTTCATTTTATTTATCAATCTATTATATATATATATATACTGAATATATATGATATATAAATCAAATTTTATATTCTAGAAGTAAGTATATCATGATATAAGTAATAATAATTTCAAGAACAACAAGTCAAAACACCTACGATAAATGAAACGATTTTACCCAAAACGCTTCTTTAACATGGAATTTACAAAAGAAAGGGTAATATAATGTCATAAGTGAACCATATATGATATCATAACAATGAATATGATTCTATAATAATTCAATGACATTATTTAAATCATTATACAGGAGTTTCGGACACATACGAAGCAAATCGGACCTAAGGTAAGGGGAATATCACAATCTCATTTTTATCCGAGATTGTTTATTCGTAAGTATTTACTGGGGTGTATTTTATCATCCACATCCATGTTTCATCAATATGTAATATTATTTCCATCCACCTACAATTGTTTAAATCCATTTTTACCCTTCGGTGAGTTTTTAGTAAAGAATATGAAAGGAATCTTTTGTCGCTTTTTCGTACGAGGTGATTTTTTGACTTTTCCGACAAAAGTACGAAGAATGTTTTTTTTAACGTATATGGAATGAATGGATTTTTAAAACATTATTTCCAAGAATTTTACTTTACAAGTTTTCAAGTTTATTTTTAATCAACTTCTTTTAGTTTAATGTTTTATGACATGTTAAGAAAGGAAAAATGTTTTTAAAGAAGAAAGGATATTTTCCTCAAGAATTCATTTCAAGTGTTTTTCCATCTAAGATGACGTTATTTGATATGTATGTTTCAAGTAAAATGTCTCTATGATTTAAATGGTTTCAGTTTTCTTATAATGAAATGATATCAATTGTTTATGGATTATGATGGCATGATGTTTAATAATCCCATTTTATTACATGGGTTATGAAATGATGTATGATTTATGATTTTGTGGCACACATAAGAATGGTATCATTATGAGATGGGTGGGACGTATATCTCCCTCCAATGCATTGGGTAATGATTTTATATCACATGAGATAGACATGGCTGGAATGGTAGGTTATACCGGTTCAGTGAAACAGGACTGAAACGAGGGTTACTCGATTCAGAAAGGGACTTTGTCTACTAAGATAGTCTTGGCAATGAGTCTTGACTAACAAGAAATGATTCTCTATGATTATGTGTGAATGCCACAAAGTTTCATGTTTTATGTTATGATTATTGTGATTACATTTCACTGCCATGATTTACCCCATGTTATGAAATTATGATCTCTTTTGCAGGATAAGATTTACAAAAGTTATGTGCTTATGTATATGATGTGATTGATATTTCTTTTGTTTACCCTTACTGAGAATTTGAGCTCACCCTTTTATGTTTTCTTTTCCCCAGGATATAAAGAAAGGTTTTAGGTATAAAAAAAAATTAGATCTTTATGGGAGATGTTGAAGATCTTTCACCACGATTAGAAGATTATATTCCGAGTTTCCAAAGACACTAAACTATTACGGTCCTTGTGTGTGTGTTTTTGTTATGTACTAAGTATTCCGCAAATGTAATGTAATGTCCATGTACGTCAAGATACGGGTCTCTACAGTTGGTATCAGAGGAAAGGTTTAGTCAACCTTTGGAAACTAGGATGCGAAAACGTTAGTGAGATCCCTAGAGATATTTCTAAGGTATGTCTTGGGATGTCTCTAAGGTTAAGTATACGTATAGGTTATAGTCCTAGAATTGCGCTAACGATCTTCGAATTTAACCTAAGATGTTAGATATTGAGGGTACTACCCCTTTATTATGTTGTTTTCCCTAGCATGATTTTTGCCTCTCATACTATTCTTTTGGGGTTTTAGACGATGGCTGGAACCCGAAGGAACCGTGTTAATGCGGAATGTGATGGGCAATGCAATGATTGTCCCCCTGAGCAACCAAACGATATGGGAGCCGGAATACAAAATCTTGTAGCCATGCTCACACAACTTTCTCAAGCTATGAATCATGCAGGACTTCCAAACGAGCAAAGGAAGGAGCAACATTCTGTTGAATCCTTCATGAGGCAGTGTCCACCTTCTTTCAGTGGGTCTACTGATCCATTAGTTGCTGAACAATGGATTAGTACTACTGAAAAGATATTTTCAGTTCTTCAATGTTCTGAACATGATAAAGTCATCCTAGCAGTGTATCGTTTGGAAGGAGATGCTGATCAATGGTGGAATCTTTTTAAGAATACGAGGCAAAGGGATGAAATTGAGTCTATGGAATGGGACGAGTTCAAGAACTTATTTTTCAATAAGTACTTCCCTCGTATTCTCCGAACAAAGATGGAGAAAGAGTTTCTTGAACTGAAGCAAAGGGATAATGAATCTGTTGGTACCTATGAAGTGAATTTTACAAGACTTGCAAGGTACGCTTCTGGTATTATCATCCAAACTGAAAGTAAAGTTGATCGATTTTTCAGTGGATTAAAACCAAGTCTTCGAAGGGCATTAGCTATAAGAGACTTCAGTAGCTATGAAGAAATTGTGCGTTGTGCTATCAAGGTAGAAATGGAAGTTGGTGTTACATATCCATCTCATGGGTTTGACAAGAAACGAAAGATGGAGTTCAAGGAGAAAACTCAGAATAATGGTGAAAAGAAGATGAATGTTTCCTTATGCACAAAGTGTGGAAAGAAGCATGGTGGAGATTGTCTTAAAGGGACTAGAAAATGTTTTAAGTGTGGAAAAGAAGGTCATCGAGCAGATGAGTGTTGAAGTAATGGAAAATGGGATTCTAATGAAGTGAATAAAGCAAACACTGCAGAGAACGTATGACCAACACTTCAATGCTTCAAGTGCAAGGAAATGGGGCATTATGCTAATAAATGCCCTAATCCAAGGGTTAGTGATGATCGACATGAGCAACCGCTTAAGGCAAAGGACAAAGGGAAGTCACATGCGATCACTATTGGCAATGTTGAATATGACAACGATGTGGTGGAATGATTAAGTGTTTATGTAATGGGATTCCAAAATAATGTTGTATCTTGGAATATTGGAATATTTATGTATTGGTCTAATGTGGTATTCAAAGTGATTGATATATTATGCGCATAATGAAGGGAAAACGAGAAAATGAAATGTTTAACAGTATTCATGAGCTCATGATTGATATAAGGACTAAGTTTGAGTATATAGAATTTTGAGGATTTTGGTATGTGAAAAGTGTTAACTTTTAACTGCATTCATGTTTTCACTAAGGTATTCAAGAGAATACACGATTAAGGACTTTGAATGTTTGGAATGTGACCAACAAAACATATCTTATGATATATGGGGATCGATGATGGTGTTAAATATCTGGTAATCATTTTCACTATATTATGAGAGTCGACTGCAGTATTATGGATAAGCCTAAAAGATTGGAATGGATTATGTTGGACATAAGTTAGTATTGTTTGTTTTTTCGATATTATTGATGGGATGTTATATAGTTTTGGAAAAAGGACAACCTGCAGGACGGGCGACAACCCATCGCTTCCGACAAGGCTGTGGGAATCGAACCCACAACCGAAGTGCGACTGGCCTTTATCGCCTACCACTGGCCTACAGGAAGTCCCTGTTTAGTAGAAACTAGTTTTATTATATTAAGCAGTATGATATATAAAGTATAAGTCCATTTTAGGAACCATATATGATTAATCTCACTATAGATCGACTTATGCATATAATTTTTGCTAACCTTTTGTTTGAGACAGATGGAATGACCCGTCATTCTATCACATGATCTGATAACACTTCATGAATAACAAATTCAACTTCATTTATTTAAGAGATGAAGTGGAAATTGTTCAAGGCACGAACAATAGTGAGATTGTACCAAAATAAAGTAAGTATTTATTCTAATTCAAATTTTCAACTTTAGGGAAATGATCTTGAAAACCAAAAATGTTGTCCTAGTGATCTTATACCTGATGAATCAGATGGTACCTTATATCATCACAAATCTATGGATTTGTGATTACTGGCTTTTCCATAGCCATGTTCTCTACCACTCTCCATCAGAACATGATGGTTAGATTTCTCTTCCATATCCATATTTTCACCTATGTGGAAACCCAATGATTAGTTTATTTGGGTAACCGTTACGTTTCATACTTTTGTTTTTAAAGATTGGTTTTTATATTCCTTTTTACGATGTGGGTTTCTATTAAAGAAACTTTCGAATAGTAAACCATTTATAACCCCGACGAATTTTGAGGGCGAAATTCATTTTAAGGGGGGTAGAATGTAACAGCCCAAGATTTTATAAAAAAATATTCTTTTTAATTTTATTAAAGTCTTGTGTTGTACGCTACACCAAAAGGAGCTTGCACAACACGCATCCTTGACTTGCCTTGCATTACACGCAATCACGACCTTCCTCGATAGCGTGTGTAATACGCAATACCGAGTTTCACTAAACAACGATATGCTATTAAAATATTATTAAAACTAGCCGTTATGAATAGTAATAACCACTTTTTAAAACCCTGTAAATATTATTTTTCAAAATGAACTTCATTTTTGGATTCGGAGTATCGAATTTAGCCTAAGGTGAAATTTTGGTACTTTTCCGATAACTTTCATATTTTGATGAATAGTGAAAATTACTAAATTATAATTAAAAACAACTTTTTTAATCTAAATAATTAATAGTGATAAATTATTAATTTTAGTGGTTTTAAAGTATATTTAGAATATATTTTTTACAATTTAATACAATGTTGGTCATTGGATGTAATTTCACATTTAAACCACACATAATCAAGTGTCAATCTTTTGATAGATATTGTTTCTTAAAAACACGCTATTTGTTTTAACAGCGGGATTTAATTATAAAATTAATCAATGAAAATTCTATGATATGAATTTGGTAAAATAGAATACATTTTTGAATTCGGAATATGAAATATAGCTTAGGATGAAATTTTGGCATTGTTCTGAAAAACATCAATTTTTGATGAATAGTGAAACTACTAAGTGGTAGTTAAAAAAATTAATTTCTTCATAAATCTTAATTTTACCGCTTCTGTGAATGGAATTTCAAAAATCCGAGAGACACGGTTGATGTCAGTAAGTAAAATGTGGTTCAATGAGGTGAAAATAATTTTTGGTGAATATTAACTTTTTACTTTTTTTACCACGGTTAATAGTAAATAGGGTAACTAAGGGTAAATATGATATTACTATTACCCTAACACATGTCCTAATTCTATTGTATAAGTGTAATTCGACCAAAAACAACCTTATGAATATAATATGACCATTTAGGTCCACTTGGATTAGATTATGACATTTAATATTATATTATTTAATGAATAGTTAAAATAGTTAAAATCAAAGTTTAATAACTAAAACATTTTTAATATGGGGTTATACATAAGATAAATTCGACTATAAATATTAATTAGAAAGATAAAACGATGTACTACATAATGATATTTTATTTATAATTTTTAGACTTTAAATAAATTAATTTATTTATGACACAACGATGATGCAGTAATTACCCTTTTAAGGAAATATTAACATAATTGATGTTATAAATGCTCAAATGAATGTAATTTGAGACTTTTTATGACTTAAACTAATTTTCTAGGTTACTATGATATATTAGTGTTGATTTAATCAACTTGGTTTGAACATATAATTCTGTTATGACTTTCACAAAAATCATATATCAAATAGTGTCAAAATTGACACAAAATAGTTTTTAAATCAAATATTATATTATTAATTGTTATTTTATTCCTAAAAATCTAAGGTTCGGCAAAATGACTTATATAAGGATATATTTATTAATAATATACAATTTGGGGTTCGTTTGGCATGTTATAGTAAGTGTATTAACCATATAGTGAAAGAAAACAAAAAGACATGGTAAACGTTAAATTATTTAACTTAGAGTTAAATCTAATTGATAAGGTTAAAATAAAAACCTAAACTTGTCTAAATACTATTGGTTGATATTATTTCGACCCATCCCCACTTTATCTTCGAAATAAGACCCTTTGGAACCATTATAAACCGATTTTGACTTTAAAATAAACTAATATTTTGAGATATTCCTAAGGTGCCTTTCTCCTCCCTTATAAAAGGACACCTCCTCCCCCTCCTCCTCACACCAATTTGAGCACTCAATCTCGGCAAACCCCTGCCAAAATCTCTTCTCCACTTCCCTAGAAACATCCTAGAGGTTCTGGTCTTCCTCAAAGACCAATTTTAGTGCCCTAAGAGGAGGTCTCAAAGAGGCGCTTCAAAGAAGAGGTAATTACCGTTACCAATTCTTTCATCTTTATTTCTTCTTCCAGTTCTTCTTCTTAGGTTGTTTCATTATTAAGTAATAACATAAGTATCACTAATATACTGATATGTTATTATAAGTATGAAACAACCCTATTTCACCATCTATCCATCCTACGGAAAAAGAAATCACTGCGCGTGCGTACGTACGGAATACCGTCTCCACGCCATGGTGTAATCTATTTTCCACCACCACCGTACATGGATGGGTATAATGGTGTAAAGAATAACTATACATAGTTATTACAACATCATATTGATTCTGATATATTGTATAATCCACTCCGATTCAATTCAATATTTATGAAAATGATATCATCGCTCGTACGTACGTACGGACTACCGTCTCCACGACGCGATGAGATTCATTCTCCATGTTAACAATTTAAGAATGATTATAAAGTATATATAAGAAATAATAATTAAATATATGACATTATAAAGCTACTGGATTATGTATATATATATATATGTCTGTCATCTACATACTTCCATTTTAAGACAATAAGGAATGGAAAACAGCGTTCATGCGTACGTACAGACTACCATCTCCATGAACGGTGTTTTTCATTTTATTTATATATCTATTATATATATATATATACTGAATATATATGATATATAAATCAAATTTTATATTCTGGAAGTAAGTATATCATGATATTAGTAATAATAATTTCAAGAACAACATGTCAAAACACCTACGATAAATGAAACGATTTTACCCAAAACGCTTCTTTAACATGGAATTTACAAAAGAACGGGTAATATAATGTCATAAGTGAACCATATATGATATCATAACAATGAATATGATTCTATAATAATTCAATCACATTATTTAAATCATTATACAGGAGGTTCGGACACATACGAAGCAAATCGGACCTAAGGTAAGGGAAATATCACAATCTCATTTTTATCCGAGATTGTTTATTCGTAAGTATTTACTGGGGTGTATTTTATCATCCACATCCATGTTTAATCAATATGTAATATTATTTCCATCCACATACAATTGTTTAAATCCATTTTTACCCTTCGGTGAGTTTTTAGTAAAGAATATGAAAAGAATCTTTTGTCGCTTTTTCGTACGAGGTGATTTTTTGACTTTTCCGACAAAAGTACGAAGAATGTTTTTTTTAACGTATAAGGCATGAATGGATTTTTAAAACATTATTTCCAAGAATCTTACTTTACAAGTTTTCAAGTTTATTTTTAATCAACTTCTTTTAGTTTAATGTTTTATGACATGTTAAGAAAGGAAAAATGTTTTTAAAGAAGAAAGGATATTTTCCTCAAGAATTCATTTCAAGTGTTTTTCCATCTAAGATGACGTTATTTGATATGTATGTTTCAAGTAAAATGTCTCTATGATTTAAATGGTTTCATTTTTCTTATAATGAAATGATATTAATTGTTTATGGATTATGATGGTATGATATTTAAGAATCCCATTTTATTACATGGGTTATGAAATGATGTATGATTTATGATTTTGTGGCACACATAAGAATGGTATCATTATGAGATGGGTGGGGCCTATATCTACCTCCAATGCATTGGGTAATGATTTTATATCTCATGAGATAGACATGGCTGGAATGGTAGGTTATACCGGTTCAGTGAAACAGGACTGAAATGAGGGTTACTCGATTCAGAAAGGGACTTTGTCCACTAAGATAGTCTTGGCAATGAGTCTTGATTAACAAGAAATGATTCTCTATGATTATGTGTGAATGCCACAAAGTTTCATGTTTTATGTTATGATTATTGTGATTACATTTCACTGCCATGATTTACCCCATGTTATGAAATTATGATCTCTTTTGCAGGTTAAGATTTACAAAAGTTATGTGCTTATGTATATGATGTGATTGATATTTCTTTTGTTTACCCTTACTGAGCATTTGAGCTCACCCTTTTATGTTTTCTTTTCCCCAGGATATAAAAAAGGTTTTAGGTATAAAAAAAAGAAGATCTTTATAGGAGATGTTGAAGATCTTTCACCACGATTAGAATATTATATTCCGAGTTTCCAAAGACACTAAACTATTACGGTCCTTGTGTGTGTGTTTTTGTTATGTACTAAGTATTCCGCAAATGTAATGTAATGTCCATGTACGTCAAGATACGGGTCTCTACAACTAAAATTTTGTTTTGAAACATGAACAGATTAATTATTTGTGTCTCTTATTTTTGGGTGTTTATAATGTTTCATGAGTGAAAAAATAACAAGGTATATATATATATAACAATATAATCATCAACTCATAATGAAATAGTTAAATATGAGTAGAAGGGATAGAAAAGTAATAATTATACACTGATATTGATTCACCCCCCATATTTGTGCATAATATAGCCCTGATATATCCTCTCAAATGGCCCAATATTATTAACCCTTATATAAATAGGAATATATTTACACCATTAAGTTCTAATTATCTAATCACTCATGGTTCTCCATACCACAATTTCATATTTTTTTAAATAATGTGATAATATTTCCACCCAAAACCATATCCTAATGTTCCATTATTTAACATTATTTTTATTTAATTAAGTGAGAGATAAAATTAGAAATCATATAGCATAATCAAATGAAGAATATACTATAGACACTTCATCAGTTTCAAAACATAAAACACATCACTGATTAAATCCCAATGAGCATGCAATTATAACTAATATTATACCTTCCTGATTAATCCCCCAATATCAATAATGAAAATGTAATGAGGTGATAACATACACTTCCTCCATAAATTATTATGTCCCAACCATAGTGAAACTATAGGTAATGCTCTACTACCTACCTAAAAGTCTAAAAAAAAGACGACACTAAACAAAAAATTATTTCAGAATACTCTATGCTCTTTCTATACTTTTTTCTATCAATTGAATGATATCCATCCTCTATTAAATGACACAAAATGTAAAAATTCTATTTTATCAAATATTTTCTGATTAAATATGTGATATGAAAGGCCTCCCATAAAGCACAAGAAATAGGACCATCATGATCAAAGCCTCAAAAATATTCTTTTATTAAAACTATACTTACAGAAGATGTTTCTCCATTGATCCACGAAATTCAATTATTCATTCCTGAAGCATTTATTAAAAAATATGTATTTCTTAGTATGGAAATAAATATATGGAGGATATGTCATACTCATATTCAATTAAGTTCATAACAATTCTTGAAATACACTAAAATATAGGGATGTGATGTTAGGGTCTTTAGCTGAATCAATAGCCAATTGTACACCAGTGAGTCATAAAATCTACCACACATCCAAGTGCACAAGATCATCTACCTCCCCTAAATCCTTGATAGGTAGAAAAGTTACTGATTTGATAGATCAATCCATTATAAAAAATATCACATCTTTACTATTGGTATTTAAATCTATCCCAATCATTAATTCTATGTAAATCTCATCAAAATTCTATACTATAATTGGTAAGGGATGCAGAAAAATAATCTGTCTTTGAGGCTATACCTAAATTCTCTAACATGTAATATATAGAGACATAAAATTTAAAATTGATCATCTCATTACTAACCTCCAATAGTGGCATATCAGGTGATTATTCATCTTTATATTTTCAAGGATCATAGAATAACTACAATAGAATCCATTATCTATTAATTACTATGTCATGAATACTAAAAAACCATACTACATTAAAAGCACAAAACCCTATAATGAGATTATGATCACTCACTTGAGGTATCCCCACCATAAAAATTCTCATTAAAATGCTAACACATAGTATACTTATCCAGTTCAAGACAATTATTATCATCTATAGATGACCTATATCAGGGAAAAGGTTGGAATACCTATCTGTCAGCTCTCCCTTAATCTGTGTGAATCAAAGAAATAATGTTCATCTCGAACAACTCAAACCCAAATTCTAACAATAACTGAGTATGAATTTTTTTTCACAAATCATCTTTGATTAAACTTCTTTTTATAGGGGCATGTGTAATATAAAATAAAAAATTCTAATTGTACTCCACCCAATGTCAATATCACAAATTCAGATCCTTCTTAGTGAAGATATACTTCAGACTCTATGGTATGAATAAATAATAATTTGTTTCCATAAAATCATAGGAGTGTGCATCAAGATCCCAAACTAATTTTTATATATGGGTTTGTTATTCTCATGTGGTTACAGTTGGAAAGAGACATAACATACCAATTATCAACCATATAATTGAAAACAGTCCAATCTCATACATTTGGAATCTATGTAAAGAACATATCCCAAAACATTATCTATAATGATCAATACGGGAGATCAATTCAATATTACTTACAGTTACTCGAAATTTCTCCGGCACTAATTAATCATACTAACATCACACCCTTACATGTTACCTCTTTTATAGTAGATAAAATATTATAGATGTCTTAAAATACTACTATATTAACCAGTCAATCCAAAGAAACGTGAATACCCAAACACAATTTTATTATCATACTATGAAATTACTAGGAAGATATTATATGGATCCACACATATTAATTTTTTACAAAATAAATGGGCTGGAAATATCACAAATTGTATGTAGAATTAATTTTGGATAGCTTCTCCTATAGATGATGTTTATTCAATACCAAATTGTTGATATTAAAATTTTCATAATGATCATGTTATATTATAGAATAATCGAGGGTATCATCCACCAAAAAACTTATAAATAATCTCACAATAGAATTAATATTTGATTCATTAAGTCCATAAATAGTACAAGGACATTAGTAAGGCTAAACAACATTACTCTTTTCAAAAAAATATAACTCCATGATTCCAATAACTAAGAACATCTGGTAATTTTACTACACCAACACAAGTACATGGGATATCATCTCAAAATTAATAATAGTTTAATAGTTTTGGTAAAATTAATCCATCATCTATGAAACATGGTTTGTTTTCTATATCACTAGTGGTTAGCTTCGACATCTATCCAATGTGTGTTATAGTGGGTCACAAATGAAATGGATGTAGTTGGTGAAGGAGAGGAGTAGCAAAGGAGATTACCATTGAGAAGTTTAGTTGGATCATTATTGTGATGTACGTCGTGATGTTTTCCAATAATTGGTCGGTAATACTTATGTGACACCCTCTCAACTTTCTTCTGTTGAGAATTCTATCTTTTAGTCTGAAATTACCGTTGAGGGGGACCATATACATACTGACAGGATTTATTGACTAGCATAATAGAATGAGTCCATGTCGTAGAAATAAGGGATACATGATACTCCATTTTTCATTCATAACAGTTCAAATTTTTTTGCAGAGGTTATAAAATTAGTTGGTAATTATCTACATGATGAAATTACTATTAGACCAAGGGGCTTAGTTGGAGAAAATTTTACTTGTTAATAATGATCTATTTTATTTCTTAATGGAAAATGTCGTACCAAAGGCCAATAATGTATTCAAGCATCTACAAAATGATTTGGGAGTTCTTTATACTATTTTTAGTGAGGATAATTTTGTTGAGGAAGTGAAATTAGGATAGAAACTAAACCCTATTATTAATCATGAGAATAATTTGATAGAAGAACTGGTGCCTAGCTCCCCTTTCCTAGTTAAGGAACTCCTAGATAAAAATGTAAAAATTCAAATGGAATTGGAATCATATGGTAATTAGGATACACTAAGTCCTCGTGGGACCCATAACTGACTATTTCATTAGCTTGAAGCAAGAAAGGAGTGGAAGATCATGAATGGTTGAAGAAATTAATTCTATAAAAGAAAGACATGGGTTTAATTAAAGACACCGATAAGAGTTATGTAGATATTTTATTCTAATAAGTCACAACGTATGAGAATGACTCCATTAAGAATATTATTATTAGATCCAAACTGAGAATGAGAAAACAAGGTAACCATAAATTTTGGAGGTTTCCAATTCATAAGGGAGGGATGAAAGATTGACCTCCCAATGATTACTTGTAAATACCCAAAACAACTATTACCAGATCATCAGGTATGTATAAGAAAAGAGAATCATAAAAGAGACCAATTGAATTAATAACCACTAAAAAATCCAAAAAGTGACAAAGTAAGGAAACCGAAAATGTGAAAGAATATGAAGGGGACCCTTTGGAGCTCATCATTCATTAAATGGAAGGAATACTTGAATTTTTTTTGGTTAAATCCTTACAAAGAGGGAGTTTAAAAAGCTATAAAACATCATTGTGAGTTGATACCATTGAAGAGGAAGAAGAGTAGATGAACAAGAATGATTGAACACTGGTTAGAGGATTCAATCAAGGTTAAATAAACAAGGAGTAATTTACATTGACAACTGAAATAATGGATAATAACTTTTAAGATCATCTCGATAAGGAACCACAAATTTGGGCTAGTTCACATCACTAGGAGATATATAGAGTTTCATAGTAAAACAATATTACTTCTATTTTTCATATATTTTTGAGCTCATTCAGTACATTGTGGCCTTAAGTTATCTTAACTATGGTTTCCCACTTTTGCTAAAAGTGTACTTTCAATAAAAAATTATATTTTATGTTTATACAAATAAATATTTTTTAGGAAGTAGAAAATATTGAATAATTTCATTTGATGATTTCATAAGGAAAATATACTTTTAATTTTTAAATTAGTAATTGAAAATTTCAATATTAAAAAAAATATTTTCGTACTAATATCATTTGAAATTAAAAATGGATGCTTGTAACAAAATAATTAATTCATTACGTATTCAAGAAGGTGTGAAATTTCAATCATGACATATAAGTTTAGTTTAAACATTCATTTCACACTTTTTTAGAAAGAGTTAAAATATACCTTATTAATAAAAAATCATATTGATTCATTGATATCCATTTTGTAAAAATGGAATCATTGTTAATAGTGTGTTAGATAAATCCATTTAAAATGGTAAAAACATTAATTTCAATATTTTATGGAAAATATGAATATAGAAGAAAAATCCCCCAAAATTAGTATAAAAACTAAGTCATTTTCCAAAAAAAAATTATTATTTCATTATCTTGGCTACATAATGAGACAAAAATCATAGGGAAAATTTTAATTTATATTAATTAACATATCATAAGAAAATATATTGGTATTATGAAAAACCTATCAAATAATTCCCCTAGTAGAGATATAAATATAAACAATCTCAAATAATGATGAGATAATGAATTAAACCCTTACCTCGGGTCCAACTTGCTTTGTGCATAATTTTATCTAAATGTATAATAATGTAAAATTCATTATAATTTTATACCATAAAAATATTAATACTTATAATACCGTATATTATCCAATTATAAAATTTTAAATCACATTTATTGCTAGTTCTTTATTAAAATCATCATTTCTAAATGTTATTTTTTCTATTATTCATTTATGTTTTTGTTTGGTAGTTTCATTCCTTTGATATATACCATATTTTTCACATATACAAGATTTTAATGAAGTTACAAATATGATATAATTTAATTTTATAAATATTTTGAATAATCATCAAAATGTGTAGTTAGAAAAAGGAATTATAACATTCACAGAGACGGTGGGTCGTAAATACACATGAACTTTGATTTCATATTTCAATGGATATAGCGAATGAAATGTGAATAATATATAACCATTAAAAATCAAAATAATATCATATATATTAATTCAATCTAGCCTTATTACCATCAATGAGAAGTGTAAATTAAAAATACATCATAACTCTGAGTGGAGGTGGTAGTCCACATGTACACATAAGTTATGTTATCTTTTTTAAATGGATATGAAGGTAAAAAGATATATATAATATTATAATTACAAAATAAATTCATAAAAGTTATATAAATTCCATATTTTCAACTATATAACCGTCTAATTATGGTGTATATAAAAAATTAATTACACCAATACGTTGATATGTTAAGCCGAACGTACAGATGAGAGAATTTTTTTCTTTTTATTGGTTGAAAAATAGATTTAAAATTATCATACTATAAAATTTAAAACACCTAAAAATGTTTATGATAATGGATTTATTATTTCATTATGGGTAAAAAATTTATAGATGAAGTATAATAAAAAATAAATTTGATAGACATGTAAAAATAATTATATTTACATAGTGAAAATTTTAATGGAAGTATTTTTAAAACCAATAAAGATGGTATTTTAGAAGGGAAAGAAATTATAGAACATTTATATGAAGGTTAGATAGATATTTTGGTAGTGTTTTTTCTAGTTATATGGCTCAAGAGATGTAAATATTTGAGGGGAGGAGGTTCTTGTTTGTAATTGAGGATACCGACCCACATTCGATTATTTAATGTTTTAAAATAATATTAATTATATTTAGATAAAACATGTATCCAACATGGATAATATTTGATGGTGATAAGTGTGATGTAAAAATATAACTATCTAATTATGTTTTTTCATTTTTTTTTCATTTTAACCGTTTTATTTTTAAATAAATCTCCCGATAACCAATTTTGACCTTAACAATTGAAACAAAACTTTCTATATTACTAGATCTTAATTTTACATTTAATCTAAAAAATAGATCATAAATGGAAATGGAATAAAAAATTTAAGTAATTTTAATCTTATAATATCTACTTCAGGTCATTTATTTTTTTTTAAATAAATTTATAAAATAATAGTATTCATAAAAAATCATTAATTTTATTTTAGATGCTCATAAATTAAAGTAACAGTAAAGAAATCAAGAAATTTATTTTTTCTTCAAATGTATAATTTTAAAAACATTAATAATATGACACACATAGATATGTATATATAATTCTTGCCTCATTTTAAATCTACAAAAAATTCAACTTTTTTGGGTTTTTAGATAATTTATTTAAATTTATTATTAATCTAATAAATATTGAGTCATCATTTCATAAGGATTTAAATAAAGTTTTCCTTCACATAAAATTTAAAATATATTTCCATGATAAAAATTAATAATTATCTTTAAAATAATATTTCATAGTCATTCATATAACATTTTTATCCTTATGAGAATATATAAAATAATTTAAAAGGAAGAGAGGGAAAAATTATTTTATTTTCGTAAAACTAGTATAAATATTACTATGAAGTTCAAGTTTCCCCAAAATGCAAAATATTTTCATTGGAGATTTTTTAAACAATTTTCCTCCTTTCTAAGGAAATAATAGAATATGTTCTGATTAGTTTTATTGAGTTATCTAATTACTATTCATAATGCCTAAAAATAAAATTAAACATTATTCAAACATTGATCCTAATTTCAAAAAATGTGGAATAATGTTTTTAGGATTCAATTTCAGGATGGGGTTGAAATTATTTTTTTTAAATTATTAAATTCCAATAAAATAATGTTGTTCAGGAAAAATTATTTTTTAAGAATAAAAATATTGTTACTTGAAAATCATAATTTTTTTTTCAATTTTTATTATAATATATAAAATAGATCATATTTTTCATTAATATAATATAAAGAGTATAATGGGCTTATTAAAATAAAAAATTTAATGAAAAAAATTATAGTATTTGAAAAATCAATATTTTCATAATTGAAATAAATATCAATCAACCATCATTATTTTATATAATTAGAAAAAAAAAGGAAGATTCCAAGTAAATACTAGTGAATGTAAAGGGGTTCTAATGTAATTTTTCCTTACAGATTATCATTGAACCAAATCCATTCCAATATAGTGAAGGGATCCCATGCTAGAGATACATGTGATTGACATTTTATGAGTAGATTTGAATGTAGGGAAGTATGCAAAATTATTTCCCCCATGATATGTATGTATTACTTCGATGTGATTTTTTATGAGGCCTTTTTAATTTAATTGAAGACAAGAGACATTCAAAGGAATAGAATTGAATCTCCACAATGAATTATGATTAATTTTATATTTGGTTTCTACCATGGTGAGAGAAATATTTTTTGTCTGTATTGGAAAAGAACTATAAATATCACTTTGACTTCATCTTGATGAGAGTCACCACCACCCAATAAGGTAGTCAAATATATAATGATTAAAAACCTAATTCATGAACAATTCTACCTCCTTTCATTATATGTTCACTTTGAGTGCTATATATTTTGAGTTTTAACCTTGAACTATGAGATTGACAACCGATCCATCGAACATTATGGTCCCCAATTTCTATTCGATTGAGAGAAATGGTATTCCTAAAAATCCAAAATAATGGATATTCAGTCCTATACTATTGAAGACAAGGGAGTTTAATGAGTAATATTTTAGTTTATTGAACTAGGACAGTCATTGATAAACCAGTCCCCTCATATGGTTCATTATTTCTGGTATTTCATATACACTAGAAACCTATATCCAAAACAAATAATCTATCATTATATTATCGAATATTATTATTTTACACCTTGCAAAAAAATATCAATGAAAGATCCACCAAAAGAACCCTGAAATTTAAGACCATTAAATCCTCTAAATGTGAATCATACGGCATGTGTTCACTAACCATAAAATAGTATTGTTCCAAAGTTTCACCTAGGGATTTACACAAATAGTTCACTTATAGAGGCATATTCTTTGTCATTGATCTTGATCATCAGTCGAAAGAGTGATATTCCAAATACCCCATATGATAAAGTTATGGTTTGGATGAACTTCATTACACTAGGCTTAATCCTGTTAATAATACTCCCCAATAGTGATGGAAACCATTAAATGGTAGTCCCAAAAGAAGAAAATTATAGATGTAGAATTAGTAAACACACATTTATATGGATTATAAGAAATATTGATGATCTCAAATAATGAACATTATTCCTAATCCATGACTCCTTGAGTGGAGCTTGGGAACTCCTTACTTATCTTGAAGACATGAGTGTCCTCAAACATCATATAAATCCTAGAATTATTCTAGCCACGTTGTCAAGAAATATGTTGATCTCTCCTATGCCATCGATCCACTAGGTGCGCCATTGGGGGACTTCAATTTCAGGTTTTATGATGCACCCAAATAATGAAAATACCATATTATGTGTACCAAAATTCATTCCATACATATGCATGATGATCCATACCCACAATGTCTAATGTTCGAGAACATCACATGCTAGATTTTTATGTAATCGATGTATCTCTCAAGAAACACTTCAGATGTTTATTCCACATTCCTTTTCTATTTTAACCATCCTTTACATTATCTCCTAATTATGTCTCACATAAGTGTGACTACCATAGATAAAATATGTATCATCATTTTCTATTTTAGTAATCCCCACTTTTAAATCTAAGAGAGAGTATAACATATTAATTGAATTAGAAAATAGAAATGTGTTAACGAGTTTGATTATTCAACCGAAGGACAAGAAATGATTATTGAAATTATTAATTCATAGATTAATTCTATCATCCATGATAATGATGTGTGGATATAATGTCTTTATTAGGGAAATCACAGAACTAAAATAGTCAATTGAGATGTTGTGCCTTTGTATTTCATGAATTTTTTCCAGCGTTGTAGGTTGTCAATCTGGACACCACTTTGATACATACACGATGATTTTATCTTGATTCACCACTTTCCCACTCCCTTAGTAAAACACATCCAAAAATCTATTAATAATATCTATTTACCAGTTACTTCAATTTAAGAAATTAATCGTGTCACTGAAAAACATAATATGTGATATTCTCTATTGGTTATTCATAAAATGATAGGGAAGTATTATACATTAGATGAGGGTATTGCTGATGAATAAGCTGAGTGTGTCATTCAAAATAACGAATAGGATATTGTAAAATATATTATCTTGTCGATTTATAAAAACTTATTTAAATAATTTACAATTTTTTCCATGATGGAGACAAATAACCAAGCATAACTAAAGCACCTAATCATAAGATTAGGTGACCATTATGAAAATTCCATTATGTTTATAACCTTTAGGATGAAGCTCCATAAAAGTCTAACATATTCCTTATACATATAAATTAGGATATAAAAATTAGAATTATTTTCCATGATATTAACAATGATTATCAGTTCTTGAGGCAAACTAGTGGCACATTGGATCGATCCCTACTTATTGAAATTATGATGTTCTTCTAATGCCCATCCAATTAAATACACTGAAAACTTTTTATTGATGATAATGGAAAGTACCCTGTAGGGGGAGTTTTAACATGTTTCCTTTTTGATAATTCTTGTGCATAGATGGTTCTTTCCCTTTTGATATGAGAGAAATGTATATTCTAGAACCCTATATAGGGAGATTATAACCCTATAAAAAGTCTTACACTAGAACAAAAACATCTCTCCTAATCATGTTCCACAATGCTACATAAAAATCCCAAAAATTCAATATGGAACAAGAGAGATTTTAGTATTTGGATCTTTCACTACATCATATATTTTATATTCATATGGTACATCTTCAAACCTATTTTTATTTCATGTTAACACTAGGAAAAATATTTCATTGATTATCATATACCATCCCTTTGTTACCCATTATGAAAATGATATTTCAAGCATTCCAGAAGATCCTGGAAGTTTTTTCCAATAGGCACTACCACCATATCATGATCATCTATACTTGTTTCATTCTCTCTAAGGATATTAGGCTAGTAAAAATAAATCTCTTATTGAAAACATTCTTTGATGTATTCCTTGTACCTTTCACCCTCCTTTAACAATTTAATTTTAAATAGATCATGAGAAATATGTTATTCCTCTAGAACTATTTCATCTGGGAAATTCTTATTGTTTGTAAGGTCATTGAATATGTTATAATTCTTTTCATTTTCCAAAATCATCTCTATGTTGTTTACATATACATTACAAGAATCTATGCAATGGATGTGAGAGGAAAGAGATATACTCCACCAGTGAAGTTGGCATCCAATCCGAATGAGCATGTTTTGAAGAAATTTCAACAGGGCACCATGCGATATATTATTCCCTAATTCCATCACTACCTGGTCATATCCTAGGTTTTTAGTTTATTTATGATGTAAAAAAAATAAACATCCCTATTCACACATGGTAAGGAGTTCTACTACAATGGGATAATTCTCAAAAAAAATGTGTGATAAATGAGTTACCTTAGTGTATAGATACAAGGAGATGACATTAATATTATCTATGCACTGATCTAGCCAAATCCACAATTTACTAACCCCATATTTGTTATTACACCTTCAAAACATGTCTTCAGTATACCCCTAGACTGAAAGGCCAGTGACAGACATGAATGATTGAATGTCCTTGTTGTCCTTCCTCTAAGGCTCCACCATCCTTTGTTCTCTAAAGTTTATAAAATCACATTAATGTTCCACCATGATCCAAGATATATCTCTCAATTTGTATACTTTTATATAATTTTATATAGACTCCCATTCTTGAGAATCACATTTTTTATATACAGTGGTTAATAATAAATATTGTGATCGAGTAGTGGCCTTTATATTAATGAAATGATTAGAGGAAGCTAGAAGCTGCATTGTGGTGATAGAATTCCATACAATCCAAATGTGTTGGTAATGAGGGTTTGTGTCCATGAAGGCTATATGTTTTATTCATTGATAAAATTTATCTATCTATATGGTGTTTATTTGGATATAGGATAACTAATACACCTAGATTTTTATTGGAAACCTAATTTTAGATTAAAGTATTTTAACTCAAGAACCCAAGACATGGGCTTTCATGAAGAGGAGTCCAATCATTTGTATGGATTTCACAAGTATCAAGGCCCCTGTTAAGAACAACCCCTTCATATAGTGAAAGGTTGTAGAAAACTGCTTTTAGATCAAGAATTTTTTAATGTACCATTGATAAGAGATGATGTAATTACCTTTATTTGAGTAGAGTAGTCTAAAGTTTATTATAAAACTAAGGGAGAGAGCACAAGTGGCTGTTCATTTAATTCAATAAATAATGAACTATTGGGTGTCCTATAAAAATCCCCCACAACATCACTCCCGTACTCGAGAGAAATGAATGAAAACTCCTAAGTATGATATTTATTGGAATCAAATAAAATATTTATGGGATCGTAGAAAAGAACATATGGTTTTCTATAAGTGGGTATATTAATTAATGGAGAACATGAAGAGAGAAAGATCCCATAAAAATAAATTTTCCATGATCCTGAAAGCCTCTTTGATCCATAGACATGAACTGGAACATCTATTTTGTGGATGCATAAGTATGTTTTGACCTAAAATCGATCAAAAATGTATGATTATTAATACTTTAATCACAATTATTGAATATTCTAGGAGTGTGTTCCCTCATATATGCATTAGTTTGATGAAGAAGAGTCAAATGATTGGACATGAATCCAGCCCCACCTTCATTTAGAATTCCATTGTTAGAGGCCAGATGACCCTTGTTAACAAGTTTCAATATAGGTCTTGAATATTTAGAGACTGACTGATGAGGATAGTTAATCCTCTAAATATATCTAACAGTGAAATGTTTGATACTCTTATAATCCTACTATGAGTTCCCCTACATGTGAAAATATTAGATGAAAATAAAGGGAGTTGGAAAAATGATATCCTTCACCCAATTGAATGCACCCTCCACCCAAAGATTCAAAATAGATGAATGTGCTAAGCCATGTCTCTCTCCACACAAATATGGGTGAGCGAGGATTCCTAAAAAACAAGAGATCACACATCCCCATAATGATAAAAAATAGAGAGTCATCAATGCATCTCATTATGGTGATGTTGTTAAAGGGAAGAGGTAAGCCTAATCGGTTGATCCGAACCACTGAGGTCGAGGAGTACCGCCCGTTTTTAACCACCGTCGACCACCAAAAAGATATAAAGTCTTGCATTGTACCGATCTTCATCTCTATGACCAAGATTTAATGAATTCCCTTTGGTATGAGAGTAGGATATTGAATCATTTAAAATTTAGGATGAAGATAGACAATGGACTTGATACTACCCATGAGCGAACATAGATTTAAAAATGTGTGATTGATGACTTTTCAATACCTAGTCTTATCAATAGATTCCATTTAATTTGATCATTATCTTATTAGAAAGATGATAAAGAAACACTAAGAACATGGTATCTATATTTTATGATGGAATAAGTGGTTCCATATATAGGCTTGAATAATGGATAGGGGGGGGGATTCCAAAATCCATGGTCATTAAAGACTCAATTTTGAAATTGATAGTAGTAACAGACCAGGAGAAGCATGAAGCTAATATGAAGAAATCCTTAGGATAAAAAACACTAAAGACGAGGAACCGTGGCTGAGATCCACCAATAGCAATGACACTGATTGGAAAAAATATCCCTAGAAAGATTAAAAATAAAAAGAATTTTAAATGTAGGTGGACCATTCTGAGAAGAAACAACATAATCCATTTTTATTCACTAAAAACCAATCATTTTATAAAAATCATAACATTTTATACTATTATATTATGATATTATGATTTTAAAAATGAAGAAAAATTAAGAAAAAAATGTATAAAATTTTAAAATGATGGTTTCAATAATATTTTTTTAATAGAACAGTCAGTATTGTGATTTTGTTACTTTATAAATATAATCTTATTATGATTTATTTCCAGGTTACCCATTTTCCCTCCCTAAATAAATTTCATCTTGAAATTTTATAGAATTTCATGTAATTAATTTATCTAGGTAGTTCTTCATCCTGATTTTTGTAGGATCCCTTGTCACCTCTTCTATATTATGATTTCTACAATATACATTTACCAGTTGAGTTTTTCGATTCCTCAAAACATGATCATGTATGTTCGAAATAATGATTAGACATTCAAAATAGGATAAATAATGTTCCAATAATAATTCCCCATAGTTGAACACATGATTTGTATACGGAATATAATTTATCCCTAAAGTGATATTGGACACATCATACATTCTCTAGATGCTTTGTGGAATAAAACATTATTATAACATGGTATGTTGAACTTGGGGATTAGTTTTCTATTCAAAAAAATATTATTAGCCCCTTCCATGGATATAAATTCATGAAAACATAGACTCCCACTTGAAATCCCAATTATATCCTTCGATTGTCAGAATAGTTTTTCTTCTTGGGTAATCTTTAATATGGATATAAATAGGTTTACCTTTAATGTTATATACTCAATAGGACATAGATCGACAATATTCGATTCACAAAATTAATTCCAATAATTTTTAGTTCAACATCACTTTCCATATAATGAATCTTATAGTACCATTTGACTACTTGAATGGAAGTTTTTATTATAGAAAAAATATAGAGAAGCTAAGTATTGATCCACGGCTCCATGAAATTCAAGTGATCATGACCACAATATATCTTTTATCAGTTGAATAGTTCAATCAGACTTAGCATATGTTTGAGGATAATTGGTGGTGCTCTAATAATGATTGGTATAGAGAGATATTCAAAAACAATTCTACAATTTCTATGTAAATAATGGATCTTGACCAGAAACAATTGAAATTGGTACAATTTGAATTCTTATGTAAAAATTGAACATGTTTTATGCAAGACACAAAAGTGGTAAATTTTCTATTATAGTGAGTCAAATGTGTAGATTTTTTAAGTTAATAAATAATAACCCATATGTTGTAATTTATTCTTGGAGTAACTGGTAATATAGTAAAAATGATCATCTTAATATCATACCATTTACAAATAATAATATGTAGATGTTTTAAGAATCTTTGAGGCCATTGTATATTAGATTTCAGCTACTGAGAAACTAATAATCTTGATACAAAAACCTAAATTTCATGCTTTATATTATCGTAATAAAAATGTTCATTCAAATATAGGTTCATCCCGGAACAACTAGTGAGTATAGATAAATATTATGTTAAATATTATTCTAAATATTATATTTTTTGATCAGGTATAGATTTAACACATAGAATCTTTATAATATTTAGATAAACATTTCCAATATAATGTTTTCCAGTTTTCTATCTTTCATAGATTTACATTTCTTTAATGGCTTCATCATCAATAATTTAGTTTTTTATATTTTATAATAAATATGGTTTGGAAATCATTTTAAAAAAGTTATGTAAATCCTTCCATTATAATTACCATATAAATATTCAATATTCCCAGGATTATAGGATATATATAAACCCTCATTTTGGCCTGAACTCCCTAATCATTCATAATCATTGAGTTATACACCATATTATTTTTTCATGGTTGTAGTTTATCATATTATAAAAATGCTTGAGTATCTATAAGAATATACAATATATCATGTTGAGAATTTTTGATTGAATGATGTATTTAATATTCATAAAATCAATGTATATATCATATCTTCGTACATAGAGACAAAGTCTTCATATAATTGAGGAATAAATGATTGATTTCATCTGAAGATCATAGTTTTGATAGTTTTGAACATATATTTTTATCATGTTTTATTCATAAGAAAAACATTTATAATTTTTCATAAGAACACATCCATTTCCTTTATGTAATTCTTCATTATATCTAAAAATCCATCCCCATATAATGGTAGTGTCAATATTGTTTCATTGATCAGTATACACATTAAATATTTAAAAAACACCTTATATTTCAATGAAAATATCAAGATAACCCTTTCATATGTGAACATTGTTAATAAGTTTTCTAGATTGGAAATTTTAAGAAACATTTTCGATGAGTAACCTACTAATATAAGGAAGCGACATTACATAATTAGTTTACCTGGACTAAGCCATTCTTTGATCATGATTTTCATTTATGGACTAACTAATATTCCATCCTTATAGTCAATAATCCCCAAAAAATGTATACTCCAAAATAAGGAATCCACCCTTGATAAACTTACCATATAACTTCCATAATTCCCCATTCCTAGTTACCCAAAGTTTGTGTATAATTAAATAACATTGCATTGATAACAAAAGATCAAGTCCCAAAAGACTGATTAGTTTAGTATCCCGGGATGTACTAGATACATATATATGTTTAACATTATCTTCTGAAATAAAAAATAACATTGTTTCTCCTTTGAACACACTCATATCCCATAGAATATACCTAAAGGTAAATCATAATATACTTCATCACATCTTGGGAACAATAAAACCTAAGAAAGCGGTGAGTTCAAATTCTTGTTAAGGATAATAATATAATAGAAACCTTCATAAATAAGTATAAACACTGAAGTACATATATAATACTAAAATTGAATCCCTATAAAATTAAACTTCCACATATTTTGGAAGAGATAAATCAAATAATTACATTTACTTATTCACATGGATATTTTACAGGTCTAATAATCACAAGTAATATCAATAGCTAGTTTCATAACGATGGAATGTATAATATCAAACATCATAACCACATAGTAAAGGCCTCTTACCAAGATTAAAAATATGATTTTGTCAAGGCCTTGTTCCAAGACACTAGATTGTCTCATGAGACCCACCAATGCATCGAGGAGCTATAGTGGGCTCCACTCGTCAATTACTACGTCCAATGCATTCCTAATATGAAGAGGTTGAAACATAACATAAACATTTGTATTAAAAATAGAAAATGAACTGTTAAAATGTTTACAATGAACCGTGAATGATATAAAAATAACACATCCACATTCAAACATATCACAAAACCATAAATACAATATAGAAGATTGTATCATAATAAATCAAGGTCAAACATTTTTAAAATCCATCAATGTATATTGACCTAGATGAAATAAAAGCGGTTTGAGAGAAATATATCTTTATATTTTAAATTAATTTGAAAGTAACATAATTATAATATAAAACATTCATTTTCAAAATATTCTTATAAGATTTTATGGGAAGCTTAGAATGTTTTATAATGGCATAAAACAGCAGCACATTCCATATAAGTTAAAAAACATTCATATAATAATTTGTCGAAAGGGACATAAAGTACTTTGTTTGGAAAATCACAGGACGATTATTATCAAATAATTTTATAAAATGTCATGAATGGGTATAAATGAAATTAAGCCATATTATAGGATATTGTAAAAAAAATGAAATACATTTTTAAGAAACACAGATGTAGATCATAAAGAAGTCCTAGTAGATACTTATGTATAAACAACCCCAAATAAATATAGAGATTGTAAAATTAACCCATACCTTGTACTTTTCCTTAGTCAAGGGTACATTATCCTCCTCTATAATATTGAAATATTTGTTATTAAATTATATAACAACCAAAAACATAAATATGATATCATATATGATATTCTACTTTTTCATTGTTAATGATATTTTAGTAGTATCCTTGTTTTTGGGTGTTAATTGATTAATTTTCCTTTATATGTATTGTTAAGTAATACATGATTGTTAAGGGTAGGCTGCATTTGATTAATATATATAATTATGTTAAGTTCATAAAAACTATTTTTAATCATCAAAATAAAATTATTCTTGAATTGTTATGATGGGAAATGTATTTCATCGCTTTCTTGGAGATGGTAATCCTTATGTACACATGAGAAGAAATAACATTCTATTGATGGTGAAATCGTATGTAATTGGATAGTATATCATATATAAAAAATCATTAACATGTTATATTTATTACTTACATCAATTATACTCATTTTGATACCCATCCTAATAATGATGTATTGAATAACAATCTATACCACGACGTAGAGATGTTAAGTAGTATGTACACATGTATAGTGACCTGTCCTTCACAGTATGGATAGAATAATTAATATGGTTGTTCCATATTTATAGTGAAATAATAGTATTTAGAAGGTACTGGAGTTATTATTTTGGTATGTAAACAAAAAAAGGAGGAAGTGGAAGAATAAAAGAAAATCAAAAGAAGTGATGAAATTATTACCACTTCTTTGGGTGTCTCCTTTTGATTTGATCAAAAGGGTTCATTAGGTCAGATTTATGATCAATTTAAGGCCCCTAGGTTGAATTAAGGGTATTTGGGAAGATATTTGGGCAGGGGATGGCCGTGAAAAATGGATTTGGAGAGTGATTTTTGGAGGAGAGATATACCCTTTTATAAGGGAGGTGAGGGTCACTTCAGCAAATTTTTGAAATATTAATTTTTTATACAATCATATTCGGTTTATAAAAGCTCAATAAGGTTTTCCTTCAAGGATAAGGTTGTTATGTATCATAAAACACTCACAAATAGGTTTTATAAATGTTTAGGTCACCATATAAACCTTATCTTCTATATTTAACTCTTAGTTAAATAGTTTGACTTTTACCAGGTATTCTTGTATTATTATAATAAATGATTAATAAACATAAAATAAAAATTAAATAGAATCCCAAGTGGTTCGATATAGAAATATCTTACCTTCTATAAGTCTTTTGGACGATTCTTAGACTTTAAGAAATATTATATCAATTAAAAATGTAGTGTTTGTTTTTAAATACTCATTTATGTAAATTTTGACTCTATTTACTATTTGGTATTTGTGAATGTCTTAAAAACATGATTACATATAAAAATATATATTAAATAAATCCTAATATGTCATATTAATGTATACAAGTTTTTAAATTTAACATAACTCTAAATATACATTCATTTAGATATTTATAATATCAACTATTTTAATCATTCATTAATAAGATAATTACGTCATTATCATTGTGTCTTATGTAAATTTTATTATTTAATGTCTAAATTTTTAAAATTAATTCCATTATGTAGTAAATAGTTTAATATTTTTAATGAATATTTTTAATACGATTTATCTTATATACAACCCTATATTAAAAATGAATTATTAATTAAAATTATAATTGAACACTTTTAGCTCTTATTTAAATAAAATAATAATAAATGTTCAAATATAATTCAAGTAGAACAAAGAGGATCATATTTTATTAATAATGTTTTTTTGGTCTACATACACTTATCCAATAGAATTGGGACCTGTGTTAGGGTAATTAAAATATCAATTTTTCCTTTAATTACCCTTTTTACTTTTAACCGTTTTAAATAAAATTCAAAAGTTACGATTCACCAAAAATTATTTTCAACCTATTGAACCACATTTCACATACGAAGTCAACCATGTCTCTTCGATCTTTTAACATCAACTAATATAATTGGTAGAATTACATTTTATGAAAATTTTCAAATGTGTCGAGAAGTTGGGTAAAAGACGTTAAAATGTTCAACAAAATGTTATACAACTAATTTTAGTATAAAACAACTTAAATGAATTACATTTAACATATATAGGTATTATGTATCTATTTTTTCCTAAAATAAATTTAAATAATTTAAATAATCATTAAAATAAAAAGTAGATTTAAAACAATAATGCAATGTTTTTAATTATTCATAAAAAATTGAATGTATTCCAAAAAATACCAAAAATTCACCCTATGATAATTTGGATATTCCAAATCCAAAAATGATGCCTATTTTACCGAATTAAAAAAATAGGAGTTTCATTGTTTATTTTAAAATTAATTTCCATGGTCAAAACTAGAAAGCTAGGTTTTGAGAAGTAAAAACTATCAAAAGATTAATTTGTGTGTATGTCCAATTTAATTGTGAAATTACATCCAATGACCAATAAATGATTAATTGATTAAAATATAATCTAATTATACATCAAAATCATTCAACTATATAATTTAACACTTTAAATTATTTTTATTAAAAAATTTGTTTTGAATTAAAATTTAGCATCTTTCAATACTCATCGACATATGAATGTTATCAGAAAAACCCCAGAAATTCATAAAAACTATATTTTTATGAGCCTATTATAATGAAGAATTATATTTTGTCAAATTTAATATATAAAAGTGTCAAATATTGGATTTAAAAAGGTTTCACCATTAAAAATTGGTAAAACTGCATTTTTAAAAAAATATTTATTTTATCTAAAAATTTTATTTTGTTCTTATATAATGTCTAATAAAAACATAATATAGATGTTTAAATTAAATGGAGTATATAAAATTCAAAATTCAATTAATAATATTCATCATTGCTTTCAAAATGGCCAGTTTGGTAAGTCGTGGTGCGTTCGAACTCGGTGTTGCATGTAGCGCAAGCTATTGAATTACTTGAAAGAGATAACATATTGTGAAATTATGGGGTTAAATTCTACCATTCGTCAATAATTTTGTTCATCACAATTTGAAATTGTTATTCGAAAATAAAAGGATAAAAATATAAAATACCTTTGTGGAAATCCCACATCGGAAATAGGGTAAATAAAATTTAGTCATAATAACAAATAAAATGAAATGAAAAAGTAACAACAAAATTTGGATTTTGAATTGGAATACACTGTTGGAAATTAGAGACACATAATTAGAGAGAAAACATAAATATTTAAAGGGATTGATTGAGGAAATCAATCACAAACAAGTGAACTATAAATAGAAAATTGAGGGCCTCAAAGCCTCAAATATATGACGACTTAAAATATTATTGGTTCATAAAAACATAAGGTATTAGGATAACAATTTTTTTTGGTTTTAAGATCCCTTCTATAATATTTATGAAATAATTTCTTCATATATTAAGAAATATATTACATTACAATTACAGTTCCATCTTTAACTAATTTCTACCACAAAATCATCTTTCACTTCAAAAGATAATTGAACTCAAAAATATTCTACTTATCCTATTCATATAGGGTTTCCAAAAAAATGAATTTATAATTAATCTACCAGATCATTTTGAAAAAACATTATACAAACCAAGAAATTATGTATACTAGTGGTAGGTGATTCACCCTTGTCGCCCATCGGTTTCAGGATCATGTCTCATGGCCTTGCCGGACGCAATGGGTTATCACCAGACATTTGGGTTGTCCATTTTATAGAAAAATCAAAAAATAATCTTAAGAAATGTTATAACATTAATCCAAAGTATCCAATGTCCAACTTAATCCATTACATCCTTTATACATATCCAAAATACTTGTGTCCAAACTCATAGTAATTTTTTTTAAGGAATGTCAATAAAACATAATGAAGATCTCATATTTCCAAATAATAATATGTGAGTCCCTTCGTCATGTATTCTCTTAAAATATGTTTACACCCGGAATTACCCTAAAACAAATATTGATTACATTTATTCTCCCTTATTCCATATAGAATACTAGATGTATTACTTATATCGAAAAAATTTGAATACTCTATCAATGATGCAGTAAAAAAATGGTTAATTAGTTCCAAGGTAGTCTAGAATATCTAATATAATTTTTCCAAATTTACCATCTCTTATTACAAAATCACTACCTCGCTATCAGGACCTTATTAAGGTTTATATTTCCATCCACTATGTATTTTATAAAAAGTTTAAATTTCTATGGATTTAGTTTTCTTAGTATCTTATAATCTCAAATCCTCAATGAAATAGTACTATCGTACTATCCTTATTTATTTCCATAATTAATATATTCAGAACAACATTGATTCAACAGTCAACTAACATAAATCATCAATACAAAAATAAGAACACCAATTATTCCTTTTCATCTATGTTAGTTTCATAACATGATTATTATCCAATATAATCATTTAGGGTATACATTGATGATTGGGAAGATGTAACATTGTACATATGATACCATTTTCTTATCCTTGTAATCATGTACTTGGTGTCCATTTTATCCACACTTATTACAAACTCTCATTCCCTTCATGAATTTACCAAAGGTGATTCTTTCACCATATATCTCCTATTATAAAATCCAAAATTCCCATCATCCCATTATCCCTCATTCTCTCTACCATATTTTTCTTCTCTAGAATCCCTTCAAAGACATAGGACTCAGAGAATTATTTACTTATCTTATTAACAGAAGATACTATTTATCTGTATGATGAGAATATGAGGGAGAATATTTACCTTCTAAATGTTTCCTTAAGGACATGAAAGATATGATCATTCATACTCTTTGGATCATGCATATTAATGGAGTTCTCATTCATTCTACTGGGAACCATTTCTAAACAATGGAACACACTACGTTTGTTTATGAATCACAATGCATAATTCCATTCTTTTAAAATACCTAACATAAATGCAAAATTGTATTCATACAATCCATAAAAAAATTCTTGTGGAAGTATAGACTCATAATTCCTTCCTAATATTTTATAAAGAAAATGTGAATTATCTTATTCATATATCTCGAGAGTTTCATAATCAAGAGTGAAACAAGGTTCATTGTCATGTACCAATATACCTCAGGTCACGCCTGAAACTCGTTGTTGGAGTTTTCACTCCTATATACATTTGTGACAAAGTTTCCTATATATGATCATATCCATATAGGGATGTATTTCTTGTAAAATACATAAAATCTATACATTATCAATATACTAGGATGTTATTATATACTAATCCTCAAAGTATATCTTAAGGTAATGTTTTCTAATGAGAGTTTTTATAAATTTAGCTTACATGGTTTGTAACAATCTTTCTCTGATACCAACTGTAACTCCCCGAACCTAGTTTCCTAGAGTCGGTGCATTATTATATAACATTGGGATGATAAAAAAAGATCGTGTCTCAAAAGACCGATTAGTTTAGTTTCCATGGATGTACTAGATACATTCATAAGATTTACATTACATTATGAAATAAAAATTATCATTGTGTCTCCATAGAACACAATCATATCCCATAGCATATACCTGCAGTTTAATAATAATATACGTCCTCAAATCCATGAAAAATAAAGTATAATAAAGGGGTGAGCTCAGATGCTCAGTAAGAATAACAATATAGCCGAAACATTCATAAATAATCATAAACACTTAATGAAATATATTAGACTAAAACACCAGCCTTTCAATAATAAACATCTTCCTAATATGTAATTGATAAATAAAATAATTCCATTTAATTATTGACATTGATATTTTACTAGTCAAATAATCACATGTTATATCAATATATTATTTCATAATGATGGAATGCATAATGCCAGACATCATAACCACATGGTCAAGGCCTCAAGCCAAGACTAAAAATAATATTTTTTTAAGGACTTGTGCCAAGACAATAGTTTTTCTAATGAGATCTTCTTTTGTATCGAGGATCTATAACGGGATACACCCATCACATATTATGTCCAATGCAGTCCTCATAGGAAAATGTTGAAACATAACATAAACATTTGTATTAAAACTAGCATAGGAAATGTTAATACTATTACCATTAACCATGAATGATATAAAAATAAGAAATCCACAATCAAACATATCACAAAAACTTCAATAAAATATATAATATTTTATCATTATAATGCAACTGCATACAAGTGTAAAATCCATCAATGGATGTTGACATAGATGAAATAAATTCTATTTGAGAGAAATATATCATTCTATTTTGAAATCATTAAAAAGTCACATTATTATAATGGAAAATATTTATTTTGAAAATATTATTAAAATCTTGTAAGGGAATATTTGAATGTGTAATAACAACAGAAAGTAGCCACACCTTCCGTATATGTTAAAAAATATATTCTTACATTAATTTTTTAAAAGGTCCAAAAGTACCTTGTTTGGAAAATGACGGAAAGATTCCATTCATAACAGTTTATAAAATATTAAAAATAGTATAAATGATTGTAACCCATATTCTAGAAAATTGATAATATGTTTTCAAATATGTTTTTAAAAAACACATATGTGGATGATAAAGATGTTTCAATAGATACTAACGTGTAAACAACCATAGATAAATAAATATATTGTAAAATTAACACTTACCTTGTGATTTTACATAGAATAGGGTACATTAAACTCATGTATAGTAGTGAAATCATTATTATTAAATTATACAATAACTAGATACATAAATATGATATCATATATGATCATTTAATATTGTTTTGTTAATGATATTTCAGTAGTATCATTGCTTTGGTAATTAAATGATTCGTTTTCCTTTATATGATTTGTTAAGTAAGTCATGTTTGTGGTGGATAGGATGTATTTGATTCATATCAATAATGATATGAAGTTCATAAACATTATTTTTAATCATCAAATGAATGTTTTTCTATAATTGTTAAAATGGGAAACGAATCTCATCGCGTTCAGGGAGACCGTAATCCGTACATACGCGCGGGCGACAATACCATTCTATTGATGGTGAAATCATATGTAATTTAATGGTATATCATATATATATGATCATTAAAATTATATATTTATTATTTAAATCAATTATACTCATTATTATACCAATCCAAATTATAAAGTGTTGAATAACAAACTACACCATGATGTGGAGATGGTAAGTTGTACGTACGCACGTATGGTGAATTTGTATTCATAGGATAGATATAATAATGAGTATGGTTATACAATATTTATTATAACATAAGAGTATGTAGAAGGTACATGAGTTAGTATTTTGGTATGGAAACAAAAATGAAAGAGAATGTAGAAGAAGAAAAGAACTTTGAAAGATGTGATGAAACTATTACATCTTCTATGGGTGTACCATTTTGATTTGATCAAAAGGGCTCCTTATGTCAGCTCATGAACAATGTAAGGTATCAAGGTTGAATTGAGGGTAATTTGTAATATATTGTCATAGGTTTTGGTAGTTCCCAATGCCTTTAGTGGTATGATTTTGAGAGAAGGGGAAGTACCCTTTTATAAGAGAGGTGAGGGTCACTTTAGGAAAAGCGTGAAATATTAATTTATTATAAAATAATATTAATTTTATAATGGCTCGTAAGGGATTTATTTCGAGTCCAAGGTGGGGATTGGACAAATAACTCTATACTAGTAGTATTCAGATATGTTTAGGTCACCATATTAACCATATATTTTTTATTTAACTGTTAGTAAAATAGTTTAACTTTTACCATGTATTCTTGTATTATTATAATATATGATTAATAAATAACTATAAATACCCAAGATAACCACAAGTGGTACATTATTAAAATATCTATCTTTATCATAGTCCTTTTATGATTCTTATATTTTTAGTAATATTATATCAATTAATAATGTATTATTTGTTTTAAAAACTCATTTATGTTAATTTTGAAACTATTTTGTATTTTATTTTTTTGAATGTCCAATAATATTGATTACAAAATAAAATAATTAAATCAATCCTATCATGTCACATTAACCTAAATAAATTGTTTAATTCATAAAAAAAACTAAATTTATATTTATTTCGATATTTATAAGATCCATTATTTTAATCATTCTTTAATAAGACAATTAGTGCATCGTCATTGTGTAAAAAATAAATTTAATTATATAATGTCTAAAAATTATAAATAAAAAAAAGTTATTTGAGAAATATTTTTATATTTCTAATAAATATTTATAGTAAAATTTATTTGACGTATAACACAATAATAAAAAAAATTTAGTTATGAAAATTTAAATTTAACACTTTTAACTATTCCTAAAATAAAATAATAATAAATTCCCTAATCTAATCCAAGTGGAAGAAAGGGGATCATATTTTTTTCTTAAGGATTATTTTGGATGAAAAACACTTATCCAATAGAATAAAGACATGTGTGTGAGTAATTATAATGTCATTATTACCTTTAACTACCATAATTACTTTTAAACGTCGTAAATTAAATTTAATAGTTACTATTCACCAAAAATTATTTTCATCCAATTGAACCACATTTTAATTACTTATTTCTACTATGATTCTCATATTTTTTAAATTCAATTCTCAGAATAAGTAAAATTACGTTTTATGCCAATTTGAAAATGTGCCTAGAAGGTGGATAAAGGATGCTAAAATGGTCAATACTATTATAGACATATAATTTTATTATTAAATGACTCCAATGAATTATATTGAACATATAAAAGTATTATGTATTTATTTTAACCAAATTAAATTTAAAAAAATAATTTATTAAATAAAATTTTGTTTTTAAATAATAATGTATTGCTTTTCACAATTCATCAAAAATGGAAATTTATCAAAAAATTACCAAAATTTTATTCTAAGATAATTTTGATATTCTAGATCAAAAAGTGAGGTATATTTTACCAAATTAAAAGCATATTATTTGAATTAATTAAATTAAAATTAATTCTTGTTTTCAAAACAAGAAAGTGTGTTTTTGGGAATTAAATACTATCAAAATATTGATATGTGTTTTTGTCCATATTAAAAGATAAATTACATCCAATGACCAATATTGGAATAAATGATAAAAATATAATCTAATTATACATAAAAAATAGTCAAATATAAAATTTATCACTACAAATTATTTTGATTAAAAATGTTGTTTTCAATTAAAATTTAATATCTTTCATTATTTATATAAATATGAAATCTATCAGAAAAACAAAAAAAAATACATCCAAACTAAATTTGTTTGTCCTTATTCTAAATAAGAAGTTTTATTTGTCAAATTGATTTTATAATGGTCTCAAATATTGGATTTTAAAATGGGTCTCCATTAAAAGGTGGTAAATTTTTTTTTGAAAAAGACTTGTTTTGTTAGCAAAATTGACTTTGTTCATATATTATGTCTAATAAACACATAATATTAATGTTAAAAATTCAATGGAGTATAAAAAAAATTCAAAATTTAGTTATTACTATTCATAATTGATATTTGAATAGTTAGTTTGTCAAGTCGTGGGGAATTCTAACATGGTCTTACATGTAACTCAAGCTATTGAATTACATTAAAGAGATAACATAATATGAAATCCTAGGGCGTTACAAATAATTTTATTTAATAGTCTTAAGAATGATTTCAATTAATTATTTTTCCATAATAAATTTTGGAGGATACCATTATACTATTGTTAAATATCGTAATTAAACTATCAACATATTCAATGAATATCCTTTTTAATTGTTTCATAAAAAACTATGTTTCATTAGCTATTCCAATGCAATTACTAATAATTAATAATGTTCATACATCATTCAAAATGAAAAATTTTAAATATTTTCCATATTTACATAAAATTGATGATACCCAGAGAAAGGAAAAATATTTGTAAAATATTGTGTTCTTAATATTGAAAAATATTTTCATTATCTCGAGGTAGAATATATTTTTTATTTACATTTATGGAATTTATTTCCCTATAATCAAAACACAACCTCATAGTCCCTTTTTTATAAATCGTGATCCCAAACATGAAACACAAGGGAATATAAATCCCTTATCACAATATTATTGATTTTTTTCCCTTAAATCCCATATATTTATAATATATGTCCCATAGAGAGTATTAGATATATTCATTTCATTAGGGCTTAGTTCAATATAAAAATCAATTACCTAATTAGGTGGATATCTAATTAGTTCATGAGGATTCACATAAATATTATACTGAACAATAATAATAGGTAACACCCCATGATTTTGTGAATTAATTTTTCTAAAATTTATACAACCTTTTGGATATTTTCCATTCCATGTAAAACTGAAAATAGTTAATTTTATATTAAGTAACTATTTTGAATTGAATTATATGCAACAAAAAATTAATTGTGCACTAGAAAGATCATAAATTTTATATGTATCACCAAATTATCTTGTGACTTGGTATACGTTACACTCCACATCAACATAGGGTGTACAATAAGAAACATCAACTTAGAATATGTTACATGTAACACTATGTTTCAATGAAATGACTTTTATTGTTAAAAATTTTAAATAATATAATTATAATATTAAAATTAAACATTTTAAAATGAATAGAGAAAAATATTATACAAATATTTTTTATAATCGATTTATATAAATATGATATATTGATTATGAAATATATTTTTTTGGTAAAGTCAGAATATGACTAAAAAATCAATTTCCCCAAATTAATTACTTTTAATTCCTTTCGGTGACAAATATTGAAAATAATTTTAGAAAAATTTAGATAATGAATAATATAAAAAAATATTTTGGAATTTAATATGTCTATCTTATCTTAGGTATATTTTTTGGGATTTTTTAGAGAATCTTTATTTTTTGATGAATAGTGAAATATACCAGATTTTAATTCAAAATTGATTTCTCATAAAATTCATTTATAAGGTCAAATAATATTCTAACTTCGGTTAAAAGAGTAATTGGATAATATTTTTACAAATTAATCCAATTTATATCTTTTTAATAAATTTTAGTTTGAAATTGGTTATAAAAATTCAGCACATGTTGTGATGTTATTACTTAAAAAACATGTTATGTCGTCCCATCAGTAGGATAAATTTTAAAATAATTTTTCCCATTATGTGAATACAAATTAGAAAAATAGATTAAATATTTTGAATAATTATTATTTATAATTTCTTATAAGGTCATATTTTTTACTTAAATGATAAGTTAATGTGATTAAAATTAATTACAATAGTTAAGAGAAAAAATAGGATAATAAATTACGAAACCAAACATTTAGGTGATAAAACGTATTATAAAATTATTGAACAACCATTGTATGGACATTAATAATCCATGTAACATAAATAATTTAAATTGGTTTGTTTGGTATGAAATTGTTTAGGAACAAAACGTGGGCACACCTCACTTCTATTCAAAAATGCCAAGTGTGACATTCCCCTTCCCTATAAAAGGCCACAAGTTGTTCTTCTTCTATAAAACTATAAATGAAAATTAGGTTTGGAAAATATATTAATACCCAATAAAATTATAATCATCCCTAAATTACTTCTACATTCCCTCCCTTGGGTATAAATCATTCAAAAGAAGCCTTTTGGCCCAAACCAAAAGTATTTACATGATTAAGAGGTGATGTCTTCTCCCAAGATCCATATTTATTTTTACATTCTCTACCCCCTATAAAACACCTTAAAACTTTAATAGTATGTTCATATTAAATACATTCTATTCATTAGATAGCCTATTTTTAATGAAGCACTAAATATTTTGTAGATAAAAACATTATAGGAGAAGGTTATAAGCTATCCATTAAATATAAATTTTGTTCATCTATGATTTGAATTTTGAGAAACAGTCACCTAGAGTTATAACCAGTATGTCATTTGGAGACTAATAGAACCAATGTGATTTTTTGATGAATAGTAACACACACCCTTATGAATAGTAATATTAATAGTAACATGACACTTATAAATAGTAAATAATATTTATATTTAATTTTTTATGGTAATAAGATAATGAGATCTTAATTGATATTTTGAATGTGATATAGAACTAATTATAGCTTTAAAAATTGTTTTTCGGAAATAACAATTATTTTAATTTAAGATTAAATTATAAATAATTAGTAAATTATTTAATAAAAATGGAGTTCGTTTTTTATTCTACACATTGAAAAATGGTTAGGGTGAATTTTTTGAAATTTTCTAAAATACACAAATATTTTGTAAATAGTAAAAAAATAGATTTGAGTTTTAAGAAGTTTAATGAGATCATAATTATGTAATAATTAAATATAAAATTATGTTCAACTTTTTTACGGTAACTTAAGACATGAGGTGTCCCATGGGGATAAAACCATGGACTAGCCCATGGTTTTCAAAGCACCCAATGAGGTGTCCCTTTTAATTAATAAAAAACTCTGTATTAATTAATATAAATACGCACTCACCACCTTTGATTTATTTCATTCCAAACTCAATATAATCGAATATATGGTGGTATTACCTCCATAGTATTCCCCCCAAGGGGTCCTCAAACCCACAAGGTCTCAACATTCATGTTTTTCGAGTTACTCTACAATGTAAAAGAATCAACCACCATTCAATTTTCTTAAATATTTCATTTTATTTTTTCTCTTTTATTTTCAATTTGATTGTGAGGGGATATTTTATTCCATATTACCATTACTGACCAAATTATATGTGAGTGATGAGATACCCCCTTTATCTCATCAATCTATTTTATCATATTTTAAGTGACACCGTTAGGCTGCCGAATTTTTTTAAGAGATTTCTCAATTTTTCTCTTATTTTGAGTTCCATTCTTTTCTAGTTATTTCCACATATCCCCAAAACAAAATGATATGATGTGATAAATTATCACATTCAAGAATGACAGGTCCTCAATTTTCATTACAATATTTAATTATTGTAATGAAAAAAAATTTATATTTGAACCAGATCAGAATATATGTATTTTATTTCAATAATTTTCGGGAATCAATACACAATCATAATATGGAATAATAATTCAAAACATGTTCATTGTATACAAAAATGTTATGTTAAATCCAAACATTTATCAAAAAAAATTTACTAATGATTCATTCTCAATTATATAAACCAGAATCATTATAAGGTAATTTATATCTCCTTAATATCACTAATAATATATTTAACAATTCGGGATGTTTAACCACATTTCAAATGAGCTTCCATTCACAAAATTAAGTAAACAAATCATGAAACCCAAGGAGAAAATGCTTCCCAATAAATAAAATTGAACCTCATAAAACCATTAAACGGGCCATGAATGAACCCAATAATCTTATAATAAACCAATTAAATGTATATAAGGTTCTGTAATTATTAATTAATGAATCTAGATTTGATTATTCAGGGAATTAAAACAAATGAGTAACACACTCGAGAAAAAGGTAAGGGGTTTCTCATCTTACTCTAATTACTTTGAGATTTCAACTGTTCACAAATAATTTCTTTTATGAGGTATATATGTACATACATTTGAAATATAATAAAATTATTATATTTATATTCATGATATTCAATGACTCATTTGAGGGTTATTACATTCTGGTTGTTTGATTCGACTGATTGCATTGAGGTAAGAGACTTTGTCTCAAATACTATTTTATTGTGACTAACATTGTATTATGCACCTAATAACCCTTATGTAGTGTACCTATTTAAAATTTGAAATCAATTTTCATTTGAAATTATATTTACATTAAATATCCATAATCTTATATCAATGATATGTTTGTTGTCTAAACCGTATACAAATTTACATGCGGTGTTTATTTGGAAAGTTATTTTAACTATAGAAATATTGATGAATCCATATACTCTACTCTATACGGATTTGGAAAATAAATAATTCTCTTATATTGAATCAATGTATAAAGAATTCATTGGACATGCGGTGGCGAGTGGGGATCGCTATAGCCCCTAGATGAATCATTAGGTCTCATAAGACAAATCAGTTGACAACAAACCTTTCGAGTTTGATTCCAAAAATCCGATGTGTTTCTACCCACATAACTAAACCATTTTTACAGTATTATGGTATCAAGTTCCAAAGACATCACGTAAAATTAATAAGCATTATATTTATTCATTATCAATTATTAAAATCCATGAGGTTTTCACTATGAAAAAAATATATGGATGCAATTTCATTCTCAGTTTATTTATGGCCTGAGTTTTTCATTTATTCACCATACCATATTGATTATGTAAAATTTTTTACAACTAAGTTATTATTCATTCTTGCTTCCTCCATTTATAACCCTTACAGATTGTTTGATCTCACTCCTTTCATTGTTTACGTTCAACAGGTGATAAAGAGGAGATCATTTATTGAGTTCATGTGGATGGAGTCTTTAGTTTTTGTAATGTATTATATTTTGTAACCTTTTACAATTTAATTGGAGTAACATATATTTATCTAGTTTCCTCATGAATAATTAAAAGATCATTCCTTCAAGATTTCCATTCCTTCTAACCATGCCAATATATGAAGTAATGCACTAGCAATATTCTAGAGGGGTTAAGGTGTTACAATTGGTATAAGAGGAAGTTTATTAGAAAACGTGAATATTATAGTAGGAGATGTAACTACTAGAAAATGATCTTATACCCACGGTTCAAAAACCAAGGGTATAAACCCCAAAACCTTGGGTATAGGATATACTCATGGTTTGGGGAACCGTGGCTATTGGTGGAATCAATATAGTTCCATGACTAATGCCCACTGTTAGGGAAAATATTTAGTATAGGTTTTCCCATAGTGTCATAACTCTATACCCATAGTTTGGAAACCGTTGGTATAGCATATTTTAGAAAATAGTGGCCCACAATATTTGATCTCATGACCACTTATCCATTCACGAGCAGCCTTACCACTACCCCATCATCGCATATATGTATGTATATATATATTTTATTAAATATATTTGTTTAAACCATGGGTATAGAGGAATAAACTATGGGTATACAACTCCCGCCAAAACTTTTTTGTCCCCACGGAAAAAATAAATTTCCCATGAAAACGCGGGAAACCTATACCCATGGTTTGTCAAAACTATGGGTATATGTTTTTTTATCCGATGACTATACCCACAATTTTCAACAAATTGTGGAGATATGGTGACCTATCCCCAGAGTTTTTGGAAAATCGTGTGTATATGTGTTTTTTGATAGACTATACCAACAGTTTAAATAAAACCGTGGTTATAGGGTAGCTTACTCCCATGGTTTGTGGAAACTATGGGCATAGGCTATCAAAGAATTCATATACCCACGATTTTCCCAAATTTGGGGGGATAGGGTGACCTATACCCACAGTTTTCCCTAAACCTTTAGGGTATAGGTCCATTTTCTAGTAGTTTACGTTATAGGGAACAAATACCTAAGATAGTATTTGAGGATAAATGTACAAGAATATCTTGGTATTTTGGTAAGGAATAGATTATTTGAATCCTTCTAGAAAATACATTCCTATCTAAATATGTGCAGGTAGAGGTGGCTTGGGCACAGATGTATCTAGGAATGAAAGCTCTGAGAAGGAGTTTTGAGCTTGACTCGGGGTATCCTAGTACACGAAAATGGGCCTTATTGCACTCTTGGTTACGTCACACCTAGGGGATATGCTTATGATAATTCATGGTTTATTTAAAATCCACTATTAAAGAATGAAATATAAATAATTTCTCAAATAAACAATTTTTCTGATTATGGGATTTTCCATGTGTAGGATCTTAATTTATGCTATTTATTTTTTTATGTTATGATTATACATTATGATTCATACCCTAATCTAGTGTGTACCATTTTTTGGAAATGGAATCTAATGGAAGAATAATAATCAATACTCATGAGAAATGTAGGGATATACCCACTGAGCAAGTCAACACAATCAAGGTTGGATCAGATCAGATCATGACCATATTGGGACAACTTACTTAAGTTGTAACGAATAACCATTCCACACTTGTGTAGGATAGTTTCATGTTGTAGAAGCTCACATCTTGTAGTGGGAATACTAATCTAGTAGTTATTGAGAAATGGATCAAGTCCATTGAAAATATATTCATTTCATTACGATGCAATGAAAATTAAAAGGATGTACTTATAGTATATTTTCATAAGCGTAATGCTAATCAATGGTGCTACATGATTCAGAATACCATGTAGTAAGATAAAATATTGTATATGGAATGGAGTAATTTTAATGAAATATACTTCAAAAAATATTTCCCTCATGAAAAACGAACCAAAAAAAGAGGAAATTCCTTGGATTAATGAAAGGGGAAGAAGATGATACTGTAGAGTATGAGGCTACCTTCACAAGGCTAGCCTGGTATGTCGTAGATTACATACATGACTTGCTATATAAGATTGTTCATTTCTTTTATGTTCTTAAGCCATGTATTCTAAGGGCACTGGCTTCTCAAACATTTTCATCTTATGATGAAATTGTATCAAGTGCCATCAAAATAGAGTTTCTAGAGAAAATTTGTTCAAGGGGAACCAAGATAATAAAAGGTACTCTGATAACCAATGGAAAGGTAAAGCACCAATGAAGAATAAGGGAAAAAATAAATTCCAATTATGCGAATACTGTGGAAAGAATCATCCCGAAAAATTCTTAAAAGGCCTGGGAGTCTGCTATAAGTGTGAGGAAATGAGTGACCAATCTCATGAATGAAAGGGGAAGAAAAAATTTGATGATTGTCAATGTTAAAATTGTTTAGTGATGGGACACTATGCAAATTAGTTTCCTAAGAACCAACGAAACATGCATCAGAAAAAACCAATAGAACAAGGGAGAGCTTATGTGATTACAACTATGGAAGTTGATGTTCCAAATGGTGTGGTGGTAGGTACTTTAATTGTTTCCTCAAATATAACCAACTCTTTATTGGATTTTGTACAATCAAATTCATTTATATCTTCCCAGTTTTCTATGAAATTCATACATGTCAAATTTGATTTAATAAAGGAATTATCAGTCAAAACTCCTAGAGGATGCATCATTGTAATAATGGCATGTCAACGTGTCCTCCCCATGACAGAAAATGTTCTTTAGTTGCTAACCTTATCATAATACCCATGACTGATTTTTATATAATTCTCGTTATGAATTGGAAATCAAACTATGATGCTAAAATTTATTGCATGAAAATAGAAGTCACAATTATTGAAAATTGTGTATAATCTCTTATCATCAGAGATGCGACCTCGTCATTTGATTCTTATATAGACCCACCCCTAGTAGCTCTATTGAATTAAATTCTTGGAGAGGATGATAACCCACTATCTATGGTTTAAGAAATAAATGTTCAAATTGTTGATGTGCATATAGTGCAAGAATATATTGATGTATTTCTAGAGGAATTTCCGGGACATCCTCCTAAGCATGAAATTATGTTTTTCATTGAATTAATTCACAGTGCAAGACCTATATCAAATACCCTCTATATAATGGCAACTGTGGAGTTAGTGGAACTAAATAAACAACTAGATGAATTGAATGAAAAGTGATTTATTCATCCTAGTGTTTATCCACAAGGAGCCCACTCTTGTTTGTTATAAAGAATTAGGGATCCACAAGGCTATTTATTGATTATAGGGAAATAAATGCTATTGCAATTAAGAGTATGTAACCACTTCCCTGGATTGAAGATTTATTTGATGAAATTCTTAGATCTAAATACTTTTCAGAGATTGATATTTGATCTACATGTCGTCAACTGCGTGTGAGGAAAGAAGATATTCCAAATACAACATTTCGATCTTGGTATAGGCATTATGAGTTTACAGTGATGCATTTGGGACTGAAGAATTCACCATATGTTTTCATGGATTTAATTAATAGAGTATTCAAGTAATATCATTATAAATTTTTTGTGGTATTCACCGATGATATCCTGGTATACTCAAAAAGATATGAATCCCATGAGGACCACATGCAAATTATACTGAAAACAATTAGATGAAATGAATTATATGTTATGTACAACAAGCGAGAATTATGGCTCCAATCAGTTTCATTTCTAGGACATATTCTCTCTAAATATTGAATCCTACTTGATCCTATGATGACATAGGCAATCCAATATTTTCTGACACCAACAAACATAACAGAGGTACGTAGTTTTATTGTATTAGTAGGTTACTATCAACATTTCGTTCAGAATTTTGCCCGATTGGAAAACAGACTAACCAAGATCACATGTAAAGGATTAATGTTTGTGTGGAAAAAAATTTATATAATCCATTAAATAATTGAAAATAATATTAGTCAATTCTCCAAATTTGACTCTTCCCTCTGGAAGTGATAGATTTGTAATATAGAGTGATGTAGAAAAGAATGGTCTGGGTTGTGCCATTATGAAAAATGGCAATGTTATTGCTAATGCATCATTGGATTTGAAGAATCATGAGCTAAATTATCCAATGCATGATCTTGAGTTAGAAGCTATAATAATTTCAATGAAGATATGTAGTCATTATATTATGGTGAAAAATGTGAGATATACACAGATCACAAGAGTTTGAAATAAATTTAAAAAAAATAACTTAACATGAGGAAAAGGAAATGGATCGAGTAACTCAAAGAGTATGATTGTTCAATACACTACTACCCATGAAAGGAAAATATGGTGGTAGATGCATTAAAGAGGAATTATCATGTAATTCTGACTCAAATTATGATTGAGAGAGATCATATCTACATTAATCTACTAAATATGGATATTGGAATTGTTAATGAAGGGGAATCATATTTAATATTTCAAATGATTGGGAAACCATATTTACTATAGAATATAAAAATCACTCAATCTGATGATGAAAATCTACATAAGAAAATTATTTATGTTAAGGATGGAAGGTTGGAATACTTCATGTATGAGTATGTAGTTATTATGTTTGAGAAGAGGTTATGTGTTCCATCAGTACCTGAGCTAAAAAGGGAACTATTAGTCGATGCTCCTCGCTCAAATTTCCCTATACACCTGGGTAGCACAGAGAAGTATTGCGATCTAAATAAAGATTTCTGGTGGGATAATATGAAGTGGGAAATTGCTGACTACATGTCAAGGTGTCTAGTTTTTCAACAAGTGAAGGTAGAGAGGTAACATCCTTTAGGAGTGATGAAACCTATACCGATTCCTTTGTGGAAGTGGGATAACATTACGAAGGATGTTGTCAGCAGAATACCATGGAAATCTAGAACGAATGATTCAATATGGATAATTGTAGATTGTCTCAAAAAAGTAGAACATTTCCTTCCTATAAGTGATTATTTACCACCTGAGCACCTGGAAAGACAATATATTAATGAAGTTTTAAGAATTTAGGGTGAACCTCTATCAATTTTGTCCGATTGAGATCCCCAATTTACATCAAAATTCTGGAAAAGTCTCCAAAAGGCTTATAATACTGAGCTTCGTATGAGTACTACTTATCACCCCTAAACTGATGGACAATCTGAAAGGACTATTCAAACTCTAGAAGATATGTTGGGGTCATGATCTCTTGACCTCCAAGGTATGTGGGATCAATACTAGCCTTTGGTGGAATTTTTATACAACAATAGTTTCGATTCTAGTATTCAAATGTCTCCATATGATGCATTATATGGAAAGAGATGTCGAACTCCAACTTGTTGGGATGAAGTTTGTGAGTGAAAAAAATATAGGCCTTGAACTTATTAATGAGACCATGATAAAGGTGAATACCATACAAGCCCATATTAAAGTAGCCCAATGTAGGCAGAAGAGTTATGCTAACAACCGAAAGAATAATTTTTAATTCCATGTGGGAGATCATGTCTTTCTAAATGTATATCCTGGGAAGGGTGCCTTAGGGTTTGGTAAGCAAGGGAAATTGTGCCCTAGGTACATCGCACCAATTAAAGTTTTGGAAAGAATCAGAGCAGTATCATACTGACTAGAAATTCTACCAAGTATCTCCAAAGTCCAGGATGTATTCCATGGGTCATTGTTGAAAAAATAAATGTCAGACCCAATGCATGTACTCATCTATTATGAAATACAACAGGAACCTAATTTTCCATACTGTGAAGAGCCTATCAGAATTCTTGACTCAAGGGAGCTGGTATTGAGAAATCAGGCGACTCGTCTAGTAAAGGTTATTTGGAAAAACTAGAATATAGGCGAAGCAACATGGGAACCTGAGAATGTTTTGAATAATATCCATCCAAATATTTTTAGTGGGCTTTTTACATAAAATTTCGAGGACAAAATTTTTGAAGGAGTTAAAAATATAACACCTAAAAAATTGATGGTATGATCATCTTAAATATTTTATATTAAATAGAAAGACTATAATTCATGCAGCACTAAATCTTTTGTGAAACAAAACATTGTAAGAGAAAGTTATAATCTTTCCATTAAACATAAATTTTCCACTTTTATGTTTTGAATTTCATGAAAATATCATCTAGAGTTGTGACCAATCAGTCATTTACAGTCTGATAGAACCCACATGATTTTTTGATAAATAGTAAAATACCATTATGAATAGTAAAATGAATAGTAATATGACCCTTATAAATAGTAAATAATGGTTATATTATATTTTTTAATTGTAATAATATACTGAGATCTTAATTGATTTTTTTATGCGATATAGAACAAATTATACCTTTAAATTTTTTTTGAATTAAATATGATTTTATTTAAAAATTAAATAAAAATACTTAGAATATTATTTTCTAAAAACTGAGTTCTGAATCTACAAGTCAAAAAATGGTTACGGTGAATTTTTGGGATTTTTCTAAAATACTTGATTTTTTCCTGAATAGTAAATAACATATTTGAGTTTTCGGTAGTTTAATGGCATTATAATGTTGTAATAAATAAATATAAAAGAATGGTAGTCTTGTGTATAGTAATTTAGGACATGTGGTGTCCCAAGTGGCTAAAACCATGTGATAATAACTTGGTCAAGCCCGTGGTTTTGAAAAAAACACTAATGAGTTGTCCCTTTTAATTATCAAAAAAAACACTCTCTTCATTACTATATATACCTAATAAATCCCCCCTCTATTTTCATTAATTCTAAACTCAATATCCTTGATTATATAGTGTTATTACATCCCTAGGAGTCCTCCCAAGTTTTCCTCAAACCCCTAAGGTCCCAACCATCATGTTTTGGGAGTTACTCTACAAGGTAAAAGAATCAACCATCCTTCTCTTTTCTTAATGATTTAATTTTATATTTTCTATTTTATTTGAAATTGGATTTTGTGGTGGATATTTCATTCAAAATTACACTTATTTCCCCTATTATGTAATATTAATGAGATAACCACATTATCCCGTCAAACTATTTTATTATATTTTAGATAACATAGTTATGCTGCCGAATTTTTGTAAGGGATTTCTCAATTTTCCACTTCTTTTGAGTTCCTTTATATTATGCATCTTTACTAATATCCCCTCATCCAATTGATATGATAGTTCCAGTACCATAAAGGAACTAGAATTATATTATTCTAACGGAATATTTCATCATCATCTGTCTTTCCCCCACCTCTTATACTAAAAATAAAAACATCAATCAAGATGTGTTAATGTATCACATTCAAGGATGACATGTTCTCTATTTTCATTACCATATTTAATTATGGACTTGAATTAAATGTTATGGTTAAAATAGATCAGAATATATTTATTTAATCAAATTAATTTTTTTCAATCCCTACACAATCATAATATGGAATAATTCAACAAAACATGTTCATTGTATAAAGAACAGACAACCTAAATCCAAACGTTTATAAAAAACATTTAACTAATTATTCAATATCAAGTATATAACCCATAATCATTATAAGATAATATATATATATATATATATCTATAAAGTCACAAATAATATATATTAAAAATTATGTATGTATATCAACATTTCAAATGAACAACCATTCATGAAATCAATTAAACGAATCATGAAAACCATGGAAGAAAATGCTTCCAAAACAATAAAATTGAACATCGTAAAACCATTAAAAGATCAATTAATGAACCAAATAATATGATTCTAAACCAATTACATGTATAATAGGTTCTTGAATTATAAATTAATTAATCTAAATTTGATTATTCATGACATTAAAACAAACAATGAACACAATTGAGAAAAAGGTAAGGGGTCTCTCATATCACTTTCATTTCTGTGGGATTTCCATTGTTCGCCAATTATTTATTATATGTGGAATATGTGTACTTACTTATGATATATAAAAAAATTATTATATTTATAGTCATGGTATTAAATGGCTCATTTTAGGGTTTTTATGTTCTGGTCGTATGATTCAACCGATTACATTGTGGTATGATACATTGTCTCAACTACTATTTTATATTGACTAACTTTGTACTGTGCACCCAATAATCCATATGTGGTGTACCTTATTCCCTTTTGAGAACACTTACCATTTGAAATTATATTTATATTACATATCCATAATTTCATATCCTAGATTTGTTTGTTGTCTAATCTTTATACCATTTTACATATGGTGTTTATTTGGAAAGTTATTTTAACTATGGAAATATTGATGTATCTGTATACTCTACTCTATACAGATATTGAAATGGAATATTGATCTCATTTTTAATAAATGTATAAATAATTATTTTGACATTCAGGGGCAGGTGGGACTCTCTATAGCCCCTCGATGCATCAATATGGCCCATGAGACAAATTAGTAGGTGACAAACCCTTCGAGGTTGTTTCAAAAAATCAGATGATTTTCTACCCAGAGAACTAAACCATTTTTACGGTATTTTGTTATCATGTTATTAATACATGATGTCCAGTTAATAAGTGTTATCTTTATTCATTATTATTTATTACTATCCCTGATGTTTTCACTATGAAAAAATTTATGGATGTAGTTTCATTCTCAGTTTATTAATGGCATGGTTTTTTCATTTATTCACCATGGCATATTGATTATGTAAAATTGTTTTTAATTAAGATATAATTGATTCATGATTATACCATTTTCAACCCTTACTGAGCGTCTGGACTCACACCATTCATTTATTACATTCCATATGTGACGAAGATGAGATCATTTATTGAGTTATTGGGGATGCAGTCTTTAGTTTTTGTTATGTATTGTATTTTGTAACCTTTTCCAATGTAATTTGAGATATATATATATATATATGTATATTGTTTCGTCAAGACTAATAAACTTATCTTTCCTTCAGGATTTTCATTGCTTCTAACCATGCCAATATAACAAGTAATGCACCAATTTTATTCTAGAGGGGTCAGAGTGTTACACCCTAATCTCTATTAATTTAATTATTGTATATAAAAACCAGTATCATAAATAAAATAGGATTTTTTTATGATATTGTTTTTAACTACACTTAAACACACCTCCATATAATAGTTAATAAACAAATTTTTTACATGTACGATGAACTACATCCTCGTGAAATGAGGATTGTTCATTTTCCATGCCGCCTATCGTAGAGGAAATTATGATGAAAACAATGTTTATATATTATATATATTATACATATTATTTATTAAATTTTATTTATTTCATTTACAACACATGTCTTCATTATTTTCATTTACTATTAATAGTTTAATTTAGTTTGAGTATGTGTAGACTACCACCCTCTCAAAGCGACATGATTCCTTCATACACTACATAGAGTGTATTATGGATAAGTTTAGTGAATATATATGTTTTATATATTATATAATAATTATATTTTAATAATGGTATATATAAATATATAGATTCTTATTTTTCATTTTCCTTCTTACTATCAACACAATAATAAAAATGGATACAACAATCTTGTGTATGTATGAATTACCTTGTAACTGAATAGTGTATTCCATTACAAACATATATATTATTTAAATTATTATAATAAAATAGAATATTTATAAATGATACTCATATAAAGTTTTACATTCTTGAAATCATAATATATGTATATGGACCAATGATATTAAAATTTAGGAAACATGAGAAGAATACAACGAATATTACCTAAAGTGAATCCTTAACATAGGATTATCAACAAATAGGTAATTTAAAAGAATAATAAAACCATATCTGGTATTATATAATATAATATGGTTCAATATATGATTATAATAAATTTATATTTATTGTTCAATTTTTTTGAAGAAGTGTGAAGGGAGATAAGACACAATGAAAGGGTATTTCATCTCACTTTTTTCTTTCTGTGAGATACATGATTTATTCCCCACCCATTTCTTTTTTGTTTTGTGTTTAATTAACCATGTATAAAATAAATAATTCATATAGTTAAAATTATCTGTATTTACATATCCATTCTATGACATTTAATTCATGGGTTTTATGTTTCATAAGTTACTGAATCAGTACAAGACTTGTGTCTCAATTGCTATTCTATGAGACTCCTATATTGATAGCCATCTAAACTCTTTTAGAGGTGTATATACTTAAGTTTTATATGAAATATCATGAATATCCATATTTTCAGGATATTATAATATTCAATTATTTTTATTTTCCTAAATGTATATTTTGATCCCATGTTACAAAGTGATAAGAGTTAATAGAAACAATCACATCTGTTTATAAGATTATTTGTGTTTATGATTCCTATGATGAAATATTCTAACACATATCGCTAAAAAAATAATGACATTTATTATCCTATGGTTATTAATGATATATACTGGTTTTTTACCATCCTTATAGTATTTTGAATATATGATATTTAATAAAGTGTTTTTAATAAGGCCTAACATTACCCTCTATTCAGTGGGAAATGAATTTTTTCTAAAAAGGAGTTCCATGAATATTGTACCATTATATTATAATCATTAAAAGATATTTTTACACTTTTTATCAATATATTCAATGGAATATTCTTGTCTCTTTTGGAACTAGTCAATTTTCTTTCCTTTTTACTGTTGAAAAGGTATATTCTTTATTACCTACTACGACATGTATGGATTTACCAACTGTAGTTTCATTGAAGAATTCATTGCATTTTTAAATGATTAATTATTAAGAAAATGTTTTTAAATTTTAATTATCTAGGGAAATTATTTTCTATTTTTTTCAAGATTATTCTACATGTTATCAAGGAAAACATTTTATTATATTTTTCCATCATTAATGGTATTTTTTCAATGTATTTTGAATGAAATTGTTTTCAAAATAATTCCGATCTTCTATAATATCAGTTCAGTTGAAAAGTTTTTTATAAAATTGTCATGATTAATTTTTATTTTTTCAATGTGTTTTTAATGTAATTTTTTAAAACATTATGAAACATTTTTTATATTTTTTCATGTAAGAAAAGAATTTTATAATGATTTTAGGCATTATTTATATTTTTTCATGTTATTTTTTAAGAAAATTATTTCAAATTTCGTTTTTATATTAAAAATAGTTTTTCAATGAATAAAGAATATTTTCCCCAAGAAGCATTTTAGTATTACATTTTTACAATTTCATTCTATCTATGATGATATCTGTTCATGTTACTCATGAAATTTTAGGAAATTAACAAAATGATTCATTTATATTCATTCTATGTATGGGTAATTCTTAATGTCATGGATTTTTGAAACTAGTTTCTCTTTCATGGGTTATATGTTTAAAAAATATAATTCCCTTTCATGGGTTATAAGTATATTAAATCCATTTCCCATTCAGGGGTACTTTTTTTTGATGAAATGATTACCAAAAAAAATTCTTTTTTCATTGGATATTATATGATTACTTATTTATGGTACCCATTTCATTTCATAGTTTATTTTAAGATTGTTTATGTTTTTGTGGAACATGTATGCATGATTTCATTACTAGATGGGTGGTACCAATATCTACATCTAATTTATTAGGTAATGATTTATATATCATGAGATATATATGGTTGGAATGATAAATGTACATGGTTCAGTATTATAGGGATGGAAGGAGAAACGAACACAGTTCAGTAATAAATGGATGGAATGAGGAGTGAACTTGATTCAGAAATACAATGTTAGAATGAGGATTAAACACTGTTAATTATTACAGGGTAGGAATAGGGCATGAATATAGTTCAATAAATGACTTTTCCATCTTGATGGACATGGAATTGATTCCATGAAGATGATAGAAATCATATTAGTTTCATATGTTTCTACAACAATTCCATGTTTTATTCATATGATATGTGTTCATGACTTATGTTATTTATTTATTTAAGATTCATGTCTTATGAACTGGTTGGATTTCATCCATGGTTCATGTATATATTCATAGGTATGTGAGGTATGATCTTTTATGTCATGACCTATCCCCCAGGGCTAGTGTTGTGACTACCTCAAGCCCACCTTCCATAGACCAGAGGCTGAAAATAGCATCGAAAAGGAGTATCTCTCTAACGTGAATGCATTTCATTTAAACATGTAAAAAATACAATCCAAGAACCCAACAAGAAGCATCCAAGATGTAATCTTCTATAGTAAACAGTGTACTGAATGTAAAGAGGTCGGAATACAAGCCCAAATAGAAAGTAAAAGTATAATTAAAAGAGGAAATCTGTAACACCCCAGGTAAATAAAGAATATGACATTTTCATATTTATCCATATTTGTGAATAAAATATTAATATGACTTTAAAGGGGATGCTATGCTCGATGACGTACTCAACACGCAACAACGAGTTTCTTGGGAATCTTACATTGCACTCTAATAATAAAATAATATTATTTTAAATGGTAGTTAACATGTAGCTGTTGTAATGGCGTGAATGGATATAAATAACTAAAATATGATTATATATGTTTTTAAATGTTTTTAAATGTTTTTACATTTATCTAATAAAAGATAATGGCTTAAAATACGGAAAGAATTCAATTTTAGGCGTATATGCCCTAGTTTTCACTAAAGGTTCACTTGTCACCTTTTGATGGATAACCGTCATTAAATATAGTTTTGATCACTCTTATACATTCTTTTGGACCAAATAAAACTCTTATTAAGAATCGGGACATCAAATTTTACTTTGTGTAATTTTTTGGTATTTTTTCGATAAAGTTCATTTTTTTAATGAATAGTGTAAAATGTTGTGTTTTAATTCAAAACCTCTTTTTAATATAATTTATTTATATGATTATATTATCTTTTGAATTGGTTTTAAAGTTAAATTAGAATATATAGTGGTCGTTGGAATTAATTTTACTTTGAAATCAGACTTAAACTAGTGTCAATCTTTTGATACTTATTGTTTCATAAAAACACGCTATATGCTCTGACAGCGGGAATTAATTATTAAATTAATTAATGTGACTAATATGTTTTGAATTTTGTAAAATAGTCTTCATTTTTGAATTTGGAATATCAAATATAGTTTAGGGTGAATTTTTGGTATTTTTCTGAAAAACTTCAATTTTTGATGAATAGTGAAACCACTAAGTGGTACTTATAAAAGCTGATTTTACGTTTAAATGAAATTTTACCAGTTATGTGTTTTGAATTTCAAAAATCCAATATACATGGTTGTAATTAAGAAGTAAAATGTGGTTCAATGGGATAAAAATAATTTTTTGGTGAATAGTAACTTATTAAGTTTTTAATCGCGATTAGTGGTAATTAGTGTAGTTTAAGGTAAAAATGATATTATAAGAATGTGAAAACACCATGACACTTGTCCTACACCTATTGGGTGAGTCATGGCCGACCAAGACAATCCATGGGCCAACTTGGGGACCCCATGGAGCCACTTTAGTTGGAAAATGACAATAATATATTTTTATTTAATGTTAAAATTAAAAATGACACAAACATGATATGTTTTACTAAAACTATTTTTAAGTGGGGTTATACAAGTCATATTTTTGATTATAAATATTCATTGGAAAGATAAAAAGATTTCCTACATCATATTAATTGTTTTATAATTTTTAGACATTAAATAAATTAAATTATTTATGACATAATAATGATGCAGCGATGACATCATTATTTAATGATTAAAATAAAATGGAAAGATAATGTAACATCTATGAACTACACATGTCCAAAACTTATTGGATGGGTGGATTTCGAACCCTTATAACCTTATACACGAATTATATCAATGTGGGACCTTTTAAAACCGAAACACATTTTCAAATAAAGTAATATTTCCTTACTTTCCAAAAGTGCCCATCCTCTCCTCTTATAAAAGGCCCCCACCTCTACCTCATTTCACACACTCCTCAAGCCCTTGGCTCGGCCAAACCCTTCCCATTTACTCTCTCCACATACCTATCCTCATCCTATAGGATTCCCTTTGGTCATAATCCTTTCAAAGGAAGCCTTTAGGCTCAAATCAAAAAAGTTACACTTTTAAAGGTAATTCTTTCTCTCATGTTCATTTGTTTTATTTTTCTTCTCCAACCCCCTACACTCTTTTTATTTATTTCTTCTGTAACAACAACAATATATTCAATATACTAGGATGTTGTTATAATATTTATTCGAGCTACACTCTCTCACAACTACATCAAATGGTTAAAGAACATACGGTTTCCGTGGATGGCGAAATTGTGCCTCCCGAAATGATGATTATTCAATACTCATTTAACACCTTCAAAGGTGGCCATTATGATGTAACTATTTTTATATATGATATATAATATGTTTATGTTTTACTTATTCTTCTTTATTTTTCATTTGTGTCTTAATTTTATGGCTTCCATTATGGGTATACGCGATATCTTCATTTTAGGAAGTGCGGACTACCGCCCCCTCAAAGTGATGTGATTCGTTAATTCCATACGTGGGACGTATAAAGGATGGATTTAATGTTATTATATATTATGTTATACTGGAATTATTATTTACCTCTATATAATTATTATTTCTTTCCATTAAAGTATGAGATATAAATGAAAGTAGCGTCCATGTGTACGTACGGCTTACCGTCTCCATGAACGGTGCATTTCATTTCTTATCCCCAAATGTAATGTACTATTATAAGTACATATATATAATGGATATATATGAAGTATGATACATCTAAATGATTAATATAATTCTTTAATTAAAATATACATACCTCTCATATAGTTTTAATTCCATTAATACGACATAGAAATGAAAGTAGCGTTCATGTGTACATACGGCTTACCATCTCCATGAACGGTGCATTTCATTTCTTTCCTCTAAATTATTATGTGATTTTATAAATACATGTATATTCTGGATATATATGATATATATGATATCCAAATCAGGAATGTCATTTTTGGATATGAAGAACCTTTGACCACACGAACAACATGTAATTGTAAGAAGTCCACTTTCGACTTAAGAACCAAATATCGACAAAACAAACATGATTAACTTAAATGATTAAATAATGTTTATAACATAGTAATAAGTGATATAAAAGGAATAATGAACTTTAAAAAGGTTCTTAAGGATGTATAAATTAACTCAAGTTTATTATTCAGGAGATTAAAGAACGATTGAGTCAAGTCGGACCCGAGGTAAGGGATCCTACTCCTCTCTTTCTTTTTAAGTACACAATTTTTTGTAATTCCTTTTAAACTAATCTTTCTTATTATTTGGATGTTCTTTTATATTACTCATACTGTACTTATTATGTTCATATGATGAGAGACCATATTTCCTCTAATCAATCCTTTTTGGATGTTTTTAAGTGGCGCTGTTAGGCTGACGAGTTTTCGTAAGGGATTTTTCATCTCACTTTTATTCCTGTGAGATTTATGCTACATTTGACACAATTTCCTTTGAGTGGTTTATGTACTGCCCATTATTACACTCCTTTTGTAATATAATTCCATTTATGGGTATTTACATATTCATTTTATGACACTTCTTCAATGGGGTGTACTTTTCGAAAGTTACCCAAGTGAGTAAGGGAACCTTTCACCCTCCTCTTTTTTAAAAGACTTCTTTTGTTGGGTATTTTAATTTACATATTGTTATGTTGAGATATGTTTTCATATATCCTTATTGATGTAAATTTTATGTCCAAGTGATGAGATACCCTTTTTTTATCTCTCATCAACTCATTTTGATGTGACGCCGTTAGGCTGTCAAGGGAACTTCTTAACCCAATTTCGATTTTTTTGGGTTCAACATGTTGTTATTGAATATGTAATCCTTTGAATATGTGTGAATGACCTTTGATTATTTTACACTTAATATCCACTTATATTTGTTGTATTCATTTGTCACACATAATTATGTAAATTGATTTATCCTTAAACCAAGGATACCGTCTTTGTAAGGGACTTCGTCTCAATCTCCTTTCATTGAGGCATATTTCATTTTATACACAACTTTATTTTATACAGTGTATAAACCCCTTTTAATTTTAATTTTATACCAAAGGAATCTTTTTCTATGAAGCGTTTTACAAAACGAAAAAAAGGAATGTTTCTTTTAACGTATGTGGCGACAACGACCTTTTCCGCCGCCGCGACTATTATTTGGTATTTGGCTTTATCAGCAAGCTGTAATGTTTTTAGAATAAAATAAATACCATATACTCTTTTATGTATTTTGGTAATGAAAATGGTTTTGAAAAAGGATTGTATTATGTCAATATATTTATGATATATTGTGATTGAAATGTGGAAATGTTATCATTCCTTTATATTGGTTTTATGTTTTATGATTTTATATTGGTACATGGACATTTTAACGGGTGGTTACGTTATAAACCATATGACGGGTGGTGTCTTGAATACCAGGACGGGTGGTTACGTTATAACCTCCAATGCATTGGGTATGGAAGTCAGCCGTATGTCTATTCCATTAAGTATGTATGGAAATTGGCCGTATGGCTATTCCATTAAGTGATATGTGTGGAAGTCGACCGTATGGTTATTCCACTTAAGTGTGTTAATGTCCCAAGTTACTTTTATATATGTTATGTGTTCTTTATATGGGTTTTATGGTAATCCTTTGGTTACAAAAAGATAAGTAATGATACTTTTTTTTCAGTGAAAAGTTTTTACTACTTCATGAAGGTGAAAAGTATTACATTGATAAAGTATTCATGGTTTACTTGTTGTTTTGAAAAACTAACAGTTTTTATTTTTTGTGTATCCCTTACTGAGCTTCTTATGCTCATCCCAAGTTTTTGAAATGTTTTTCACAGGACATAGCGTGGAATAGGGTCAAGGATGGGATCAAGGGAAAGTCATGCTACCTAAAACATGGAACTATACATGTTTCTTTTAAAGAGTTTTTATTTTATGGAAATTTAGTAGAAGCGACTACTTTGTAATCTTTTGAGATGTAATAGTTATGTCCTAATTCTCTAAAACTCTAAACATGAAAAGATCCTCAATGTGAATTACTCATTTAATTCAATATTAAGTAAGGTTTAAGGTTGTGGCCTTATAGTTGGTATCAAAGGTCGGTTTAGTTAACTTTAGAGGTTAGGGTATTCTCTAAGCACAAGTGACATTACCATAATGGTTAGGATTTCAGAAAGAGTCCTAGTTTTAGATAAAGTGAATGAGTAAGTGTATCTTAGTGTTTACCTTCATCATTTGTACATGATGGTTTTGTTGATATACTCACACTGACATTTCTATTTTTAGTGAATGGATTGATCTAGTAGGCACCAAAGAGACAACAGGTTTGAAGGAAACTGTGGTGGTTTTCTGATTAAGATACTAGATAAAATGAAGGATTCAATGAGGAAACTCGTGGTTGTTCTAAACCAAATATCAAGGAGTCATGATCAACCACTTCAACCTTGGTGAGTTCTCTAATGAATCATGTACGAGATGACCAATCCATGTGGAAGTTCAGGTAATAATTATAAAGGTAACCATTAGAGTTTATATGATCCTTACTTTTGAGGTAATTATGGGTTATTATATGATATGCTGGAAAATGAAAGGCATGAGATAAACTTGAGGTTAAAATATGTAATGATGATTTTTGATGATTTTATCCCTTTTTGGGGAATGATTTGAGAATTATATATTTTTGGAAAAAGGACAACACGCAGACCGTGTGACAACCCGTCGCGTCGGACAAAACTGCGGGAATCGAACCCATAACCAATGTGCGACTGGTATTTATCGCCTACCACTGGACTACGTGAAGTCCCTGGTTAGTTTGACTGATTCATTCTAGTTATATGAATTTATGAATTAAGAGTAAGTTGATTTTGGGTTATTTATGAAAATGAATAACCTATCATGGAGAATATGTGATTAGGTTAATTACTTTTTAATACGAGACTTTAGGAGCAACTGATGTTGTTTGGAGATAAATGTTACAATTTAACTTGGAAGACTATGCGACTAAATCCTTCAAATATTTGGGTTTCAATATTATATTGGTTTACTTTGATGACTTTTATGGACAAATTGATTATAGAATGGTCCTCGTCGAACTTTGGGTTTTGTTGGACAAATTTTGGAGATTAAGAATAGATTTTCTTTTTATAAAGGGTTATCCTTTTCTGGATTATCTGATCTTGTACTAGCCTTTTTGGTTTTGGTTTTGGTTAAAGTCTAAAGACATGGGAAGTATATAGTTCTATTTTTTGGATTAGGTGATTCTCTAGAAGTTGATTATACTACAATTAATGTGAACAAGTCTTCCTAAATACTCATCTTTTGGAGAAAATATGAGTTTGTGAAAGGAATCTAATGAAAGTTGAAAGTCAATATGATAAGTGATTATGTTTCCTTATGAATAAATTCCTCAATAAAAAGTAACTTAAAACAAAAATGTTGTCTATTAACTTTTCCTACTGGGGAATCGAATACCGTTTAACCCATCACAAGTTTGTGATTTTCTTGTGGTTAACTTTCTCCTAAACATGTTTTCTATCACTCTCCATCAGAACATGACCCTTTGTTTTTTCCTCCATGTCCATATTTTCATACTTGGAATCCTAGTATGGGTTAACTCGGGTGACCTTTGTACTTATCTCTCTTTATTTTAAAGTGTTTGTTTTACCGACTTTTGTTCCGATGTGGGACTTCCAAGGATGTTTCCAAGCGCAATTTTAAAATTGCGAGGACGCAATTTCCAAAAGGGGGGAAGGATGTAACACCCCAGGTAAATAAAGAATATTAAATTTTCATATTTAACCATATTTGTGAATAAAATATTAATATGACTTTAAAGGGGACGCTATGCTCGATGGCGTACTCAACACGCAACAACGAGTTTCTTGGGAATCTTACATTGCACTCTAATAATAAAATAATATTATTTTAAATGGTAGTTAACATGTAGCTGTTGTAATGGCGGGAATGGATATAAATAACTAAAATATGATTATATATGTTTTTAAATGTTTTTACATTTATCCAATAAAAGCTAATGGCTTAAAATACGGAAAGAATTCAATTTTCGGCGTATATTCCCTAGTTTTCACTAAAGGTTCACTTGTCGCCTTTTGATGGCGAACCGCCATTAAATATAGTTTTTATCACTCTTATACATTCTTTTGGACCAAATAAAACTCTTATTAAGAATCAAGACATCAAATTTTACTTTGTGTAATTTTTTGGTATTTTTCCGATAAAGTTCATTTTTTTAATGAATAGTGTAAAATGTTGTGTTTTAATTCAAAACCTCTTTTTAATATAATTTATTTATATGATTATATTATCTTTCTAATTGGTTTTAAATTTAAATTAGAATATATAGTGGTCATTGGAATTAATTTTACTTTGAAATCAGACTTAAACTAGTGTCAATCTTTTGATACTTATTATTTCATAAAAACACGCTATTTGCTCTGACAGCGGGAATTAATTATTAAATTAATTAATGTGACTAATATGTTTTCAATTTTGTAAAATAGACTTCATTTTTTAATTCGGAATATCAAATATAGCTTTGGGTGAATTTTTGGTATTTTTCTGAAAAACTTCAATTTTTGATGAATAGTGAAACCACTAAGTGGTACTTATAAAAGCTGTTTTTTCGTTTAAATGAAATTTTACCAGTTATGTGTTTTGAATTTCAAAAATCCAACATACATGGTTGTAATTAAGAAGTAAAATTTGGTTGAATGGGATAAAAATAATTTTTTGGTGAATAGTAACTTATTAAGTTTTTAATCGCGATTAGTGGTAATTAGTGTAGTTTAAGGTAAAAATGATATTATAAGAATGTGAAAACACCATGACACTTGTCTTACACCTATTGGGTGAGTCATGGCCGACCAAGACAAGCCATGGGCCAACTTGGGGACCCCATGTAGCCACTTTAGTTGGAAAATGACAATAATATATTTTTATTTAATGTTAAAATTAAAAATGACACAAACATGATATGTTTTACTAAAACTATTTTTAAGTGGGGTTATACAAGTCATATTTTTGATTATAAATAGTCATTGGAAAGATAAAAAGATTTACTAAATCATAGTAATTGTTTTAAAAAATTTAGACATTAAATAAATTAAATTATTTATGACATAATAATGATGCAGCGATGACATCATTATTTAATGATTAAAATAAAATGGAACGATAATGTAAAATATATGAACTAAACATGTCCAAAACTTATTTTATGGGTGGATTTCTAACCCTTATAACCTTATCCACGAATTATAGCAATGTGGGACCTTTTAAAACCGAAACACATTTTCAAATAAAGTAATATTTCCTTACTTTCCAAAAGTGCCCCTCCTCTCCTCTTATAAAAGGCCCCCACCTCTACCTCATTTCACACACTCCTCAAGCCTTTGGCTCGGCCAACCCCTGACCATTTACTCTCTCCACATACCTATCCTCATCCTAGAGGATTCCCTTTGGGCAGAATCCTTTCAAAGCAAGCCTTTAGGCTCAAATCAAAAGGGGTTACAATTTTAAAGGTAATTCTTTCTCTCATGTTCATTTGTTTTATTTTGCTTCTCCAACCCCCTAAACTCTTTTTATTTATTTCTTTTGTAATAACACAAATATATTAAATATACTAGGATGTTGTTATAATATTTATTCGAGCTACACTCTCACACAACTACATCAAATGGTTAAAGAACATACGGTTTCCGTGGATGGCGAAATTGTGCCTCCCGAAACGATGATTGTTCAATACTCATTTAACACCTACAAAGGTGGCCATTATGATGTCACTATTTTTATATATGATATGTAATATGTTTATGTTTTACTAATGCTTCTTTATTTTTCATTTGTGTCTTACCTTTATGGCTTCCATTATGGGTATACGCGATATCTTCATTTTAGGAAGTGCGGACTACCGCCCCCTCAAAGTGATGTGATTCGTTAATGCCATACGTGGGACGTATAAAGGATGGATTTAATGTTATTATATATGATGTTATACTGGAATTATTATTTACCTCTATATAATTATTATTTCTATCCATTATAGTATGAGATAGAAATGAAAGTAGCGTCCATGCGTACGTACGGCTTACCGTCTCCATGAACGGTGCATTTCATTTCTTATCCCCAAATGTAATGTACTATTATAAGTACATATATATAATGGATATATATTATGTATGATACATCTAAATGATTAATATAATTCTGGAATTAAAATATACATACCTCTCATATAGTTTTAATTCCATTAATACGACATAGAAATGAAAGTAGCGTTCATGCGTACGTATGACTTACCGTCTCCATGAACAGTGCATTTCATTTCATTCCTCTAAATGATTATGTGATTTTATAAATACATTTATATGCTGGATATATATGATATATATGATATACAAATCAGGAATGTAATTTTTGGATATGAAGAACCTTTGACCACACGAACAACATGTAATTGTAAGAAGTCCACTTTCGACTTAAGAACCAAATATCGACAAAACAAACATGATTAACTTAAATGATTAAATAATGTTTATAACATGGTAATAAGTGATATAAAAGGAATAATAAACTTTAAAAAGGTTCTTAAGGAAGTATAAATTAACTCAAGTTTATTATTCAGGAGATTAAAGAACGATCGAGTCAAGTCGGACCCGAGGTAAGGGATCCTACTCCTCTCTTTCTTTTTAAGTACACACTTTTATGTAATTCCTTTTAAGCTAATCTTTCTTATGATTGGGATGTTCTTTTATATTAATCATACTGTACTTATTATGTTCATATGATGAGAGACCATATTTCCTCTCATCAATACTTTTTGGAAGTTTTTAAGTGGCGCCGTTAGGCTATCGAGTTTTGTTAAGGGATTTTTCATCTCACTTTTATTCCTGTGAGATTTATGCTACATTTGACACAATTTCCTTTGAGTGGTTTATGTACTGCCCATTATTACACTCATTTTGTAATATAATTCCATTTATGGGTATTTACATATTCATTTTATGACACTTCTTCAATGGGGTGTACTTTTCGAAAGTTACCCAAGTCGGTAAGGGAACCTTTCACCCTCCTCTTTTTTAAAAGACTTCTTTTGTTGGGTCTTTTAATTTAAATATTGTTATATTGAGATATTTTCTCATATATCCTTATTGATGTAAATTTTATGTCCAAGTGATGAGATACCCTTTTTTATCTCTCATCAACTCATTTTGATGTGACGCCGTTAGGCTGTCAAGGGAACTTCTTAACCCAATTTCGATTTCTTTGGGTTCAACATGTTGTTATTGAATATGTAATCCTTTGAATATGTTTGAATGACCTTTGATTATTTGACACTTAATATACAATTATATTTGGTGTATTCATTTGTCACACATAATTATGTAAATTTATTTATCCTTAAACCAAGGATACCGTCTTTGTAAGGGACTTCGTCTCAATCTCCTTTCATTGAGGCATATTTCGTTTTATACACAACTTTCTTTTATACAGTGTATAAACCCCTTTGACTTTTACTTTTATACAAAAGGAATCTTTTTCTATGAAGCGTTTTACAAAACGACAAAAAGGAATGTTTCTTTTAACGTACGTGGAGACAATGACCTTTTCCGCCGCCGCGACTATTATTTGGTCTTTGGCTTTCTCAGCAAGCCGTAATGTTTTTATAATAAAATAAATACCATATAGTCTTTTATGTATTTTGGTAATGAAAATGGTTTTGAAAAATGATTGTATTATGTCAATATATTTATGATATATTGTGATTGAAATGTGGAAATGTTATCATTCCTTTATATTGGTTTTATGTTTTATGATTTTATATTGGTACTTGGACATTTTAACGGGTGGTTACGTTATAAACCATATGACAGGTGGTTCCGTGAATACCAGGACGGGTGGTTACGTTATAACCTCCAATGCATTGGGTATGGAAGTCGGCCGTATGGCTATTCCATTAAGTATGTATGGAAATTGGCCGTATGGCTATTCCATTAAGTGATATGTGTTAAAGTCGACCGTATGGTTATTCCACTTAAGTATGTTAATGTCCCAAGTTACCTTTATATATGTTATGTGTTCTTTATATGGGTTTTATGGTAATCCTTTGGTTACAAAAAGGTAAGTAATGATACTTTTTTTTCAGTGAAAAGTTTTTACTACTTCATGAAGGTGAAAAGTATTACATTGATAAAGAATTCATGGTTTACTTGTTGTTTTGAAAAACTAACAGTTTTCATTCTTTGTGTATCCCTTACTGAGCTTCTTATGCTCATCCCAAGTTTTTGAAATGTTTTTCACAAGACATAGAATGGAATAGGGTCAAGGATGGGATCAAGGGAAAGTCATGCTACCTAAAACATGGAACTATACATGTTTCTTTTAAAGGGTTTTTATTTTATGGAAATTTAGTAGAAGCGACTACTTTGTAATATTTTGAGATTTAATAGTTATGTCCTAATTCTCTAAAACTCTAAACCTGAAAAGATCCTCAATGTGAATTACTCATTTAATTCAATATTAAGTAAGGTTTAAGGCTGGGGCCTTATAAAATTGCTCTTGGTACGTCAACCGAGGATCCTACATGAATGCTAGGTATAGTTCAGGAATAGCAGTCACTACTGCACTTCACGTCCAATGGTCCACCTCTGAGCACTGTCCAGTATTGGCTCCCACAGCCTCGATCAATAATGTATGTCTTCTACACAAGACACAACAAGGTGCGGGTGTAGCCCATGCATGTGTGAGTATAACAATATTCATTAGGAACCTCGAGACCCCCGACGGTCTCCCAATGATCCCCAAATGAAAAACCACCATGCAAGACCTCAATCAAAAAGCAAGAAGTAGTAGTCATAAACACTACTTATGTTAATTCCCATACATATACCTATGTTATTAAAATATACTCGTCTCATACAGGAGGATACAAAAGGCTCTAAAAATTAATCCATTTTCACTATAGATCCACGAGGGAAGAATAGCATATACATAACAGCAAAAAGGTAACACGATAAAGGTAAAAGTAACACAAAGGTAACACCATGATGGTAACACCACAAAGGTAACACCAAGAAGTTAACACGATAAAGGTAAAAGTACCAAAAATGTAACAAACGTAGGTAACACCAATTTGGTAAAAGACTCAACTCACAACAGGTATATAACTCAAATATAGAACTACATATGATTTGTCGTAAATCTAGATCATCTTATTCTATTGAGATACTCTTATACTGACCCACACAATATTGATAGATATTGAACCACCCTGAATCGCTAGAGGCTGACCCACATTGGATCGATAGATATTGTCCCACACAGGATCACTAAGAGCTTACCCACACAGGATCGCTAGACACTGACCCACAAAGGATCGATATATACTCTCCCACACATGATTGCAATGTGCTAATCCACACAGGATCTATAGATGCTGACCCACATAAGACTGATGTTATTTCTTTATGTTATAGCTAGCCACAAGATTCCCACACTAAAAAACATGATTTCAGGAGGACCTGCTCGACAATCCATCAATAATACCTTAACCATCCTAATATTCTATGAAGATGTATACCAAATGACCGCCCCGTCATAGGGGTCCTAATGTGATAGACAACATGTCAATCAGATGCCCGGTCTGTGAGATATGAGTACTTTTGTTAAAAGGGCCCAGTTGAATTCATGTTTGATCCATCCCAGGTCAGAAGTCAAACTCCATAAATACTCACTTAGAGTACCGCCCAAAGGACTTCATTTACACAAGGGTCCTTATTCCATATACACCATGTCGATCAGATGCCTAGTCTGTTAGTTACACCACTAACAGTGAAACGGGGGTGATCGCACATTGGTTCGGCCAGGCTGGGTTGGGCCCACCAGAATATGCCAAAGGGATTGATTCCCAACAAGGGTCCCAACACCATGGACGGCGTGTCTAATAGAAACCCAGTTCATCAATTACAGACATTTCTATATTCCAGTACCGGTTGGGTCTAGTCCTGGTCCAACTCGATCTGACCGGACCGACGCAACGGGTCCCTGGATCTACCTTACCCCGCCCGGGTCCGACCCACCAGGGGGCATCCAAATTTACTGGGTCCAGCCATTTGAGGTCGGCTGGTCTTATTTATGGGCCTGGGCTGTATTTGTCATGGCCTATCCAGTGGGGCTTGGCCCACCCGCACTGGCCTGCTGGGATGGAGGTCCGGCCCGATCAGCTGGTGGGTCTGTCCCACTAGCGGGTCCAGCTTACTGGGTGGGTATAGTCTACTTGGCCAGCCTGTGCCGGATCAGTCCGTCCGGAGGTAGACCGTTGCATCCCTCTGGCCCCATGCCTACGGGGCCATTTTCCAGCCAGTGGGGAGCTGCCCCACTACAATTAACGGTCAGTCATTTGGTCATCCTGGGTTTTTAAAATGGGGTGTGGAGTGGGACACACCACCCCTTCTAGCCACATTGTGTCTGACGCTGCACCATCTTGCCACAACCTACTGGTCACGACTGCTTCCACCTGCAGGCACCACCCTGGTCCCCTATGGATGGCTCAAGCCAGCTGCCTTCAGCCACTATGTGGTGCCGTTATGTGATGCCTTCTAACACCCATAACCAATTTCTGCATGACTACCATGACCTCCATCATCCACCGTTGAGATGGCGTGCTAGCGTTTTCTCCCACGGGTCACCGGGAATGCTCCGGTGTCCATCCTTAGTGTCGTCTTCACCTACAAATCTCCCCCGCTATCTCCATCATAGTGTGACCTGCTATTTCGTGTTGCCATCAAGATGGAAATTGTGTCCTGATGTTCACATGAAGAACGAAGCAGCAGAGGTTCTGGACCATGTTTGGTTGGCCCAAACCCTCTACATTACGTGATAACAAGCAGAAGATAAAATTTAATTCATCAAATACAACTTCAAAATAATCCCCCTTACTGGAATAGTAGTCCACTGATGTCGATCGATGGAACTCCTTCATCATCATTGTCGGTTCGTGCATCAGTGGTACTCATCATCGCTTGCTTGAACCAGTCTCATCCTCCATGTGGTTGGCATCATGATACATTGTAGAGTTCTGTTGTTTAGTGATTTTGTGCCAATACTATACCCCATGTTTCATATAAATATGAGAGGGGAATGGTGAGTAATGCATTTGATATTAATGGGGTTCATTTAATTATGAGTCATTATTAACTTCAATAGTGCAATTACAAAAATAAAGAGGAGTTATGCCATTTAATTTATTGAATCGAGGTTGGTCCTGCCTCCACCGCTCATCTGTTGGAGGAAAGGAGAAAGAAAAAAAAATAACATTTTAATTTAATTAATTTCTTAAGTGTCCAAATAATATCTTGTTCTCCCGATCATCTACGGTGGAAGTGAAGCCTCTCTTAAGAAAATACTGGTGTTGTGAATTCAACGGTGCCTTGAGATTTTTAAGCTGAGCGCCATTTCAAATGAATAAAATTCTGCCCATGAATTTATAAAATGTACCATTAAAAAATGTTTAATAAATTATTAACATTCACCCTCGACCCACACCAGTCAAAGTTAGGATCTACCTAAAGGAAAAACATCCCAAAAAACTCAATGGTACTCTCGTATTTTCAATATAGGTTTGTTTATAGATGTTTGGTATTTTAACAATAAATTAATTATTACATAATTATTTAATTTAAGGTGAAAAACTAACATCCGTAGTTGGCCCATGCTGGAAAATTTTAGTATCTTCCTAAAGAAAGAATACTCTCATGAGCTCAGTGGTTGTCTCATATTTCTAATATGAGTCACTATTCTTGAGTTATAATAATTTTAAAAATAAAATAAATTTATTTAATTGATTAATTTACGTTTATGCCATTTTCTGGTTTTCTCACCGCATGCCTATAACGACTAAACTTATATCGCACCTAGGGTAAACCTGCAATCCTGAATGCAACAGTGCCCTCAAATTTCTGATTTGGGAACCCATTTAATAGTTATTCCAATTTTTTAGTAAAACCACTCACACATGCGATTATTAAACGTATCAATTTTTTTCCAGATCATTTCAGTTACTCTGGGCCTCAGAATCATGCAAAGTCAAATTTCACGGTCTCAAAATAATTCCATATAATTAAAAACTAATTATATGGAAATTTTGAGACATTACATTCTTTCCACCTTACGGATTTACAACCCTGAAAGCCAAAACAAAGTCAAATAAATAAAATGAGGGTACTGAGCCTAAATTTGAGCATCCCACTCCCATGTGCTATCATGGAGGATCACGTGCTACCAAATAACACTCATGAGAAGGATAGACCATCCACAATGGACTCAGTCCTATCGATTCTCTATCTCCACCATAAACTTCATAAATGTCACCCCATCTTCAAAGTCCAACTCATCGTAGTTGATAATGTACGATGAATCATGAAAGGATATCCTCAGCTATGAGATATGGAATAAATTATGAACCGAGTGCATATGTGGCTGAATATACAGACAAGACACCACCTCACCCACTTTACTGAGAATTTAAAAAGGTAAGCTGGATCTCAAAGATAGAATCCCACCCTGGCCAAAAATCAGAAATCCTCATTGGGGTGAGACCTGTAGAAAGACATGGTCTCCCTCCTCGAACTCTAAGGTTATCCATCTCTGGTCATCATAAAACTTATGCTGGATCTGTGTAGTCTTCACTTGTTGACCAGTGAGGTGTTGTGGTATAAAATCTTCCACTGCTTCCTGTATCCTTGGTCACTGTTACTAATGTCGAAGGTCCTGGAACTTCTTTGCCACTCTAGTATGTACCGTTAAAGATGATGTATGGAACTCTATCAAAACCTCCTCTCAAAGAGTCACTGGAACCATGGTTCATACTCATTAGGTAATTATGTGCTCCCCACCATAAAAAAATGAATTTTGAGATCGTCTAGAGGAAATCTGAGCAAGTCGGGCCTCACAGTCAACATGTCCATGATGTGACTTTAGAATTAGCTAATGAATTGGGATAGTGAAAATCATTTACTAGAGGTAAGATGCTCTATTGTTATCAATGAAGTATATCCATAGTGTGACTAGCTATTATGACACCTCAATCACCAGATGTAAACCAGACCCCATGCTGAGTGCGTATGCTAACACATTCCTTTTCCCAAGACTATAGATGTTCTAAAAGTCAACACCCTAGAATAACTCTATCCATTATCGATGTCTCAGGTTCAGGTCCTTCTATGTGAAGATATACATGAGACTCTTGTAATAAGATTCATAGTAAACTATTCACGCATCAAGTAGTGTGGCCACATCTTCTGCGCAAAGATTACTATTGGTAACTCCAGGTCATGGGTAGTATGGTTCTTCTCTTTCTATCTCAACTTCTGTGAGTAGTTGGAAATCATTGTCCCCTCCTATATCAGGAAAAAAACTAGTCTGGACCCTAATGTGTCACAATCGATTATATTCCCAACGCCCTCTCATTGTTTCTTCAATATGGGGGCACTCGTCAATATCTGTCACAGCTACTAAAAGCTCTGATAATACTCCATCAACATTAAGAAAGGATTCACCCTATTTGTCAAACCAGAATAGGGTGTTGCTGCCCTAGATAAGTCAGGTAAAAAACTCTGGTAGTACTCGACCAAAGCAGAAGTCCCTATCCCTTTGGAGAGGAATTCCTAGATTCAACTTTTGAAATGATGTACCCACACTCTACCACTACTATTGGGAACTGATAACTGAAAACTCCTACTACCACAATGGTAAGTCTCACCAACTCAAGAGTGATCAGATACACCATTCGGTGTATGATAAAATTTTGTGATGCATGGGTTTCCTTTTCTGCCGACCATGGAAAACCCCATTCCAACATTATAGATATACTACATTCTTTTTTCCTAAAATAGTCAATCTGAGTATGAACTGTGGATGTCCAGTCCATCCCAAAACTAACTTCGTATGTCCTCAATGCTGCCACTAAGAGGTTACAACCAAGTCATTCTCTTTAAGGGTCAGATGACACCATCGACATATGTGTGATAATCGAGTCTCCTCCCAATGGTATCTCCAAACGCAATGGTGAAGTCATCATTTTAACCGAAAACTCTAGGTCTTGAACATGATTCGTGGTAAAATGGAATGATTAATACTTATGTCTATTAATACGATAATTAGAATTAGACACTAACCATACCACGAATCATTCTTGGAGCACTTGGGTCAAACTCCTTGACCGCTTGCTGCTACTCCCTTTCCCTGTCCTCTAACTCCCTAAGCCTGGTGGGGACCACATTGGTGTGGTGGTTGTAACATGTCAAAACATATACCACCAAATTCTTCCCTCCTATCTCCAATTCCATGTCTTCTACCATTCAGATTCACCTATCTCTACCACTTCCAATTCCTGAAACATTCTACACACCCATGTCTTTGATATTGGAATTAGATTCATGCTTTCCCACTGCTAACATTCACTAGATGTATTCGTTAGACCTTATAAAATTCAACCAAAAAGGTTCCCTATAGAACCATTACATATGTTAGAATGCATAGAGGAATATGAATAGCATAGATGCCCCAAAACATAGCTCCCTTAGAGGTTGGATCCCTGAAGCACAGACAGTATAGTATTCATCGAGTACCTAGGATAGTCGGTATGCCTCGATGAATACTCAGCTATCGACATGTCATCCTTTTGAAGATATCAAAGCTCTAGGGAACATAACCCCATTATCATTTAGTGGAAAAGGACCCCTTCTTCGAGTAAGATATTTAGGCATATACACAGAAAATTCACCTCTTCGCTAGATCAGTGGTAATCTAAAACCTATCATCATCCTACTGAGCCATGTAGAAGGCTCTCTACCTAAACCACCATCTGATTGAATAGTCCCCTGGATAGATGCGAACTTGGAAACCTACTCAACACTGTCCATAGCAGCATGTGAGTCAGGCTCGCCTAAGAACCTGTGGGGTATCTGATTTTGAAACCTGTTTAAGGCACTAAGACAATATGTGTCCTCTACAAGAATTTTCATTTGTAACTATTGACCAATGAGCAGTGATATATCTGGAAAACTACCCAATGGTACCATCTCATGAAATGGTCCATGTACAAAATCCTCATCACCATGTGGAATATCCTTAGGATCATGCACCATTAATGAATAGAATCTAGGATCACCAACTAATCTACTAGTGTTCCAACATGGTGGAAAACTCTAGTCATAGACTCCAGCCAGTCCTCAGCTGCCTAGGGATCTGTCTCACCTCGAAAACTCGTAGGCATCAACCGCTGGAACTCATGAAACACACAAATTCAGAGTGCATGATTCACTGGTAGAATCTATTTCTATTCCACATAGGATCACATGGTTCTGATCTACTGAGGATTACTCAGTTTAGATCTATTCATGGTCGCTAGAATGATGAGCCCAACAAGGTCGCTTGGTGGGCCATAATCGTGCACTCTATCAGGATTTCCTAACTAGTTGTCTACACAACAACATCATAATAAGGAATAGGTGCTCCATGAACATTATGTTATACATGGTTAGTTAATTCCAATGATACCAAGGGAGAAAATATCCAAAACATATGCAATCAGTGTTTATATGCACTGAGTCAGAAATCAGAATTCAGTGTCCTAGTGTATGGATACATCGGGTGTCGCTCCAACACTAGACTCTTTGAACTAAAAATCGCACTCAAAACACTTAACACTATTGCTCCATTAAAAATATCAGAGTATTAGTTCTTCGGTAGAACTGACTCCTTTGATACCATTTGGCCACGAACTGTCCCTCAGGGTCTATCCCATGACAACCCCATATCCACCATTCATATGCCAGGGGCTGTCTACTAGCACCGAAAATGTGTATCCAATTAATATAAAGGACATTACATTAAACGTGTACAAACACACAATCCAAGAACACAAAAATATTCCACTACGAAGTAAACTACTATAGTAAAAACTATTCAAAAATTAAAGGGGCTGAAATTCAAGCCCAACTAGAATGTAAAAGTACAAATGAAAGAAGAAACAACTCTTAAAACATCCACTAAAAATCTTACCTGAATGGTAGGTACAAATCACGATCGGTAGTAAATGGTCCACCTATGAGCACCATCCAGTCTGGGATCCCTCAGCCTTGATCAACAATGTTCATATTCTACACAAGACACAACCTTTTTCGGGTGTAGCCCTTGCGGGGGTGAGTATAACAATACCCAGTAGGGACCCCAAGACCCCCGATGGTCTCCTAGAGTCCGACAACAGAAAAACCACAATGAAAGTCCTCAATCACAAAGCACTAAGTAGTTTTCCCCAACTCTACTTAGGTATATGCCCATACACATACCTATGTTTTTAAAAGATACTCATCTCATACATGAGGAAACACGCGGCTCTTACTTTTAAGTCATTTCCACAGATGATCCACAAGGGAATAATACCAAAAAGGCAACACCACAAAGGGAACACCACAAATATAAAAGTACCAAAAACATAATTCCAATAAGGTAACACCACAAAGGTGACACCTCGATGTTAGAAGTACCACATAAGAAACATCATGTATATAACACCATGAAGGTAAAAGACTCAACTACACTAGGTATATAACTCAAGTACTATTGTACAAATTTTTATTCATAAATCTAGATCATCTTTTCCTATTGAGAGGCTATGCTGCAGACCCACACAGGATCAATAGATGTTGACACACAGAGGATTTATAGGCACTGACCCACACAAGAGTGATAGATACTGACCCACACAAGATTTCTAAATGTTGACCCACATTGGATCAATAGACAATAACCCACATAGGATCGATAGATACAGATCTATAAAGAATTTCTAAGAACTCACCTACATAGGATCGATAGATGTTGACCCACTTAGGATCGATGTTATTTTTCCATGTTACAGCCAGTGATGAGATTCCCGCACTAAGCATGATGGATTCCAAGAGGATCCTATCCTAATTCCATTAATCTTACCTGAACATATACTACATTCTATGATGAAGTATACCAAAGGACCACCCGACCATTGGGGTACCAATTGACAAATGACACGTCGATCGGACGGCCGATCCATGATATATGAAAATTTATCTAAAAAGGGATTGGTTGGATATAAATTTAATCCAACCCATGTCCCATGTAAAACACTGTCAAAACTCACATAGAGTATCTCCAAAGGACCACCTTTACACAAGGGTCCATATTCCATAGATGTCGCATTGATCAGAGGCCTGGTCCGTTAGTTACACATCCTTCTTTGAAACGGTGGTGGTCACACCTCGGTCCGGCCCGCCTCCGTCGAGCCCATTGGAATATGCCAAAGGAACCACTTCATAATAGGTGTCCCAATGCCACTGAAAGTGTGTCTAATAGACACTGAGTTATTCAGTTATAGGGTGTTTCATTATAATTAGACATAGGTTGGGTCTGGGCCCAGTCTGACTCGCTTAGATGGGCCCAATGCAATGGGTATAAGGGTATACCTGACCAAGCTCTGGTCTGGCCTACTAGAGGTCAGCACGGTTCACTAGGCCCACCCTATTGTAGTTATCCCAGCTTGTTAGCAGGCCTAGGATGCAGTTGGCCCTGTCCGTTATGTGGGGCTTGGCCTGCCCGTGCTGGCCCGCTGGGCGAGTTCGGTTTTCTTGGTCGGCCCATGCTGGCTCGGTCTCCCTAGAGGCAGACTGTTTCTTCCCGCTAGCCTTGACCTTGTGAGGCCATTTTCCAACCAGTGGGGCATTTCTCCATAGTGATTATCCATCAACTATTTGGACGACTGGGGTTTCTCCAACGCAGAACTGCACGGGCTGCGGGGGCTGCCCTTGTCCCAGGTAGTCGTCTTGGGCTAGTGACCTTTGGATAGTGTGGTGTGCCATCATGTGCCACCTTCCACTACCCATGACTAGTTCCTGGAGGTCTTTTCCACCCACCTTCAGTCGCCGCCAAGATGGTTCTCCAACAGTTTCTTCCACGTGTCACCGGATAAGATCTGGTGTCCTTCCTTGGTGTCGTCTTCACCTACGACTCTCTCAAGCTATCAAAGTCATAGCATGACCTGCAGTTTCATGTTTTCATTGAGATGGAAATTGTTTGACGTAGTTCATTTCAAGAATAAAATAGGGAAGTGTATGAGCATTGATTATTTTTCCCACACCATATACATTACATGATAACAAGTACGAGAAAAAATTTAATTAATCAAATGAAACATCAAAATAAACACCCTACCTAGAAGATTCATTCGCTGATGTCGATCGACAGAACTCATTTGTCGTCGTCATCGTCGGTTCATGCTTTGGTGGTGCTCGTCACCGCTCACTAGAACTGGTATCATCCTCCTATTGGTTGGCATCACAGTAATTCACCAGAGCTTCATCACTTGGTGAATCCAAGCCATCATTCTACACTAATCTCCATATAAATATGAGAGGGAATGAGTGAGTAATGAACATGGTATTAACGGAGATCATTTAATTAAGTAAGCTTACTAATTCCAATAGTGTGGTTACAAGAATAAGAAAGAGTCAAGCCAATTAATCACTTGACTTGTCATTGGTTCCACCCCCTTTGCTTATCTGTTGGATGAAAGGTGAAGGAAAAAATAATATAACATTGTAATTTTATTATTTTATTAAATGTCCAAAATCTATCATTTTCTCCGGATATGCTACGGCCAATGTGAATCCTCCCTTAAGTGAATCTCGGTGCTACAGTTTCAATGGTGCCCTTGTATTTTTAATCCGAGCATCTGTTCAATTGATTCACAATGCCTCCCATGCGTTTACTGAATATACCATTTAAATAGGATTAATAAATTATTTTCATTCACCCTTGACCCGCAATGGTCGATGATAGGATCTTCTTATGGGAAATACATCCCAAAGAACTCATCGGTACTCTCAGATTTTCAATCCAAGTTACTGTTTAGATATTATGGATTTTTTCATTAAAATAATTGTTACTTAATTATTTTATTTACATCCAAAAACTATCTTCCATAGTTGGCCCATAACGGCCAATGTTATTATCTGCCTAAAGAAAAAAATAAAATCATGAGCTCAGCGAGGGTCTTGAATTTTCTATTCGAGTCACTTATCGTGAGTTATAAGAATTTTAAAAATAAAACTACATTATTTAATAATTTTATTTATGGTTATGCGATTTTTTGGATTTCTCACCAGAGGCCTACGCTGACTAAACATAAGTCACACCTACAGTAAAGCCACTATCCTGAATTCAATGGTTCCCTCAGATTTATGATCTAGGCATCATTTATGAGTTATTACACTTTTTTAGGAAAACCCCCCAAGCACACTAATTTTAAAAATAACATTTTTTTCAGGATCATTTTGGGCCCTCCAGGCCTCGTAATCAGGCACCTTTAGATTTGATAGTCTCAAAATAATTCTTTATAATTATAACAATTGTATTGAATTTCTAGGAAGATACATTTTATTTTCATGATAATGTTACAATACCCTCATGCACATTATTATTCATACATATCTTCCTTGTTTACACTTACTTAGAATTTGAGTTCACCACTTCCTATATTTTCTCCCCAAGGATACAAAGATCTGTATTATTTTTTATGTGATATGAAGGTTTATATTCATAAAGAACGGAGTTGGATACTACTTCTCTCACTTCTGTATCATCGAATATGTTTTTGTGTTTCCAAAGGTAGTAGAATCATATAGTCATGGTGAATTTATTTGAATAATGTTTTATGTATTTTGAAAATGTTATGTAATGTTAATGTATGAAAATTAAGGTGTTCTATAGACATTATTAGAGAAATGGTTTTGTTATCCTTTGTATTTATAGACTAGAAAAGAATAGTGAGAAATATATCTACATATATAAGGATAAGTCAAGGGATTAAAAAAATAATACTAAAATATCCCGGAATTTTGGTAAAGGATAGAGTGATTAGTTTCCTAGAAATACATCCGTGTTTAGATACTATAATTGTATGTGGTTGGGGTATTGATATACCTTGGAGTAAAAACTCCTAAAAGATATTTCATGGCCGATTCAATTTAATATGGTACTTGAAAATGAGCCTTGTTATAAAATTATTTTAATACACTTGGGATATATGATTTGGTAATTCACACACTCTTATTGAAAAATAATACAGGATTTAAATATAATATGTGTATGAATAACATAATATGAGCCTAGGGGTTCATAGTTTATGGAAGGTTTCATGATTGAAAAATCTTATAATTATTACTGTGTGGTTTACTGTTATAATAATTAATGATCACGCTATGATTCTTATTTTGGACAATAATAGAAACCAAAATGAAAATGATTAACGTTAAATGTGATGGGTGATTTTCTGATGAAAAGTCATGTGTATTGATAATTAGTGTTATAGATGTTTTTATCATGCCGAATTAATTTCCATAGAACATGATTAATGATGTATACCTAAGATAACTCTCAGACTCACAAAAGAAGAGAAATAAGAAGTTCGCTGAATTTTCGGGTAATTTATGTCGTGGATGAGAGATGATTCAGTTTCCATTGTGTCAAGAATGTGGAAGGAATCACCTAAGTTAATGTATTATAGTAATAACGGGATGTTTTGACTGTGGAAAATACGGACACAAAGAATGTGATAGTAATGGAAAATGATGAGTTCACTAAACAAAATGGCTGAGAATATTGAACATCATAAGGAATCATTGAAGTTTATGTTATTTAAGTGTGGATTAAATAGTCATTATGCATCTGAATATCCTAATAGGAAAGATAATAAAGAGAATCATAATAGTGGTGTGAGTAAAGGTCACATTGTGGATGATGAAGAGACTACAGATGAAATGTGAATGGAAAGTGGTATTCTGTAATAGGATGTCGTATTCTTGTTAATTGAATTATGACAAAGAAGAAAAAAATGCTTTTATGTATTTGGATTCAATAAAAATGATATATATATATAGTGAAATATATAAGGACTATTCAGTTTCTTTTTTTAGGGATTTATGAAAACACATTGAATGGTTTTTATGGAATATAAAATTGTTATAATAGAATGGTTATTTCCTTGGAAAAAACATTATTCCGGAAAAATAACCCTGAATATGTTCTTTATGTTATGATAATGAAGTATATATAATGATATGTGGGTTGTGAATAAGTATATTGGATGGTATTGAATACCTTGGATATAATTAAGCACCTATTTAAAAGTAGTTCTTGATATTGTGGATGAGGATTACAACCACTTGGGTTTATGGAATATCTGTAGTAACATATGGAATAAAGAAGCATGCAATTTCTCCAAAAGGATTTATGGTAATTCAGGTTGTCACCATGTTCCAAGATAATTTTTCATGAGGGTATTAACATATTTGGAGTGTGACAACCATGATGTACTTTGTGATATATGGGGGATCAATTTTATGATGACTTCATGATTTTCATTCTAAGGATTTAGATTTTCATATTTTATATGGTTTATAAGGATAGGAATACATACAAATTATATGTTAAACATCAGAGTAAGTATTTATGTATTTTTATTGTATTAAAAACCTTGGTTAAAATAATTCTATAGATCAAACATATTTCAATGATGTCTATATTTTTTGGAAATTTTATTTGTGTGGTTTTAGAAATGTACATCATGTATGTGAGGTGAAAACAATAATGTCTAGTAAGTCCATGGGTCATTAAACCATGACCAAAGGACAATATAGATTTCAAAACAACCACTAGACTACACGATGTCCTATTTAATGTATAATTATTTTTGATGAATAATTATATTTGATGAAATTGTAGTTTTAATTTTTATATTAAGATATTATTGTTTGAGCCTATAAATCATTAAGAATAGTTGTAGAAAAATAGTTATATTTTTCATTCTTTTATAGGACGTAATATCTTCTAAAATTTTATTTTAGTTTTTTAGGCCTCAATGTTAGTTTATGGACATCCATTTCATGATGTAATTGATGAATTGTAAATTGTGATACAACCAACCAAATAATGAAATTTTGATTATAGAAATACATTAAGTAAGTATATTTCCTTATATTATTGGTCAATAAAATAGTTACTAAATGATAGTATAATAATAAATTTATTTTCCCATGTACCTTAATCTTTATGAATTTGATGGAATTATAATTCCTTAAAGATTTATGATATTGATGCACTTAATTGTTTGTTTGATCATTCACTTGTTTCTAATTGATGACATCAATAATTAATTATAATTATTTAAATTTTCACTCCATTTACAATATTCACTCCCAAACTTAGGTCTCTTATGCATAATTCAAGTTATAAGTTACTTTGGGTAACCAATGGGGTTCTAATATTCCATTTCTAAGGGATGTTTTAGTATCTATTTTTATAATGTGGGTTTATATGAATGAAAGTTTCACATATTAAACATTTGATAACCTAGAAATATTTTGAGGGAGAAATTCATTTTAAGTGTTTAGAATGTAACCCCTTGAAATTTTTTCAAGTTTTTTTTTTCAAATTATTTTATCCTTTACATTATTTGATTTTTGTGCAACGTAAAAAATAGATTGTTTTATATTAAATCACTATGTTTGAATTCCGTTATAAACAAAATCATGTTAATCATACACTACACAAAACTTAAATTTTAGCTTGATCTACAGAGAACAACGAGGATAGATTTCATATTAGAGTAAGTTACATAAAAATCTGACATGGAATACTAAAAATGCAACACCATCTTATCATATAGAACATGCAACACTTAGATTCAATGAAATGTATTTTAAATATAATAATTATTTACATAATATAATTATAATATAGATATTATATATAGTAATATGAATAGTGAAAACTAATTTTCCTTAAATGTTTAAAATATTTTTAAATAAAAAAAATATTAATGATGAAAGATATATATTTTTAAAGTCCATATATGTTTAAACCTATCATTTTCACAAATAAACTACTAATAATGTCTATCTGTGAAAAATAATATTATAAATTTACACAAAATTGTAAACATAGTTGGAGAAAAATGAGTCTCAATTTTGAATTTATAATGTCTAAATTATCTTTGGGAGAATTTTAGGGATTTTTATTAGAAACATTATTTTGGGATGAATAATGAAAAATATAGGATTTTAATTCAAAACTGCTTCATCATATAACATATTTAAAAAGATAAATTAAAATTAAAATTGGTTTAAAATATTTATTTGATAATATTATTGTAAATTAATACAATCTAGGTCATTGTAATCAAATTTAATTTGAAATTTGGTATAAAAACATATAAAATTTTTGGGCGTTTAGTATCGTCATATAAACAAGATTAATTTTAAATAAAATTTTGATGCATCGATGATTGTTATTTCAAAAAAGGATTCAATATTTGGAATTATAATTATTTATAATTTATAATATGGCCATTTTATTTGGCCAAAAAATATTAGTAAATGTGATTAAAAATAATTAGAATGGTTAAGTGAAAAAATATGTTAAAAAGTTTTAATCCTTAAATTTAAGAACAAAAATGACCTATAAAGTTGTACAACAAACATTTATGACAATTACTTGGCCATTATACTACAATTATTGAGTTTTTTTTGTTTTTTAGTCATTTATTTAGGTAAAATATGGTTACACATAACATGTCTTCAAAAATTTCAAATGTGTCCTTTCTCTTCCCTATAAAAGGCTATAATCTCTCCCTCTTCCCCAAACCTCCCAAACAATTTTAGTTCTAACAATCTCTTCCCATAAACTTATCAACATCTGTAAATTCATCCAATTATCCTCCGATAGGGTATAAATAAATCCTAGTACGCTTTTTGTCAAAAAAATAAGGATTTACCGACTAAGTGTTTGCATCATATCTCAGGCTCCATTATTTAATTTAATTTATCCACCACTACACTATCTAAATTACAATATTTTATGAAAAAAAATTATATTAAACATAATAGAATAAGTTTATGATATGTTTTTTAATTAAAGTTACATAGACATCCAAATAATGGGTAATTACTTTAGTATTTTTGTGTACAACTAACTTGGAGCTCACAAAACAATGATTGCATATTTTTCATTTAATAAATATCTTGTTGGAAATAATGAAGAAAAATATGTTTATGTATGTAATATATTATATTTATTATATATTTTATGATTATGTAATTATTTTACATCACATGTCATTAATGTTTCTATTTTGTGTTAATACGATAATTTTATTTGACAAAGTATGAACTACCACCACCTAAAACCTGTTGGATTTGGTCATACCCTACATTGAATTTAAAAGGAAGGGTTTGGTGAATATAAATTTTTTATATATGATATATAAATTATACTATAATAACATTATATATAAATATATATAATTTTATATGTCTTTTTATTTCTTTTTATCAGTTTTTTAATTAAAAAGGAAACATCATTTATACGTACATACATCTTACCATATACATGAACTGTGTATTCTACTACATAATTATATATCAAATATATTATTATAATAAAAATATAATGTTTATAAATTATTTTTATATAATGTTAGACATTATTGAACTCATGATATAAGTATAAGGACCATGTATATAATAAATTAAGACCCCTGTGTAGAATGAAGTGAATATTACTCGAAGTTAAACCTTAAGAGATGAATGTTAACAAGAAGGAATTTTATGGTCATTATAAAACCATATGTGATCATAGATATAACAATAATTGCATTAAAAATATTTTTTAAATAAATTTATACTTATTATTCATTTGGTTTTTATGAGTATGATGAGAGCCAAGACATAATGTTAGCGGATTTCATTTCACTTTTGTATTTCTATGAAATACATGATTTATTCATCATCCATTCCTTTCCATAAGTGTTTATAATTCCAATTCAGGTAAAAAAATATAATTATATTTCATTTTATGTGTATTTTCATTTTCATTATATGAGGATTATTTCATGGTGATTAAGATTGAACAGTTACCAATTTGGTAAAATAGTTTAATCTTAATTTTTCTTATTTTAGTGTCATGTTTTTTATGCACCTAAATTCATTTTGATGTATATAAAATTGCATTTTATATGATATATCTTTAATAAATTTTTTAATTGTATTATATAATTCATATTAATTTGTTTTCAAGAATTTTGTCTATAGTCTCATGTTACAAAGTGAGAAGAGATTATTGAGACACTGAATTCTCTTTTAAAGATTGTTTATGTTTATGATTCCATTGATGAAATATTATAACCCATATCGCATGAAAATTCATGAATTTTATTCTACTATTTTTATTCAAGATATATTAATTTATTGGTACAATATTAGTATTATATGTTATATAATATAGTTAAGATTGTTTTTTAAGAATGTCTTCCATTACCCTCTCTTCAGTCAGAAATCTATGATTTCAAAAATGGTTTCCCAGAATTTTGTACAATTGTCCTATAATAATTAAAATACATTTATATCATTATTATTTTTTATGAAAATCAACAAAATAATAATCATTTCTATTTCTAAAGATGAAAATATTCTTTATTTTTATTGGTTAAAAAGGAATGTTCTTTTTACATTGTACGAAAAGTACAGATTTACCCACCATCAATTATTTGAAGCTTCCTCTTAATTTTTGAAGGATTAATTTTTATTAATATTTGTAAAACTAGTTTTCAAGGAAAAATAATTTGAATATTTTGTCAAGCATATTTTATAAATTTTCAAATAAAATTGTTTTCAAAAATCATTGTGTCATTATTTATATGTTTTCAATTTATTTTCAAATAAATGGTTTTCAAAAAAATTTCATTCTTATTTCATATGTTTTAATGTAAATATGTTTTATAAAAATTTTAAAAATTTCTTTATATTCTATTAATGGGTTTTGAAAGTAAATTTTTTTTATAAGTTTTTGAATATTAATATATATGTTTCCAATGAATAAGGTTATTAAAATTATTTTCTGTCATATTTATAAGATTTCAATAAAATTTATAAGTTGATTATTTTCAAATTGTTTTATGTATAAAAAAATTTTCAAAGAAGAATGGGTATATTCCTCATGAAACGTTATTAAAAGATATTTCAATATTATTTTCCATCTATAATGATGTCTATTGATGTCACTCATTCCAAGATAAGAAATGATCTAAAGGATAGAATCATATAATTTTTATAAATGGGTAATGTTTATTGTCATGGCCATTATGAAACATTTTTCCCTTTTAAGGGTTATATGGTTATTAAATTTGTATCCCTTTCATGGGTTATATGTGTTTCAAATCATTTTCTCTTTACTGGGTTATGATATTTATTAAATGATTATAAAACCTATATTTTTCTCACATTTCATGATATGAGGACATTTTTATGATACCAATTTAATTTGATGGGTAATCATATTATTGTTTATAATTTTATTGAACATATTTGTATTATTTAATTATGTTATTGTTGGAACCGATATGTCATTCTAATGCATTGGTTAATATTTATATCTTATGAGATAGACATGGATGGAATGAGAAATTAATTAAGTTTAATATTATATCTAGGAAATAAGAAATGAAATTGGTTCAATAATACAACATTGGAACGATGAGTGAACATGATTAAGTAATAAAAGTCTTGAATGGGAATTGAACTCGGTTCACTAGTACAGGGCTAGATCGGGGTGTGAAATCTATTCATTAATGTAATTTTTATATAAATATGTTCTTCTTATCAATTCCATGACTACTATGGAAATAATATTTCAATAGTATGAATTATCCACAATTCTATGATTTATTTCTATGTAATGGTTTTATGTCTTTTGTTCTTTATTTTTATACAATTAAAGTGTTAGGAAGTTCTATGATTTTCCCATGATTAAGGTATATAGTCATGTATTTGAATGGTATTATATTATATTTTCTTGATTTTTTTATTATACCCTTACGCTCAGGACTACACTTAAATATCTCCCTTGTTTATCCTTGATGATCATTTCATCTCACCCCCTTTTTTATGATTCCTTTTTCAGTTTATGAATATATGTGTTATTGTTTATGTGTCTAACAAGGTTGTTAGTCATTATATTCCTATTAGGAGATAATTTATCTCACTTATGTATCAGTGTTTACAATTTCATGTTTTCAATGGCAGTAAACTTGTACAGTCTATGGGAGTTTTTTGGTATAATGGTTTTAGTATTCTACAAATCTAATGTAATGTTAATGTATTAAATGTGAGGGTATCAATAGAACATATTATATCATAGAGTTACAATAACCATCCAAATATTTTTAATTATATTATTCTATAATAATTTCATCAATAAGAGATACTAGAGGTGGATCGAGATATGATTTTGATGATGCAGTATCACAAATAAAGATAAGGATTTATACATCTTCCTTATAAATCACAATTTCATTCACATAGAAATAAATTATTGCATTATATTTTTATATACAATCAATAAAAATTATTATATAATGTTGTCCATAGGTATAATATTAATGTCAATAAATATGTAATGTTTAGGTGACATAATGGGTACTGACTAACACATTATTATTGCAGTGAGACTTCCGCTAATAGACTTTACTTTCAGCTGCCTTCTTAAGGTTATAGGGAAGTATCTAAATTTGATGGAAAGCCAAAAATATATAATATATTGAAAAGATATATAATCAAATAATTCAGTAGCTCTATTTAAATCTATGTTCAATATATCTGCTACTGCATCACTGGGAACTTCAAAATCAGTTATTATGATTTCATAAGTGACCATTATCCCTTGGACATTTATAATGTAAATTACCTTGATTCATGTGGTAATAATTTACATTTTACCATGTATCCTTAATTTTGAATAACTAAACATTTTTATATTCTATAATTCAATTTAAATCATGATCCTAGTGACCTTTTACTCCCCATGGGATGAAAACTCCCATTCCCAGAAAGCATGTTCCATGGTGATTATTCCCACATATACTAAAAGTTATAAATTAAACCCTTTCATAAATACATTTTGAATTATTTCCTTTTCATGAGCTCTCAAGTAACTAATTTTTATGGTCATTTTATTTAAATCTATATGTCTTATAGAATTGTATCTCTATCATGATTTCACATGAGACAACGTGATAATCAGATGGGAATGAAGTTGAGACTAATTCATTTCAAAGAAATGGATTTATCCCATTAATGAATGAATAAATATGTCATGTCCCATCCCACGCGGCCCATGCCATGACTACCCCAAGACATCTTTTTATAGGCCAGGGGCTAGCGACTAGCAACAGAAAGGCATATACCTTAAACGATAAGGAATTGCCTTTTTAACCTGTACAGAATTACAGTCTAAGAACACAAAAAAAGTAACCACACATACTAGAACACAATAATATGCAACCATAATGTAACTTGTTGTATTAATATAGTGCTAAATGTAAAAAGGGGATAGAATACAATCCCAACTGTAAAGGTACAAGTACGTCTGGATGTAAAATACAACTAAAAGAAAAAAGGAAAACAACTATTGGGTAATCAACCGAGGTTCCTACCTGTAGGGTAGGTATAGATCACCTCCTAATCACTACTTGTCCATCAATCTCCACTGTGTCATGTCATGCTGAATGTTCCACCTCCAAGCATAGTCCAGTCCATGCTCACATAGCCATGATCAACGTTGTACATCGTCTGCACTAGACAGAACAAGGTGTGGAAAAATCTAATGCAGGGGTGAGTATAACAATACATAGTATGGAGCCAAAGTCCCCCGTAGGTCTCATAGAGTTACACAAAGGAAAAACCACCAAGAAATTCATAAACTCAACATTGGTATATGCCCATAAATATACCTAAGTTATCAAGATATACTCTTCTCATACATGAGGGAAGGAAACCACATATATGACACCATTATGGTAGAAGTACCACACAGGTAACACCATGAAGATAACACCACAACAATAACTCCAAGAAGGTTGATGTACCACATGGGTAACACCACAAAGATAGAAGTACCACATTGGTAACACCATGAATACAATACCGCAAAGGCATAAGTACCACATATGTAACACCATGAAGATTGGAGTACCACACATGTAACACCACGAAGACGATACCACAAAGGTTAAAGTACCAAACATGTTACACCAAGAATCTAGAAGTACCACACACATACTACCATGAAGATAAAATTACCATACAGGTAATACCATGAAGATGATACTGCAAAGTTAGAAATACCACACAGGTAACACCAAGAAGCTAGATGTACCACCCAGGTAACCCCACAAAGGTAGAAATACCTCACAAGTAACAACATGAAGACGATAAAACAAGGGTAGAAGTACCAAATAGGTAACACCATGAAGATATAATTACCTCATAGGTAACACCGAGAAGATAGAATTACCACACAAGTAACACAACAAAGATTGAAGTACCATACAGACAAAATACCCAGCTCACAATTATGTATAACTTACGTACAAAAGTAAAAATGTTTAACCTAGATCAACTAATTCTGTAAAGAAGCACTACTGATGACCCAAATAGGATCTATAGGTAACTAACCCCCAGTGAACCACATTGGATCGATAGGTAACTAACCCCTACTGAGCCATAGAGGATTTGACCCCCACAGGATTGGTATGCGCTGACTCACACAGGATCACTGAGGACTGACCCACATAGGATCTGACCCATAGAGGATTGTTATGTACTGACCCACACAGGATCGTTGAGCGCTGACCCACACAGGATCTGACCCACACATGATCAATCGATTTTGACCCACATAGGATCAATGTTCTTTCTCATGTTGCATCCTACCATAGGTTTCCTCATAGCCGGTGTTCCTCTGTTCCGTAGAATCTTCCCCTCAAGATATCGGTCCTACCTATACCACCAAAAATATCTTCAAAAGAGTAAACCAAAGGACTTCCATGTCGTAAGGGTTACAACACGACATAAGGCACGTCAATCGAACGCCTTGTTTATGAGTTATATGCGTTTTAACTCTAAGGGCCTGGTTAGATTCGGGTTCGATCCAGCAGGTCGTACACCAACATTATCCAAAACTCATGTGGAGTATACCAAATTGACATTCTCGATCCAAAGATCTCAATTATGTATATGGTTCATTAAATAGATGTCTAGTTCTCAAGATATTCCTCATTAAGTGTTTCTCCGTCCGATTGGGACCGGGTCGGGTCTGACCTGGTCGGACCAACCCTGGCCCGACTCAGTCTGGGCTGGGATGGGGTGGACTCAGCCCACTATGCCAATGTGTTGTCCGAACCATAAGGGGGGCCCAAAAAAATGTGGAGGCCCACAATGGGGGAGGCCCATAGGGAAGCCCGACCAGAAAAGGGTGGTCCGCATGGGGGCCAGCCCCGGGGCGGCGGCCCGGTCGATGGATGCACGCATTGGTAGAGGCCCAGTCGAAAGGCGGCAGCCCGGTGCGATGGAAGTGGACCGGTTTGAGGGAGGGTCCCACTCCATGGGCGATGGCATGGTTTGGTCCAATAAAGGTGGTGTAAACCCCTAGTCACCCAGAGTCATGAATGGCCGGAACGTTGTTCGGTTGGTGAGGCGGCGGAGCCACTCAGTTGCTATGGATTCTCTCTTGGCTTCCATTCGTCGACAGTGTCGCGGTAATGCCACCGCCCTTCCCATAGTTGGCCATTGTGTCAGCCACCTACTACATTCACCATAAATGATGATCTGTGACCATCCTCTTGCAGCGTACATTGACGTGCTCACAGTCTTCTAAGTTGGGGGAAGGAAAGGAAGACAATAGAGGGTTCTGGCTGGGTTCATGAGGCCCACACCCTTTACGTTAGATTGTAAAATGGAGGATATTAAAGGAGTTCAATAAATAGTTGTATTGAACACAATATTAACCCCACAAGATTCCCTACAACTACCTCCCACAAAGTGGAATGAATTGTGGGTCAACCCATTATTTAGTTGACCCGCGTTTTTCATGTCATTCAAGAAAAATGTAGAGTAAAATAATTTTAATGCACAAATGAATATGACCCCCTAACTTTAAGATATTTCTGTTGATGAAGGTCGACGGAACCTCCTTCATCATGGTCATGATTTTGTGACTCAATCGCACTCGTCACCGCTCATTGGAACCAGTCTAGTCCTCTAGGTGGTTGGCATCATTGTATATTTCCAGGGCTTCATCGCATGGTGATGTTGTGCCAAAATCCACCCATGAGCTCCATATAAATAGAGAGGAGGAGTATGCAAAATTTAGTGAATTAATGACATTCATTTAATTAATGAACATCCCAAATTCCCAATGGTGATGTTATAGGGAAATAAGAGTGAATCCATTTATTGGCATAACACATCGACGGTCCAACCAGCATCGTTTTTCCATTTGAGGAAAGATAGAAAATAAAATAACAAAACATGTTATTTTATTAATCTTTCAAAAGTAAAAAAAATAACTTCTTCACCCGAACTACTACGGTAAAAGTTATTCCTCCCTTATGTGAATCCTGGTGCTGCAAATTCAACAGTGCCATTAAATTTTTAATCTATGCTACGGTTCAAAATTTAGAATACACTATTCAAGCGTTTACTGAATGTCCAGGAAAAATGTTTGAAAAATTATTAACCATCACCCTTGACTAGTTCTGGTCAAGGATAATATATTCTTAAGTGATGCACATACCAATGAACCAATTGGTGCTCTTGGATTTCCAATATGAGTTACCATTTAAATGTTATAAATTTTACAATAAAATAATTTTCACCTAATTATTTCATTTCCAACCAATAAATATATTTCACTGGTGGCTTGCACCGGAAAATGTTAGTTTCTGCCTAAAGAAAACGTACAGTCTTGAGTTCATCAGTGGTCATGGATTTTTAATCAGAGTTCTGTTTTGAGAGTTGTAAACACATGAAAAATAAAATAACTTTATTTAATTATTTTATTTATTTATTTTTCATTTTTAGGTTTTCTCATAGGAGGCCCACTATAACTAAACATCAGTTCTGAATAGGGTAAAACCACCATTATAATCACACCAGTGACATCATATTTCAGATCCAAGTATCCTTTTACGAGTAATTCCACTGGTTTCAGTAAAAATGCTTATAGGCATTAATTAAAGCTTAACCCAAATTCGAAGGATCATTACGGGAACTCCAGGCCACAGAATTGTGCGCCATTAAATATCGTGGTATTGAAATTATTCCATATAATTAATGAAAAATTATACAGAATGTTTGGTACATTCCATTCTCCCCACCTTAGGGATTTACATCCCCGAAAGCCACAACATAGACTAATGAAACAATTGGGGGTACTGAGCACGAATCTGGGCCTCCCGATCCCATGTGCTCTTGGAGGTTCCCGTACAGTCAAAGAATGCGCACTAAATGTATCAACAACCCACGAAGGACTTGTTCCTGTCGATCCCCAAACTCCTCCTATAACTCTATAAAAGTTACCCCATTGTCAATGTATAACTCACCCTAGTTAATAACATGTGATGGATCATGCACACTTCTACATATCTATGACACAAGAAAAAAATTATTCACCTCGTGCATCTGTGTGGAAAGTGATAGTATGTGCACCACCTCACCCACTATACTGAGAATCTAGAAAGATCAGATGAACCTCAGAGATATCATTCTGCCCCGAACAAATCTCCGCAAACCATGTCAACGTGAGACCTATAGAAGACATGGACTCCCTCCTCCTGTTAGAATAAGATATCTGCTAGCTCTGAGTTGTGTTCATATTTTAACTAGTGAGGTATCATGATATGATCTCTTTAACTGCTTTCTTTATCATGGCCATAGGCACTGAAGTCAGATGTCTTGGTATATCATCACCCCTTCGAGATTTACCGCCAGAGGTGACCTATAGAACTACATAAATACCTCTCCCCATATCTCTACTAGTACCATGGTACATCCTATATAGATGATGACATGATACCCAGCTTTAGAATATTTATCAGGTGCTTACCCTGAGGATATCTATGCAAGTCGAGCCTTGAATTCAGTGTCCCCAAGCTGCGCCTCCTAGACTCGCTGAAGGAATGGGGGTGTGACATTCATGAAATATTGTTATGTTCCTTCATCTCTATCCATGAAGGATATCTACAATGCGGCTAGCTGCTCTGTCGCCTCACTTTGACACTACAGAATAGACCTCCTAATGAGTGCATATCCTACCACATTCCACTTCCCAGCAGTGTATACTATCTCAAAGTCATTGTCCCGGAGTAACTCTATCCATCACTGGTGTCCCAAGTTCTGGTCCATCTATGAGAAGATATACTTGAGACTCGTGTGATCATATTAGACTATAAAACATTCACCCATCAATTAGTGCCACCACATCTTTAGATAAAATACCACTGCTGCTAAATCCAGTTCATGGGTAGCATAGTTCTACTTGTCAGTCACTATAACAGCATAGGTTTGAACTAAAAACTAAAAACTCTTACTACCATGACGGTATGTCAAGACGACTCAAGAGTGATCAGCTGCAACCTCCAATTCTTGAGTTTATCCTACACTACCTGGGTATCAATTTTGGCCGACCAAGGAAAATCCCATTCCAATGTTGTAGGTAAACAACAAATTTTTTTCCAAATACATTAAATCTGAGTATGAACTATTGATTTCCAATCCATACCCAAACAAACGCCTTAAGGAGTCGATGCTTCCACTAAGAGGTTCCAAGAGAAATTATTTCCTCAAGGGTCAGATCACACTGTCGGCGTATTTCGGATTATCGCGCATTCTCCCAACGGTATCTCCAGACGTGAGGGTCAAGTCAAGGGAATAACCCAAAACTAGAAGTCTTGGAAATGATTTGTGGAAAAAATTAATTATATGTACCTACATATATTAATAAGGAATCTATTGGTAGACACAGACAGTTCATCAATTCATTCCTAGAGCTGTTGGGTCGCAATCATTGACCATAGGCAGATACTCTCTTCCCCTGTCCTCCAGCTCCGTATGTCTGGGGGAGACCATAAGGGGGGGGGGGGGGGGGGTTGTAACAACTCATAATTCACACCACCTCATGATGATCTCCTATCTTTGATTCAATGTCTACAACCCTACAGATTCATCTATCCCTAAAAAAATTTCGTCCTAAAACATTTTTACACACCCATGTCTCTTTTACTGGTGCCAGTTTCTTGCTTTCCCACTAGTAACATTTACTGGTTGTATCTTCTCATCCAAATAACATTCAACTGCAACGGTTCTTTCAAGCACCCTATCATATGTAGGAATGCATAGTTGAAGAGTGCTGGCTCAGACTTCCTTAAAAAAACTGTGCTCAAAAGTCCGATCCCCAAACAGCTGATCATATTATATACATCAAGTACTAGGAACGGTCAGTATGCTTCGATGAATACTCACCTACCACAATGTCATCCTGCCGAAGCTGTAGAATATTTAGAAAACTCTAAGCCACCTCCTCTAGCCAGTCCTCAGCCGCCTGTGAGTCGGGGTCACCTCGTAACTTGAGGGGTATCTGATAATAAAACTCATGTAAGGAAGTAAACCTAAATGTGTCCTCTACTAGTACTGTCGTTTGTAACTGATTCCCAATGGGTGGGGGTGCTACACGTACACCACCTGATGGTTACAACGCAGTATGGGGTCCCTCCACTAGAGCCTTATTACTCGGTGGTCCATCACCGCGTACTCTCTCTAGAAACCTAGGTGGTTGCCTTTGTGGATGAATCATGATATAGAGGAGGTGTTCCATGGTCATAATGTTATAACTGGTGAGATCACTCCCTAGAAATCAAAATAAAAACTTTTCAAAAACATATGAAATCAGTGTTTTTGTTTGCTGAGATGGAATTATTAATTTAGGGTCCTGGTGTAAGGATACCTCAGCCGTTGCACCAACACAGGACTCCCCGAACTAAAAGCCACACTCTTAATAGTTAACACTATTGCCACTCAGAAAAGATTAACGTCCTAGTTCTTCGGTAGAGACGAACACCTCTGATACGACTTTCTCATGACATGTCCCTTAGGGCCTATGTTGTGACAACCCCAAGCCTGCCTTCGATAGTCTAGGGGTTGGAGACTAGCACCAGAAAGGCGTATCCCTTAAAAGGGAAGGAATTTACTTTTTTACTTGTACAGACTCACAGTCCTGAAACACAACAAGAAGCATCCACACAGACTATAACACAATAAGATGCAACCACAATGTAAACCGCTATTGTAAAAGAGTGCTGAATGTAAAAAAGGGGTCAGAATACAAGACCAACTATAAATTCACAAGTACATCTGGAAGTACAATACAAATAAATGAAAAAGGAAAATAACTATTTGGACTTCCTCCAAGGTTCCTACCATTATGGTATGTATAGATCACTTCCTCAACACTCCTCGTCCATCAGTCACCTTTGCGTCATGTCACGCCAAAACTTCCACCTCCAAGCACCATCCAATCCTAGGTCCCTCAACCTAGATCAACAATTTACTACATCTGCACCATACACAACACGATGAGGATGATGCCCATGAAGGGGTTAGTATAACAATACTCAATAGGGATCCGAAGACCCCCATAGGTCCCCTAGTGTTCTACAAAGGAAAATCCACAAATCCAGACATCAAATCTACTTATTTATATTCTCATGCATATAACTAAGTTAACAAGATATAGTCAAATCATACATGAGTTAAGGATAACCCATAGGTAACACCATGAAGGTAGAAGTTACACATAGGTAACACCATGAAGATAAAACCATGAAGGTAACTCCACAAAGGTAGAAGTACGACACGGTTAACACAAAAAAGATTGAAGTGTCTCATTAGTAACACCACGAAGACAATACCACAAAGGTAGAAGTACCGCACACCATGAAGATAGATGTACCACATAGGTAATACCACGAAGATATAAGTATAACATAGGTAACTTCATGAAGACAATACCACAAAGGTAGAAGTACCACACATGTAACCCCTCAAAGCAAGATGTTCCACATAGTTAACCCCATGAAAATAGATGTTCCACACATGTAACTCGATGAAGACAATACCAAAAAGGTAGAATTACCACACATGTAACACCACGAGGTGGGAATTACCACATAGGTAAAATCATGAATATATAAGTACCACATAGGTAACACCACCATGATGATATCACAAATGTAGAAGTACCACATAGGTACCACCACAGAGATAGAAGTACCACACATGTAACACCCCAAATATAGAAGTACCTCATAGGTAACACCACAAAGACATATGTACCACACAGGTAAAATACTCACCTCTTAATCAGGTATCAGTTATGTACAAAAGTACCAATGGTTATTCTTAAACTAGATCGTCTAATTCTGTTAAGAAGTACTGCTACAGAAACACACAGGATCGATAGGTAAGTAAACCCCACTGACCCACACATTATCAATATGTAACTAACCCCCATGGAGCCACACAGTATATGACCCACATAGTATTAGTTTGCGTTGACCCACATAGGATCATTGAGCATTGACCCTCAAAGGATCGATAGGTAACTAACCACTGCTGACCCACAGAGGATCTAACCCACACAGGTTCGTTATGCATTGACCCACATAGGATCTCTGAGCACTAACCCACATAGGATATGACCCACACCATATCGATAGATATTTAACCACATAGGTTTGATGTTATTTCATTACGTAGCAGCCTGCCACAGGTTTCCTCACACCTCTTACACTCGAGTTCCATAGAATTTCCCCTCGAGATATCAATTGTACCTCAACTACCCCTAACCATAAAAATGGAGTAACCCAAAGAACCACCATGTTGTATGGGTTCCAACGTGCTAGACGGTACGTCAATCGGACGCCCAGTCTTTGGGTTATAAGTGTTTTACCTCCAAGGCCCCGGTTAGATTCGGGTTCAATCCAACCCGACCATACTACAACAGTCTCCAAAACTCAAGTAGAGTATACGAAAAGGACCGTCTCAATATAGGGATCCCAACATTGTAGATTTTTTTTTCAAATAGGCATCTTGTTCTAAATATATTTCCCTTTTAGTGTTTCTTGATCAGGTTGGGTCTGGGTCTGGTCCCACTCAGTTGGACCGACCTGGCATGACTCGTTCTGGGGTTGGCCGGGGTTGACTCAGCCCATGGGACCGATGTCTGGTTTGGCCCACAAGTGAGACGCCCTACATGGGTGGCCCAGCCAGAATAGGGTTACCCGCAAGGGGGGCCGCCTGACCATAATATTACGGCCTGCAAGGGGGATTCCCGGCCTCTGGAGGCGACCCATTGGGCGATAACCCGCATGGGACGGAACTCGTTCCAAGGGTGGATCCCGCTCTAAAGGAGGAAGCCCGCTTTGAGGGAGGTTCCTAGGTCTGACTGTGTCGACCCACTGCTAGGGCGACCGCCTTGTCCAGGGTGGCGGCTTGGTGTGGGGCTAGCGGCCCGGTCTGATGGCGGCTGCCTGATCCGAGGGTGGAAGCCCGGTTCGGTCAAACGCGGGGGTTGTAACCCCTTAGTCAGCTGGATTCCGGAACGGCCCAAAGGCCGTTCGGTTGGCAAGGCAGCGACACCATGTGGGTGCCGATCGGTCGCCACGGAACACACTGGAGGAGGGTTCAGCTTCGACCACTACTTTCATTCGTCTACAACATGAAAGTCGCGCTGCCTTCTTTACCACAGTTGGTCGTCGTGCCAACCGCCCCCACTATTCACTGCAGCTGAAAAGTCATGACCCTCCTCTTATGGAATGCGTAGAAGTGCTCGATGTCCTACAAGATGGTTCAAGGGAAACAAGATAGCAGAGGGTTCAGGCTGGGTTCGTTAGGCCTGCACCATGTGTGTTAGTTCATAATATGGAGTATATTAAGGGAGTTCAATAAAAAGTTTTATTGAACACAATACTAACACCACAAGATTACCCTCAATAACCTCCGTCAAAGATGAATGAATCGCAGGTCAATCCATTTATTGGTTGACTGGTTTTCATTGTGTTATTGAAGAATGGAGAAGAGAAAAATCATTTAAATGTATAAATAAATTAAACCCTCTACCTGGAAGAGACATCCGCTGACGACGGTCGATGAATCCTCCTTCATCATTGTCGTCAGTTCATGACATGGTGGTGCTTGTCATCATTCGTCGGGACCACTCTCATCCTCCAGGAGGTTAGCGTCGTGGTACTTTTCCATGGATTCGTCACTTGGTTAAGCCATGCCAACTCACCTCCCCGAGATCCCAATAAATAAGAGAGGAGAAGAACTATGCAACACTTGGGTAAATAATGAGGTTTATTTAATTAATGAACATCTCGAATTCTAAATGGTGTAGTTATAAGAAAAAGGAGTCATTCCATTTATTGAATTTATACATCACCGTTCCTACCAGCACCCTTTTTTCCGTTGGAGGAAAGAAAGAAAAAAATAACAAAACATGTTATTTTATTAATCATTCAAAAGTACACAAAAAAATAACTTTTTCACCCAACCTACTACTATCAAAATTATTCCTCCCTTATGTGAATCCTGGCTCTGTGGATTCAATGGTGCCCTCATATTTTTATTCTGAGAAATGTTTCAAAAGTTACAAAACACAGATCACGCGTTTACTGAACTTAACCCAAAACAGTTTATAAAATTATTAACAGTCGCCCTCAACCCACGCGGGTTGAGTATATGATATGCCTAAGTGAAACATGCCACAAATAACCCAAAGTTACTCTCGAATTTACAATCAATGTAACCAATTAAATATTATTAATTTCACAATATTACAATTTTCACTCAATTATTTTACTTCCGACCTAAAACTAACTTTCACTAGTGGCTTACACCATCCAATGTTAGTATCTGTCTAAAGAAAAAATACCCTCACGAGTTCAGAGGTGGTCTCAGATTTTTAATCTGAGTTACCTTTTGTGAGTTATAAGAATTTGAAAAAAAATATATTTATTTCATTATTTTATTTATGGATATTCCATTTTTGGGATTTCTTAGAGGATTCCCACACATACTAAACTTAAGCCATGCCTAGGTTAATACCTACATCATGAGCGCAACGGTGCCCTCAAATTTTTGATCTGAGTAACCATTTAAGAGTTATTCCATTTTTTTGGAAACTACTTATAGGATATAATTAAATCATAAAAAAACATCAATGGATTACCTTGGGCACTTCGAGCCTCCGAATTGTGTATCGTCAGATATCATAGTCTCGAAATAATTCCATATAATTAAAAAAATTATACATAATTTCCTCGACATTAAAAAATATCATAATTTTTATTATTTATATAGTATATAGAATTTCCTTATTGGTTTTTATATTTTTACTCATACATTCAAATATTTTTATTTTCCATTTATATTAGACTCATAAATGTTCCCTCCATATCCACTCATTCATCACTAGGAAAAAAATTTCCCTAAAAAATTTATTTAAAATCATAAAATTCATGCTTTATATATCCTCTTTATTGATAGTGTTTTGAATAATTTACCAACATATATATTCATCTCATTATAGATTATAAACATCCATGTAACCCTTTTCCAATTCATTATTACCCTGGTGAGAAATATCTTTTCTAATGTACTTATCCATTTCTCAACTCTAAATTGATTTGTAGTCTCATTCATTGATATAGGTTTCTAACATGTGAATCATTCTATCATTTTCATATCACATTGTAGATCAAAAGGATACAATATACTTGAATTGTCATTTCCCATAACCTAAGATATTTTCCACAATATTTTTATAACTTGATCAGCTCCACCTAGAACTCCATCTCTAGCTTCATTAACATTCCCATGAGATATTAACTAAATGGATTAAGTACATTGATAATGTTCTCATTATGTCCTCTATGATATATTTATAAATAGTTTTATAAAATATAATATATCATAAAATTTATAATTATACATTATAATTTTGAAATTAGTGAAACAATTAACATTCAAAAATTAATACATATATAATCATACAATATAAAAATTTATTTATTTTGAAATATTGTCAAATAATAAATATTACATAATATATTTCATAATGAATTTTCTAAAAATATGAATTAGCTGTGAAAATATCTACAAAGTCTCAAAATAGGTGATCAGTAAGGGAACACAACCATGAACTATAATGGTGGCCGTGATATACACAACAAACTCTTCTTAGGTTTATTACCCTTAGATGCATCTACTCTAAAACCACATTAACTTTTAGTAACCATATTAGGAATTATGGATTTAAATACCTACTAATTTGAACATTATAAAAATAATTATTATCTAATCTAATACCTAATATTATCTGAAATAATATATATCATGTAATGTTCCCTAATAAATACTGTTCATAAGGAATCTACAAAACTATATCTGATACCAACTTTAACACCCCAACTCTCTGATCTTGGATTTTATGGTTATTAACTTCATTTTCATATGCACCTGATATAGAAAACCAATATTAACTTAAATGAATATAACATCATTTGAGATGAATGTTTAGAAAATTAAAAAATTACATGCTTGAGGAAAGTAACAATTTCATGTATTTGGAAACATGGAACAAATTATTCATGATTGGTGAAATATCATTAGAATATCCATTAAACATCACCTGCTTTAGTAATAATACTTAAAAAAATATTTCATCATTACCTAGTGAAGGGAAAAAAAGAAAGGATGTGTTATGATTCTCAGTTAGTGCAAGAAAGGGAGAAATGTAAGAAAATCTGTGACCATAAGGGTCTATGAACAAGAAAATAACATTATAATATCATACACTACATATCAATGATCTTAATCAAGGTTCATGACATAAAAATTGGATGTTCATAAAAAATTAATAAAAAGGAAATCAAAGTATATGAATTTTGAGAATTTAAAAATAGAATAAAACATAGAATTTTTAAATAGACACCATTTTATAATAATTTTAACATGTGTAAATATAAAATTGTTCAATAATTATGTGATGGATATGAAATTAGGGAATCAAATAAAATCATGGGCTTTTTTCTAAGTACACACATATCATTGTGAACCTGTAATCATGACAAAAAATACTCATATGGTCATGAAAACAGACACATTAAAATCATTATGAAAATGTAATTAGTTACATGCACAAAATTCTAAACATTTAATAAGAATCACTAATCAAATTGTTAACATGAAATTAGGTTCACACATAGAAGGATATAATTCCAAGGCATGATAGATCAGTAACCCCATAAGTAACCCTCTGTTCATAGTGGATATGATTAAACCTTTTTCATATAGTTGATATCCATAGTTTAATTATTTCCATCAATATATCATGAGATAAAATCTTTTCTCAATTCATTGGAGAAAGATATAGATCCCACACTTCATATAAAGAAATCATATAAATGTACTTCAAAATATAATAAAAAATTCATCGTATAATAATCCAAGAATGATAGGGGGTTATTAATCATTAAGTAAGCCTTAAAAAATGGGTATTATCAATATTTCATCATTCCATAAATTTTGTAAAATAGTCATCTTACTTAGTCTTTTTTTAAGAATAACCCATCAATGGAACTTGATTTCATAATAATATATTCATAGATTAACCTATGGAAGAGAAATAAGATTCATAAAAAAACATGTAACATTAAATGTAAACCATTCATTGAAATTGTTAGAATGATTTATTTTGACAATATCCTCATTAATGATTATACTATGATGAAGGATGAAATCTCTGATGGAGAATGATTTTTAAAGACCACGTTAACAATTTCTTGAAAAAATTAACTATTACTTATAAATAAATTTATTAAACCTGAAGCTTTTTAAAAATCAATTATTTTAAAATAAATTTAAAAATATAATAAAAAAAATTTTAAAACCAATTTTAAACATTTGATGATTAAATTATACTTCTTTCTTTAAATTTTTTAAATCATAATAATGTTTTAAAACAATTTCACTAAAAATCAATAATGGAAAATATGAAAATGATTTTAATGAATAAAAAAACAAATAACTTTTTAAATAAATTTATTTCAAAATATATTTAAATATAATTATAGTTTTTTGGATTCTTTTAGTAAACATAGATTTTGAATAGAACATATTTTTTCCATAAATGAAAGATAATGTCATATTTTCAGAAATACATTCTCTAAATTATCATAGGTAAAAATATTAAAAAATACAACCATTAAATTTTGATATCATAAAAAATTATAGTAGGAGAAAAATAATGAGAGATTTTGAGTGATGTATCATAATATTTTTTAATGGAATCATATTCATAGACAGTCCTATAAAATAATGCGTGAGTAGCAATAAACATTTAACACTTTTGTAACATTGAATCATAATAGATGTGAAATAATAAAATTAAATGAATCATAAAATATCATTAGCATAACTATATTCAGTATATAACATTTGGATGAGAAGTATATTCACCTATTATAAGAAATGTATGTGCATAACATTGAATGTCTATCAAAGATGGATAATTGAGAAATATTACTTTACCGGTTTGGTCAATTTTTTACCATAAACCCCATCAATTATATATCATAAAATTGATATGTAAATAAACATAAATATAAGTATAATAATTATATAATAAAATTTTGGAAAGGGGATATAATACATAAATGAAAAGGGTGGAGCAGATGACATTGTTCTTGTAGAAATAAACGTGAGACTAGAAATCCCCTTACAACTTGAGTAGCTTTTGAATCATTATTCCCTTGAAATAAAATCATCAATTGAAAATATTAATTTCATTAAATAAAATTTCATACTGTGGTCTATACACCCCACAATAATAATAATATGTTAATATAGTATATATCTCATGGAAATAAAAGGGATCCAAGAAAACACTTACCTTATGTCTTGAAATTCTTAATATTTGTTCAGTACTCATATATAATAAATATATGTTAATTATAAATATAACAAAAAACCATATTATTATACTTCATTAAATATATATTTTTTATTAAGACTTAATGTTACCAATTTATTAACAACTCCATGTTAATGATACTTTTTGGGTAATATTCACATTGTTTTTTTCTATATGTTTTGACTTGTTAATATTGTACCACTATCCTAGATCATGAATTATTTACAAAAATAATGTTAAAAATGTTAAAAATATAATATATATTCCTTATATAATGATTTATAGTAATTTATAAATGATTTAAATTTGTATTCAAATACACCTTTCATGGAGACGGTAGGTCGTACATTTTCATGAAATCTATTTCCATTTTCTTGAGATTTTATTTAAATGATGGGATAGAAAATTATATATATATATATATATATATAATATTTCAAGAATAATTTTTAATTAATTTATATAATACATTTTTATTAACCCCATAATTAAAACATTCCATTTAATGTATGAATGAAAGACATCCCATTTAGGTGGAAGTAGTCCATATGTGCCCAAATGATGTTATCATATTACCAAAAAATTGAAATCATGAAGGAATGGGTCACATAATAATTCAATAATAATAAATAAATAATATATATTATATATATCATTTTAAAAAATAATTTATATCATTATTCCCAAACATGAATGGTGTTAATGGAAGAACGAACGACACCACTTCACAACGAGATAATATTTCATACACAATAACTATGATTGTGTATTTTATATTATGGAAGTGTGAGTTATTATAGGTATTAAGATTAAAATAAAAAAATATAATTTTATTTAATATAATAATTTTATTGTATAGTCATTGAATTGAAATAATTTTATATTATGGAGAAATAATTAAAACAAATGTTCGTATCGAATGGAATTACCTCTTCTCGGGGTATGTCTTTTTGGTTTTCACCAAATGAATTCCTTGATCGGCTTTCATCCAAATGTAAGGATACTAGGATATATGGAGCTATGTTTCTAAATTAATTATCATGGATTTTGTTGATTCAATTAGATTCATAGTTCTTAATAAGTTATGGTGAGAGTGTCCTTTTATTAGTGGGGTATAGGGCTCACTTTTTATTTTTGATTTTTTTGATATCCACATGTTTTTACCTAACAAGAGGACTAAATGACAAAAACAATTATATAAATGATGTGTTAATGTCTAAATATTTCTAAAAAATATGTTTTGAACATATTTAGTAAATTTTTAAAACATTATATTTAATGTTTATCCACTAAGTAATCTTTTTTACTTAATCATCGTATTTAACTTTAAATAAATTCTTTAAAATTTAAAAAAAAACAACATTTAACTTATTAGACATTATACATTAATATTATTCCAAAAATTTATTAAATTTTTTCAAATTCCAATCTCATAATTTAATGTTCCAAAACATCAATATAATTTTTTTAATTACATGTAATTATTTTGAGACAAAAAAATCTGACGGGTTTTCGAGGTAGGGGTTTCTTTGTTTATGCATTTTAAATGATTTCCTCTTCCCTGTTATTGACTAATATGATGTACAATGACCAACTGACTAACGAGTTGATCCGCAATTAATTCTCTATTGAGGAAGGCTGTTGCGGGGTATCTTTTTAGGGATTTGATTATGGTTAATTCAATTTATTATTAAACCCTTAATCCCCCTCTTTTTTACGAGAAAATGTGGATGGTGTGGGCCTAACGAACTAGCCCGAACCCCCCCACCCCACCCCCGCTCTATATCTATCATTGTGCCACCAGGGAAGACTGCCAGTACATTGACACCGACCAGATACATTTTGAATAGCACATCGACAGACTATAGAAGATGAGGCCGCAACACAAAGTTGTGGTGGTCATCGGAGCATCCAGCACCGATCGACCGCAGAGGAGGAAAGGCGTGCCATCGCGCGCCTCCGGTGAGAAGAGCGTATGGAATCTTCAGTCGCGATAGACAAAAGAGGTATCTGGATCTTTAGCGACCCTGGGAAGGATGGGTGGCTTGACCAATGAACCACCAGCGATCAGGAAGCGGTGCAACCAGTGCGCCACTAGGGGACAAGAATCAGTGGCCAATGGCATGGCAGTGGTAGTATCCTTGCCTCATGTGGGTTCCGCGATGACCGAGCAGCACCCCCCAGTGCCGCCGCATTTCAAACTGAATAGAATCTAGGACATTCTGGTGTTCGGTAGACCAGGGGGTCACTCCCCCCACGCTGGCTATGTTGAACCCCATACTGGGCTGCGACCCTACCTGGCCGCCTCCTTGCGGGATGCACCCCATATGGGCCGGACCACCCCATTGAAGTTCACCCCATCATGGGACACCTCTTGTGGGGTACCCTTTGTGGGAAGCCTTTGTTGGAAACTCCATTTTGGTCTGGGGCGAGCCCATAATTGCACATCTGAGTTTGGGTCGGGCCGGGTTGGTCTGACCGGGTCGTACCGGACCCGTTCCCAAAAACACTTGAAGGGCCTAACCATTAGAACTCAGTCGTCCATTTAACAAACTGTCTACAGAGTTGGTATCCTTAATACAAGGCAATAATTTTGAGATACTACAAGATATTTTTTGATAAATATGGAGTTTGGAAGGTCAGGATCGTGCTTAAATCCAACCAGTGTCTCGACACTAAAATGCCTATAACTTATAGACAAGGCATCTGGTTGACATGTCGTCTATTGTGTGAGAACCCTTACAATGTGAAATATCATCTGGTTATTTCTTTGTGGTGATCCATACCATTTGAAATATGATTGATGGATTGAGGAACGACTATACCAAGCTGACTATGTATGGAACCTTGTGGTTAGATGAGACCTGAAAACTACTTGATGATTTCATTGTAGGAAGCGGTTCTGTGTGACCCTTTAGGCCCACAGTGGGGAGGGACTCTATGTGACCCTATAGGGCCATGGTGGGTAGTGGCTCTGTGTCACCCAGTATACCCATGGTACTTATTAAGGATAAGTACTAAATCACTTCATGGTTAGTGGGAAGTCGCTATGTGGGACCGAGTAGGCCCATTGTACTCCATATAAGAGGAGTTCTCTAGAGGATGAGGAGTTCGACGTTTGTGAATAATGATGCTATAGTTACTATCCAAGAATATAACTATTGTGAGCTGGGTCCTTTATATGTTTGGTGATACCTATGTGGTTCTTTTTTCCTTCGTGGTGATATCTTCATTGTGATACCTTTGTGGTACTTTTACCTTCATGGTGTTACAGTTGTGATATTCTTTCCTCATTTATGAGACAAGTATATCTTCATAACTTATTTATATGTATGGTAATTTACCTAGGAAGTGTTATTGACTTCTTCTTGATCTATGATTGAGGTCTTTCATTGCGGTCATTCCTTTGTGGAACTCTGCGAGACCTTCGGGGGTCTCAGGATCCCAACTGAGAATTATTATACTTAGCCCTGCACGGGCTTCACCAGCTCCTTGTTGAGTCTTGTGAAAATGATGAACAGCTAGGCTCCGACGTGGGGGAGCCCGGACAAGGAAGTATATGGAAGAGATGGGTTAACGTGGTGTGGTGTGGATACGATTTCTACCAACCCTTCAGGTAGGATACTCATTGGATGATCCATGAGTTGTTTTTTACTTTTCAGTTGTACTTGTACTTTACAATTGGGCTTTTATTTCTGGCCACTTTTCTTTCAGTAATCATTTCACAACATCTTTAACTTGGTGGTTACATCCTTGTTGTGTTATAGTCATTCTGGTTTCTTCTTGTTCTTCTCTTCGACTTTGTGTTGGTACTGGTTAAAAATTAAATGCCAACCTTTTTAGGGATACAATTTTCTAGTGCTAGTCGCCAGCCCCTAGCCTATATAAGATGTGCATGGGGTAGTTATGACATTGGCCCCGAGGGATGGGTCATGATACAAATGTTTCCAAAATTAGTTTCAATTTCATCATATAGAAGGTAGGAGACAATAGGTTTTTAATGAAAAAGTTTCCAATTATTTGAAACGTTTTTATATCCAATTTCAATATTAAATTGAATAAAATAACATAAATTGGTCTTATTTATGTATAATTTAATTCACTATAAATTAAATCATATTTTAAATAAAAAATTTTTTGTCAATAAATTATACAAAAAATATTTTCATTTGAAATCCAGTGTTTTTCAGTATTCATTAAAATATGAAACATATTTGAAAAATACTAGAAATTCAATTAATGTATATTTTGAAATTCAATATCCATGAATGATTATTATTTTCTCAAATAAAAAATATGAAATTAAATAAAATATATTTAAAATAGTTTCTCCATTAAAATGTTGTAAAATTAAAATTTATAAAAATACCTCTTTTTATTCAGATAATTGGATTTACTTTTAAAGTATTCCTATCAAATATATTGGATGATTGTCAATTTTTTTTGAATATATAATTTATAATTTTTGTTAAACAAATTCATAAAAATTGGTTTGTTTATTTTTTTGAGATAATATTGTGTTGGTACATAGAAAAATAGTTTTCTTAGAAAAATAATTTCATTTTTTTTCAAATAGTTATTAAATTAATTTATAACTATTTTAAAACCAAAGGACTCATTTTATATACATGTGTAAATAAAATTATCAAACATTGGTAAATTTATTGGTAATTTCCATTCCAATGGCTATGTGGTAACTATAATTATATTTAATAAACATATTAATGTTATTAATATTAATATTATTATTATTATTATTATTATTTTATTATCATTGTTCTATATAATATTATTATTATTTTTATTATTTTAGTTACTACTTTATTTATTCTATTTCAAATTTTGTTATTACTATTATTGTTTTTCTTTTCTTAACTCTTTTATTTTTTTTTCTATTTTCTATGTTTTATTTTGTCTTTTTTTTGTTATCTTCTAACCCTAGCACCCCCGTTTCTCCCCCCTCTCGCTTGCGCCGCAAACTCCCTTCCCTTCCCAACTTTCCTTCCCGCAGTCCCCAAGCCGTCTCCTCCCTTGCCCTCTGGCGCTTCCCGTGTCGCCCCCCCCCCCTTCCCGAGGTGGTATGTGTAGGTGTTAAATTCTCGTGCTAGTTGAATTCTTGTGGTGGGGAGAACCCTCTCGTGTTCTCCTATTCTCTTGTGGTGATGTCCCTTTTAGTTACAATTGGGCAGGGATTCTTGTTTGGTCCATCGTTCAGCTGGGTGACTTTCTGGGGGCAGAAAGTGTCTGTGGTGGGGAGAATTGTCACAACCACCATTTCTATTTATTTTCTTTTTATTATTTCTTGGTTCTGAGTGTTTGCGCCGAGGTTTGGGCTGAGCTCGAATTAAAATTTCTTGTCGTTTAATACTTTTACTGGGTTTCGGGCCCGTGCGCGGTCACCGCACGGTGGCCGGCAGCCGCACAATCGCCCCAAGTGCTTGTGAGAGTGTCCATGTCGTCTAGGTTGCGGCGCGCAACTTGTGCGCGGTTTATTAAGTCTTGCGACGAGCGTGCAAGTATCTAGTTTTCGTATTTTGATAATTAAATAGCTTATGTTTTAAAAATAATGTTTGTTAAGAATATTATTATTATGTTGCTATTGTCATTATCATTGTTATCAATATTAGTATTATTTGTATTATTATTATTAACATTACTATGTTATTATTAATAATATTAATGTTATTAATATTAATATTATTATTATTATTATTATTATTATTTTATTATCATTGTTCTATATAATATTATTATTATTTTTATTATTTTAGTTACTACTTTATTTATTCTATTTCAAATTTTATTATTACTATTATTGTTTTTCTTTTCTTAACTCTTTTATTTTTCTTTTTTTTCTTTTTTTTTCTATTTTCTATGTTTTATTTTGTCTTTTTTTTTGTTATCTTCTAACCCTAGCACCCCCGTTTCTCCCCCCTCTCGCTTGCGCCGCAAACTCCCTTCCCTTCCCAACTTTCCTTCCCGCAGTCCCCAAGCCGTCTCCTCCCTTTCCCTCTGGCGCCTCCCGCGTCCGCCGCCCCACAAGCCTAGCGCGACCCCCTCTTCTTCCCATCGTCACCGCCGAACCCCTCCTGCCGGCACCGCACCCCCTGTCGGCCAGCCTTGCTCCGCCCTACGCACCCCCTGCCGGTGACCCACACCCAACCTCCCAGGCTTCCCGGCGTCCCGGCTCCCCCGCGTGACCAGCACCCTGCTGCCGGAAACCCCGCCCTCTCGCTGTCCTCACCGCCGGCCTTAGGCCCTTCCGGCCGCCGCACCTCCTCCCTCACCCCCCGCACTGTCTCGGTGGCGCACCCCGGCCGCCGCGGCAACCCCCCCTGCTGTCTCGGCTCCCTCCGCAGCTCCCCGGCTGGGGCTTCCGGTGAACCCCCGTCGCAGGACAGCAGCCCCCGGCCCCTGCCGGCGCCCTTTCCAACCCTTCCGATGAGACCTCACCGCCATCCAGCACCTCCGGTGAGCCCTCGCTCCGGGCAGCAGCCTCCACCGCCCATTCCGGCGCCCCCTGCCTTGTTCTGGCGACCTCCGACCGAGTTCCGGCGAGCCCCGCCTCCGGCCAGCAGCCCTCCGGCACCCCCCCCCCCCCCCCGTGGTAGTTTTTCATTGTTTTGATGTTAATTTTTGTTAGGGTTTGTTGTTTAGGGGTTAATTTGGTTTTTGGTGGTACGATTTTGTTTACGTATGGTGGTTTTGCCTTCCCGCAGGTGCGGTCGCGGGGCGAATGTGGTTCCGCCCCAATTTCGGGTGGTCCGCCACGTTTGAGGTAGGCGATTCCGCCTATTAGTTCTGTTTGATAATTTTTTTGTGCGTTAATTAAATTAGCATGTTTGTTTTTTTCGTTACTTGTTTGGTGCAAAGTCTGTTTTCAGCATTTGTTGAGTTGCTTTGCTTATTTGAGTGTAGTTTTGTGGTAATCATTTGTTGCGCACCATGAGAATGTTCTATTAATTGTTTAACTGATTTATTGAATGAATTTTGTGGTGCAAATATATATATATATATATATACATATATATTTGTGTTTGTTATGCGTTTATGTGAATTTGATCATAAAAGTGTTTTAAGGGGTTTAAGTTTGTTTCGTGTGTTTAATGTCACGGTATGCTTTCCAAAAATTGTTTTGTAAAGTTTTAAATGATTTATTAAATAACGTGAGGCTTCGAGTTTGGTTTTGAAAACGTGTTTAGGCGCACACACATTAAATGTATATTTCATCGTGTCGTGCGCTTTTGTATGGGTTTTCACACAAAGTGTTTTCTTGAAATGGGTTTTTGGCTTGGCGTCAAGTGGTTTTGTTAACACTTTGCGGACCTTTAAAGTGACCCAATAAATAATGTTGATGGTGTGGGTTGTGTTTCAAAAATGCGTCAAGGTGGTTTTTTTTTCACGTTGTTCGTTTGTTGGTATTGTTTTAAGTCCGTCTTTGTGTGATTTTAGTTTTATACGTTTATTGCAGCGCGTTCGCAAGGTAGCCCCGTGATATTGCTGTCATCAGCTTGCGCTTTCTTGTACGCCTGTGCGAGGCATGTCGCACCTTTGCGTTTGGACTGCGACTGAGGTAGGTCCCCCATTGCACTCACCCTTAAATTTAGAATTTATTAATTGCTTGATGTTTTTGTTAATTTTAATGAATGATAAATAATATTAGATAATTAAATTTTAAGTGATTATTGATTGTGAAATGAACCGTTTATTTTATACCGAACACTTGTGACACTTTCTTGACGGGCGGACACCCAGTTTTGATAGAATGCCCGTTTGACCTTTAAACATAATTCACGGAACTTCAAATGTGCTTTTAGTTTTAAAGATAAATAATTTCTTCTGAACAAGTGTTTTGAGCTTTTTGAGAAATGAGGTTTTACTTTAAAATTGGTGAAGGCCCGTTTGGCACTTTAATGAAATGGATTATCTTGGAAATCCCACTCGGGGGTGATCCTTGGTGTGCGTTGTTTGCATGAGCTATATGTGATGTTTGTGCATCGTGACTGATTTATTTACATTGTAGACGCACCCCCTTTTTATTGCTTGTGATGACATGGGAACCTGGCATATTGAGTGAATTTTCTGAGAACGATTGATGCACTAGTTTAGACCACGCACTGGCTAGTGGCCCCATAGCAGGGGAATACTGAGTTATTGCTGCTATGGGGATTGGGCCCCTCGGTTAGGCCATGCAGGGCTATGCCGGGTAGTATTATGGGCGTTATGACGTCATCGAGTTATGGCATGCCTCAGGATGAGTCACACGTATAGTACGTTCTGGATTGTTCACGATCTCCTAGGTTCGACCCATGTTTCTTTTAGTGTTTATTTGTGTGTGGCGGACGATTGAGAGGTCGAGTTCGGTTGCTGACCCTTGGTGTGCCACTTTTACCATTTCCCTTAGTGTGTGTTGTGTGTGATTTTCCTTTTTGACTAACAGCTGAAGTTTGAATTTCTAAATTGTTCGCAAAATGTTTCGAAAATGCAACGCACTTGTTCTTTCAACATCAAACTTGTTCTAAATTAAAAAGGGCAATGGACTGTTACTTGTTTTAGAAATGAAAGTGTTTGGAAAACCTATTTTATATAATTTAGTTCAAACCTGAAATTGATAAATTCTTTATTTATTGGTATGTGCATTGGGAATAGAATTAGTCGGGCCTACCTACTGAGTTTTAATACTCACGCCTATAGTGTTTTCTTGTTTTTAGCTTTGTTGCAGGTTCCAGATTCAGTTGTTCACCTTGAGCGAAGTTGGTTGTGGTATTGGAAAGTGACCCATGGGGTTACCTGGAGTTTGGATCGTGGTCAGGTTAGTAGTGTTGCTGGTTGCACTTTCTTTATTCATTTTTGTTATATTTTATTTTCTGCTGTTTAGTTTATTTTCTTTTGGGCCAAATCGTTCCCACCTGTTTACTTTTGATGCCCGGCACTAGTTGCCAGCCCGTGGGGATCGGGAACGCCCCTCGGGCCATGTCGCGGGCCGGCTCGGGTGACCGGTTCAGGGTCGACCCGGGTTGGTTCGTGACAGGTAAACATTTTCATTGCATGTAATGCAAGAAACTATATGTCTTTAGTGTAGTGAAATATCAACATGGTGTTCCGTACAAAGAAAAAATAACATGGTGCTTTCTTATAACACATTTTGTTTTTCTTGTTTTGAGAAATGAAAAATATCAAGGATTAAAATAATTATAATTTTTCTTATTAAATATATAAGTGTTACATTCTACACCATTTAATAAGAAATAATCTAGCAAAATTTGTTTGTGTCGTCAATGGTTTAATACTTGAAATTTACTATCCTAGAAACCCACATCCTAAAAATGGATACTAAATCATACATTAAAAATAAATGATAAAATCATAATGGTTACAAAATGTAACAAATGACTATGTTTCCACATTGGTGAACATTGGTTTGGAGTAATGATAGGTCATAGAAGGAGATATTAAATAGAAACAGGGAGTGATAAATATCACTAATTAATAGAAAGTGAATGATTAATTTAATGTTAAGGGCCTCAAAACTATAAATATGTGATCATTTATATGATCATCGGTTCAACCAAAATGAATATCTTAGGATAAGTATTTTCAATATCCTTTTCCTAACGGCGATGAATTATTTTAGTTTCTATGAACATAAGGAAACATACAAACTTGGTTTAATTCCTTTTCATAATATCAATATCACCCTTTGGTTACACCTTGATCGATTTCAACATCATATCATACTTCATGAAATAAAGGTGAATTTTTTCATCCCTAAAGTATTATAATATCCTAAGTTATAATAATATGTCATTACATATGTCTTTAACTATTAGCACATGAAAATGGTTATCATAGGTTATACTACATTCATATATACTCATATGATGATATATTTATTTAATCTCTAAAAAATCATATTTTGTTTAATTCAACATATTTCTAAATTGTTAACCTTATAACACATTCATAATAAAATTTACCCTTTATTCCAAATAAAATCTTTTAACTTACACCAATTTTGTTTCATTGGAATATTTGGTCCATCCTTGCACTGTTACATTGTGATTATATAATATTTATGGGTGTCTGATTTCCAAATGAGATATTGTGGAGTATCATAATCCTTATCCCATGAATTAAGGAAATTATTTTAATAATTCCCAAACAATATACATTAGAACCACTTCAGAGTGGGTGGTGTTTGTTGTGGAGCTCTCTCTATAGTCATATCACTAATAAACTCTTTTGTATGATGGTCATGCTTCCCACAATTGAAACACATTCTAGTTACATTAATTCACTCATCTATGTTCTACTTCCGATTTTTTATGAAATTAAGTGTTTGAAATTTTTTTCTTCCATCTATGTGATATATAATTATATTTTTTATGGGACACCATTTTCCCTTTTTTATCACCATAACTATAATGGTTTCCAGATTCCAGTTCCACTTTCAGTTCATATAAAATGATTTATTCATAACATCCAAAGTCTTTTATGGACCTCTACCTTTAGAGATTCAGTTTCAAGACACTAATGAATTGGTCAAAATTACATTCAAGGTGAATTATATTACTGGATTAGTACCATGAAATTTTAGTAAAATTTTATTTATATGGACCAAATGTTTCATTATGCCTATTATTTATGCAATTATAATTCCATCTGTTTTTTTGAAAGAATTCTAGAAATATATTTAGTGAAAAATAATATTTTAAACTCATCCTATGGTGGAATAAACTTATTCATATTTAATAATATTATTAAAAATATCCATCCATTTATATGCCTCGCCTTCTAGATAGATATAAGAAATATTGACTTCTTCTTGTTCTGGATACTATAGAATGGAAAATATGATTTCAGTTGCATAGATCTATTTCATAAAAAATAAATGATTAGAAGAACCACTAAATGAATATGGTAATTACCACTTTAAGGACTAAATCAAATATTTTTCCCTCCTATAATAATTTGGATATTAACAATGATCCATTGATTGTGAAATTTTTGTGAGAATAATAATGTGGTTTTTTATTCCATATACTATAACTTTAATTATCCTTGTAGGAGAATCATTTCATTATCCCATTTTTTCATCATTAACATAGTTAGATCAGTTATCCTTCATTTGATAAAAATTATTTTCAATATATGAAATATTAAGCTTAATATAAGTCATTTATAGTCATTATAAATTGAAATCATTCATAATTTCTCATAAAGAGTTTGTGAATTTACAATTAATATCCCCCATAGTGTTAGGAAAGGTGTGTATCGCAATCCATTTTCATACACTAGTTCCCTATTATTTCATTCTCAATAGGTTGATTTCAAGGTTATTACCCATATATACATATGTAACAGATCCACATCCACTTGTAGTTTCAAGACATGGACGTATTTCTTGGAAGTAAATCAATCAATCCATTATGAAAATTGTATTAAATTTTCCAAAAAAAAATTCTTAACCTTATACGTATCATTGGAAACATCTCTAGATATATTCTTATAAATATTTATAGGTATCTCCCTAAAAATTTCAAATTCTATATTATAAAGTATTATTAAACGTTTCATTGGTACCTACTATAGAGACCCATGATTAACATACCTGGATATTACATCATTTTACATAAATATTCGTAACATTCTGAAATTACACCCCTTGGATGTTAATAATTTAGTGTATATGGAAAATTTTAACATAAACTTATAATTTTTTGAAATATCATCCCCATGTCTTTTAAGGATTGTCCCTTTTAGTACTCATACATAAAAAACTTTTTCAATAACTTGGAGAAATAAAACATAAGGGATGGTGATCTCAAATGGCTAGTAAGGGTAAGATAGGGAGATTAGTAAGAATATTCACAAGCACAAGGGGTTGAAAACATGATTGAAACCATAAAATATCATACCCTACAAATAAAAGGTTATTATCAAGGCTCATGACCTAAATATTTTATTTTCATAAGATATTAATCTCAAATAAATCATATAAAACTAGTTATGATAGCATAACATTGGAATAATACATAGAATTATTGAGTAAAAATTAGCTTCATATAGTTAAAACAAGTGTAAAATGAAAATTTTCATTCATAATGTTTTGGTCCTGAATCATCCCCTCAAATAAACTTATGGACCTGCATCGACGTCCATGAAAGAAATTGTGAACATGTAATAAGGTTCTCTCATAACATAATGAAAATTTAATTAGATTTATTATTAAGAATATGGACATGAAATTGGGTCCATTACAAAGATTATAAACATGTAATCATGTTCACAAATAAAATTATGAACAAATAATAATTTTCACTCAAAACATTGTGAAATTATAATTATGTTCACACATAGGTGTATATACCTCCGAGGTGGGACACACCACCATGGCCATTGGTAGCCATACCTTCATAGTTAATCAGGTTGAACCCTATTCCCATAGTGTATCAAGCCCGTCAACTTTTTCAAATCATTAACCCATGATATATAAATCTTTACCAAACACAATAGAGGGAGATATATTACCCACCCATAACCTAATCAAATCAAAAATATGTGTTTCATGAGATAAAAAAATTCATCATATCATGATCTATAACGAAGATTTGTTTCATAAAAATCATATAATAAACCCTAAAAAGAAATGGTTATTCTATACATTTTATCATATAATAACAACTCGATGAGAGACAACATTCATAATAATATCATCATATAATAACCTAGTAAAGAAAGTGAGTTTCATAATATTTTTATCATGGTTCAAACCATAGATGATAAATGAGTTTCATAAATAAATTATCGTAAAAAATAAACCATTCAAATAAAAATATGATTTTTCTTCTAGGATATATTATCTCATTTATATCATAAATAATATCAAAGTATGACATATTAGGTGGAGAAGGATATTTTAATATAAATTGGATCATTATATAAGGGATAATTCATTCTTTGAAAAGAAAAGTTTAGCACCCTAAACATTATGAAGACCGTTTTTCATGAAAATTTATAATTAAGTTTTTAAAAATTATTTTCAACACTTTAAAAAAATAATTTTTATTTCAAATAATTTTTCGTGTAAATAAAATAAAAATATAATTTTTTAATATTTTTAAAACATAATTATAGAATATGGTTTTTGAATAAAACAGAATTCTGGTATAAGAGATAGATAAAGTTTAATTTTCATGAAAACATTCCCTTAATACATTATGTACCATATAGGGGGGAAATGGTAACACTAATTGAATAAAACATGAATAAGTATAGTTTAGGAAATTTCATGATAGTTTTTTAGATATGGATCATATTATTTCATCAATGGGAGTATAATCATAAATAATCTGGATAAACAATGAGATTGTTGCAACAAACTGTTACAACTTTGGGCACACTGAAAAATAATCCTAATTAAATAATAACGTTATATAATATTAAAAATAAAATAAAATATGGTTATTAATGATATTAAATGTAAATGTGAAGTATGTACACATCATTGAATAATATAGGTTCATAACATGGCATGTGTCTCAAAGATGGAAAATTGAGACAACTTTACAGTAACAATTTGATAAATTTTGAACCATAAACCTCATGAAAGATAGGTAAAATAATTTGTATGTAATTAAAAAAATTGAAGATATTAATTATATATATAATACCGATGTTATTTAGATACACCAAACAAAAAAATCAGTGGTGAATATGAAAAAAGTCTCATGGAAACAAAAGTGGCAATATAAACCCCCTTACTAATTTTAAAACATATGAATGAGGATAATCCTAAATTTATAAAATCAATTGAATAATTTAAAAACAATAAATAAATAAAATTAATAATATTGCATTTAATATGGATTTATTTATATAAATAAATAAGAATTATTGTTTAATATAATATATATATATATATATTATAAAAATAACACTGATGTGATAAAAACCATAACATATGTCTTGAATTTAATAATTGATGGTCATTCCTCCTTTATTATAAATATAATTCTATTAGAAATAAAAATAATAATTATATTATTGTTTCCCATTTAATATATGATATTTTATGAAATTTTATTACCAATTTACTAACAATTCGATGTTAATCTTATCTTCTGGGTAATACCCTCCTAATTTTTTGTATGTGTTTTGACATGTAAGTCATCATCCTCACACATATATCATGATTTAATTATTTATATGAAATTAATAATGATATAAATATCATATATATTTAGATTATATGTTTTTATAATTATCTATAGAATATATAAATATGAAAAAAATACACCATTCATGGATACGAATGGCTATACATACACATGTATGTTATTCCAAATTTTTGTCATATTTTTAAATATGGAATAGTAAATGATATATATATATATATATTGTTTAAATTAATTATATTATATCATATATATAATATATTATCATTAAATCCATCCTTAATACATTCCACATAATTAATGAATGGATCACATTGCATTAAAGAGGTGGTAGCACACATGTCCACAAATGAAGTTATTGTATTCCCAAAAAATGGAAAGAATAAAGTTAAGTGTTATATCATAATTAAAATAAATAAATAATTAATTAATATCATATATAAAATATAAAAATATAATTTCCATATTAATTCCAAAGCATGAGAGGTGGTAATAAAAGAACGAAAGGAATCCGTTCGCGAGGCGGTAGTCTACCGTACAAATAGCAATTATTTTGTGTTCCATTTGATGGATGCATGTTTGATGGTAGCTAATACCAATTAAATATAAAATTATAAGTAAATTTAATATATTTTTTATTATATAATAATTAAATATAAAAAATGTAATTTTGTGGATGATGAATCAAAACCCAAGTACCCGTTCAAGCACACTAACTCTTCATTGGGTACCTTTTTTGGTTTTCACCATAAGACTTACTTGGTTAGATTTATGAAATATTATAGGTTTATATGATGATTATATGAAATTTTGAATATTATTTTGTCTAGTATTGGATGATTCAAAGGTATTTAAGGGAATAAAAAAACTATATGGTTCAGTGTGCTTTCAAAAGTGGAGGAGATGATACGCTTGGATGTTTTGATTAGAATTTCATTCTCCCAAAATTTTGACCTACATAAAGGCTTCAATGAAAAATTAAAAATACATTACATGAACTTTTAGGGTATAAAAATGGACATATGATGGGTATTTACAAGTTTAGGGATATTTTTACACCTTATATTTAAATATTAACAATTGTGTAATAAAAACTTCTATATTAATTTCTATTAATAATTTTAAGTACAATCATTAATATTTTTTTTCAAAGTATTTTGAAAATATTATACTTTATAAATTATTCTTATTATAAATATAGAATTAATTATTTCATATTAGAATCATATAAGTGGAAGAAATTAATTAAAAAATAATCTCACAAATGAGACAAAATAATATATTCTTAATGTAAAAAATATTCACAAGATAAAAAAGGTTTTAATCTCCAATTTCAGGTTGAATTTTATTAAAACAACCAAAATTTGATTAATTTATTTATATTTCAACTAAATATACATTAAATAAATGTAACATATAATTTATCTATAATAATAATTTAAACTACAATGTATATTTAAATTAAAGATCAGTATTTTAACTATTTATAAAAAGATTAACCTTATATGAAAAATAACAGAAATTCTCACCACGAAAATTTCAATACTCTTATTCAGACAATGATAAATATTTTTTCAAATAAAAGATATAACATTTTAAAAAATTAAATTTAATATTGGTTAGCCATTAAGTGGAGGTAAAATTACCTTTTAGAAAAAATACATCTTTGATTCATAAAATTGGATTTGATCTTATATTACCAATATAAAATATATTGGATGAGTGTCAAATAAATATTCATAGATATATAATATAAATTTTTATTAAAATAGTCATAAAAAATAGTTTGTTAATTTATTGAAAAAAATATTGTTTCAAAAAATAGTCTTCTTAGATAATGAATGTCATTATTTTCAAATAGTGCAGACTTTCATTTTTAAATAATTTATTACCAATGAAATATTTTTATGTCCATGTGTAAATCATATTTTCACAATTCAGTTAATCATATTTCTAACATCCATTCCAATGAATGTGTGGTAAACATAATAACATTTTAAGAACAAAATTAATAGTATACTATAATTTAGTAAAATTTGGCATTTCCTGTAAGACAAGACAATACAAGCCTTACATTTAGAGAAATATCGACTTGGTGTTATATAGAATGAAAAAATTACGTTAGGATTTTATAAATCACAAGTTATATTCATTTTTGTTTGAAATTAAAAATACCTAAAAGATAAACTTAATTAAGAAAAATTATATAAAAAATCTCATGGTGTTACACAAGTGATCGCATCCTGAATAGATGAATAATTAAGTAGTCCTCAGAGATAAGATAAATACATGATTATATAATTATATATTTTAAATGATATATAATATGATGATTCTCATTAGAAATTGATTATTTAATATAATAAATATCTTATTTCATTAATTGATACCTTATTTTTATTATGAAAAATGAAAATCATAATAATGAATGATCTATTATTCTCAGTTAGAGAAATAATAAAAATGGATATGTAGTAAAATAATTATAACCAGAATAATATGGTAGAGATAAGTTGTAATCAAATATTCCATAAAGCTAAAACTATAAAATTAGAATAAATACATGTAGAATAATAACCACCTAAATAATCACATGGAATGCAATAACTAGTTTGATAATGATAGAATTCATTAATCCCAACATCTTGAACATAATAACTATGGATCATGCCTTGTCATCTTACAAAAAGCGGTAATGCCTCAATCAAATACAAAACAAGTTTTTCTCAAAAAAATCACTAATGGGTTGAGGGGATATAGAGGGACCCTCCGATCACTTACTAAGTCTAATACATTCATCAATTTAATGGGTGAAATATAATTATTGTAACCATTTATATTGAAATACAATCATACATAAGGATATTATTTTCCAAAATTAATAAATATAGTAATATTCCACCTAGAATAATATATAGAATCGTATCAAAGGATTAAATCCCTAATAATTCTTAATATTCACCATATAATGATGTTATAGATTAAAATACAAAACCAAATAAATGGAAAAATTATTGAGGAAAACACCCTTTTAAATTTGAAAGCAGTTATTCAAAATATAAAAATTTATCAAATATTAGTGAAATAATATAATTTGATATTAATAATAAAATATTTAATATAAATCTTCAAATAATTCAATATTATTAATGAATAGAAAATTCATTCATGATGTATATGTTAAAAGAAAATATTCAGTTAACACTATGGTAATAAGTGTAAAACATTACCTCACATAGTAGGTGGAAAATATTTTATCTGTAACTAATTTTTTTTCAAATTTAAAAAATTGTTAAATATATATTTTCATTATCATTTTAGAATAGTAAAAATATTTTTTCCTAATATTATAATATTTTTTTTTCATATATGAAAAATACAATTGATAGAGTGGGAAAAATTGACTGTCTTGAAATATATTATTATGGTATCATAAGTAATTGGAGAAATAAAAATCCAAGTAAAACATGTAATTTACATAATTATAAACATTATGAAAAATATATTGGATTGACTGTATAAATATCAAATAATTCCCATAACAGATACTTTAACATAATGAATCCCAAATATTGATGATATTCTGAAACAATCCCTTACATTAGGTTTAAATTTCATTGTTGGTATATTCAGTAATCTTTATAATAAATATAAAATTTATTATCATTATATAAAATAATATTATAAATACTTATAATATCATATATGTCCCACTTATAAAAATTTCATACACATTTACTAAAAAATTATTTATTAATGTTATCATTTCTAAGTGTTCACTAGTTCAATTTTCATGTATGTTTTTATTTGGTAGTTTTACATCTCGTATATTCTCATAGTTCAATAATATAATTGATTTTTGGAAAAATATAAATATCATATATATTCATAATATACATATATGGATTTATACATGAACTGTTTATAAACAAAAAAAGAATTACTCTATCCATGGAGATGGTAGACTGTGTGTACGGATGGGCACTGTTTTTACTTTTGAAGGAAAGAAAAAAAGAATGCTAAATAATAATTAATATTACAGAATAATTATTATATAATTATATTCATTAAATACTTCTTTATTACCATATAATAATGGTGAAAATTAAAACTAAATCATATCACTTCGTGGAGGTATTTGTCCACAGGTACACATGCATGACATTACTGTTTGCAGAGAAGATATGAAACATGGAAGGTAAATATGATATTATAATTCATGAAGAATAATTATGTCAAAAAAATATTTTATATTCATTATTTACATATTAATATCCCTACATGTAAAATGTTTATGAGATACTAATTACACTACCATGTAAATATGGTACATTGTACATAAAAAGAAGAATTTTTTTCTCTTTTAATTGGATGTAAAAAATTTAATAGGGCTACCCAATAATAATAATTAAATCCCAGTATATTTAATATAATATAGTAATTATTTTAGAATTGTTACAAAATTTTTATATTAATTGGAAGAAAAAAAAGTTTAAATACTTGTAAAAATGATAATGTTCACATAGAGAATCATCTTTTTGATATATTCTTAAGGATCATTGGTTGAGTTTTTTTGAATTTTTTTTAGAAATTTGTTAAAGAATTTGGGGGAGATATTTTTTTGACGTCTGAATAATATATAGGGCACATATGGTTTGAATAATTGACGTTAGGAGGTGACATTTAATAATTGATGAGAGTGGAAAAATTTTAACTATTTAATTTTTCCAAATATTATATTGTCTAACTACTATTGAAATGGATATGAAATGAGTGAAATTATTATTTTACAAGAGTGAGTTATAAATAACATAAACCAATCAATATAAATAAAAATTTTATTTCATTTTAACCCCTAACATTTTTGATTAACTTTCTAGTAACCCATTTTGACCATACCTACGGTAATTACATTTTCTATATTAAAGGGATATAATTTTGATTATAACAAAAAAATAAATCATAAATGGAACAAAATTAAATTTATAATATTTTTAATTATAATGTTACAATTTAATTATTTTTTTTATTTTCATATAAATTAATATTATAATATTTTTCAAAAAAATATAATTAATTAAAATTTTAAAACTATTAATTTAACATGACCTTAATAAATTCAATAAAAATATATATTTATAAAATAAAATCCCCAAAATATATTCAAGTATATCATATATATCAATACAATTTGTAGATCACTATAACTCAACTAAAAAATATTACATTATTATTTCTATAATATTTTATTTTATTTTTATTTTAACTCAATAAATTCTATGTTAATTATGACGTATCGACCTGGGTGAAACTAAACGTTTCCAGGAGCTGGTTGGCCACATGCCCTCAAGCACACCTCCCCATATTCCAGAGGGTGACGTCTATCAGCAAGGGTCTGGTAAGTCAGTCATGGGGATACAATACCCTTTTTATCATAATAAAACACCAATATAAGAAAATAACAATCACCATGTGTGGATGTATATAAATAACCAGAATAATACCAGGTCATATGATAGTCAAAACTAGAAAATACAATACACATATGAAACTTAAAAAATTATATGGCAATGGAAGTGTCAAGTGTCATCAATGAAACTAAAAGTAAGGACACAATGCCTCCCAGGTGGCTCCCAAACCACCTCTGGTTCCCTCTCCCATGCATGAATCCAAAACTAAATCCTTTCTTAGGGAATTTTCATTATACTATTATGAAACAAAAAATTCTACAAAGATTCCGAATAGTCAGACTAAATAGGGTCTGAGTACAACATAGTAGGCCACCACCAACGATGTCTAAAACAACTCTAGTCAAAAGATAATTCATCAAGTTATATGAAGCTATAAATATAATGCATAATTAAATTGTTATCACATGTTCATTTAATCATTAATCATCATATTAGACCCAGTTTCAAGTCTAGTTTCCAATTTGTATCATCGTTAATTTGTATCATTCATTTGGTATCGGTTGTCTGGCCTGGCACCTGAAATCTCATTAATTGTCGGTCACCATGATTATCACCCTAAATCTCATTCGGTGTTGGTTATCATGACTTGAAAAATTTAATCAAATGATTGGAAAACTATTGGGGAGGAACACCATGTCCATGTCCAAACAACAAATCGGACTAGAATATCGTATGTTGCACCATAAAAATCACATCCATTGCATCAATTAATAATTCATAAGAATTTTCAACATCATTCCCTTATTAATCCAATGATTAGCAAAACAATTCCAATCCAATTAGTTAACTTTACAATTAACTAAGAACATAACCCATTTATTAATTCATCAATTAAATAATCAATAAACCATATTCTCTTTCTGTTATTAATTCATCAAAATTAATTATCCGCATCGAATCTCAAATTCTCTTAATTAATTATCATAATCAATTATCTCTGATCAAAATCATGAAACATAATTAATTTTCACAATTAATCCTCTTTGACTAACATCATGAAACATATTTAATTCTCAAAATTAATTATCATACATAGCCAAGCATCATTTCCTAATTTATTCCAACAAATTAATTATCATAACATAGCCAATAAAATATATCAATTAAAATATATCAACCCAAAAGAAATATCTAAAATAACTATTTGGGAAACCCAATTCATTTCTTCCGTGATCAAATTGCCAATTAATCACCAAGGCATTCACACGCCAATTCCACTTACTTAATTACTCGAATTTAGGAAATCAATAAACAAGAGAATCTGTAAAATCATAAAATCACACACAAATATCTAAATCATGACCATGGGACGTAGATTTAGACCGGCTACCTCAGTTTATCGATTGATGTTAGCCCAACTAAAACCACTAAAACAAGAGCGACACAATTTTTCCAATTAATCATCATATCTAAATCCAAAAACCAAAATTAAGATCAATGTTATCATGATATTTCAAATATAGATATAGATCCACATTCCTCTATCTAGATATTAACTCATTGGTTTAGATCCATCGAAACAGTTGAGATCTTCAATGGAGATATCATGGAAGGACAAAGTAATGAATTGGAGAAGCAACAGGATGATATCAATTTACTAGGAGGAGAGTGGATCTTCAAACTAAGATTTTGATCTCGATGAATGGTGTTCATATCAACTTGGAATCCCTCTACAATTCAATAGGAACACCTATAATTTGATTAGCCTATGCCACGGTAGAAATATAGATGTCCAGAGGATTTTGTATGGTTTTAAAAAGGATTTTTGGATACTAAATTATGTACACATTATTTCTTGGGAAGAGGCCATGGCTATGGAAAACCATGTGCCAATCATGTTGTATTCCTCTGCTTGCATGGTTCCATGGGGCATGGTCTAGAAAAACATGGACCAACCATGTGGACCACGTCAATCCACATTGTTATCATGTACACAGTTTGGAAAAATCTTATGTAAACCATGAACAACCCTATGTCTTCCAAAGATTCTTAAAAAAAATCACACATACACACCGCATTCCACTAATCCAAATAAAAGTTACTTAAAAGCCTCATAAAGTACGTTAAACCACATCTGAGATGACTCCATAAAAGGAAAGGTTCTTACAATCTCTCCACCTTATAACAGCTCATCCTCAAGCTACACCCTATAACTTTGCTATGATTTCGAGCAAAATATTTTGGGTCGTTGAGCCTGATGTCTGCTTCCCATTCCCATGATTCCTCTTGAAGACTTCCATGTTTCCAAAACACATAAACTAATGGGACGATAATTCCCCATAACACCTTATCACTTCACTCCAACACATGTATATTATTCTCCTCAAAAGATGAATCAGTCTTGAGAACAACCTCTTCCACGTAAATCACATGAGAAGGGTCGATGTGATACCACCATAGTTGTGAAAAATCAAAAAAAAAATCATATATAGCGCTAAATTTTTCTGGATGTGAAAATTGATACACCATTGGCCTCATTCTATCAAGCACATCAAACATTCCTAAAATCCTAGGTGTTAACATGACCTTCCCCAGTATCCTGTGGTGACCCAATATAGGCAACACCCGAAGGAATACATTATCACCCTTTGTAAACTCCGGGGGTTGTCTCTATCTATTAACATTTGAATTCTACCAACTTTGAGCCGTAGCCATATTTTTCTGAATCAACTGCACCTACTCCGATGTCTCTTGGAAGACACTCGATCCCAATAGCTCTCACTCACTCGCATCAAGAAAACATAGCAGTGATCTACACGTTCTACCATAAAGGACCTTATATGGAACGATATGTATAGTTTCCTGATAAAAGTTGTTATAGGAAAACTGCACTACAACCAAGTGCTTCTCCCAAGAACCACCAAAGTCAAGCACCCAAGCCTAAAAAATATCCTGTAACACTTTTATGGTACACTTTGACTGCCCATCCTTTTGTGGGTGGAAGGATGTACATATAATAATGTATATATAATGTTCCTTCTATATGCCCTTCTAGAAGAATTGTTTAAATCGTGAATCACGATCTAAAACAATTGCACCTAGAATCCCATGAAAACACAATATCTCTCACACATATATTTATCCCAACTGCCCTACTATAACAGTTTCTCTAATAGGAAAGAATTTTTTAATTTCATTAGATGATCCAAAATGAACCAAATAGCATAATTATTCTTAAGCATCTTTTGAATTGAAACCCCAAAATCAATTTTCACGTCGTCCCACATCCATTCCGAAATAGGAAACTACTGCAATAGGCCTCCAGGTCATTGTTGCTCTGACATCACATATAAATAGGTGAAACATCATGTTATGAACCATTCTATCTCATTTTTCATTCTTGTCCACCAAAACTATCATCGTAGGTCATGGTACATTTTTGTCATCCTAGGATGTACCTCTTACTTTGAAGCATAAAATTATCGAATGAGTTCTTCTCTCATACTCGAAGGAACAACAACCCTATTTTTCACATATATGATTTCATCCACATATGGTATCTAGTATGAAAAATTATCCCCACCATCAAAGATTTCCCTCGAGGATAACCACTTTGGATCATCATATTTCATCTCCCTAATCCATCTCAAGAGTGTAAACTCCACCACTATAGAATTCAGAGTCATCCTCTCCTAACTCTCCTAATGTATCACATGAATTTCTGCCAGCAAAGTCATCATCTTCCACTCTGCACTCGACTCATATAAAAACTAAGTCTGAGTTTTTCTTCTTATGGAAACAACCACACAATTCCACTTACTTGGTTTATATTCTAGTTCCAAATAAAATTACTGAATATACTCTACCCATATGAGATGCTGAATATTTATGTACCACTGTGAAAAGATATACTTCATGATTTTCTTATCCATAAAAACTGTAACCCTTTCACTGAAAATATTCAGTCACCAGCACTTAAGATCCTAAACCACTACAAACAACTCAAGGTCATACATAGGATAATTTCACTCATGTGGCCTCCGCTACAGAGGCCCATAAGCAACAACTTGATCACCTTTCATTTCTACAACGCCGAGTCCATTCCCAGAATCTTCATTATACAGCATGTACTTCTCTACTGAGTTAGATAAGATCAAAATTAATAATGATATCAATAACTTCTTCTACTGTATGAGAGAATTTTCTCTTGCTTACATCAAATCAACCAGTATCCCATTCATTTTCAATCCTATAATCGATTTATCCAATCAGAAAAATTCCTTGATGAACCTTCTATAATAACCATCTAATCCAAAAAATCTTTGGATATCAAAAACAGTATTGGGAATCTCCCAATAATCTACATTTTTCACTTATTATCTGTTCACTAACTCACCTTATTCTGAGATAATATGCCCTAAAAGGTTTACCATATCAAACAAAAATTGATATTTATATAGCTTTGGGTATATTCGATGCTCTCTCAATGAATCCAATACATTTTTAAGATGTTGGGTATGATTTTCATGACACTTAGAGTACACCAAGAAGTTTTCCACACACACCACCACAAAATGATCTTGGTAAACATGAAATGTCTTCTTTATCAAAGCCATAAACACTACGAGAGAGTTTTTCAATGCAAATGACATTATAAAAAACTCATAAAGGCCACACCTGCTTCTGAAAGTAGTTTTTGGTATATTATAAGTCATATACCTCACATAATGATACTTTGCTCTTGGGTCGATCATTGAGAACATACAATCCCCCTTCAACTCATCAAAATAATCATCGATATGAGGAAGAAGATATTAATTCTTCATGTTTATCTTTTCCAACATCCGGTAATCGAAAAACAAGAGTAAAATCCCATCTTCCTTCTTTGCAAACAAAATAGGTGATACCCAAGTCGACATACTTCGATTGATAAACCCTTTACCCTCCAACAACTCCAACTGTGTATTTAGATCCTGAAGCTGATGCCTTTATGTAATGTGGAATATATACAGGATCATCCCCCTGTATGAGATCAATAAGGAATTACACATCTCTCTTAGGTCGAAACCCAAAAAGGACGTCAAGAAAGACACCTTGAAATTACAATAATACTGGTGGAAGGACGTTGTTCTGACTACACCCATCATCCAGTAAAAGAATAGCAACATGGGATATGAGCTCTATCGGTTGATGAGTAATTGGCCCATCTCGGCCTGAATGGATATAATATTATCCATGAAGAACCTATTGATCACCCTTAGGAGATATAATGGTCAATCTTCCTGGGTAACAATCTATGTGGGCCTAGTATATGACTAAGAGGTCCATACTTATAATCAGGTTGAATTCTATTATATCAAGGACATAGATATCCCAAAAAAAATTATACACTCTAATCACTAATGAATATCTCGTGCATAAGAAGATGTATCAAAATTATGTTTCTAATGATGTATGGATATTCATCACATCATTTATAGAATCCACATCATGTCTCACGCCGTTTATAAGATTTGATGATATTAAGGAATGAGAGGTTCATGTATCTAACAAGGGAGTATCTAATACTGATGCATCATAAATAGTACCTCTCACAGTCGATGGACCAGCCTCGCTATCCAAAAGCATAGGATGCACTGCATGTAACTGTCCTTCCCCTCTTCCACGTGGTGTTGTCTGACTCCCTTTAGTAGTACAACTACGGTGATATGAGCGCTCATACACCGAATCACCACATACACTACCTCATACACCTCTTTCCATATAACTCTTTCTACAAGACCTACATAGTTTATAAGACCCTCATCTCACACTCTATTGATGTACTACAACTCCCTCAGCACCAGTCTAGAGCTATATCTGGAAGAACCTCTATAGGTGCCCCATCATTCCACAAAACATGAACTCCACTGGTTTTTTAGGATGAATCTATATGAGAGTGTCCCTGCATATCACACTGGTGGAAAAGATCAAGAGTAAGATCTGACGTAACTGTTCCAACTCACTGTCACCATGCTTTCCAATGTCCTAACTAATAGTCTAGAAATTATGCTTCATGCTCTTAGAAGTCACACTCCATGGTCATTTAGTGACACTAACATGGTCATTACTATAAGAATCCTTCATGTTCCTCTCTAAACTGAGAGCCCAATTAACTACTTATGAGAATTTATTCATCCTAAAGATGGTCACATGAGACTTTATTTCCCACCTATTTCCTTCCTAATTTTTTTCTCAATAAGCAACATCTGTCGCCCAAGCTGCAACAAAACACATTAAATCATTGAAAAGTTCAGTGTACTCTATTATGGACATGCTTACTTGGATCAGATGCATAATCATTGAATCCTTCTCTGGTATCAGCATGTCTGGAGACAAGTACTCCCATAACTTCTCTAGAATGTCCTTCCATAACATATCATCAGTCCAGTCAGATCGTACTTGAATGTCCCACATGTGCTTCACTAACCCTTATAGCATAAATGAAGCCAACATGATCCTCCTACCAGCTGAAGCCTCCAAATGGTCAATCATCATCTTTATAGATTTATTCTAGAATTCATCTCCCTCGGGTCCACCCTCTCTAGTAAAAGTACGAGGGTCCTATAACTGAAACTCCATTTTCAATTGAGACATGATTTTCTAAAATTGTATTGGGTCTCTCTCCATGAACTTCATGAAATGACCAATGTTCACTCAGTATTGTTCCCCTTCCTCCTCATCTTGTAGTAATGGTGCCTCCAGTTCAATGTTTGTCAGCTCATTCTAGGCCATACCCCTCAGTCTCCCCCATAACATGTATTTTGGAGGTGTATATCAAAAACAGAAAACACACATATTAGGTCTCATAACACAACCATAAAACATTTAAGTAAGAGGATAAACTAAAAAAACATGTTTCAAATTTTACATTTCCTCTTATCTCTCCACACAGTAGACACCGAGTCCTTATCACTATCCATAACCATCCTTCTCCTAGGTTTGGGTTAAAAATAGAAAATTCATCCCATTAATTAATTAGACCATTAATTAATCACTCTATCAAAAATTAATTATTTCAAAAATTAATTAATTTAATCATACTAATTTCATTAATCATGTTTCTCATTAGGCACCCATTTATTATCATTTTTCTTCATTATTTCAATCCCATGATAATGAAAAATAGCTGATGTTCAGAAACTTCTCATTAACCCATTTCCCCATGTGTTTCTAAAATGATGCATGTCACAAAAACCCTGAGTGCATATAATGATGCATGGAGACTCAAGTATAGTGAATATTTAGGCCACAAAAAAATATTCAACAATTTTCAAACCAAATATCACATAAAACCACAAGTTCATCACCGAAAGGGAAATAATATCCAATTATAACAACAAAAATCATTCACAACAAATCCCACAATGAGTACTCATATTTTCCTCAGTAAATGGGTTAGAAACACCCATGGATGAGCTCATTACAATGCCTCGACTCATCATAGTCTCATATATACCATTCCCAAAATATTTCGACAAAAGAACATGAATGTAAAGAAAACACCCTCTGATACGACTTTATGAGGTCGTGACCTATGTGACAATAAGGGGTGCCCTGAATCAATTGGCCATATTCCCTCAAGCATTCCTCCACGTACCCCAGAGGGTGTCTACTAGTAGTGAGGGTATAGTAAGATAGTATTGGGTAGATTATAACATTTTTTTATCACAATAAGTCCCCAAAAAAGAAAATATTAATAACCATGAGCGGAAGCGATTAAAAACCAGAATATAACTATGTCATATGATAGTCAAAACTAGAAAAATAAAATATTCTAGGAAAAGGTAATACATTATATGATAATGAAAGTGTCAATCTCTATAATGCAACTAAAAGTAAAGACACAACAACCCCCATGCAGGTCCTGAGCCACATCTTGTTCCCTCTCCCAAGATCCAATCCTAAAATACAACCAATCCCAGGGCCTTTCCCTCATCTTGTCCTGCAAACAAAAAATTTTACTCAGCTGATGATCAGGCTGCACAAATACAGTGTTAGTACATTTCAGTATGCCACCACCAATGGTGTCTAAAATAAGTCCATTCCAAAGAAAGTGAATGCATTTCTATGATGAAATAAATACAATGAATAATTAAATCATTATTACATTGTAACATTGTTATTTAATCATTTATCATCACATTAGTCCTATTTTAAATTCATGTTTACCATTTCAATAATCATTCATTATTTCATTCATTTGGTGTTGTTCGACACGCCTAGGACCCCAAACCTCATTATGTGTTGGTCTCAATTCATATTCCTCTAAATATAATTTTGTGTAGTTTACGATGCCTGTTACCCCATAATCTCAAGCTTGGATATCTATTGGGTAGGAATGCCATATCAAAGTCCCATCTTCTAATCAGTCAAGAACGTCATGTATGGTAATACAGAAATCTCAAGAAATTAATTATTTAAAAATTTACATGAATTTTCCACATCATTCCATGACTAATATATTGATTATTTAAACATTTCAAAGCCCATTATTAACTGAACAATTAACTATGCACATAACCCACTAATTAATTCATCAATTAAATAATCAATCAAAAAAATTTCTTTCCATTATTAACTCTTCACAATTAATTATCAATATAAAATCCAAATTGTCATAATTAATCCCTAAACGTAATTATATTTGATAAACAACTTAGCACATAATTAATTCTCACAATTAATCATTTTTATCAACACCATGGAATATAATTAATTCTCATGATTATTTATATTACATAGCCAAAAATCATTTCATAATCAATTATCCCCAGATAATTATCTTAACACAACCAATTAAATATAACAATTACAATATCTCAACACATAACACATCTCCAAAATATCTATTTGGGCAACCCACTTTGTTTGTTCCAGGATTTATTTATCAATTAATCCCAAAGGCAATCATAAGTCAATTCCCCATTCATAATTACTTTAATTTGGGAAATCAATCAACAAGGGAATCTAAAAAGTCATAAACTGACATACACATATGAAAATTACAACTATAGGAGTTCAATTTAGACCACCTCACCCAGTTTATTGATTGTTTTTAGCCTATCCAAAATCCACAAAATCTGAGTGGCCCAAACTCATAAATCAATATTTGGATATATTTCCCAAAAACAAAATTAAGGTCAACTTAATCATGATCATGAAAATCGTCATCTAGACCCACAATACTAGAACCATATCTCCACTAATAGGCTTAGTTCCATTGTAATGGTGGAGCTCTTCCATGAAAAGATCAATGAAGGATTGGGGAAGGAACGAGAGAATCCATATGATAAAATCTACTAACCGATAATAGAGTGGTTTTTCAATCTGGGAATATGATCTTGATGAAAGGTGTTTGGATCACATTTAAATCCCTTCGTAATGATTTGGGAACACCTAAAACATTTCAATCCCGAACCAAGGAAGAAATATAGAAGTCTGGGGGGATCATGTGGTTTTAATAAGGATTTTCGATAGTAAATTCAATGTGCATGGTTTCCCAATTAATGGTGTACAGTTAAGAAAAACTTTTCACCAATCATGTGGTCATCCACTACCCGCAAGACATGATTCCACACAGTTGGAAAAAAGGTATTCTAACCTTACCGACCTCCTTTGTCCACAATGTTTGGCCAAACCATGTGCAACTAGTGCACAACCCCCTTTCATCCAAATATCCTTAAAAACATCTCCCAAACGAACCCTAGGACACTACTCTAAATCAAAGGTACTTAAAAGTGTCCAAAATCACCTGAAACAGTGCCCGATATGACTCCCTAAAAAGATGAGATCTTACATTAGCGATGCATACGGATCTAAGATAATTATTCCATCACTAAAATTTATTAATAAAATAACATTATAAAAATAAATCAATAATTTACAAAATGACATTTTATATTAATTCATAACATATTTTAATCCATATATTAATATATAGGGGAATATAATTGAAAGATAGTGATATTTTTAAAATTTATTAACATAAAATAATACAAATATCACTGTCATGGTAAAATGACACCAAAATCCCATATATTTTTATTTCAGATGGATATGGATGAATTACACATATTTAATTATTTCAATTCATGTTTTGGGATTATTTTTATTTCCATATCACATTATTTTTTCCTTAATTACATTGTTTACACATTATTGATGTGATAGATTTTAGCATGACTACTATTCAAAATGCCTAAAATTTTAAGTGACCTAATTACTAAATTTGGATTCTTAATTATAAAATAAGAAATCCATTTTTTATGATTCATTTTCCTATAGTGAATTAAATTTATGTTATTACTAATTCATAATTCCTAGTGAAAGGATGTTTTTATGGAAAAATTGAGTATTTATGCATATAAATTAACTTAGATATGAATCATAAAAATTACTGATTCAATATTGATTAATTTAAAATAGAAGGATCATATTTCACTTTAATAATAAATAAAAAATAAAATTTTATTTTTTTGAATTACAATATTTACTGAAAAAAATTGATTGTAGTTGAAAAAATAATTTTTTCACTATTCACAAAAAATCAATAATTTTAGTAAAATAAAAAATTTATATTATGTAAATTTTTATATAATGATTTAATAAGGAAATTAACATAATAAAATAATAATTTTAATATTTTAATATTTTTGAATTAATTTTTTTTGGATAAATATAACTATATAGTTTCATTGTTTCCCTATAAAAAATAATCTTCTAAATAATAATTTGGTGTTTCACATAATATCCATACCTAATATTGAGAATTGTTTAAGGAATATATCTTTCAAAATAGCTCAACTAATGATACCTTAATCTCATATTAATCACTCAAAAATACTGGGATCACTCATATTGAGGATGAATGTCCTCAATCAAAGGAATGGGATATTTTTTCTCTACTATAACATGGTAGACTATTTGAAATCAATACAGTGTAAGAGACTCACGTGTCCCTTCTTTACAGATATCAATGAAGAGACACATGGTGAAACACTTGGTTGAATAAATTCTTTAAGGTAAATATTCGTAGGACAAACCATGAAATTTTTCAATTCAAATATTTAAAAATAGTAATAATTTAATGAAATGGGCCACATATTAGAAGAAATTATAGGAAATAAAAATTTAATTTGTGGAAGAAAACTACAGAAATCATCTTGAAAATAGTAAGAAAATCACTAAGAACTACATTAAGAGGCCCCTCTAATATTTGGATTAACATCATTTAGAATCATCTACGTAATTTAGCATTAGAGCATATCACCACATAGAGAAACACATAATGATCTCTCAAATATAGGTTCTCCCTTACCATAAAAGATTTGAGTGCCATAATTATATAGAAAAAACAAGAATCAATTATTATAAATGATTATTTGAGAATTATTTGTAATAATATAATTTTTGGAATTTATTGGATCAAATTTTTATTAATTAATAACTAGATTGACGTGCATGCTTTCGTTGTCCAACATAACTTCTAAATATATGATACATTTAAAAAACTGCTCCCATATCATTCATAGAAGAGTGTAAATATTAATTATTAATGTCTTATGATTTGGATGTTTAAAAATTTAATCAATAAACAATGAATATATAAAGTAATTACTTTCACCAATATATAATTATTCCACAACTATATATGATGATCTAAACACCATATCACCCACAATATCCAATCCGGCTTCAGACACATATGATGTGAACTCCACTCCATAGATCTATATATCCTAAACATGCACATTATTCACAGAATGAGCATCAACCTAAACATGATGTTGAGATTCCAAAACCTTTTCTATATCTAATAAAAATTTATAATAGTTTCTTAATGTGGAACTAACACCCTTACAATGGGATAATCTATCACAGAAGTGCTAATGTTGAGTATATTTTCCTCATGCGAGACACACCAAGTTATCAACATTACAATTTAATTTGTGGAACACCATTCTCCCTCACTGATAACATACCACCTTTAATATACATTTAGTATGTTTCTCACTCCCACCACCACCTTAGCCCTAGTCACCCAACATCCTTCTATAGAAATATAATGACCTCTAGCTAACTCCTACTACTCAAAATGCATTGAAGATTCATGTATTTCGATCTATATTTCCCACGTCCATATCTACTTGGAAGAAAAACTCTACATAGGTGGTTAGAAATAGAAAATAAATATATCTTTATAATATTAGGCCTCAAACCAATTTCAATGATCCATTTTTCAATAGACACATTGGAGACCAATTACGGGGGCATGTACAAAAACTCGAAAAACTGAGTTGCATACAAAAACATGAATTTTTATATTTATCAACATTTAATTATTCTTTAGTATTTATTTCTCACAACATCTTAGGATATAACTATTGACATACTATTTTCTTGAAATTATTCCATGTTATATATTAATGGGACATGGATTTCACCATGGATTCTATCCACTTTTTTCAATGATCTGCAAGAATATAAGTGGAAATATAAAGCCTATATTATTCTATATATTTCGGAAATTTAGAATCCACTCAACCATTTCGATCTATTCTTATAATTACTAGGAGCCCTTATCACTCTGAATGATCAAAAATTCTTTCTAAATAAATTATGAATCATGGTCACCCATCTGATCTAGTTAAAAACTAGATATATAGAACATGGACTAGATCATTTAGACCATACATTCCACAAATTATGAATCAAATAAAGGATTTAAATAATGGGATTTATCTACATATTCATCTCAATCATTTTATGATAGACTTATTTATGGATCCATAATCAACATAGCAAAGCGGAAAAAAAACATAAAGAGTAAATTGGATTACATGATTACAAATCTGTTATATATTACTAAATAAAAAATGATAAAACTATAAACATAGATACTAGATAATATCAAATATCCCATGGTAACTTGTTTTTCTTTTCATGTTGGTGAGATAGCTAGACATACTCCCACACTACCTCTCATGTTTTGAGAGTCCTACCTCATGTGTGTTAACAACCCCTAAACACAAGAGGGTGAGAAAGAAGCTTGAGAATCACATTTAATAATAACCTAACCTATTCGATACCAATTTTTTATTAATTAACCTTATCAAAACCAAACTTTCACCCAAATAGGCACATCTCAATTCTCATGGCCCATTCCCAAACACAATGGCAAACAAAAATATTTAGGTTATCATACAAAGAAAATGGGATTGAATTTACCCACAACAGACACGTGATGATTTATAAATAACAAGTGCATAAAAATTGATATCCAAAATACATAATAAATTATAAAAATAAATCCATAAAGGTATAATCCATCAAATAGATAAAAGGTTCTCGATACAAAATTGTAATACCATCCACATGGAACCTAAAGTAACCCACAAGCATATCTCCATGTGGACATATGTTACCACCTTCCCTACCCACTAGTAAGGAAGCATGATATATGAGTTCCATCCACTACACATTTATATTCACATTAACTATATACTAAAAATATGGTCTACAAAGAGCCAAAGGAAAAACTACAACATGTTTAGTAAATATCAATATTATACAAATAAAGAATCTATTCAATGTCTAGCCACATGAATCAATTAATTATTATTTAAATCAGAGTTTAAAAAATTTAAATAATAATTAAATTTATAAAACAATCATTTGGATTTTTTTTCCAAAATGATTTTATATACCATAAAACATAATAATATATAAAACTATACAAGAGTTATAAATTTTGATAATAACCATGATTTCCTACATCAATAAATCATAAGGGAAATAAAATATAATATACACATCCACTTAATGTATCGAAATCACCTAGCGGGAAATCAAAACATGAGGGTATACACAACTTGAAAAAGAAACATTTAGAAAATATAAGTGAATGCCAACCATATCAAACATGATTCCTTAATAAAATCTACCAACAAGCCCCATGGAATCGAGATCACCTACCCTAGTCATCGTTTACTTCAATAATGATCACATATGTCAATTATCACCATATTATATTATTTTTGTTGATATTATAGTACATTATTTTTATTATCATGGAACCAAATCCATTTTTAATAATAAATTCCATGGAAAATCCTTTCATTTACATTCATGAAATTCTATATCTAATAAGTTTTTTGAGGCATTCAATAATCCATTCTTGTTATCTATATTGATTGAAGAAAATTCAGTTTATAAATCAAATTTGCAGGTATGAAAGGATAATTTCATTTTTAGTAGATTTAAAATCACAAAGTTAATAAATAAAACCAAAGGCTATCATAAAACACAAATATTTATAAGGGATAAACTAAATAAAAACTCAATGCCTCCTAGACTGGTGATGGGAGTGGAAGATTTCAGATCCCAGAGACCAGAGATTCGATGAAAAATATGTCAATTCTCCATGTCCACGATATATCTAGTTATATAATACCATAATAAATCAGTTTTATTAACAAGAAGAGATGAAAATAGATTAAAAAATAACTGACTCATGAGATTATATTCCATGGAGATCGATGATTTAAATTGTCACAAAGATTTACCAATGGGGAGAGTTAGAGAGAAAAAACATCACTATGGAGTCTCTAGATCTTATGAAACCAAATTTGGGATGAGTGGTTTGGAAATTTATATAAAATATGGGAAAATGTGTCATGATGTATCAAATAGAGGTACATAGTAATTCATTAGAAAACAAATAAAACTACAATGTATGGGGATTTTTAAAACCATAGTTGACCAAATATCATTTATTACCCACATCATGTTCAATAAATATATCTAGAAAATAAAAGTAATATTATATGGTGCAATGACGGTCACTCTAGCACAATCTCTATGACCTCATAATTAAACTACACCATATCCAGTGCTCTGTGGTGTGATAAACCTAATATCATGAGACCTATCAAGACTCCACCATCTAGTCTCCACCCTATAACCTATCCTACATACCATAGCTACACCAAAAATAAATGATCCAAACCTATGAAAAGTATGATGTTTGAATGGAAAAAAGAGACTTAATAACTAATTTCATAAATAGGGGAGAGAATATTATCACCACAATAAAATATTTACTTCACCCAAAAAGTTTTTTATCCCACCTTTTGTGTTATGTATTTATTTTCAATGATAATACCAAGTAAACTCGATAATTTATTAATATAAATTTGTTGAGGAATCCTTGAGAGGAATTGATGTGAAGAAAAACATGGTGATTATGATGTATTTATTAGGAATGCTAATAATCCTAATATTAGTGAAGAAGGATATACTATGTGTCGTGACACTTTTTTAGTACATAATTCCTAGAAGATTGGTTTTATGTATTTAATTCCATGAATATTACCTTAATATCTATTTAATGATGCAGTTTTTAAAAGGGTTCATCCATTGATGTATAGTTGAAGCTAATAAGATGATTATAAATAAAAGTTTCCTTATTTATGTAATTATAATCATTGGATTACGATGATTATAGATTTTATTTAGATTAACAAATTATTTACTACTATTAGTGTTGAATATTATTGTGTTGGTCTCATTTTACACATAAAGAGAATGGATACTGCTGGAAATATAGAATTGGAAAATATTTATACTTGGACGGTTTATTGTTGATAAAACATTTAGGAAGTGATTTAGGATCTTGGTAGTAAGGGTTAACAAACTATGAATATCATTCATAGGATATAAGGAATGTTTTAGAAAGTACGAAAGGCCACAACCATGGTATATTTTCTTCCAATGGCCATGGATATTGAAAACTGACACACATAATACTCCATGCCATTTTGAAGAACCAATTACAATTGAAGAGTTCTTATTAAAAAAGTCAAAGGATAAAAAAGAAAAGAGAAGGTTGTGGTGTGAATAATATTTTATTATGAATTACTATTGTGAAAACTATCCAACACTATCCTTACCATGCCCATGACTCATGAAATGGTTATTATAGTGGATTCTAGTGAGAAACAAGGACCCCAAAAATCTATTTTGGGGTGCTCAAAGAAATACTTGGATGATAGGTCGGTATATAGTTATAAATTTACAAGTTTAATTGAAAACAAACGTGCTAGAGGAATATATAGTCAATATATTGAGTAACATGAAAAAACTATCATGAAGAATGAAGGAAAAACCAAGAGTTCTTGAATCATTGGGTGAAAATGGAAAAATTATTTTTATAAGACCATAGTGTATGGAGTTCCAGGATTATGCATTGAAAATTAAGAAGTTATCATTCATGATATTTAATTGTAATGTAATTAATGTTTTATAACCACATGACATGGTATTTAGTCCTTTAATCAAGTTATTTTTATGGGTTTTGTAGTGGTTTATAAATTATATTAAAGGGGATATAATCAATATAATATCTATGTTTCATGATGTAAATGAAATATTTATTTATTTGTATTTAGGGAGATGAATGAGGAAATAATGAAAGTAGTTTTCGGAGGTATTATTGGATTATTTAATGATATAATAAGATGGTGAAATTTTTTATATTATTGGGGATAAGGTTCCATTATTTTAAAAGGAAGTTAGGGCGCTCATATATGAGTGCGTTTGAATATGATGGAATTAATTGAAAAATGTCAAAAGAAATGTGTGAGAGAGACTGTGTGAAATATACATTTTATATTTTAGAAACATATAATAATATTTACCTTAACCTATTATCCAAGGTACAATTTCAATTTGTTGAAGATAGTGAATAAATACATTATATTTTAGTTATTCAATAAATATTATGAATAAATTAGAACAATAATAGGTTTTATATAGAAAGTGATTGTGTAATGAAGATGAATTATAAGCTTTTAAATCTATATAATAAAGTTGTGACACAACTTGTTTCAATGAAGGGAAGAATGGTGAACATTTATATTTCATTAAAAATAATTGATGTCCCATGAAATTTTTTGAGAATGTTAAGGAAGAAGAATAATAAGGAAGGAAATTATGAACTAAAAACATTTTAGTACTTATGAAGTATAATTATTTGTTTTTATATCTAAAAATATGATTTTTTCTGGATGGAAGCACAAAGTTTTAGGTAGATTATATATGGTGTGGTATTCAGCTAACTTGGTAACAGTGATAAAACCTACTCAATTATATTAATACTTTGATACAAGTGGATCATATGATCTCAGTGAAATCCAGATCATACCAAGGAGTGGACATTTGTTTTGGAATGTGAAAATTTTAAATAATTTTTTCTCTTGTTTCTGTTTTTTCAAAAGTGTTTATTGAAAAAACAAATTATATCTAGAGAGAAAAATATATATAATAATTAAGATTATCCATATAGTAAAATGGTAAAAGTGGTAAAAAGGATTAAAAAGTAATAATATTAACACCAATACTAAATCACCTCTCTTTGTGCTTAACAAAACCCTCAACCAGTCCTTATAGATGCTATCATAGGAATATATATGCACCCTTATTTGATTCTCATATTTATGTCATTATCATTAAATATTTTATGCTTATTTCTTATAATAATTATGATGTTTAGTTTTAAAGAATTTATTTTTATTTGAAATTAGAATTCAGTTTTATAATAATCATTGATGAATAAGAAAAATGTGGAGAATAATAAAATGAGGAATATTTCCCTCTTGTCAATAGAGTAAGAAGTTAAAAGTATTCTAATAAATGAGGATAGATCAATATTGGATGTATAAGAACAAGTTGTTTGATGTAACACTAATGATGTATAAAACAATTATACATCAAAGGGATCAATTTTTCATGTGATACTATGTTATGGGAAAATGTTTTTTCATACATTCCACATGAATAAGAATCTAATTGGTATGATCATATTTGAATAGATTTACATATCAATTTACATAGATATATATTAAACTATTTAACACAAAATATAATTGTAACTATCTAAGGTATTTTTTAAATTTATCAATAAAAAGAAACTTTTCTTGAAGATGTATTACACAACATTGACGAATCTTTCAGATAAAAATCTATAACATCAATGAAGAAATATAAAAACATTTTAGTGAATGAAGGGGAGTGTGATTATAATGAAAAAATATAGTAAAATTTAAATATAATTGGATTGAAAATATTTTAGTGAATGATGATTCCACTAATGAATTTGTGAATGATAACCTTTTGTTAGAATCCAATATAAAATACATCATTGATGTCATGAATGTATAATTAGATATCAAATCTTGGAGGCACAAGAAGCATGAAATATTATTAAAATAATACGTATAAATGCATGAATATAATTTTGTGAATATGAGAATGTAATATAACTATATAATAGGATTTATTTAAGATAAAAAAATCAACCCAATATTAGGATTCAAAAATTAGAAATAATGACAAGTTATTTGGAAATTACACATATTGAGTCTTCAAAATAAATGAATTACGAATCTATTGTCATATAACATTTTTTGATGGATTCTTGTGTCAAAAGTATTATATTATGTGATAAGAATATGATGTAATCAATTTATAATCTCTCATAATAAATATCAATGGTGAAGGTTCCATACATATCAAAATTTTATGATTATCATTAATCTACTTTCATAGAAAATATATTGTTAAAATATGAAGATATAAAAATAAATATGATAAGATATAATGAAAAGACAAACACTATAACTATAGTGGATGGAATAATGTGTTTGGAAGATTTACCTGATTGATAATACCAATAAGTGGTAAATAATATTAAAAAAGTCTTGATAACAAATATGAACATTCAAAAAAGAGAGTAGTTTTGAAGAGAAGATTATAGTTCGATGGATATTTCAGGCATTGTAACCAAGTTAATTATTTTTCATTGTTTTTTTTCGTAAAATACATTTAATTCTAAAGATACGAGGAATCAAGTTTCATGGTTTAGAGATACATAAATGTTACAATAACTACAAATTAATAGAAATTTGTCATTATGAAACAAATGTTAGATATTTAAATATATTTGTGGTGTACAAAATGATGGTGATCTCTAAAATGATAAAAGATTCAATCAAAATGTATCAAAATATAATCAGAATAAAATACCATATAATTTAATTAACAAAGAAAAATCATCCTTGGAAAATAAGTCAATGGAATAAACAAAAAAGATTGTTCCTTTAAAGGGTGGGAAAAAGGGAGTTTCATCCTTTGATGAAGAACAAAAGAATGGTCATTTTTATTGAATGAATAAGAAGATATTGATGAGTGAAACATATAGTATGATTGGAATGTATAACATCACTCATAAGATAACATTTTGAGATCCAAAACAATCCTTCAGAATTTGAAATGAAATAAATGATGATTGTACTATTGATTAGGTAATGGAAACAAAGATGAATGTAAAACTAGAAAAATAAAGTACCAAATGAATGAATAAGAGTCCACATAATGGTTTCGATTTTAAAGTGTGGATTTCAGTAATTTAATACCATTGTTATGAATAAATTCTATGTGAGAGATTCAATAAAGATAAATACATTTCCATATAATGTTTTCAAATATTACCATAACATGAAGAATCCTTTAAGATAATTTATTCTAAATTTATAATAAATACTATTATCTCACACAAGTAAGAAACAGATGCGAGTAAATATATTCTATAAAAGGGAAATTTAGATTTAAAAATAATACATGCAATCAAGACTGGATTAATTTTTTTTTGAGGAAACAATCTAAAACCTTATATTCACATTAAGTAATGAGAAGATCCATCGTCATCCATTAATTTTTTAGTATCTATATACTTATAATACTGGTAATTGAATGTAATGTGTGGCATCAGAGGAGTTATTAAGGAATGTGTATTTTTTCATGTTGAATACCACAATGAGGATATTCTATCTTGGATTGATCAAACAATTGATATTCTACATTAAAATATTATGAATGAATCAAACATGATTAAACAAAAGAAATTTTTGTCAACATTAGGCATTTAAGAGATAGTGATTCATCTCCATGGTGGTTTACCTATTCCTAAGAGTATACATTGATGAATATCATCCATAAAGAATATTTGTATGTTTTAAAATGTTAAAAACCACATTAAAATTCCATTTTGATTTTTCCATCTTATTGAAACACCTTGAAATCAATTTTGGAATATTTTGACCATTTTGAAGATATTAATGTGTGTTTTGATTGAGGGAGATACAAGTGATGAATGATCAAGAATATCTGAGAAAATATATTCACATACAAATATAGATTTTTTATAAAGGAAATAAAGGCAGTGTTATTGAAATGTTATTTTAATAAAATATCATGATAATAAAAATCATATTATAAAATAAATGGTATGAATTTTAATCAATGATAAAAATAATAAATTTGAAGAAGTTTTAAGATTGTTGTCAAATCCTGCTATGTATGAAATATTCTATTGTTTTTAACTTCAAGTGACATAAGAAATATTGGATGGAAATATCTAATGTGAAAATTTATTACAACTTATATATCTCAACTTAATATACCTGGAAATAATTTGAAAAAATCTGGAAGATATATTTTATTTTTTTTCATTTTTTATTAGTTTTATTTATAATTGATTATGGATATCTTATTTGTCTAAATCAAACTGTCATTTTTTACACTGGTCATGTCTATGTATATATAGTGTGTAATGGTTAACGACCAATTTCAAATTACGAATTGACACCCTTTAGCAATTTTTTTATTTTTCATTCATATAGTTTTGAAAAAGTACTATGAAATATCTATTGGAAGGGTGATTAAAGAAAACCTGACAAGGAGATTTGGAAAGGGCACATTGACTTATCAATGAAAGATAATATCAATTATAAATTAAAAAGGTGGATTTTTAAAAGACCTATATGTATTATTTTATTATCAATGATATTTTCAATGATTAAAGAGAATTAATTTGTACCAATATGTTAAAGAAGAGTATTTTTGGATTGAAGTGAATAAGAAGTTTGTTTATTATGAATTATTGATTATAAATGGTGAATATCCAATGCATTGACATGAAAGAGATCATAAGAATTATGGTACTTGTTTAGTGAATAATTGTTAGAGTAGTTTTTCTTTTATTTGAAGTTCCCTTGATATTTCCATAATATATGCTTGATGAAGTATTTTTCATAGGGTTCGTCCATAGATGTATGGATGAAGGTAAATCTGTTGATTCCATGTGAGATGATAGTCATTAAAGAAAATATCACGATTAAATTATCATGATTCATATAAAGAGCCTCATCAAGGTATCCCAGCAATGGTGGTTACATTATTTCATTAATACTAAATAAAATCAATGACATAACAAATAACCAATTAATTTAGTAGACTTGGAAAAAAATGACACATTCCTGAACATCACATTAAATTTGATAATATAATATGAAACAATATTTTCTTTGACCAATCTTATATTCCTTCAGAAAATACCTACATACCAATCATTATAGATTTCATTGAATCTTAGGGAAACAAAACATAATAAATGTGTGATCTATGATGCTCAGTAAGGGTATTCATTTAGTGAATTGTATCATTAATAATAACGAATTTTTAATGTTTCTAGGAAAATATTTAAAAACACAATACATTAATTAAATAATGTAATCATAGAGATTAATATTGAAGGATTGAAGGATGATCAAATAATTCTATATAAAGGATCACATGATCGTGAAACTTATCTATTTCTAGAATGATTAAAAAGTCACAAGGAAATCAATAACTAACCTCATAAGAAGGTAGAATATAATTATAGGCTTTGTAAGAATAATTTTAAGGCCCAATGTGATGAAATCGTATATAAATGGGTAAGAAAATTGTCAAATAACCAAACAAGATTGTCTCATGAGATATTATCATAAATAGAGGGTCTATATCATGTCCCACCTATAAGATAGTATTTCGAATGCATTTATCATATGAAAAGGGTAGAACATAATCAACATAAGAATTTATATTGAAAAATGAGAATATGAAATTATAATACATTCACCAATCACTAAACATAATTATAAACCATATAGAGTAATATAAAGAAAGTTATCAAAATAGTACATCTCCATAAATGAATACATTCATTCAAATTAGATTTATATATATGAATAAACTATTAAAACACCATTGGATGATTTCTTGTGAAAGGTACCCTTTTCATTTTGAAAAAAGTATTCCAATTATATAAAATTTCCCGGTATTAAGGAATAAATTTTCATTTGAAGAATCATAAGAAAATTAAAAAGGAATCTATAATTCCATGATAGTTCATGATGATAGAAAATTATGTTCAAGTTATATAAGTAAAAAACACAAAATTCACTATTTTTTTAAATGGTAAAAAATTTACTAATTTGGAATATGAAAGGAATATTACTTAAAACACATTTTATAAATGAAAGGGGTATAAATTACATCAATAAATTATTGGGTAAATGTTGAAATATACATTAAATCATTTTTCTGGGAAAATATGGATCTGGAATAAAATTATACCCCACTGAGTAGAAAACATGTTTGTTTACCTTGAAAATGTGGTTTCAATTTCTTGAGTTCTTAATGATTAAAAGTTTATGGAAAAAATAAATTTACATAAATAAATAGTATAAAAGGAAATAAATTTGAATTAAGATAGTTATATAATACTATTCACCCAACAAAGAATGAAGCATAAACAATCTCGAATAATGACAAGATTGTAAAATACACCATTAACTATGGTTCGAATTATTTCATATCATATTGAACATCGTAAAAAATAAATATATATTTATTATATATATACATATATATATATATAATAAACATAATCATATATATGAAAACTTATATTACATATATATAAAATTTTATCACCCCTATATTAACCATTTTTTATTATAATCACATTTCAAGTTATTAACTCTTTCATTTTTCGTGCATGTTTTGGTTTTCTAGTTCATTAATTATACATTGACCAAGGATCCATAATATATAAAATGTTTATAATTATTTATATATTAAATATAATTATTATATATATATATATTAATCCAAAAATATTATATATAGAAAAATGATGTAAGTCATTCATTGAGAAGAAAGGTCATCAGTATATATGAACGTTGTTCCCCTTTTTTTACAGATGGGATAAAAATGAAGGAAAATAAAAACTCTAAATTAAATAACCAATATTATATCAGATTCAGAATATAAATTCATTAAATATATCCTTATTACCATCCCTGGCAAAAAAATGAAAAAAAATTCCTCACTTCATGGAGGATGTAATAAACACATACATAAGAGAAATATTTCCATTTTCCATCAAATCAGAGGGTATAAAGGTATATGCCATATTATATTTAATATTTTATTTTAATTTTCAAAATTATATATATATATATGGACTAACATATTTTAACCATATTTATATCCATATTTGACTGTTCATGGTGGGAAAATATTACATTGATTCGTGTGGCTAATGTCCTTCAGGCTCTTGATCAATTGTTCCATTACTTATTTGATGAAATATGTGATGAATATGGATTATTAAATTAAAATAATAATTTTATTTTGCATGAATGATATTGGTATTATTATTATATCATTTGAGAAGAATATTTCTAGTGGGTATAGGAATAAATAATATGATGTGACGTGGTAAATAACTATACCAATTCCTTTGTGAATATCATTAATTTTAAACCTAAATCCAACCTAGTCTAGTTTTCCAATCAATCCATGGACTCTAGGTCATGGGGAGGGATGTAATAAATATATTTATATATGTATTCGATAATCCAAAATTCCTTTAAGGTTTCTAAAAGAGAGGATTGTGGGTTTCTATTTATATTTGGGGGACCCTTTTATAGATTTTCAAGAATAATAATAAATGATAAATTAATTCCCAAGAAAATTTCCCATGTTGGTCATAGATTTATAATTGGGATAAGGTATCTTATTCCACTAAATCTTGGTGTTTTCTAGTTTTCCCCCATGATCCATTGTCTATGATATGTTCGGTTACATCATTAATACATTCATGAAACTAAATACATATTTCCTAATCTTTTTTTAGGGAAACAATATTTCATTTACATGCATGAAAAACAATTTTCAAAGGAAATTATTTTATTGAGGGAATTTATCAATGAAATAATGTGTGTGGAAATAATGTACAACAAAAACCCTTCCTCAAAAAAATTCTCATTGCCAATAGAGATCAATTTCACCCCTCATATATTAAAAAAATAAATAAATAAAATAAAAAACAAATGGTATAATACAAATATAAAGCATACCATGGGATAAAACCCATTATTGTGACACCAACCTCATGTGAAAAGAATTTGATATAACATTAAAAACATATGATGATATAGGAAGATATCAAATTATATAAATCTGAAATATGATGAATACTATATAAATTATATTTTTACATGGATGATATAAAAATGTAGTATAATAATAAATTAAAAACATGGATATTTATTGATTAAAATATATTATAATATACTAATCTCACTATATTACAGTCAATGGAGATCCAAGATTTTAGTCTAAAAATTAATAGACCAATGAGAAGTGGTAGAGATCGAGAATCATCAATAAGAAGCCTCTAGATCAATGAAAAGTGAATTTGGTTTGAGAGGGTAATAATTTTATAGATATTTTGGAAAACGGAATAAAACATGACATAGTGATATGGCATAATGCATCCCAAAGTGGATTTGAAAATATTGAAATAGATTTGGTTACGTTGTAACCTTTTTTAGTCAAAAGATCAATTACAATCCATGATGTGATGAATTGTCAAATCCAATTAACTAGAAAAATTTTCTATAGTGTAATGGCTATCAATACACCACAACCACAAGTCACTCATAATAATTCTATGATTAAACTACCAATCTATGAATTGGTTTCTTTGATATTGGAATAATTTACTGGTATCCATCTTCTAGCATCTATGCCACAAATGTTGCTCTGCACCATAGCTATAGAAAAACTCAATTCATGAAACCTATGAATGAAGTAGAAATAAAATGGGAAAATAAAAAAGAGGAAAAAAACCCGACTCTATAAACTATGTTGTGACATTATGCATCACCTTCTAAAAAGGGGATAGTGATTAATCACTCCATATATTCCAATTAATTATGGCATGTAATGTTTCACGAACTATTGAATATTGAGTTATAATAAATAAAACAAGGATTATGGTTTTTTATAAATCTTATTCAAGGACTACATAAGGTTAATTATTATGAGTCTTGTTTTTTTAATTTTCCATGGTATATGGAATGTATTACACCACATTTAAAATGGTTTATATTAATTTTTATATTTTTCAATCGAAATACATGTCTTAGATGAACCAATTATCATTTATAAAATTTTTATCATTACTATGTCCTAAATGAACCAATTATCATCCTATAAAAGTTTTATTAATCATCATATAGATTTAACTTTTATATTATATATATTGATACCCAATAATGAGTTACATAGTATCAATAATAGTATTTTTGATATAATATTCGAAATTAATCCTTGGATATTACCAATTGTGTGGATAAATTCAAATATTTTTAATAGATATAGAGAAATATAACAGGTCTTGATGAGATTTATTGAATTTTGGAGACAGTGAAACCACTAGATTAAAGATTTTATATCTTATTTCCAATAGGAACTAACATGTTCTATAGCATGTTACAGACATAACAAAAAACCAAAACAAACTAGAAAGCAGTATACAATAGTTGAAATGTTTCTATAAACATCGTGTCTAATATATATTTTATGAAATTATGAACAATATGTCAATATCATTGATAAGACTTTGATAAAATAAATTAGTGTTGAAAAATAATTGATATGAAGAATTTATGCATTAAAATCCACCATTTTTAATAACTAACAATAATTGTGTTTTTAATAAAATAAATATTTTGTGGATAAAATTAATTTTATTATGAATAATATATTAACAAAAAATTTATTGCAAATTTATATGAAATAAAAATATGAATAGTTGAAAATTTAAAAAATATATTATTTTACTATGAAAAAAATAATAATCATATATTTATGTTTCTATTTGAATTATAAAATCAATCAATTTTATTTCTATAAAAGAAACATAATTTAAGATTTGTCATGTTAATATTAAAATAAGTTTAATTTTTGGGATATTTCTAAAATGGTTTATTTTTCAGTGAGTATTGAAAAAAAACTATTTTTACAAAACTATATTGTCAATGAGATAATACATTCATAATAAAAAATTAAATTTTTATAAAAAATCCTAACTTATAAAATACTGATTTAATGAGTAACAATATACATTATTAAATACCATTATGAATTTAAATACCTATGATTAAATTTTAATGAACATAATTAATATTCTTTTCTAAAAGATATTGTAATTTGACTATTTTTAATTTAATATAGTTTTTTTAAAATATGTTTTTTTTCAATAAAATCCACATAAAATTAATTTTTTTTACAATAAATAAATTCATATCATTAGAACCAAATACCTTGATAATTTTATCATTTACATAATTTTTTTTCATAAAAATAGACATTTTTTAATAATGGGTTTTACACATTACGTACAATGATGTTAAAATTGACTTTTCCTACATAGCAAATTTTTTTATATAAAATTCATTATTAAATGTAACTATTACCTCTAAATTAATCAAAAAATTGTGATTTATATTTAGGGATTATAATTAAATTACCTTGGTAAAAAGAAGTTACCATAGTAAAACAAAAAATATCATTAGTGAAAATTAAAAATGTAATGGATGTAAAAAACATTTAAAATAGGTGTTTGAATTAATATTTTGTGTATTACAGACCTTATCTAATCCATTACTATATTACATTCCTTTTTCCATGACACGTGACATATGAAGAAAGTGCTATCATTATATTAATATAATATATTAACAAACAAATCATACTCCCAAATTATAAGAGTACCTCTCAAAACCTATAAAATAACATAAAAAATATTGTTTCATATTTCAAATATACCCATAAAAACCCCCTATAATATTATCTTACCCTCTTAATCTTCTGGTCACATGTGACTAACCGAGAATATCACTTTATTAGGAGTACTTCAAGGGAAAACCCAAGTCTCCAACATGTGTACTAATTTTCCATAATTTATTTTCATTTCAATATTAATTTAAAATATTAATTATTCTCATATATATAATTAAATAGTTATTTTTTTCCAATTATATTTATTAAGATAAATTAATAATTACTAATCGACTTCCCATTTTACATTGTTGAAATTGAAAATGATATTCATTCATGTGTTTAGACTACCACATTCATGGAGGGTTATGTTTATTTTCTCACCTAAAAACTATACAACTTTTACTAATGATTAATTTAATAAATTATTATGATATTTCTAAAAAACATTGTATTGGTATTGAAAATGAAATCATTAAATAAGGATATGTGTAGACTACCATCTGCATAAAACCATCAATTTATGTTTTTTCCTTTTCATCACCACATTTCATGACTCATCAAGAGAATATATTTAAATTATTAATAATATTTTTATGATGTTATTAAGATTTTTATAAGATAATAAGTAAAACCTATTTGAAATATGAACAATAAAGAATAATTGTAAATTCCACAATCCAAATAAGTGTCGTAAGAGAGAAAACTAATTTCATCATAATATATAAGAAAATTTCAAATTATATGTACTTCGTTTAATAATTATAAATTTTGATATATCACACTAATAAATAGTATGTATGGTCATTATTATTATATTATAATGAAATTACAACTAAATAACTCTATTATCATTTATTCATTATGTCATGTTCTTATTTCAGTTGGTTTAACCACCCACGTGAACACAAATATAAATTAATATAATGGATGTCTATAATTTTTTACATTTTGGTATTATATGATATAAACAATAAAACTATATTTTTTACTTTAGTTTTGAATGGTAATGTTAATATTATACTCATTAGTTACGTTAAAAATGTTTGTTCATGAAAAATATCATAAACATGCTCATTAATAATTTCATCCTTAAGGATCATCCAAAAAACGCACATAGAATTAAATTTTAAACTTATATATAATTATAAAATATCAATTATAGTGCATTGCATAATATATTAATGATGAAATTCATTATATAAATGAATAAAAACATAGGTATTATGAAACCATTTCAAAATAATCATGATTAATCACACTCGATATCAAAAAGTGATAAAGACTAACTGATATACATAGAATAAATAATAATCAATGACATTCATAAAATATTATAGATTGGAAAAAGGTCATTATATTTTTTATTAATACATTTTTTATATATAAGGTAATATTTAATTTTGTCTATGTAGTAAATTAGGTAGGTGTTTTTTCTAACGTGATTTATTCCATTAAGTTATAAAGTTTAATAGTGAAACTCAATTATTGCCACATTTATTTATTTCAAATAATAAATAATTGCTTTTCAATTTCCTCCTTATTTTATTGGGTACAGTAATTATTCATTCTAACCTCAATATCAATTGATTCTTACATCAATGATTATGTTACTTGTAAGGGTTCATTGGAAGGTTTTAGGCACAATCCATGCATGATGAGACATGTTCAACTTAGTTATTTTCATAACCTCAGATTCATTAAATATGTACAATAATGATACATTTTGTGATGAATGAATTTAAATCAACAATTAATTGACATAATAACACTTAAACCAAAATACATAATCCTCAAATAATGATTTATAAATAATTTAATTATTTAATAATTAACTTGTGATGAATTATTTAATTGTCGATGAATCATACAACCAATATATATTGTAACATTGATTCGTTTTATTAATAAAGAATAAATTTCAAATAGAGGTATTCCAAATTTGTACAATGAATCTAGGATCAATGTCTTGGAAATATTTGGGTTCTAAAGTAGTATATCACAATGCCTACGTTTTTCTTTCTTTATCTTCAAGACAATCACTTCCAAGAATGAATCTCTATTATATCTCTAGAATTTAGAGAGTTGGTAAATAATTTTCACTCTCTATTATTTTGATAATTCATAGAGAGGGTTTCTTTAGGTATTGAGAGGATTTTATTGATTCATTTTTCTGAAAAAGGAAAATGGCTACCTGTTTGGTTGGAAATAATTTAGTTGTAGTGAAATTGAGCCTAGATTACAAAAATAGTAACTATTCATATGGTATTATATGTATCTAAATACCCATGGAATCCCATTTCTATAAAAATAAGAAATAATAATAATAATAATAATTCTTTATATGCACTAAACTGGTGAATTATTTAAATATTATTTATTCCAATATAATTTAATATTTTTTATTTCTCAATAGAACAGGAAACTCAGTACACCATTCACCCAAAAATATTTATTGGGTCAAGAATATAAAATAATTATTTATTATATAAATATTAGTTCAATGTTAATAAAATAAACAAATAAATATCATATTTCCAAAATTTAAAATATATATTTATTATATACTCATCTCATAAATATTTTCCTAAAAAACTAGAGAGAACCTATATGTGATCAGGATAATATGAATAATTATTATATAATATATGTGAATAATATTTACTCAATATGATAAATTATAAGTAATAAATAATATTTAACAAATGATATTGATGCATTTAGTGTGTTCATCTATTTGATACATTTATAGTTTCATTAAGTTGAGCCACCCAAAGTATATGGGTAGAATCTAGAATCATGCCAATGCTCCCATAGTGAAATAACATAATTTCAAAATGACATCAAAGCTCCTATGGATTCATTCAATGTAAAAAAAATATTTATCAATATATCTCTAATCAAGAAGGTTATATACTGATGTCATCATCAAATGTTATCAGGGACTATTTATTTTAATTTCCTGAAATAGACTTCCATATACACCACCATGACCATGTATTTTTTTGGGATGAATTGTTACCATAAATGGCCCAATTATATCAAATTAAATTTATGCATTTAATGAGAAAATAGTTTTTCAGATTATTCATAATGAATTGTTACTTATAAAACAGTCAATATATCCTACTTCTATATGAAATTATTCCATAATAATTTTCATAAATACATAAAAATATGTGACAAATCGTATCAATTAATTATAATAATAATTTATAAGGAGGAATAAACACACATTTTTGGCGGGTCATGACATTACAAATATAATTGATTGTATTTTACTCGAAGGGCTTGTTCTAAAAATAATTCTACATTAGAAATTAAAAATGGAATACACCATGAAAAGGTTTATCCATTTTCTATGATTCTCCAACCATGGTATATGGTATCATTAGTGTCCCATCCAGGGATATTTTTTGACTATAAACATATATATAAGAAAAATTTTGGTTCACATAATAGTTTTTATTATATCGAGGAACTGATATAACGTTTTTGTTCAACATTTACCCTTTGAACGTTATGAAATAAAATGTCACAAAAACAGAATTAATGATATGATAATATATTTATTTATTTTAATAATTGAGAAAATATTAATCCTAATGTTTATAGAATTTGGTTCTAGGGAACCAAATCTAGAAGAATATCACTTGAAATAAACCCAAGTGCTAACAACCTTTAGTCCACAAACTCTCACATGATACACATAGGAGGAGTTAGATATTTTTCAACGAGAATATTTTATTCTATGAAAACTCTTCTAAATAAGACATCATTATTATAAGATAAATATCTTGAGAGTGGATACCTCTAGAGTAAGTGATTTGTTTCCCCCAATCAACTTTTTTATAGTATTTTGAACTAACACTTTTAATGGTATGTGTGAACCCAAACAATCCCAACCAAATAAAAGACATTAAAAAGAAAATGAAAAACAAATCAATACAATTTAAGGATTCCCCTCCCCATCACCTACGTCAATAAAACAGTCTCCACCTCTTCATAGCCACTTGGCTAGCTGTCCTATGCAGGGTTGCACGGGCCCAGTCTTTTGGAATGTATGACATGCCCTCTCATTTGTACAAATACCGATGGATATGTGCTAGTGGACACTTCTTTCTCTATAACCACATTTGAGGTAGATCCTTATAGCATGACTGATGACTTTCACATTCAAAAACATAACACAGTAACCAGAATAACTAACAAACAATCACAGATTCAGTCAAATGGAGCATAAAATTTCACTTATAACATTGTCTTAATCGATTTCATGTGCAAAGTCGAATAACCGGGTACACTAGTGCCATCATCGTGGAACATACCCTCAGAGAGGGGGTTATATTTAGAAATATTTGAGCTAAGTTTGCATAATGGGGGACACATATCGTTTCCAGGACTTGCTTGATGAGTGGTAGAACCGCAACCTGAGATGAGAGGAGCATTGAGACACCACTATAAATTATCACAATATAATGTGATAGTTTCTTTACTACTAGGATCCACATCATGTTATGGGTTAATGATTTGAATCAATATTCCTTCATTGAATGAATCAATATAAACTATAATCAAATACTCATATGTAGAATAAGTGACAACTGATTGGTGCAATCTTTTTTTGATAACAACTCTTTTATTAATACTAAATTCATATTCTGAATACGAATTCATATCATTCTAATTTATTTGAAAAATTCCATAAATATTACCATATATGAAAATCTCTATGTCTCCACTTTAAAACTAAAATATATCCTTAGTTACTCTCAAACACATATTGGTAATCATAACAACATAACAATGATGTTTACCTAGATCAGCTTGATGTATTCCTACTATGATCAATTACTGTGAAAAATCATTTCTAGTACATAACATGGAATATATTATTGGCCTCATTGTTATAGATTATGGTATTGTACTCATTATATCATTCCTATATTGCCTTTGTGGACACATTTTCTTGAAAATATGTATAACATGTTATAGTTTAACCAATCCTCTTATGGATTACTCCATTCTAAATCTATTTAGTAATTAGTAAATGTATGTAACATATAATTGTTCAATCATAATTTAGATCGATCATGAAAGATCTTGATCCCTTGAATGATGAATTCTTCACCTAATTCCATTATAGAGAAGCAATATTTTGACAAGTCTATAATAGATTATATAACTAGTACATCATTTCCAATCTATAATATTTCATCAAAATATACTAAAAGGATAATTACTACACTACCAGTAAACCTCTAAAAAATACATGGATCCTCTTTTTTAATAATTAATACTATTTTTTATTGCTTCATTAAACCAGATGTTTGTTGACATAGATTCATCCTTCAATCTATAAATTGATCTCTATAATTTGAATATCATTTTGGTATCACAATGAGTAAAAAATATTTCTGGTTCAACCATATTAAGATTTTCATTAAGGAACCCATTATAAAAAATAAATTTTGATATTCATCTTCCCAATATAAAATTGATGGTGATATTAATTATTAAGTATAATCTTCATTTATTTAAACATGGAAACTAGAAAAATGGTTTAATAAATCTAAATTACATGACCCTATTTAGCCCCTTTATCCTTACACTATTCTTTATCGGTACTCACCTTACCTTCCTTGTAATTTTTCACTCAAATACACATTTTTCCCAAATATTATTGACATTAAATAGAGACTAGAATGGAAAAAATTATTTTTTCTAAAACATGAAATCTATCTATGAATTCATGTATTATTTCCATCTGGTAACATCTATTTCTTCTATGTCATCTTTGTAGGAGAGATGTTCAATATTTTTAAATAGTAATGAGTCACCATCATCAATGAGTAGAACACTATATATTTATATTTCTATTACCTCTACAGTGTTCCTATATAACAATTGTTTTTTACGAAAATCATTTACCCTATGGACCAATAAAATCTGTTCATATAAAAACATTTTCATATATTGAGTATCAACTTCATCAATGTCAATATTTCATCCATTATACTTCTCAAGGATGTTCTATATCTCATGAAATATAGATTATCTTCATGCATTCAATTTCTATTTTAGTGGTTTTATTGGTACTACAATCACTTTTTCCAGAGGTTCCCTATAAATATATAGTTCCCTCCCATAAGTGTTAGTTTGTTTCTTGAAATGTCCTTAAAAAATACTTCAAAACCCCATACAAGAGTGCGTGAAAACAAAATATTCATTCAATACATTAATTCACATGGAATTCAATTTTCAACTATGGTTGTTACTCAATTTAGTGTTTATAACGTATTTTGGAAGATATATCCCAAAAAAATAATGGATGATTTGGATGAATCTTCATAGACCATACAATTTTAATAATGTCATGTTTCATCCCATCAATAACACCATTCCACAATAGTGTTTAATATAGAGTAAGTTGAGGTAAAATCCAATACCCCAATCGATAGTTGATAAACTCAAGGTTTCAATATTAGTCACCATGATATGATTAAAGCATATTTATCTTTTTACATTGTTTATTCTCTAAATCATTTTAGAATTCATTGAATTTCTCAATGACCTGTGAATTGTACATACTAAAATGGTCATTTTCATATATACACATGTCATCAGTAATAGTTATGAAGTGTGATACCCATCACTAATGTTTATGGATAATGGTCAAAATAAAAAGTGTATACATATCCAGAAAGCTCTGTGGCTTATTCATCCTATCCACTAAATGATGGTTCAGTTATTTCATATTTTAAACATACATCCCAATATTTATGTTGTTTTATCATTAAGAAATCTATATATACAACATGATATATATTTTTTATATTCCACTCATTAATGTTACTAGGATGGGGATTCCACGGTTGGGTGTTATATTAGTCATGTGAGCATGATTCATTATCAATTTACAGTATTTGATATTCATGATTTAACACATAAAAACAATTATTTATTTATTTCAAATCATAAAAAAATCACCCTTTGAAAATTATTTATTATTTATATCCATATTTGGAAATAAAACATTTAATGTCAATGAAGGATATAAATATATATTATGTTTTTAGAAACTTATATTATAGAATAACAATTCATTAAAAACAAGATCCTTATCGATTTTAGCATAATGTGATAGTCTCTTGTCACTAACGAATTAAGTCATTATCTATTTTCATTTCAAATATAAACCTCTCATTGAGAAATATTATATTATGAAGTTGTTTCTTATATTTGGATGTATATTTTAGCAACGAAAGATTCATCATACACACAATGTAAATATATATAATGAGTACACAAAATAACAAAAAAATAATTAGTTTTCTCTTTCTTGTGGGTCTTGTTTATCTTCAAGTAACCTAAATTTCTACATGAAAAACATGATTTATATTTTTCCATCACCTACATTTGGTTATTCCTATAATATTGATGAATGGTTCTCCAGGTATTGAGACTTATTATGATACTTGGGACCATCTTCCATTTTATTCTGTTTTTTTTCACCATAAAAACATGATTTTTTCAATCCCCATGTCAATTTCAACATAGAAAATGAGAATATGAAGTTATCAAGGAGTATTCTCACTGTTTCTCATTTTTTAATAGACAATAAAACTTGATAATGATTTGTTTAGTGATTAAATATCTATATTTTTATGTAGTTCAATAATGAATTTGATACACATGATTTATGAGAACAATATGCATCAATTCAACATAACTACATGTGGCCCAAATAGCCCTGAATTTGAAGATTTCATGTGAATTATATATTATAGGTCTCATACCTCTCTTGAATTATTTTCTCTTAATATGGATAATTATGAAAATTAATAAATATATACAATTCACTGTCCTAATTTTTATAGAGAATATTATTGGTCAAGGATGATGGAATGATGTTGTGGAAATTTTCGGTATCATCTTAGGGTTTCTCATAACATGACAATTTTTAATCACTAGCCTCTTGGCTATGAACAACATAAATCAGGTCTTCTAGAACATATAATTTTTATTCATGGTATATAATAATATTGAAGTTACATTTCCATTCAAGGTAATCATTAAGTTGTAATGGGTTTCCTTATAAATTATTGATCAAGGTTATATGTTTAATGTCATAGTGTCATATTATAAACTAAGAAGTGTGGAATTTTATTACATTATCTATTAAAAGTAGGTAACAAATATTTAAAAAATTTAGTCTCCCACTATTTTATTATTATATAATATCATTCACCATTAGTTTTTAAATATCATGATTCATGGATATTTTAGTGAAACGATTTATATTCTTCTTCAGATAACCAAGATTGTAATTTTTCTCGGCATATTGGGGTCATTAAAGTTGGTATAACATTTAAATTAAATTATATCAATGTTTCTTGATCATTTAAGTGTAATCCATATTCCTAAAATCCGTAATTTAGAATTCTATATTACACCTCCAACTATTTAATTATGTCTCGTAGATCCAATCGACCCATAATGCAAATTACTATTTACTATCCCAAAAAATAAGACAAAAACTCCTCAAAAATATTAATCTCCACAATAATGGAATTTCAATAAAATTAATCATTGGTTCGATTCTTACCCAATTAGAAGCAGGTTATAATGATATAATATATATGATTTATAAAATTTTATCATTATAGGTAAATATCCCATTTTTATCTTGGTTACAAGTTTGTTAATATTAATAGTTTATTATTAAGTGATTAATCATTTTTTAAAAGTATACATATAAGCCAATTAATTTTAGTTGTATCTTGTATGATTGTTTTATTCACTAGTTCCAGTGACTGTGAAAAAACATACACAATGAAATTAACCCTGAAACATGATAGAAATAAAATAATAATGGTAGTAATTTCAGGATATTTTTTAACGGTTAATTTATCTATATGATGATAAAACAACCATCATCCAAGGGGAAAAACAACTTAAAGCATGTAATAGTTCATGTTACAAAATTTAAACTGTCAACCAATATACCTCTTGCATTCGTTTCACTTCTGCTATAATGTTTAACCACATCCACTAGCCTAGGAGCTCCATCTATTACATAAAATTTTAAAAACACATATGTTAGGGAAGAAAAATGATTTGTTTTGAGGATTAAATAATTGGATACCATAGGAACATATTCCATTACACGAGGATAGGTGGGATTAAATATTTCCAATCAATTAATTTAGTAATAAATTAAGAGAAAACTAATCACATAAATATGGTTTTCCTATGATCGTGATCACTCACATACAAGAACTAGATTATGAATTTAATAATATATCATTCAATCAAATTATTATTATTTAAGACAAGTCAAAAATCGACCAATTACCATTCATCATTATTTTTTGAATTTATTTTTCTACAATCTCATATATGCATGAATTATATTCTCATTCCTAAACATTTTAACTTATTTTTAAAATGTATTTGAATTTGATTAAAAAATATGTACTTTAGAGGTAACCAAATGAGTACCTATCCAAACTAACCAATATGTATGATTTCCGTGTACTGTTTAGTCATGTGACATGTATCCGACATGTATTTTTATGTAATTTCATAGAATTTACTAGTAAACTAAATTCTAGATGGAACTGATATAATTTTTGTTTCATGTTACCTATAAATACCCGTAAAGTGATCACTATAATAAGAATTATAAAAGACATGTGTTTAAAAAAATTAAATATAAATTAAATATAAATATAATACAAATATATATATATATATATAAACCATCACATGAAATTTATTAGTCAATTGACTATAATATTGAGCACTTGTTGATATTTTTAAAGAATTATGAAAAATCAATTATAATTTCTATATAAATAGGTAATATACATGATATGTACAATCCATCTACATGTCATGTATAATTCATTTCTTTCTATCAACATGACAATACTAAGGATTAACAATGTTTTGATGCAAAAAAATTAAATTGTTACGTCGAATACACATGGGGAATGCATCTTATGGTCTATGAGTTACAAGACCACCAGTCCTTTAGGTCCTGAAAGAAAATTCATGGCTAATATTTGACTTCTAGTCTATACATAGTGTATTTATGTCTCATTCTATGATGTCCAGTCCACCATGCACTAGGTTGTACAATTCAACATGTTGTGTATTAAATAATAATAAAATATAATTAATGAAATTGCATTAAATGAAATAATTTTTCACTTTGGTGCATTTGACACATGTACACTACATGTAACCACATGCAACATGCCTTCTGCCCATATTATATCCATCATGAATCCATGGAAACATCTGCTTATTTCCATGAATATTCATGATTCAAAAATAATTTTATTTATTGATTAAATTTTTGAGAATAATGAGTAGGAAGAGAAGATATCCTGATTCCGATTAGATAATTATTAAACTAGAATTTAAAAATAATGAAAAATGAATAATTAAATCCATGATCATTCAATAATTATAAATAATTATTCAATTACTCTAATAATTTTTAATGGTTACATGAATAGTGAAAACATGGGTGGGGTATCCTTAAATCTTCCTTCTATTATAATAAATTTTTTACATCAGCTGTATATAAATGATAAATGCCATAAAAACTATAGATAAACCAAATATTAGTTGACATGTATAATTTAAGACAAATTTTTAAGATCTTAACCTAATGATTTATAAATTATTTATGATGTTATGAATTATTTTGCAATGATTTTTTATTGAAAATCATGTAATATATATATTTGATAGCATAATTTCATCACAAGAATCATGTGCATATTCCCTCTAGCTGTGATCCACACATGTAACATAAAAATCTGAGTGTCAACATATGAATCTCTTGGTTCTAGCATCATAGATAACAAAGATTTAATCGTTTTTTCTTGACCACCACATGAATTTATTCTATGTATGATATTCTTGATATCTCTAGAGATGAAATAGGTGGTGGTGGAAGGCCACACTCTTTTCATTAGAGAGATATTGGAGAGGATCTCTCTAGGGATTCATAAGATTCTATAGAGTTTTTCTAATGAAAAAAACTAATGTCTACCCATTGGGTGGGAAATAATATCATTTGGTTTATATAGTCCCCCGTTTAGAAAATAGTAATTGTATATGTGCCCTTATTATTATGTTAATACCTGTGTGACCCAATTTATATAAAAACAATATTGTAATTATTTATTGACTTTTATGAAACTAGTAAAATAATTAAATATTAATTATTCAAATAATATTTTATTTTAATTATTATTTACTGTAACATTAAATTTGTGCCCACATTCCTCCACCATATTTATTGAGCCTTTGATAATGAAAATTTATTTAACAACTTAATATCCCTATATTATTCAGTAGTATTTCAATAAATAATATCTTCATAAAATAGAAAATGAAAAATTAATAAATATTATACTCATAAAATAATTTCTCGAATAACAAGTGAAAAAATATATGTGATCAAACTAACATGATTTACTCGTAAACCACCAATGAGAAAAATATTTATTTTACATGTTAAATATTAAATAATATTTAAAATTTAACTAATGTTTTATATGAACATAATGATTTACCCCCTATGCAATTTTCACCATGACATTAGGTGGAGTCACACATATTCAAAGGTTATCTTCTTGCAATATGCCCTGGAACAGTTATAGAATAAAGAAAATTTAAAAATGACATATAACCTAATACAACCACTATCTATGTAATAAAATCCACTTATCATAAAAAACTCTAACCAAGAAGATTTCATGACATTGTCATGATCCTTTTTGATAAATGTCTAATTATTTTACATTCTAAAAAAAATCACATAGAACACCATATATAAGGATTTATATAACATATATTATTTCCATCGATGTTCCTGAGATATTAATTTCCCAGAAAGAACATAAGGGACAAATAATTTCGCACATTATTCATTTATGTAATATTATTCATGATTCACCCAACATATAATAATTCACCATGAATATATGTGGTCATTGTAACGCCCCGACCCCAATTACCCAGAGTCGGTGCATTATTACATAACATTGGCATGATCACCAGAAAGATCGAATCTCGAAATACCGATTAGTTTAGTTTCCTTCGAAAGACCAGATATATTCATAATGTTTACATTACATCATAAAATGAAAACTACAACAATATAGTCTCCATAGTCCACACTCTTATCCCATCATAAAATCCCTGCAGGTCATTCATAAATTACTTCTTCACATCCTGGGAAAAATAAAACATAGAAAAGGGGTGAGCACAAATGCCCAGTAAGGCTAACAATATAGCAGAAACTTTCATAAATAAGAATAAACATTTAAGGCAATTTATAACTAAAACAAAAGCCTTTTAAAATTGATCTTCAACATTGTATGGAAAAAATAAAATGAAATAATTCCATTTAATTATTCACATTGATATTCTACTAATCCAATAATCACATGCAATATCAATAACCACTTTTATAATGATGGAATTCATAATGCCAGACTATCATAACCACATAGCCAAGGCCTCGTGCCAAGACTACAAATAAGATTATGTCAAGGCCTTGTGCCAAGACACTAGTTTGTCTTATTAGACATACCGATGCCTCATGGAAATATAGCGGGCTCCACCCGTCACATATTAAGTCCAATGCATTCCCATATGAAAAGGATTAAACATAACATAAACATTCGTATTCAAACTAGCATAAAAAATGTAAATACTTCATCCATAAAACATGAATGGTAAACAATTAACACATCCATAGTCAAAAATATCACAAAACCTTTAATACAATATATAAGTTTTGTATCATAATAAATCAACTTCAAATAATAATAAAATCCGTCAAACGATGTTGACATATATGAAATCAAAACTCTTTTTAGAGAAATATCTATTTCTATTTTGAAATCATTTAAGAGTCATATATTTATAAAAAAACATTTTCTTTGAAAATATTGTTATAAGCTTATAAGGGAAGCTTTTAAGATTTTATAATGGCGGAAAATAGTTGCACCTTCCGTTTAAGTTAAAAAAACATTCTTACCTTAATTCTGTCGAAAAGGATAAAAAGGACCTTGTTTGGAAAATGACAGAAAGATTCCTTTATAAACATATTATAAAAAGTCTATTAGGGTATAAATGAATTTATACCATAGTATTTAAAATAGTAAGAATGATTTGAAATACATTTTTAAGAAACATGGATGTGGATGATAAAGTGGTCCTAATAGATAATCACGTATAAACAACCTCGGATAATGAAGAGATTGTGAAATAACCCTTACCTTGTACTTTTCCTTCGATGGGGTAGGTTAGCCTCTAGTATAATGGTGAAATAATTGTTATTAAATTATACAATAATCATATATATTAATATTATATCATATATGATCTTTAAACATTGCTTTGTTAATAACATTTTAGAATTACCGTCGTTTCGGGTGTTAACTTACTCATTTTCTTTTATATGTTTTGGTATGTAAGCCATGTTTGTTTCGGATATGTTGTATATTATTCATATCCAGAATTATATTATGTCCTTAAACATTATTATTAATCTTCAAATGAGAATTAGTCTTGATTGGATACGATGGAGAATGAATCGCATCGCGTTCGTGGAGACTGTAGTCCGTACGTACACACGAGTGACAATATCATTATTTTGATATTAAAATAATATTTAATTGGATGGTATATCATATATAAAGATTCATTATCATGTTATATTTATTATTTACATTAATTACACATCATTATTATAACCATCCAAATAATAATGTTTTGAATAATAATTACACCACGACGTGGAGACGGTAAGCCGTACGTACGCACGTATAGTGACATGTCATTCAAAGGATGGATAGAATACTGAAATATGGTTGTACCATGTTTATAATAACATCAAAGTATATATAATATACTGGGGTTATTATTTTATAATGATAATAACAAATATAGAAGAAGTGGAAGAAGAAAGGAACTGGAAAAGGGTGGTGAAATCATTACCTATTCTTCAGGTTCTTCCTTTTTATTTGATCAAAAGGGCTCCATAGGTTGGCTTTATGACTAAAGGAATGCCTCTAGGATGAAGTGAGGTAAGTTTAGAGAGTATTTGGGTAGGGTTTTGCCGAACCAAAAGTCTTTGAAGGTGTTAATTAATGAGAAGGGGGTGTGCCCTTTTATAAGATGGGTGAGAGGCACCTTTTGAAATGCTAGAAATATTATTTTATAATAAATTAATATTCGGTTTATAATGGCTCTAGAGTAGATTATTTAAAGGATAAGGTGTTTATTGTTCTATAACCACTCAACCAATAGAATTTTTAAAGGTTTGGGTGATTATATTAACCTTATCTTTTAGTTTTAACTCTTATTTAATTAGTTTGACGTGTACCATGTCACTTTGTATTTTTATATTACATAGTTAATAAACATAATATATACCTCCATGAGACCCCCAAGTGGTCCATTAATGATAAAACTATCATGATATAAGTCTCTTGGCCGAACCTTAGATTTTTAGGAATTGAATATCAATTAATAATATAGTATTTGATTCAAATACTATTTTATGTCAATTTTGACACTATTTGGAAAATTGATTTTTGGGAAAATCATAACAGAATTATTACTTCGAAAAAAGTTAATTAAATCATTTATAACATGTTATATTAACCTAAAAAATTAGTTTAATTCATAAAAAGTCTCAAATGATATTTATTTGGGTATTTATAATATCAATTATTTTACTTTTTCTCTATTGTGTTAATTACTGCATCATTATTGTGTCATCAATAAATTAAATTATTTATTGTCTAAAAATTGTAAATAAAATATCATTATATAGTAAATATTTTTATCTTTCTAATTAATATTTTCAATCGAATTTACCTTATGTATTACCCTATATTAAAAATGGTTTAGTAAATAAACATTGAATTTAACTCTTTTAACTCTTCTTTGAATTAAATAATAATAAATGACCTAATCTTATTCAAGTGGACCTAAATGATAATATTTTATTCCTAAGGTTGTTTTTGGTCGAGATAAACTTGTCCAATAGAATTAGGACATGTGTTAGGGTAATATTAATATCATTTTTACCGTTAATTACCCTATTTACTTTTAACTGTTGTAAATAAAAGTAAAAAGTTACTATTCACCAAAAATTATTTTCATCTCATTGAACAACATTTTACTCCTTGATATTAACCATGACTCTCAGATTTATGAAATTCCACTCACAGAATCGGTAAATTAAGTTTTATGAAAAATTCAGTTTTTAACTACAACTTAGTGGTTTCAATATTCATCAAAAAATGATGTTTTTCAGAAAAATACCAAAAATTCACCCTAGGCTAATTTCGATATTCCGAATCCAAAAATGAAGTCCATTTTGAAAAACAAAATTTATAAATTTCAAAAAGTGGGTATTACTATTCATAACGACGAGTTTGATTAGTTGTGGTGTGTTAGAACTCGATGTTGCGTACAACGCACGCTATTGCATTATTCAAAGAGAAGTGTACCATAGAAGCGTGGGGAGATACATTCTCCCCTGCTTCAAATAATTTCATCCTAGAAATTTGTAGAATACTACCGCATGAAAAGACTCAGGTGGTTCTTTATCTTAAGTTCCTTGGGTTCCGACGTTACCTCATCCATCTTATGGTTTCTCCACAAGACTTTTACCAGATGAGTCGTCCGGTTTCTCAGTACTTGTTCTCTCGTATCAAGAATCATGACGGGATCTTTGCAATAAGACAGATAGGGTTCCAGTTCTGATTCCTCATAGGTGAGTACATGCGTTGGGTCAGGCCTGTATTTTCTCAACAAAGATATGTGGAAGACATCGTGAACTCTGGAGAGACTTGGCGGCACTGCCAATCGGTAAGCTATAGCCCCAATTCATTCTATAAATTCGAAAGGTCTGATGTAACTGGGACTCAATTTACCTTTCTTACCAAAATGTATAACTACCTTCCATGGAGATACCTTCAGGAAAACATGGTCACTGACTTAAAATTCCAAATCCTTCATTCGATTATCGGCATAGCTCTTCTGCCTACTTTGAGCTGCTTTGATATGGTTATGGATTACCTTCACCTTTTCCATCGTTTCCTCCACCAGTTCTGGGCCTACAAGTTTCTTTCACCAATGTCATCCCAACAGGATGGTTTGCGATATCTCTTTCCATATAACTCTTCATATGGTTCCATCTGAATTCTCTAATGGAAACTATTTTTATAAAAAAATTATACCAAAGGTAAATATTGATCCCACATACCCTGAAAGACAAGTGAGCAGCATCTAAACATGTATTTTAAGGTTTGAATAGTTTGTTCTGATTGTCCATGTTTGAGGGTGGTAGGTAGTGCTCAAATGAAGTTCAGTATCCAAGGCTTTCTTGAAGACTTTTCTAGAATCATGAAGTAAAACGGGGATCACGATCAGAAACAATCAATAGGGGTACTCCATGAAGTCTCAGAACTTCATCAATATATGTTCTTGCTAGATGTTCCAGTTGTAGATTTTCTCTTATAGTAAGAAAATGTGCTGACTTGGTAAGATGATCAACAATAACCCATATTACATCATTCCTTCTAGGAGTCTTTGGTAGTCCCATGACAAAGTCCATCGTGATATTATCCCATTTTCACTCAGTTATGGGAAAAGGTTGCAATACTCCACCAGGCTGTTGCCTTCCATCTTTCACTTGTTGACAAACCATACATCATAACACAAAATCAGTAATCTCCCTATTCATGTTGTCCCACCAAAAATGTTCCTTCAAATCTCCATACACTTGGGTGCTCCCAGGGTGTATAGATAAATTGGAACTATGGGCATCATCCAACAATTCCCTTTTTAGATCAGGTATATCGGGAACACAAAGCCTCCTCCAGAATTTCAAAATTCATTCCTCACACACAAAGTATCTTAATCTCCAATCATTCACAAATATAATATTCTTTTGAAATTCTTCATCATCGGTCTGAGAACACTTAATCCTTTCTAGTAAAGATAGTTTGGCAACCATTTGAAAAAGAAATGATGTTTCACCTTCCCTGGTTATTCCCATTCCCATCTTCACTAGATCCATGAAAATTGGATCCCTTTGAATTCTCATATTGTTCAAAACTCCATGGTCTTTTCTGCTCAAATCATCTACAACCTTGTTTGCTTTCCCCGGGTGGTATTTTATCGTAAAATAATAATCCCTGAGTAATTCAAGCCATCTCCTTTTCTTCATGTTGAGTTCTATTTGGGAGAAAATATACTTCAAACTCTTGTGACCAGTATAAATCTCAGATTTTTCACCATATAGGTAGTGCCTCCATGTCTTCAAAGCAAAGATCATAGCTACTAACTCAAGATCATAAGTAGGATAGTTTTGTTCATGAATTTTCAACTGTCGTGATGCATATGCAATAACCCTATCATTCTGCATAAGGACACAACCAAGTCCTTTCTTCGATGCATCACTATAAATAACAAACCCATCATTCCCCGATTTTAGAGTTAATATAGGAGCATTGACTAATATTATCTTTAGTTATTAGAAACATTATTCACACTCTTTTGTCCAAATAAATTTAACCACTTTACGTGTGAGCTCCGTTAATGGGTTAGCCAATCTAGAAAAATTCTGGACGAAACGTCGATAATAACCTGCTAAACCAATAAAACAGTGTACCTCAGTTATACTCATAGGTGCTGTCCATTCTTGGATTGCCTTGGTCTTAGAAGGATCAATGGAAATTCCATCCTCAGAGACAATATGGCCATGAAAAGAAATCTCCTAAAGCTAGAATTCACACTTGCGAAACTTCCCAAATAATTCATGTCTTCTAAGAGTCTTCGGGATAATGCACAAGTGATTTTCATGATCTTCGTAGATTTTGGATTATACCAAGATATCCTCAATAAATAACACAAAAAATTCATCAAGATATTCTTTGAAAACTCTATTCATCACATCCATGAATACAAAGGGTGCATTAGTCAATCCAAAAGGCATTACTGTAAATTCATAATGCCCGTACATGGATCAAAATTATGTCTTCGGAATGTCTTCCTTCTTCACACACAACTGATGGTATCCAGATAAAAGGTCAATCTTTGAAAAGTATTGAGCTCCATGTAGTTGGTCAAATAAATCATCAATGAGAGGTAGGGGATACTTTTTCTTTATGGTTATAACATTGATCTCCCTATAGTCGATACATAACCTCATTGATCTATCTTTATTTTTAACAAAAAGAACAAGGGATCCCCATGGAGAAACACTAGGGAGAATAAATCCCTTATTACTCAATTACTATAGTTGTTTCTTTAGTTAAACTAATTATATAGTGGCCATTCTATAAGGGGTCTTCGATATAGGACTTGATCCAGGAATTAAATCAATGGAAAACTCAACTTCTCGTTCTAGAGGATGTCTAGGTAAATCTTCCGGAAAAACATCTACATATTTTTTCACAACAGGTACATCCTCTATTCTAACATTCCTTTCCTCACCCATAGTCATTTCATTCTCTTCCCCCCAAATAATTGAATTTAGTTGAGCTACTGGGGGTGGATCTAGATAAGAATTAGGTGGTGACGATTCTGCTCTAAAGATAAGGTGTTCCTAATCATCATCATCAAAAATCATAACCTACTTTTACTTACTATAAATCTTTGCATAATGGTCATAAATCCAATCCATACCAAGGATTATATCAAACTCAATCATAGGTATGACTATGAGATCAGCGGATAAAAGAAATTTGTGTGCTCTAATGGGGACTGATTCACAAGACTTTGTTGCAATGATACTTCCCTTAGGAGTTTTAACTAACAACCACCTTGTTAAATCAAATTGGAAATATCTAATTTTCTTAGAAAAATGGGAAGATATGAAACAATGCGATGATCCATAATCAAATAATGCATTTTCTAAAATTGAGGAAACCATTAAATTACCTTCCACCACATCTTTCAGAGCTTCTACCTCAGCAGTAGTGATAGCATAAGCTTGGCCTTGATCACTTGGACTTTTCTGAGGTAAGTTCCCTTGATGCTTAGGAAATTCATTTTCATAGTGTCCCATCTCTCTGAAATTTTATCATTGGACATCTGTAGCTTCCTTCATCCCCTTGAAATCATGAGGTTTGTGGCCTTTTTCACCACACTTGTAATAGAATCATGTTCCTTTTAAGCAAGTACCAGGGTGTTTCATCACACATTTACTGCAGGATGGATATTCAACTTTTCCCTTCTTCCCTTTTTTTCCATTCCCAGATTGATCAGTAGATCTCTTCTTCTATTGCTTTGCTTTATAGTAATATGACTTAGATAATTCTTTCTCTGTCTTGATAGCACATTAGACAATGTCTTCGTACATTGAGAAGGATTGTGAGACTAATGATCGACGGAGAAATGGTTTTAACCCATCAAAGAAATGATCAATCTTACTTCATGGGTTATGTATATAATCTCTAGCATACTTTGCTAACCTTGTAAAGTTAGCCTCATACTTTGTGACATTCTCATCCTCCTTTTGTCTCGGACTCAGAAATTGCCTTTCCATATCTGCTCGATGGTCATGAAGAAATTATTTTTCTAAAAATAGATATTTGAACTCAATTCTTTCCATATTTGATACTTCATCATCTTCCTTTGTTTTTTGAATCAATGATCACCATTGATCAGCATCTCCAGTGAGGCGGTAAACTGCCATGATAACTTTTTCCCTTTCACTACTCCCCAAATCCTGAAATATTTTTTCTAGGGAATTTATCCATTGCTCAGCTAGTAAGAGATTTGTAGTCCCATTGAACATTGGTGGTTGTTTCCTCATGAAGTGATCTAACATTTATCCTCCACGCTGTGGATCAGGGTGCTCCATACGGGTAAGGTTATTATTCATAACCTGAGTGAGTTGTCCCAGTATGGTGATTAGCTGATCGACACCAGTTGCATCACCAGCTCCACTAAAAATATCTTGAGCGGGAGGGCAATCCCTACATGGAGTGTGTGCATTGATACAGTTTCCATTTCTTCCACTAGGCACCATTTCTAAACAGTGGCATAAACTAGATCAGTTTATGAATCAAAATACATAATTCCATACTTATAGAACACTTAACATAAACTGAACTATTTATGGATATAATCCATAATCATAAAAATGATTTCTTTGAGGAAGTATATACTCATAAACCCTTCATAATTATTTTTAAAGAAAATGAGAGTTATCCTAAGAATATCCCTTGGGAGTGTCGTAACCAAGAGTGCAGCAAGACCCATTATCGTGCACCAGTTCCCGTTCGAGTCTAGCTCAAAGATGTGTTTTCGGGTTTTACCCCTCGGTACATCTGTGCCAGAGCCACCTCTACCTTCTCGTATCCAGACAGGGATGTATTTCTCAGAAAAATCACAAACTCTCTGCAATACCAAAATTCTAGGAACTTCTTCTATACTAATCCTCAATGTCCATATTAGGTCTATGTGCTCTAATGAGAGTTTATCTAAATATAGCTTCCATGGTTTGTACTAAACATCCTCTGATACCAACTGTAACGCCCCGACCCCAGTTACCCAGAGTCGGTGCATTATTACATAACATTGGCATGATCACAAGAAAGATCAAATCTCAAAAGACTGATTAGTTTAGTAGCCTTCGAAACACTAGATATATCCATAATGTTTACATTACATCATAAAATTAAAACTACAACAATATAGTCTCCATAGTCCACACTCTTGTTCCATTATACTATCCCTGCAGGTCATTCATAAATTACTTCTTCACTTCCTGGGAAAAAGAAAACATAGAAAAGGGGTGAGCTCAAATGCCCAGTAAGGATAACAATATAGCGGAAACTTTTATAAATAAGAATAAACATTTAAGGAGATGTATAACTAAAACAAAAGCCTTTTAATCTTGAACTTCAACAAGGAATGGAAAAAATAAAATTAAATAATGCCATTTACGTATTCACATGGATATTATACTAATCGAATAATCACATGAAATATCAATAACCACCTTCATAATTATGAATGCATAATTCCAGACTGTCATAACCACATAGCCAAGGCCTCATGTCAGGAATACAAATAAGATTTTGTAACGGCCATGTGCCAAGACACTAGTTTCTCTCATGAGACCTACCGATGCATCGAGGAGATATAGCGGACTCCACCCGCCTCATATTAAGTCCAATGCATTCCCATATGAAAAAGTTTAAACATAACATAAATATTCTTATTAAAACAAGCATACGAAATGTAAATACTTCATCCATAAACCATGAATGGTATAAAAATAACAGATCTACAGTCAAAAATATAACAAAAGCTTCAATACAATTTATATGTTTTGTATCATAATAAATAACCTTCAAATAAGCGTAAAATCCATCAAAGGATGGTGACATAGATGAAATCAAAACTCTTTTTAGAGAAATATCTCTATCTATTTTGAAATCATTTAAGATTCATATATTTATAAAATAAAACTTTTTCTTTGAAAATATTCTTATAAGATTTTAAGGTAATCTTTGAATATTTTATAATGGTGGAAAATAGCCGCACCCGCCGTATAAGTTAATAAAAACATTCTTACCTTAATTCTGTCGAAAAGGTTAAAAAGGACCTTGTTTGGAAAATGACAGAAAGATACCTTTATAAACATATTATAAAAAGTAAACAAGGGTATAAATGAATATATACCATAGTATTTAAAATATTAAGAATGATTTGAAATACATTTTAAAGAAACATAGAAGTTGATGATAAAGAGGTCCCAGTATATAATCACGAATAAACAACCTCGGATAATGAAGAGATTGTGAAATAACACTTACCTTGTACTTTTACTTGGTTGGGTTAGGTTAACCTTCTGTATAATGTTGAAATAATTTTTATTTAATTATACATGAATCATATATATTAATATGATATCATGTATGATCTTTTAACATTGCGTTGTTAATAATATTTTTGAATTATCATCGTTTCGGGTGTTAACTTACTCATTCTCTTTTATATGTTTTGTTCTGTAAGCCATGTTTGTTATGGATAGGTTGTATCTTATTCATATCCACAATTATATTATATCCTTCAACATTATTTTTAATCTTCAAATGATAATTAGACTTGAATGGATACGATGGAAAATTAATCTCATCGCGTTCGTGGAGAGAGTAGTCCGTACGTACGCACGAGTGAAAATATCATTATTTTGATATTAAAATAATATTTAATTGGATGGTATATCATATATAGAGAATCATTATCAAGTTATATTTATTATTTACATAAATTAAACATCATTATTATACCATCCAAATAATAATTTTTTGAATAACAATTACACCACGACGTGGAGACGGTAAGCCGTACGTACCCACATATGGTGACATGTCATTCAAGGGATGGATAGAATACTGAAATATGGTTGTACCATGTATATAATTACTTCAAATTATATAAAATATACTGAAGTATTAGTTTATAATGGTAGTAACAAAGATAGAAGAAGTGGAAGAATAAAGGAACTTGAAAAGGGGTGGTGAAATCATTACCTCTTCTTCAGGTTCTTCCTTTTAATTTGATCAAAATAGCTCCTTAGGTTGGCTTTATGACTAAAGTAAGGAATCTAGGATGATGTTAGGGAAGTTGAGAGAGTATTTGGGCAGGGTTTGGATGAACCAAAAGGCTTTGAAGGTGTGAATTAATGAGAACGGGGAGTTCCCTTTTATAAGAGGGTTGAGGGGCACCTTTGAAAAAGATAGAAATATTATTTTATAATAAATTCATATTCGGTTTCTAATGGCTAAAAGTAGATTCTATAAAGGTTAAGGTGGGGATGGGTCTAAAACTACTCAACCAATAGAATATAGACAGGTTTGGGTCATTATATTAACCTTATCTTTTAGTTTTTACTCTTAGTTAATTAGTTTGACACTTACCATGTCACTTTGTATTTTTATATTATATAGTTAATAAAATTACTATATACCTCCAAGATATCCCCAAGTGGTCCATTAATTATACACATATCATGATATAAGTCTCTTGGCCGATCCATAGATTTTTATGAATTGAATATCAATTAATAATATAATATTTGTTTTAAAAACTCTTTTATATCAATTGTGACACTATTTGGAAAATTGATTTTTGTGAAAATCATAACAGAATTATTACTTCGAAAAAAGTTAACTAAATCCTTCCTAACATGTCATATTAACCTAGAAAATTATTTTAATTCATAAAAAGTCTCATATTATATTTATTTGGGTATTTATAATATCAATTATTTTAATTTTTAACTATTATGGTAATTACTTCATCATCATTGTGTCATGGATAAATTAAATTATTTATTGTCTAAAAATTATAAATAAAATATCATTATGTAGGAAATCTTGTTATATTTCTAATTAATATTTACAATCTAATTTACCTTATGTATAATCCTATATTAAAAATTTTTTAGTAAATAAACTTTGATTTTAACTCTTTTAACTCTTCTTTGAATTAAATAATAATAAATGTCTTAATCTAATCCAAGTGGACCTAAATGATAATATTTTATTCCTAAGATTTTTTTGGTCGATATACACTTTACCAGTAGAATTATGACATGTTTTATGGTAATATTAATATCATGTTTACCCTTAATTACCCTATTTACTTTTAACCATGGTAAATAAAAGTAAAAAGTTACTATTCACCAAAAAATATTTTCATCTCATTGAACCACATTTTACTCCTTGATATTAACAGTGTCTCTTGGATTTTCTAAATTCCACTCACAGAAGCGGTAAAATTACGTTTTATGAATAATTCAGTTTTTAACTACCACTTAGTGGTTTCACTATTCATCAAAAAAATGAAGTTTTTTAGAAAAATAACAAAATTCACACTAGGCTAATTTCAATTTTCTGAATCCAAAAAATGAAGTCCATTTTGAAAAATAAAATTTATAAATTTCAATATGTGGGTATTACTATTCATAACGGCTAGTTTGATTGGTTGTGGTGTGTTAGAACTCGATTTTGCGTACAACACATGCAATTGCATTATTCAAAGAGAAGTGTACCGTAAAAGCTTGGGGCGTTACAGTCCTAGATTTAATCAATACATTAAAATACATGAAATTTAATATTATTTTATTATTATATTAAATTATAATTATCAAAATAAATATCCAGAGATAAGTACCTATAATGACACAAATTAATGTGAATTTCATACTGAAGGGTCATGTTATCATAATCTCATGCATTGAAATTTACATAGTTATACACCATGAGATGGTTCCACAATGTCCTATGAGCCTCCCCATGAAAGACTGTATCATTTTTTCACCTAAAATGATATAAACTGGATATATAATAGATATCTATATATATGATCATAGTTCTTTAATGTCCTCATCATACCAGGGAACATTTATGAACTCCTAGTATGATAGTTACTAGTTGGTCATTAGAAAATTCTATTTCATATAGAAAAACAATCCTGATATGATAATAAATTTTTTAATATTAAAAAAATGAATACATGTAGTCATAATGTACACATATGATTCTTTATGAGAAATAACTCTAAATATCTTGTTTTAAATTTTAATTCATAGAGAATTGTTTATGTTATACAACATGATTTCTGTTGAATGTTTTACATAACAACAATATATTTTTTATACCATTAATCTCTAATTTTTTTTATGTTATTCAATGTTCAATTCGAAATTATATCCTATTTGTTGTTTTGATTTGAATTTTTCTAAATACCAAAGCGTTTTTTGTCTGTATTTTCAACTGCCAAAGGATTGTTTGATATTAAACACCATAATTTAATTTATATTCTCTATTAAATGACCTATTTACTTCAACAAAAATAAATATCTTTTATTTCATCATATTATAATTTCATGGTTATCCTATCATGATCTCTTGAATCATAGATTAGGTCAATTTATTGGGGAAATTATTGGATAAACATTATACCCCCTTTTTATATGGTTTTACATTGAGGGATTCATATATATAAATATATTAAATTTAATGACAGGGGGGAAATTTTAAATTCATATCCTTATTATTCTAATAAAAATGTTTATTTATTATTATGGATTATTTTTTATGTACTGTAAATAAAAAATTACATAATATAAAGAATTCATTATAATATGTGGTTTATGATTGGGGATCAAAATTAACTATTGAAGCATCTATATGTCTCAAACAACAAACTAGATTCGGTATTTTCATGAATACCATCTTAGAACATAATATTACCTAAACATGGTTATGTGACTACAAGATCATAATTTATAAGATCTTGATGTCTTAGTTTAGTTAAAGGAATTAACTATATGATATTATTCATTGATATTGATATTGAACATTTTTTTTCCAATCATTTTTTAGTGGATTTTTTAGCCATGGATATGCTATTCTCACCATTTATTTTGATTATGTAATTATTTTTAACAGTTATTCCTACCATATTACTTATTATCGACATATTCTCACTTATGATCTTGGATTGATATTTCTTATGTATATCCCTTAATTATATTTTATTTCACCCCTTCTAATGTTTATATTTACCTTGGTTATGGATATGTTTAATACCAATGATTTATATATATGAAGTGTTTGTGGGTAGAATATTATTAGGGATGTCGAATAATTATTGTAGATAACATAGTTTCAAATATAGTGGAAACAATATTCATTTGGTGAGATATAAACAGGAACTATTAGTTAAATATTTTCAGTAACTCTATAAAATAATAAATCGAAATGGTACTTGAAATGTATCTAACAGAATATTTGTTTATGATAATATAATTTTGTATAGTTAAAAGTTGTTCTCTTATGTTCAAGAAAAAATTGATATGTAATGAAGGTATTTATTCACCCTGAATTTTATTTGTATTGACTAGAGGTGTTACAACAATCTACCGGAATCCCACATAATAATCTTTCTAAATGAACCTCTAAAACCTAATATAAAATCTAGTGCCCCAATAAGCGTTTGAATTTCTCTTTGAGAAGAAACATGATTCTCTTCCCATGTACAACGTCACCCATTAAATGTACATATGGTATGGGTGATTCCAATTTATTAGATGGTTTCCACAATGCCACTAAGTCAATTATTGTTTATATAATCAAACAGATACTTAGGTAATACATATAATGCGTAAATCCATTATCTTGATGCATACCCACCAAAAAACATAACACCTAATAAATATAAAGTCATGCATATTTATTCTTCATGTCCTATCCAAGACACCATCAAAATAGGAAATACCTTCAATGAATTAATGTTGGAAGGAATATGGTTACCTCCTACAAAATTATTAGCCATAAAAAATATTTCAATGTAGGGTGGCATATTGTACAACAACTCACAACCAATGATTGATGGTAGGATGTCTAGAAAATTCCCGACCACTACCTGAAGGTGTATGCTAGGGTGTTCTCATGTCCATAGCCATCCCTTCCCACATAGGTATCTTCACACACTCTGTGACCTGGTTATCTTATATACCTCAATAGATGATGTAAATGATGTACTATGGCCAACCCTTTACACTCATGGGATGCTTCACATCCCATCGCATGCTACTAATTTTACGTCAATGTTGGCCCAACCATCCCACACAACTAAGATCCCATATCCCATATGGTGGTCCTACATGTGGAATCTCACTCATCATGGTTCCATGCCACCAGATCAATCTCTAACTAATAAATCAGTTTCCCATCACACATATATGACTAGACACAACCATGAAACACCCAATATGGAATGTAGCCCATCCCACAATGCACTATCATTGAACTAAGGAACTATTTCCATTGAACCTATGCAAATAGATTGGGATAAACAGTAGATTCCATTAAACCTATCCTAATACCCATTTAAAAACATTATGGTTTTTAATATATACATCCCTACCATCACATGTCATTGACACAACTCAATATCTTAGTTAAACAAACACAGTAAGGCATCAACATCCATCATGTATTAAAAAAACCAAAATAAGGGAAAACACAATAGAATTTATGTTTTAAAAAATAGGGAACCCCCCTATCAAGAACAAATAGACTAATATAATCCCATAATCCCCAATAAAATTCCATTGAAAACCAGTCAAATGATTTTTAAAATTTATTTAGAAATGGAAAAATGTTTTTTCTTTTACTAATGTAAGGTTTGTTCCCAAAACCCCTTGAACACCTAATTTTTAAAAACAAACTTTCATTTTCAAATACCATTTCCATGAATTTTCATAAATCACAATTTTTCTTTTTGTTCCATTTTTGTAAAATAATTTTTTAATTTTTTTTAAATGTAAATCATTCTCCAAATTGAAACCCAACAAATTCCACCACGAAATCCATAATGACTATTTATAGTAAAAAAATATGACTTGTATAACCCCATGTAAAGGATACTATTGGATGGGTGGATTTCGAACCCTTATCACCTTATCCTCGAAACACATCAATGTGGGACCATTAAAATCCGAAACCCATTCTAAAATAAAGTAACATTTCTTTACTTTCCAAGAGTGCCCCTCCTCTTCTCTTATAAAAGGCCCCCACCTCTACCTCCATACCCACACTTCCAAAGCATTTGGCTCAGCCAAACCCTACCCATTTAGTCTCTACACATCCCTATCTTACACCTAGAAGCCTCACGTTGGGCAGAAGTCTTCCCAAAGAAGCCTTTGAGCTCAAATCAAATAGAGTTACCGATTTAAAGGTAGTGTCTTATATTGTGTTCTTATGTTTTATTTTGCTTCTCAAACCCCCTAAACTATTTTTATTCATTTATTTTGTAACAACTACAGTATCTTAAATATACTAGGATGTTGTTATAGGAATAATTAGATCTACACTTACACACACCTACATCTAATGGTTAAAGAACATATTGTTTTTGTGGATGGCGAATTTCTACCTATATTTATATATGATATATAATATGTTTAGGTTTTCATTAAGATTCTGTATTTTTCATTTATGGCATACCTTTATGGCTTCCATTATGGGTATACGCGATATCTTCATTTTTGGAAGTGCGGACTACTGCCCCTTTAAATTGATTTGATTCATTAATACCATATGTGGTATGTATAAAGGATAGAATTAATGATATTATATATGATACAATACTGGAATTATAATACTATTATGTATCATTATGTTTTAATTCCATTAAAGTATGAGATAGAAATGAAAGTAGTGTTCATGTGTACGTACGGCTTACAGTCTCCATGAATGGTGCATTTCATTTCTTATTCCCAAATGTAATGTACTATTATAAGTACATATATTAAATGGATATATATGATGTGTGTTACATCTAAATGATGAATATAATTATGGATTTAAAATATACATATCTCCCAGTTAGTTTTAATTCCATTAATATGACATAGAAATTAAAGTAGCGTTCATGCTTACGTACGGCTTACCGTCTCCATGAACGGTGCATTTCATTTCTTACCTCTAAACGTTATGTAATATTATAAAGGCATCTATTTACAGGATATATATGATATATATATCTACATCATGAGTATAAATCTGGTTATAATGGATACATGAACAACTTGTAATTATAAAAGAGTTTATTTTTGACTCAAGTACCAATGATCATTAAAACGACCATTATTAACTTAAATAACTACATAGTGTTAATGACATGGTAATAAGTGATATAAAAGGAATAATAAACGTGAAAAAGGTTCTTAATCATGTAGAAATTAACTCAAGTTTATTATTCAGGACATTAAAGAACGATCAAGTCAAGTGGGACCCGAGGTAAAGGAACTTCTTAACCCAATTTTCATTCATTGGGTTAGTCTCCTACTTTCAAATTATGCCATGATATTATTATTTCATATATGGTATTTATACTTTCTTTATGTGTAAATATAGTGAATACACATAATAGATCTATTTAATTTAAAAAATGATCTTTGTAAGGGACTTATTCTCAATCTCCATTCATTGAGACATATTTTGTTTTATACGCAACTTTCTTTTATAAGGTGTATAAACCCCTTTGAATTTTATGCTTATTCAAAAGGAATCTTTTTTTATACAAATCGGTTTACTAAATGAAAAAAGGAATGTTTTTTGTTTTTTTGTCGTACGTATGCAGAGACAACGTCTTCTCCACCGTCGTGACCATTATTTGAGTTTTGGCTTCCTCTACAATCCATACCTTTTTTCAAAAATGAAAAATAAATACCATGTTCTACTTTTCTTTTATTTTGGTATTGAAATGGTTTTCATAATGTTTTTTATATCAATTTGTTGTATTGATATCATGTGACTGAAATGTGTAAATGTTATGTTTCCTTTATACATGTTTTATGTGATACAATTATGTTATGGTTCTTGGGAATTATTATGAAGATGGGTGGTTCCGTGGTAAACTAAGGGCGGGTGAGCCCGATATAGCTCTCCAATGCATTGGGAAACGCGAAGGAGTTAAACTTTAAGGTTTCTCTGAAGATATTTAGGGAATATATTGTGATGGGTATTCCAAACATAACCAAGAGGGTTACTCCCTACGTAAGAATTTTATGAGTTCCTCAAGTTACCTTTATGTCTTATGATTTCTACGATTTATTCATGATTTGATGAGGTATGTTAATGTGCTTATGTTTTATGGGTAATGTATGATATCATTCTTATGTATATATGAACTCATGTTTCCTTTACATATTTTTATAACCCGTACTGAGCTTTTTATGTTCATCCCAAGTTTTTGAAATGTTTTTCACAGGTCAAGGTAAAGGTACATGATGTGATGATAGTGTCAAGGAAGTGTCAAGAAATAATCCATGTTTTATTTTAAATATGTTTCCGCTAATGGGAAAAATGAGTACTATATTTTATGTAACCACTTTGATTAAATGTCATATGTAATGCATTTTTTTGATCTAATTATCTCAGGTACACAATGTTTTTCATGTTTCAATGTTAAGGATGTACATGCCAGATCCATTTCATGTTTTGATTCCATAGGTAGTTCACTTGGAAGAGAAACTATCGTATGAGGAACAACCGGTCCAGATTTTTGACCATAGGGATAAAGTGTTACGGAATAAGGTGATTAATCAGGTAGAGGTTTTGTGGAAAAAACACACGATTGAATATGCAACATGGGAATCTGAAAATGCAATGAGGGCTAAATACCCCCACTTATTCGATAAGTAAATAAATTGCAGGGATTAAATTTTCTAAAGGATGGAAGGATGTAAAATTCCATGTAAGTAATGAATAATATATATTTTTATCAATGTCTATTTATGAATTAGATAGTGTTTTAGAGGCTTAAAATGAGAATAAATCCAATCTTAAGCATGGAATACACTAATATTTTTAAAAGATTGTTTTACTTCCTTTTGATGGAAAACAATTTTTAAATCAAACTAATGAGAATTTTATAATCTCTTTTTGTCGAAATAAACTTATTCTTTATGATTGGGACATTGAAATCTACTTTGGGTAAATTTTTGGTATTTTTTCGATAAAGTTCATTTTTTAAATGAATAGTAAAAAATGTTGTATTTTAATTCAAAACCTCTTTTTAATCTAATTTATTTATATGATTAGATTATTTTTTGAATTGGTTTTAAAGTTCAATTAGAATATATTTTTACCATTAAATCCAATATTGGTCATTGGAATTAATTTCACTTTGAAATTGGACTTAAACTAGTGTTAATCTTTTGATACTAATTATTTCATAAAAACAGGCTATCTGCTCAGACAACGAGAATTAATTATTAAATTAATTAATGTAACTTATATGTTTTGAATTTTATAAAATAGACATAATTTTTCAATTTGGAATATCAAATATAGCATAGGGTGAAGTTATGGCATTTTTCTGAAAAACATCAATTTTTGATGAATAGTGAAACCACTATGTGGTACTTAAAAAACTGATTTTTCTTTTAAATTAAATTTTACCACCTCTGTGTTTTGAATTTCAAAAATCTGACATACATGGTTGTCATTAAGATGTAAAATTTAGTTCAATTGGATTAAAATAATTTTTTTTGCTGAATAGTAACTTTTACGTTTTTAATCAAGATTAGAGGTAATTAGTGTAATTTAAGGTAAAAATAATGTTTTAATAATATGAAATGACCTAGACACATGTAATAACCCTATTGGATGTGTCATGTCCGACCAAGAAAACCCATGGGTCGATTTTTGAGACCCCATGGAGCCACTTGGGTACGATAATGACATTAATACTTTTTATTTAAAGTAAAAGTAAAAATGACACAAACATGAGTTGTTTTACTAAAACAATTTTTACATGGGATTATACAAGTCAGATATTTTACTGTAAATATTCATTGGAAATATAAAAATATTTCCTACATCATAGTATTTTTTCTATAATTTTTAGACATTAAATAAATTAAATTATTTATGACCCCGTGATGATGCAGCGATGACCTCGTTATTTAACGATTTAAATAAAACAAAAATATAATGTAAAATCTAAGGCCTACACTTGTCAAAAACCTATTTTATGTTTGGATTTAGAACTATTATCACATTATTCTAGAAATTTATAATTGTGGGACCCTTTTTATCCGAAAATCATTTTATAACAAAGTATCGTTTCTTAACTTTCAAAGAGTGCCCCTCCTCTCATCTTATAAAAGGCCCCCACCTCTACCTCCTTACCCACACTTCCAAAGCCTTTGGCTCGGCCAACCCCTGCCCATTTGGTCTCTAAAAATCCATCTCTTACTTCTAGAATCCTCACTTTGGGACGAAGTCTTCCCAAAGTATCCTTTGAGCTCAAATCAAAAAGAGTTACCTAATTTAAGGTTAGTGTCTTCTATTGTGTTCTTATGTATTATTTTGCTTCTCCAACCCCCTAAACTATTTTTATTAATTTATTTTGTAACAACTAAAGTATCTTAAATATAATAGGATGCTTTTAAAAGAATAATTAGAGCTACAATTACACACACCTACATCTAATGGTTAAAGAACATACTGTTTCCGTGGATGGTGAATTTCTGCCTCACAAAATGATGATTGTTCAATATTCTTCTAACACCTTAAAATGTGAACATTAAGATGTCACTATATTTATATATGATATATATTATTTTTATGTTTTCCTTAATCTTATTTATTTTTCATTTATGGAATACCTTCATGGATTCCATTTTGGGTATACGCGATATCTTCATTTTAGGAAGTGCAGACTAACGCCCCTGAAAGTGATTTGATTCGTTAATACCATATGTGGTACGTATAAAGGATAGATTTAATGATATTATATATGATTCCATACTGGAATTATAATACTATTATGTGTCATTCTGTTTTAATTCCATTAAATTATGAGATATAAATAAAAGTATCGTTCATGCGTATGTACGGCTTACCGTCTCCATGAACAGTGCATTTCATTTCTTATCCCCAATTGTAATGTACTATTATAAGTACATATATATAATAGATATATATGATTTATGTTACATCTAAATTATTAATAAAAATCTGTAATTTAAATATACATATCTCTCATTTAGTTTCAATTCCATTAATATGACATAGAAATGAAAGTAGTGTTCATGCGTACGTACGGCTTACCGTCTCCATGAACGGTGCATTTAATTTCTTACCTCTAAACGTTATGTAATATTATAAATGAATCTATATACAGGATATATATTATATATATATCTACATAATGAGTATAACTCTGGATATAATGGATACATGAAAAATGTTTAATTATAAAAGAGTTTATTTTTTACTCAAGTACCAATGATCATTAAAACGACCGTTGTTAACTTAAATAATTACATAGTGTTCATGACATGGTAATAAGTGATATAAAAGGAATAATGAACTTAAAAAGGGTTCTTAAGAAAGTATAAATTAACTCAAGTTTATTATACATGATATTAAAGAACAATCGATTCATGTCGGAACTGAGGTAAGGGAACTTCTTAACCCAATTTCCATTCTTTGGGTTAATCTCCTACTTTCAAATTATGACAAGATATTATTATGTCCTATATAGTATTTACACTTTATTTAGGTGTAAATATTGTGAATACAAATAAAATATCTATTTCATTTAAAAATGATCTATGTAAGGGACTTCGTCTCAATCTCCATTCATTGAGGCATATTTTGTTTTATACACAACTTTGTTTTATACGGTGTATAAACCCCGTTGAATTTTATGCTTTTTCAAAAGGAATCTTTTTTTTATACAAAGAGTTTTACTAAAGGACAAAAGGAATGTTTTTTTGTTTTTTTGTCTTACGTATGCGGCAACAACGACGTCTCCGCCGCCGTGACCATTATTTGATTTTTGGCTTCCTCTACAAGCCATACCTTTTTTATAAAATGAAAAATAAATACCATGTTTTAATTTTATTTTATTTCGGTATTGAAAATTGTTTTCATAATGTTTTTTATATCAATGTGTTGTATTGATATCTTGTTATTGAAATGTGGAAATGTTATGTTTTCTTTATGCATGTTTTATGTGATACGATAATGTTATGGTTCTTGGGAATTATTATGAAGATGGGTGGTTCTGTGATAAACTAAGGGAGGGTGAGCCCGATATAGCTCTCCAATTCATTGGGTAACACGAAGGAGTTAAATTTTAAGGTTTCTCTAAAGAGATTTAGGGAATATAGTTTGTTGGGTATTCGAAACGTAACCCAGAGGGTTACTCCCTACGTAAGAATGTTATGAATGCCTCAAGTTACATTTATGTCTTATGATTTCTATGATTTATTCACGATTTGATGAGGTATGTTAAAGTGCTTATGTTTTATGGGTAAAGTATGATTTCATTATTATGTATATATGAACTCATGTTTCCTTTCCATAACCCTTACTGAGCTTTTTATACTCATCCCACGTTTTTGAAATGTTATTCACAGGTCAAGGGAAAGGTAAATGATGTGATGATAGTGTCAAGGAAGTGTCAAGAAAGAATCCATGTTTTATTTTAAATATGTTTCCACTGATGGGAAAAAAGAGTACAATATTTTATGTAACCAATTTGTTTAAATGTGGTATGTAATGCATGTTTTAATATCTAATTCTCTGAAACTCTAAACTTGAAAAGATCCTCAAGGTGTCTTCTTGAAATATCTCAAGATTAAGTAATGTTTAAGGTCGGAGCCTTATAAAAATTGACACAAATTTAACTAATAGCCTTAAGATTCTAAAACCGCATGTAATGGAGTTTGGTCAACCCTAGAAACACCCCTGGACTAATTTGAACAAATTCCCAAAATTATATCCCAAAAAAGATGATCAATTTCATATAAAATATCCAAAAATCCCCAAATTAAATTAGAGTTTAAATATAACTCATGGTAATTGATAAAATTTTACTTTTACAATTTCAAATATAGGACTACACTATTTTCCATAAAAATAATGATCCAATAATTCATGTTATTTCACATTTATTCAAGGGGAAAATATCTTCATACCATATATAGTGTCTATAAATATCAGAGGAAACAATAGAGGAAGAAGAAGAGGGGAATAAGAGTAGTCTTACCTAGAAGTCACATGATGAGCCACATTGTAATGTTCTAGATAAGAGGGATCCAAGGATTATAATGGAAGGGGGTTCCATCTAGTCCTCAACATATGAATAGATAAAAAATTTATTTATTATGATTTAAAATTTAGAAACCCCAATAAAGACCACTGAGTCCTTTAAGAAACCACACAGTACTTTGACCATGGTCATAATGCCATCCATGTAGAGGGGATAGCATTAAGCTTAACTTATTTATGGAATAGACAAGAAGGTGACCATCTAGTAAGAAGAATAATCTCTAGACAAATCCATAATTATGTGCACATATCCTCCTTTAGGGAACTACCTAAGGTTCATAATGAAACATTATCCAGTATCCCAAAATCTATTAAATGTTAGGTGCATCATAAACACACTCTAATGCACACTCAAGCAATGGAAACACCAATCAGGCTTCATTCCATATATATAAACCATTTCCTATGATGTATCATTGATTTAAATTTCAAAATGAGTAAAAATTCTCATTATTATTCTTATTCTTGGACAACAATTTGTACATAAATTGAATTTAATACCTGTAGAGACATGCCCTTTTTCCCCATCTATCTCATCTGATTACTCAACTCAATCGACCAACCTACTCACCCAAACCCCTCCATGCATGCATGCCTTCCCCCTCCCCATCAGACCCACCTTGTTTAGTCACCTTCTGAACTGACCAACCTAACACACATACCTTGAACTACCAAAAAAATGAATTATCTAGTTTTATATATTTGTGATCAAGTTATATTTGAATCTCATGCATATTAGTTATTTTTTAAATTCATTACCAATCATCTAACTCCTCTCCCTTTTAATTAAGCTATCTTTTATATTCTTATATATATATATATAGTTATATACATGAAAATAAACATATTTTCTTACGTATAATTATTTTTTATATAAATAAGAATCAATTAATATAATTTGTAATATAAATATATAATATAATACCATATAACTATATATAAATATATATAAATACATTTAGTATTTAAAATGATATACTTAAACATATTAAAATTTATATGTATATATACTTGTAAATATATTTATAATTATATATATATATGAATGAATGAACAAATATATTTGTAAATATATAAGTGAATATATTTATATACATATATAAATACATATAAATGAATATAAATATATATTTATTTTTTAATAAATATAATAATATATATTAATAAATATAAATATGTAAAATCACACATAATTTTAGATACAAAAAATATGTATAATTATATAAATAAAAATATAAATGCATATAAATAAATATAATTATATTTATATTTATAAAATATATTTAAAAATATTTAAACACTGATAATTATATAAAAATATAAAAAAATATATCAAAAACAAACATGTATATAACAATATAAAAATATCTAATTATATTCATATATAATGTTATATATATTTAATTTATATAATCGTATAATTATTAAATTATAATATTATATATATATATACATATCTATATATTTAAACTTATATATATACTCATTTATGTGTTTATATAATTATGTATAATATATCAAACTGTATATTTATAGTTATTTGGATGTATTTATATATTTAAATGTATGTTAATATTTACATATATTTATAATTATATAGTTTATATTTAAATGTTTAGATATATATTTTTATATGTTAATTATTATTTAATATTATTCAGAGTAATTGTTAAATAAAAATTGCATTATTCTCCCCAACTAATAGCTAATTATTTTTAATCATATGTAATATCTAATAAATTTAATATAATAAAATGTTAATAATGACATTTTTTTAATAAAAAAAATTCATAGTATTGTAATTTACAAAAACATTATTAATCATTAAATATTAAATATGAATTATATAATATTATTTATTAATTCATTATTACTAATATGTATTACTAATTTTTCATACTTTATCAATATTTAGTTAGTTTATAAATTATATTTTATTTATTGTTTATTAATAATAATAATAATATTAATATATATTATGGGTCAGGATGGCTGAGTAATAAAAAAAGAATTTTGAAGTTTTTTTATTTTTTAATAGAAAGGTACCCTAGAGACATCACAAAAGAAAACTATTGCTAATTCAGGGACAATTTTTTAAAACGCCCTCTATTTAGTGATGATTTTATAAAACTACTTCTATAAAATAAAAAAAATCATTATGTGGTGGTTTTCAAAACCACTACTAAAAAACAGTACTTAATTCTATTTTTCAGATAGTATACTTGGTTACGAGTCAATAGATAAGGGAAACACATTTTTTATTATCAATATCTTATTACTTATATGTTTATTATTAGATATTGAATTAGATATCCATATTATTCTATTTAATGGGAACATATTTAAAATTTTCATGTCCATTATTTCTATATGCAACACTATTAGTTAAATGGCCATTATTAGGTATGTGGTTCCTTGGGGAATATTATAATATGTTATTTTAACTCTTTTATTGAAGTGATTTATTTTTTGGAAATATTCTGTGATCGGTGGCGTAAGAAATTATAGTTTTTATTTCTGGAGATTACAGATAAGTTCAAGAGGTAGGTGGGAGTAAATTGACCACATAAAAATTTGAATAGAATTAAAGTTATTGTAAAAATTACATTCAAATGAATTTTAATTGTTAAATAAAAAATATAAAGAGGAATTTTTTATAGTAGTGTGGATAGAGATTGATAAACCATTTAAAATTCGCTTATCTATAAATAGTTAGTGAAATGGTTTTCACAATAACCAATCAAATTTTTTTTCTATTGAGTCACAAATTATAACATTCTACGTTCATAATTGGAAGCACAATGACATAAAAATTTGGATTTTAATGGGAAGTCACAACCCAATAAAACACATACCTTTTTAGGGGATGTTAACCAAAAAAACATAACATTTAATGATGTATAAGAAAAGGGAAATACTTTTATGATGAAAAACCATTAACCAATTAAAAATTTAAATAAATAGAAAAAAATAAAGATATACAAATCTATAAACTAGGAAATATGTTGAATATATGAATATTACAATATTCATTGATAAAGATCACATTTAACAAATGATTTCAAATAATATGAATCATTATAATAGTTTATAAATAGAGAAAATCGTGATCAATTTTTACCACCAAATTCTGAAATCATTGTCCAACACCAAGGTTATCTATTTGATAATGAATTAGTTCTAAAATCAACATATTTGTATTCCATCAATTCATTTAACAAAAAATTAAAATACGTACAGACTGGGAAATTAATGTAGGATACTGGTAGATGATGCACTGTTTTCACCCTTTATTTGTGGGTTCAATGTTAGTCTCATTCGTTTTATTTTTCTAGAAACATTCCATAATTATCTCCAAATCATATAAATCTTAATGGTTATTTATAAAATTTCAATTATTTACACACAAGTAGTGAAAACATCTTCCTAGAATAAAACATTTACATAACACACATCATTGATACATAATCTAAAATAATGTCTTCCATTTTAATCCCCTCTCTGAAGACCATCAATTCATTTAAAAAATTCATTATTCAATTATTTTTATATATATAACCATTCATGGTCTAGTGGTTATCATATAGAATAGAAAATTAACTCGGGTAATGAAATGGTATCCTATATTTATAGAAATTGATGGTAAATTGATTATTAGGACTGGTTTATTTGTTTCATTTTTATCTTCATTTTTCCTTGGAAATAATTTTAATTATTTCCCTCATTCACATTGAAAAATAATTTTTTTACATTGAGATACATTCTTAGGTTTCTCCTTCAACATTTCTTACGTGATAGAAATTGATCATTCTTTTTTACATGTTCTCCACCCTTGGAGTGATTAGAATGCTACTTCATTCTCATATTTGGTGATTTCAGGAGTTGGTTAATATTTATGTTGTTAACAATATTTTTGGAAAATTGATTAGTACTAAACATGATATCTATAATGCATATCATAATTCAATTTGATTTCTCATTTTAACCAACATGTCTAGATTTTCCATCATGCTCGATGTTAATATGACATCATTGTGATCCATCCATTGACAAAATCCAAAAATAATAGTGTGAGTAACATGAGTCTTAAAATAAACTAACTAATATCATTACACCATATATTCAATTTAAATCTATATATATTTTACCATGTTTATTCATTTTCATATTCTAATAAATTTCTTCAAAATTGTTTTTAAAAAAATGTGAATTTTCATATGCATATCCCCAGGGAGTACAAAACCAGGTGCATAGTAAGACCCATTTCCATGTACAAGCTTACCCCAAGTCAAGCCTAGAAGATGTTGTTGGTACTCTAACCTCTAGATACATTTGTTCAAAACCCACATCCTCTTCTAGAATAAAAAAGTGATGTATTTGTTATTAATTCCCACATAATATATATATTACAAAATTTTATGATTTAATTCTATCTTATCCTCAATGAATATATTTGGGATATTATACCTAATATATGAATATATATATATCTAGATTCCTGGGATGTTTCTATAGTTCCTTTTATACCAACAGTAATTCACTATTCAAAGAATCTCTAAGTAAGTGCATTATTTTAATACATTTTCATGATAACAATGTTCAAAATACATAAGAAAAAATCAAAGTAATAGTCTTGGAAAATAAATTACATACATTAAAATTACATTAAAATTAAAATCTTAATGTTTACAATGTATAATTTGGATAGAACACAATTATTATCTTAGATTAACCCTTCATATTAATCATAAAAAATAGTTTGGTATCATTTGAAAATAAAACAATGTAAAGGAGTGAGATCAGATGCTCAAAAATGTAAAAAAGTAAATTAGATACGTTCATAAATAGTTATAATCCTCTATGGCAGGTATAATCATGAAAAAATTCCTTACAAACATATTCTTTATCAAAATATAGAAAGAATAATCAAATAATTTTATTTATTCATGTACATGGATATTCAACTAGACAAAAATCTCATTTAATATCATTAAATAATCTTATAATGTGGGAATTCATAATATAGGACATACCATCAAGTCCTTGTGACATGATCATATCAGAGAGATTTTAGTCAAAACCCAAACAAGTCTGTCTCTTGAGAACAATAGATGGATCAATGATCTTTCATTATCCAGTCCCCAATTCGTAGGGATTTGATTAACTGGTCCCCAACCCGTATGACTTTCATTCACTTTTACCTAACCAATTTCATTATCAGTTGAATCAATTCTTCATTTTAGGATCGAAATAACAATGTAGATGCTCAATATACAAGAGGGGGGTGAATTTTACACTTTAAAAATTTCCTTAGACAATGAAAAAACTAATTTTAACAAAGTTAAACTAAGAAAGTTTACACCACCTCTAATCACCAATTGGAGAATTGGAACCAAAATTTACAATATGAGATTCTACCTTAAAGTGTATAGAATCTAAACTAATCAGAGTAAAAGTGTTTTATAAATATAAGAATATTATAATTTCCTTACAATACAATATGCAGTGGAAAAACAAGTAGTAAAACTACATGTAAATAGATAAAATACTTTTAACCCAAAGATAAGGGTATCCAAGAACCTTGGATAATCGTCCCATGATTTATACTTTCAAGAAAGTCTGTCTTACCCACACCAGGGTAATCCCTTGATAAAAATATCAGAATCTCTGTCTTGCTATCCCCGCAAGCCCTCAACTTTAAGATAGTTGGAACCTCTATCTTCCTTAGCAAGGAAGACCTCAAACTTCAAGGTAGTCGGAAACTCTGTCTTCTTATCCCCGGAAGTCCTCGAATGTAATCACCAACATTCGGAGTCGCACGAAGCAATCTGAATGAAAAGTTCAGTATGCACAAGGCATGAAAATCTTCTCTCTCCAGAAATTAGTTTAGCATCATGTGGTCTCTAGATCAATCATCTTGTTGTTGAGCTCTTTAAAATGAGATCTTATTTGTAGGTAAACTTCCAATGGTCGGATCCCTCCTCCATCTGTCATATTTTCCATGAAATTCCGAGGGACCTGTATATGTGTAACTCAACCAACGATTATTTAGAAACAGAATTAATGACATCGTTTAATAATAAATCATGTATACCTGAATGCACAACATCGTTTTGAAATGAGACATATGTAAGTAAAAGCAATACAAGATTTAGGAGTGTAAGAAAAAAAAAGTTCAGAGTCTAACCAAAATGAAATTCAGAGTCTATGTTAATAAATGTTCGGATTCTGTTTTGTAGGAATTCGGAGTCTGGTTTCACCAGAGATCGGAATCTAAACATGCAGAGTTCGAAGTCGAACTAGTAACGGTTCAGATTCTAACATCCTATGATTTCAGAGTCATACTACTTAAGAGTTTGGAGTCGAACATCATAAGAATTTCGAAATCAAACTACATAAGAAGTTCGGAATCGAACTACTTAAGAGTTCAGAGTCGAACTTCATAAGATTTCGGAATTGAAATACTTAAGAGTTCGGAGTGCAGAATACGAATTGGATCTTTATTACAGTTCACATCCAGAATTTGAATACTAAAAAAAGAATACTCCAAATCTTTACATTATATGACTTCTGGGATTTTGGGTATGAATCCTGTTTTTGTACTAATGAAAAAATATAGTTATGTATGAGAAAATCTAGGTTAGGGTAAATTTCTATATAGAAGTAAATTTTCCTTATCGAGGTAAAATTTATATTTGCATAAGTATAAGGTGTTTGTGATTTTTAAAATGAGAAGGAATAGAAAATTCATAAGGAAAACCTTATTGACTCAAAAATTTCCCCCTTTTTGGAAAGCACAAACATCCTTTTGAAAAAGCATATAAGGATTTCGAAAAATTTCATTAGACTTTGAAATTAGACACTTATCTCTATTTGTTCATAGATGAAAGTGAATACAACTAACTCCCCCTTAGGAATTGAAACTCTAAGGATTGTATTCTAAGTTTCCAGAGTGGAGTATTCATTATTGTAAGAATGAAAAATTTCATTGTGGAAAACCCCCCCTTTCTTTAAGAATATTTCTATTAGAAATTTTTCCTTTCTACTCATTAGGAGTAGTTCTTTTTCCTTTTCCCCCTTTGTGATTTTCAGAAATAATTGAAGGGAATGAAAAAAAATTTATGGTACCTGAAACATTATTATATGACAAGATACAACCAACCAAATAATCATTTCATTATAGTTGGAAAATTTTACAAAGAAGGAAAATTACAACAAGAGATCAGAGTGAGTTCATTTGTCTTCCTTCTCCTTCGGGGTGATCTTCTTTAACAAGGTTTTGAGTTTCTTCAAGTCTCTTTGGTCTTCCTCACCTTGCCTCCCCAAGGCTTTTACCTTTTCTTCCTGGAATTTTAAAGCTTTTGCCTGAGCCTCCAAGGCTTCTTTCTGCAACTTTATTATCTCATCTTGATTTTCCAACTTCTTCTAAATCACAATCTAGAAATATTTTTCACTTTTCCAATTCTGAGATACTGAGTTAAGCTTCCAATTCAGGTCTCTGACCTGTTGATTCTGAGAATTTTGCTCTTGGGCTAGCTTTTCATAAATCTCGTTAACCTTTTTATCCTCCATTTCAAAAGAATTTTGAATATCAGCCTGAAAACACTCAAACTGAACTAAATCTTCATCAACTCTCTTAGACCACTTAGTTACCTTACTGCAGGACCTTCTATGCATATCATAATCGATAAGAAAACATTTCCGTTCAGCTTCCAACTTCACAAACATATCCATGACCATGGATAAAGAATCTGATTTCTAATTCATACTTTGTTGCATCATCTGGCATCTGGAATTTATAGTTGGGAAAATCAGAATGGTGTCCACCAACTTCTTCAGAGATTGAACAAAAAAATCATGCCAATGAGATGATGATTCCGAATCTGAAACGTTTCTTGGAGACTGATCTTCTTCAGCTTGCAACAACATTCTTCTAGAGGTGCCACCAACCTCTTTCTTCCTGATGACATCTTTTATAGGTGTCTCTATGAGAGTTTGTTTCCCCTTATCATATCTCAGAACTGGTTCCTTATTAAGGGATACATCCTCGGATTCAGACACTTGAACGATCTGGTCTTTATCTGGTTTTTGTTTTTCATGTACTTCCTCAAAAAAATTCTTCTAATAAGATTCTTCCTCATCATACAAGACATTATCTTCTTCCTCTTCTTGTTGTGGCTTATCATCATCCTTACTAGCTTCCTGGTCTATTTTCCCTGGAGTTACTAACTTTTCGGATTCAGCCTTATCTTTGTAGTCCTATACCTGATTGATTAGGGTATCCAAATATTCAATTTCCTCTCCTTATTCTTATTCTTCTTCCTCAACTTCATACTCTACATCTTTAGAAACTTCCTTATTAGCTTCTTCAACTACTTATTTACCATTGGATTTATTTGTAGTAACATAGTTTTTGGCTGGAGTTTCTGGTAAAGAAGGTTCAGTGCCAAACGTTTCCGGAATGGGAAGCATTTCAGAAGCTAACACTGTAGCTTTCAGTAATGATTTCACCACTTGAACTTCAGACATTTTATTTTTCATTTTCTTTTCCCTCGCTTGTTTCTCTAGCTCCTCAGTAGCTTTTTCTTTTAAGGCCTTAGCCTCTACAAGGTCCAATCAAAATTTTGGATCCCCTTCCTTCCTCTTCTCTTTGTCTTCCCTCCACATGGCTGCTACATTATCTGTATATGTTTTCTGCTTCTTCAGCTTGGGGGGAGTAGACTGAGTTTCCTAAGCCTGAGGATTTTCTTCATCAGCAACCACTTCCTTAACCTTTCTCTTCCTCCTTTTATATTTGGATGGTTCCAGATTCTGTGTTTCTTTCTGAGCTGCTTTATCCTCTTCCACAGACAAAGTGTAAAATTCCCCGGATTCACTCGAAAAATGCATCTTCATCCTCTTCAGGGTATCATCACTAACCAGCATTAGCTTGCAATTCCGAACCTTTGATTTGCATGAAAACTTGAAGGAATCTAAGCACCGAACTATCTGCCTTGATAGTAAAGCAGGGTACATAATTATCTGATCTCTAAAATTCCTTTCCTTTATATTCTTGATCTTAATAAACACATGCCTCATCAAATTAATTTTTCATAGATTCCCCAAGAAATCTAAAACATATATATCACTTTTCTTCAAATTTTCTTTGTCACCTCTTCTCGGAATGAGAATACCTTGCACCCAAAGATGAAGAATCTTGTTTTTCAGAGTGAGATGAGAAATCTTAGCAGTCGTAGCATCCTCAAGTCCAACGAATTTTAAAGCCTTCACATTGTTGAAACTTCCTTGCTCATCTAGAATATTGTGTGAGCAAAACTCAGCTTCCCCTTCAATGGAAAAACCAACCAAGCTCGCAGCCTTGGTGTAGGATAGATTATAAGTCTTTCCATAATACTTGAAGGAAAACAATTCTCTGCCATCTTCCATATGGAAGGAAACAAACTCATATAACTCTATCAATAAATCAGTATACATCGGATCCTAGTTTTCTGACTTGAACATGAATATATATTCCCAGCCATTCAACTTTATATTCTTGGTTATAATAGAATCGATATTGTAGAAATCCGGATGAAATGACCTTTCCCTAAAGACTAACCACTTAGATATTGGTTTTGCAGTTGAAATATCTCGAGATGTAGCTTATACAGACATTCAGAGTGAAGAAATCTGAAAGATTCGGAATGACTTTTCAAAGTTCGGAAACAGCCTTAAGAAGTGCAGCAGGTCTTCGAGACGCAAAAGTTTGAAAAATTGATGTGGGATGAGTATCGGTGTCGCCTTTATATAGGCGATGGATGTGACCTTTGGTCTTCCAAAAGTCATCTAACGGTTGAAAAATATTTGACCTGATCTGACGGTTGAAAACACCCCCGTAAGAAAAACTTGACTCCGATCTTTTGAGATTTTAAGGAAAACATCTGGATTTGAGGAAAAACATGAATCCAAATTATTTAAAAAAACATGTAAAGTACTAGAAATCAAAATATGATTATGAAACTATAAGTAAGAAAATCATAGCATTCGGATTTTCTAGAAACATTGTTGGTAATTGGTAATACTCTTCTTGAAGAAATAAATTTAAAAACAAACTCATTACGAAATTTACAGAATGAAAATTTCGTTACGAAAACTCCAGTACAAAAAATCCCATTACGAACTCTCCATTCTGGAAGTTTTCAGTATGAAAGTCCCATTACGAAAACTCTAGTACGGAAATCTCCATTCTGGAAGTTTTTTTCCTGAGAATTTCAATACTGAAAATTTCAGTTCCGGAAATTCCCATTCTGGAAATTTTATTTTCAGAAATTTCCATTACAGAAACTTTAGTTCCGAAATTTTTTAAAAACTAACTATGAGAAATTTAGTTAAATTATGTTTAAAAAATAGATTACGAAATTTTAGTTACACTAACAATCTAATGTACTCCCCCTATGAAAAGGAGTTTATTATTGTTAGGAGAATTGTTCAACAAGAAGTTAAGGAAGAATGATTACCTTACAGTTATCATTCCTAACTTTTGTTTAATGAATACAAATCTATCAGAGGGTAATGATTTTGTGAAAATATCAGCAAGTTGAACTTGCGTTCCGATAAACTGAAGAATGATATCTCTTTTAAGGGTGTGATCCCTAAGAAAGTGATGCCTAATATCAATGTGTTTTTCACGTGAGTGATGTGCAGGGTTCATACATAGGGAAATGGAACTTGTGTTATTACACAAATTTTGAGTCTTAGTAAAACTTAGGCCATAATCTCTGTGTGTGTGTTGCATCCACAACACTTGAGCTCAACAAATTCCAACTGCTACATATTCAGCTTCAGTAGTGGAAAGTGCTACATAATGTTGCTTCTTGAAGAACCATGAAACTAATGAATCTCCTAAGTATTGAAATGTTCCGGATGTACTCTTTATATCCATTCTACATCCACCAAAGTCAGCATCTGAAAAGCATTTAAGAATAAAATCATTTCCAGAAGTATAAATAATTCCTAGATCCATGGTTCCCTTTAGGAAGCAAAAAATTCTTTTTACCATCTTTAAGTGAGATTCCTTAGGATTGGATTGATATCTTGCACATAATCATACTGAAAACATCATGTCTGGTCGACTAGCTGTCATGTAAATTAAACTTCTTATCATACCTTTAAAAGACGTTTGATCTATTGGTTTCCCAGATTTATCAAGATCTAAAGAGTTTGAGGTACTGATGGGAGTACATATACTCTTAGTGTTGTCATAACCATACTTTTTGAGAATATATTTAATATAATTATGTTGATATATATAGGTTCCTTCTAGTTTTTGAGAAATTTTAAAACCAAGGAAAAAGGATAACTCACCCATCATACTCATTTCAAACTCAGATTTAATTAGAGTTACAAATTAATAAGTTAAAGATTGTTGAGTTGAACCAAATATGATGTCATCAACATAAATTTGAAAAATCAAAACATTTTTCTTATCTTTCTATATAAAAAGGGTTGTATCTGCATTTCCCTTAACATTTTTATTTTGAAGAAAAAATCCTATGAGTCTATCATACCAGGCTCGTGGGGCTTTTTAAGACCATAAAAAGATTTGGTAAGTCTAAAAACATGATCAGGATGTTTTGTATCTTCAAAAACAGGAGGTTGTTCAACAAAAACATTCTCTTGAACAAAACCGTTAAGAAAAGCACATTTCACATCCATTTAAAAAAGTTTAAAATTGAAGAATGCTGAAAAGGCAAGTAGAATACGAATAGATTCAAGTCTAGCTACTGGAGCCTTGGTTTTTTCATAGTCTATTCCCTCTTAATGGTTATATCCTTTAGAAACGAGTCTAGATTTATTTATTACTATGAATCCATTTTCATCAAACATGTTTCTGAAGACCCATTTTACCCCAATGACAGAAGTTTCCTTAGGTCTTTCAACCATAGTCCAGACTTTGTTCCTCTCAAATTCATTTAGTTCATCTTTCATGGATTTGATTCAATCATCATCACCCAAATCTTCATCAGTTCTTTTTGGTTCTAATTGGGAAAGAAATGCTAGATTTTATACTTTATTTCTTAAGGAACTTCTAGTCCTTATAGGTTGATTTACATCACCAATGATGCCATCAATAGGTTGATTCTTAAGAAACACCTGATTTGAGTTTTGTAAAACCTGTTCATCAACATAGGGTAGAATTTCTTCTGGGATAAATGATTCCGAAGTATCTTCTTGTACATTTTCCTTATTAGAAGGATCTTCTATCAAAGGTTGACAATCAGTTTTTGAAAACACATCTGAGGATGTAGGTTGGGATGGTTTAAAAACCAAAGGATCAGACTCATCAAATTTTATATGCACTGTTTCTTCAATAGTACAAGTATTTTTATTGAAAACTCTATATTCCTTAGAATTTGTGGAGTAGTCTAAGAAAATTCCTTCATTAGATTTTTGTGTGAATTTATGTAGATTATATTTAGTATTAAGAATGAATACTTTGAAACCAAAAAACTTGAAGTAGGAAAGTCTTGGTTTTCTACCGTTCCATAACTCATAATGAGTTTTATTAAGAAAAGGTCTAATCAAAACACGATTTAGAGTATAACAAGTAGTACTTATAGCTTCAGTCCAGAAATGTCTAGCTGTAGATTATTCACTCAACATGGTTATAGTTATCTATTAATAATTTTATTGATTCTTTCAACTACACCATTATGTTGAGGAGTTCTAGGTGCTAAAAAATTGTGAGTTATACCTTTTATACTACAAAAAGTTTCAAAATCAAAATTTTTAAATTCTCCTCCATGTTCACTATGAATAGTTTTTAGTGGAATATTTTTCTCATTTTTAACTTGTGCTCTAAAACTTTTGAAATAAGAAAAAGCTTCAGACTTCTTTGCTAGAAAATAGACCCAAGTAAATATGGTGTAATAATCAACTAGAACAAACACATAGTATTTGCCTCTAATACTTCCAGTTTTTGTTGGACCAAAAAGATCAATGTGCACTAACTATAATTCATTAGTTTTTGAGACTTCACTAATTGATTTAAAACTAGATTTATGTTTCCTTCAATATTGAAAAGGATCACAAACTTTAGAAGAATCAAATATAATCTCCGGTAGATCCTTTAATAGTTAATTCTTAGAAATTTTACATAAGTTTCTAAGATTAAAGTGACCTAGTCTTCTATGCCATTACCAATAATGATCTTCCATTTCACTTAGGCAAGGTAGGTTTTGACTCCTGAGGTCTTCTAAGTTCAAAGTGTAAACATTCTCTTGCCTATTGGATGAGAGAACTATTTCTTCCTTGGAATTGTGTACTAAGCACTTATCATTCCTAAAATTCACAAGCTACCCTTAATCACATAACTGACTAATGCTAATGAGGTTGTGCTTCAGACCCATAACAAAAAAATCATTTGAAATCAAAGTTTTACCAAAAAGAACAATATTACCTATACCAACGATTTCTCCCTGAGCATTATATCTGAAAGTTACCTTTCCTCCTTTCGTTTTGATAATCTTTTCAAAATAGATTTTGATACCAGTCATGTTCCAGGAACATCCCCTATCCATGTATCATGTATTATTGTTGGTATTTCCTATATTTTCCTGAAAAAAAGAAAATAATTAGACTTTCGGAGTCCAACCTTGTTTTGATCTGAGATTTCCAGACAATAAAATTTTAGGAACCCACACCTAGAAAAATTGGCTTTATGAAAACCTAGATATTGGGTTTTATTTAAAGAACAATTCTTTTCCTAGTGACCACTACATTGACACTTGGTACAAAATGGGACACTTTTTTGGAACAAAGTAGTTGTTACTAAAAAATGGTTTTGCATGGGTATAACCAAATTAGGATTTGTTTCTTAAAGGTCTTGTTTGAGAATAAATTTTATCAAAATTTTCATTACCATAGGTAAAGTTTGATAAAAACTTCTTTAAGGAAGAAATTTCAAATTTGAGTTTGATAACCAAGTTTTTATCTCCAAAATCATTAGATTTAGATCTAGATCTAGGCTCGAAAACACTTTTCTTAGAAATCAATTGTTCTAACTCTTTAGAATGTTTGTTCCTCTCAGAATTTACTTCCTCGTGATTTTTTGAAATATTTACAAAATCAGCATTATTCCTATCAAGATCATTAGAAAGATCTGATATCTCTTTTGTAGGAATAACATTCCTAGAGTTTTCCTTATCATGTTTTTTATTGAGTTTAGAATTCTCAATCTCATGAATTTCAGCAAACCTAGAAACTTCTTCATAGGTAGGTGAAGTATTTTCTTCATCAGAAGAGGACTCTTCATCTGAAGAGTTATAATACTTACTATCATTAGAATTTAAAGATACATTGGTCAATTATTCAATATTTAGTACCTTAGGCATAAAGTAATGATTTTTAATGGGTAATTTGGCTATAAGACCAAGATTCCTCTGTCCTGAAGATTCATAATCAGAAGATTCTTCTGAAGAATCTCCACCATTGGCACTCCTGGTGTCATTTGCTTTCAGAACCTTCTTAGCTTTGGTTTTGGAATACTTCTTCCTCTTCCTTTCATAATGCCTTTCATTCCTTTATTTCTTTTTGAGCAAAGGGAAATATGGTCTAATATGTCTAACTCTCTTGCATTCATAACAAGTAACTTCTCCATATTTCCTGTCTTTCCTTTCATTTTTCTTATACTTGGATTGGAAACTTCTCTGGCCAGCTATCTTGTTCATCCTTCGAGCAATATTTTCAAACTCATTTTCCGAGACATCACTTTCACTAGATTCTAACTGAATAACCACCTTCTTAGACTTGGATCTGGTTAGTCTCTCAGGAGTCTTAGATTTCATACGATTCAATGTTGCTGTAAAATCAACAATACCATTCCCATTCTTCTTTCTGATGTTTTCAGCATCTCTCTTCATTCCTGTTTCATGTTGGATAATAGTTCCGAATAGCTCATCAATAAAAAATTGAGTGACCTTCCTGTTCTCATCTATAGCTGTTCTCTTTGATTCCCACTCATTGGGCATAATATCTATTATCTTATCCACAAGGGCATCATCATCTAAAAATTTTTCTCCCATAGACTGTAAGTTGTTGACTGTATTCATAAATTTCTGTTGAACCTTATAGATTGGTTCTCCATATGGGAAATTGAATCCATGGTATTCAGCTCTAAGCATAGCTCTCCTAGTTTAAATCACTTTAGAAGTACCAAAGTGTGTAACTTCTAACTTCTTCCAGATACAATTAACTGCTTCACAAGAAAAAATTGGGCTATATATATTTTTAGTCATTGAACATAGTAAATTATTGCGTACCTTATAATTGAGTTGATACTCTTGCTTTTCCTGGTTAGTGAAAGTTCTAACTTCCTTATCAGGAATTTTATAATCACCAGTAAGCATAACGAAATTATCCACTCTAGTATTGATAACAAAAGTCTTCTTTCTATCTCTCTAGTACTCATTGTCATTACCATCAAATATTGGTGGTCTTGTAGGGTTTAGATTTTCAATAGAACCAACATTGATTCATTCCATAATAAAAAAACATGGGACACCAAACTGGTTAGTAGAAAAAGTTCGTAACCACAAGGTTCAGAATGACAATTCAGAACCACAATACGGAATGACAAAGTTCAGAATGAAAAAGAACATTTTGAGCATGAATTATGGACAATGAAAAAGTTAGCAAGAAAAACTTATATGTGAATATAAGTATTTCTGATACCTCCTATGGTACCAATTGTATAATCAAAATAACGATGTAGATGCTCAATATACAAGAGGGGGAGTGAATTGTACACTTTAAAATTTTCTTTAGACAAAGAAAAAAATATGTTTAACAACATTAAACTAAGAAAATTTAAAACAACTCTAATCAGCAATTGGATAATTGGAATCAAAATTTACAATATGAGATTCTACCTTAAAGCGTATAGAATCTAAACTAATCAGAGTACAAGTGTAAGGAAATATAAGAAGATTATACATTCCTTAGAATACAATATGCAGCGGAAAAACAAGTAGTAAAACTACAAGTAACAAGATAAAAGTATTTTAACCCAAAGAGAAGGGTATCCAACATCCATCGATAAAGGTCCCATGATTTATACTTACGAAAACTCGGCAGCCTAACAACACCACTTAAAACTTCCAAAATGGATTGATGAGAGAGAATAGGGTCTCTCATCATATGAAAATAAAAATTATAGTAAGAGTAATATAAAATAATATCCCAATAACAAGAAAGACGAGATTTAAAAGGAATGACATAAAAGAGTGCACTTTAAAAGAAAGAGAGGAGTCAGATCCCTTACCTCAAGTCCAACTTGTCTTGTTCGTTTCTTTATATTCCTGAATAATAAACTTTGGTCAATTTATAATTGCCTAAGGAACTCCTTTAAAGATTATTATTCAGTTCATATCACATATTATAATGTTATAATAATTGTTTAATAATGTTAGTTCATATCATATGTTTTTGCCGATGTTTGGTATATGAGTCAAAAATGAACTTGTTTGAAAAATGATTGTCCATGTAGTTATAAGTAAAAAATTTCCAGAATAGTAATAATGATTAATATATCATATATATCCAGTACATATTCATTTATACTATTCCATATCATTTGGAGATAAAAAAATTAAAAGCACCGTTCGTGTAGACGGTAGGCCGTACGTACGCATGAACGCTACATTCATTTTTTTTCATATTAATAGAATTAAAACAAAATGAGAGATATATATATTATAATTCTAGAATGATATACATCATTTAGATGTAATATATTACATATATATTCATTATATATATGTACTTATAATAGTACATAACATTTGGAGATAAGAAATGAAATGCGCCTTTCATGGAGACGGTAAGCCGTACGTACGCATGGACGCTACTTTCATTTCATTTTTCGTATTTTATAGAATGGAAAAATAATTACATAAAGGTATATTATAATTCCAGTATAATATCATATATAATACCTTTAATTACATCCTTTATATGTCCCACATATGGCATTAACGAATCAAATCACTTTGAGGGGGCGTTAGTCTGCACTTCCTAAAATGAAGATATCGCGTTTACTCATAATGGTAACCATAAAGGATATGCCATAAATGAAAAATGCAGAAGCTTATGTAAAACATAAACAAATTATATATAATATATAAATATAGTCACATCTTAATGGCCACCTTTTAAGGTGTTATATGAGTGTTGAACAATCATCGTTTCGTGAGGCATAAATTCTCCATCTATAGAAACAGTATGTTCTTTAACCATTTGATGTAGGTTTGTGTATGCGTAGCTCGAATTGTTCTTATAACAACATCCTAGTATATTGAATATACTAGAGTTGTTACAAAAGAAATGAATAAAAAGAGTTTAGGGGGTTGGAGAAGCAAAATAAAACCAAAGAACACAAGTGAAGACATTACCTTAAAATCGGGTAACTCCCTTTGGTTTGAGCTCAAGGGCTTCCTTGGGAAGACTTCTGCCAAAAGTGAGGTTTCAAGGAGTTATAGAGGGATTTGGAGAGACAAAATGGGAAGTGTTTGTCCGAGCCAAAAGCTTTGGAAGTCTGTGTACGGAGGTAGAGGTGGGGGCCTTTTATAAGAGGAGAGGATGGGAACTCTTGAAAAATGTATAAAATGAAACTTTATTTTCAAATGAGTTTCGGATTTTAATGGCCCCACATTGATGTGTTTCGAGGATAAGGTGAGAAGGGTTCTAAATACACCCATCCAATAGGTTTTTTACATGTTTAGGTCTTATATATTACATTATCTTTCCATTTTATTTAAATCGTTAAATAATGAGGTCATCACTGCATCATTATGATGTCATAATAATTTAATTTATTTAATGTCTAAAAATTATAAAAAAATACTATGATCTAGAAAATATTTTTAGCTTTCCAATTACTGATTATAGTCCAAAATATCATTTATTTAGACAAAATTAAAAATATTTTACTTAGGTGATACATTCTTTGTTACATTTAACATTCTTTAAAAATAAAATGATAAAAAGTCACTTTCTCACAAAAGTGATTCCATGGGGCCCCCAAGTTTGGAAAAAGGAATCACATGGTCAGCCATTAGACAACCAGTATCTTTAGGACACATTTTTTTGTCATTTTTTATTATTATGATATTATCTTATTATCTTTAACTACCCGATTACTCATTAATCATGATAATTAAAGATAATTACCGTCGTTACTATTCATAATGTCCAAAAATAAAAGAGTCTTAATTACATAATTTGGACCTTATGATTCCAAATATTTAATCCATTTTACCAAATTCCAAACACATAAATTGCAATAATTAATTTAAAAAAACTTCTCATTGTCAAAACAAATAGCGGGTTTTTAGAAACAATATTTATGAAAATTTTGGCACTTGTTTATGACCAATTACAAAGTGAAATTAATCCAAATGACCATAATTGGATTAAATGGTAAAAATATTTTCCAATTACACTTTAAAACAAATTAAAAAGATAATATAACCATATAATTAAATTATATAAAAAAGCAGTTTTGATGTAAAATGCAGTATTTTTCACTATTCATTGAAACATGAACATTGTCAGAAAAATACTAAAAATTAACCCAAAGTAAATTTCAATGTCTGAATCAAAAATAATATGTTTACTTTGAAAAATAGAGCTTATAAAATTGTCAAAAATTTGATTTAAAAATGGTTTTCCATTAAAAGGTAGTAAAACAATCTTTTAAAAATACTACTGTATTCAATGCTTAAGATTGGATTCATTTGTATTTTAAGCCTCTAAAATTTATTAGAAAAAAGTAAAAACATTTAACACACACATATAATCGTAATTTAGTTATTTATATTCATTCCCGCCAATACAACGACTATGTTTTAACTACTATTTAAAATAATATTATTTTATTATTAGAGTACAACGTAAGATTTCAAAGGAACTCGTTGTTGCGTATTGGTTAAGCCATCGAGCATAGCGTTCCATTTAAATTAATATTAGCATTTTTTTCAAAAATAGGGATAAATATAAAAATTTCATATTCTATATTTACCTGGGGTGTTACATCCTTCCCCCCTTTTGGAAATTGCACCCTCGCAATTATAAAACTGGGCTTGGAAACATCATTGAAAATCCCACATCGGAATAAGAGTCGGTAAAACAATAACTTTAAAATAAATAAAGATAAGTATAGAGGTCACCCGAGTTAACCCATACTGGGATTCCATGTAGGAAAATATGGACATGAAGGAAAAAACATAGGGTCATGTTCTGATGGAGAGTGGTAGAAAACATGTTTAGGAGAATGTTAACCACAAGAAAATCACAAACTTGTGATGGGTTAAATGGTATTCGATTCCCCAGTAGGAAAAGTTAATAGACAAAATTTTTGTTTTAAGTTACTCTTCATTGAGGAATTTATTTTTTATCTTAAGGAAACATACTTACTTGTCATGTTGACTTTCAACTTTTACTAGATTTCTTACACAAACTAATAATTTCCCCAAAAGATGAGTATTTAGGAATACAAGTTCACATTAAGAGTACTATAGTCAAATTCTAGAGGATCACTTAATCCACAAAAGATAACTATATACATCACATATCTTTAGGCCTTAACCAAAACCAAAACCAGAAAGGTTAGTACAAGATCAGATAATACCCAAAAAATGAAAATCCTTTTAAAAAAATCTATTCTTAATCTCCAAAATTTATCAAACAATACCCAAAGTTCAACAAAGACCATCCAATTAACAATTTGTCCATAAAATTATTCAAATAAAACCAAACTAAGATTGAAACCCAAATATTTGAAGGATTTAGTCACATAGTCTTCCAAGTTAAATCGTAACATTTATCTCTAAACAACATCAGTTGCTCTTAATCTCTCGTATTGAAAAGTAATTAACCTAATCACATATCCTCCATGATAGGATAATAAATTTCCATAGATAACCCAAAATCAACTTACTCTTAATTCATAAAATCATCTAACTAAAAAGAATCAGTCAAACTAACCAGGGACTTCACGTAGTCCAGTGGTAGGTGATAAATACCAGTCGCACTTTGGTTGTGGGTTCGATTCCCGCATCTTTGTCCGACACGACGGGTTGTCACACAGTCTGTGTGTTGTCCTATTTCCAAAACTATATAATTCTTAAAACATTCTCCAGAACGAGATAAAATAATCAAAAACAATCATAACATATTTTAACCTCAAGTTTATCTCATGCCTTTCATTTTTCATCATAACATATAATTACCCATAATTACCTCAAAAGTAAGGATCATATAAACTCTAATGGTTACCTTTATAATTATTACCTGAACTTCCACATAGATTGGTCATCTCATACATGATGCATTACAGAACATACCAAGGTTCAAGTGGTTGATCATTACTCCTTGATAGTTGGTTTAGAACAACAACAAGTTTTCTTATTGAATACCCTAATTCATCCAGTCTATTAATCAGAGATCCATCACAGTTTCCTTCAAACCTATTGTCACTTTGGTGCCTGCTAGATCCATCCATTAACTAAAAACAGAAATATCAGTGTGAGTATATCAACAAAACCATCATGTACTAATGAGGGAGATAACCACTAAGATATACTTAGTCATTCACTTTATCTAAAACTAGGACTCTTTCTGAAATCCTATCCATTATGGTACTGTCACTTATGCGTAGAGAATACCCTAACCTCTAAATTTTTCTAAACCGACCTTTTATACCAACTATAAGGCCCCATCCTTAAACCTTACTTAAATCATGAGTTATTACAAGATTACACATTGAGGATATTTTTAGGATTAGAGTTTTAGAGAATTAGATCATAAAAATTGAATTACATTCCACATTTACACAAAGTGGATTACATAAAAGATAGTATTCATTTTTTTTCCATCAACAGAAACATATTTAAAAATAAAGCATGGATTCTTTCTTGGCACTTCCTTGACACTATCATCATAACATGTACCTTTCCCTTGACCTGTGAAAAACATTTCAAAAAACTTGGGATGAGCATAAAAAAGCTCAGTAAGGGTGAAAAAAAATATGGCAAATAAACATGAGTTTATATATACATAAGAATGAAATCATACTTTACCCATAAAACATAGGCACTTTAACATACCTCATGAAATCATTAATAAATTATAGAAATCATAAAACATAAAAGGTAACTTGAGTCATTCATAACATTCTTATGTAGGGGGTAACCCTCTTGGTTACGTTTGGAATACCCACCACAATATATTACCTAAATCTTTTCAGAAAACCTTAACGTTTCACTCCTTTGCGTTACCCAATGCATTGGAGAGCTATATCGGGCTCACCCGCCCTTAGTTTATCACGGAACCACCCGTTTTCATAACAATGCCCAAGAACCATAACATAAACTTATCATATAAAACATGCATAAAGGAAACATAACTTTTCGACATTTCAATCATAATATAACATTTTAGTATATTGAAATAATGAATCCATTCAAAAAGAAACCATTTCCAAAACCATTTAAAACATTTATATAAGAGATTTTTTAATCAAAGTGTCCCATACCACCTTGAAGCTTTTAAAAATTTAAACCATTAATATCCGTATAAATAAATCCTTAAAACCATTTTGAAAACATGGATATTAATAAGAACAAATAATTAAAACATTTAAATCGATATTTTGGTTAAAGGGGTTTTACCAAAACTAGAGACACTTGAATACAATAATTGAGGAATAACATTTAGTCAGAACTTTATAATATCATGAGAATAAATGGATTCATGATAGAATATTCCAAAGGATAGTATATACACCATATAATAGTGAATTGGTGCATAACAACAATGAAGTCTCAATAGAAATGTCAAATGTGATGAAATCCCTTATAAAGATGGTATCCTTAAATTAAGGATAAATCAATCTCAAAATTATGTGTGACAAATATAAATACACCCAATATAAGTGGATATTAAGTGTAAAACAATGAATGGTCATTCACACATATTAAAATGATGACATATTCAATAACTACATGTTGAACCCAAAGAAATCGAAATTAGGTTAAAAAGTTCCCTTGGTAAAATTCGACAGTATAACGACATCACTTCAAAATTCAGAAAATGAGTTGATGAGAGATAAAAAGGGAATATCATCACATGGAAATAAAATTTAAATTAATAAGGATATAAAATAACATATCCCAACATAATATTATGTGAATTAAAAGACATAACAAAAGAAGTCTTTTAAAAAAAGTGGAGGGTGAAAGGTCCCCTTACCAAGTTGGGTAACTTTCGAAACGTACACCCCATGGAAGAAGGGTCATACAATGAAGATTTGAATACCCATAAATAAAATTATACTACACAAAGTGTATAATAATGGGCATTACATACACCACTCAAAGGAAATTGTGGTAAATGTAGCATAAATCTCACGGGAATTAAAGTGAGATGAAAAATCCCTTACGAAAACTCGGCAGCCTAATGGTGCCACTTAAAACTTCCAAAATGGATTGATGAGAGAGAATAGGGTCTCTCATAATATGAACATAAAAATTACAGTAATATTAATATAAAATAATATCCCAATAACAAGAAAGATGAGATTTAAAAGGAATGACATAAAAGAGTGTACTTTAAAAGAAAGAGAGGAGTCAGATCCCTTACCTCAAGTCTAACTTGTCTTGTTCGTTTCTTTATATTCCTGAATAATAAACATTGGTCAATTTATAATTGCCTAAGGACCTACTTTAAAGATTATTATTCAGTTCATATCACATATTATAATGTCATAATAATTGTTTAATAATGTTAGTTCATATCAGACGTTTTTGCCGATGTTTGGTACATGAGTCAAAAATGTACTTGTTTGAAAAATGATTGTCCATGTAGTTATAAGTAAATAATTTCCAGAATAGTAATAATGATTAAAATATCATATATATACAGTAAATATTCATTTATACTATTCCATATCATTTGGAGATAAAAAAATTAAAAGCACCGTTCATGGAGACGGTAGGCCGTACGTACGCATGAACGCTACTTTCATTTTTTGTCATATTAATGGAATTAAAGGAAATGAGAGATATATATATTATAATTCCAGAAGGATATCCATCATTTATATGTAATATATTACATATATATACATTATATATATGTACTTATAATAGTACATAACATTTGGAGATAAGAAATGAAATGTACCATTAATGGAGACGGTAAGCCGTACGTACGCATGGACGCTACTTTCATTTCTTTTTTTGTATTTTATATAAAGGAATCATAATTATATAAAGGTATATAATACTTCCAGTATAATATCATATATAATACCATTAATTACATCCTTTATACGTCCCACATATGGCATTAACGAATCAAATCACTTTGAGGGGGCGGTAGTCCGCACTTCCTAAAATGAAGATATCGCATTTACTCATATTGGTAACCATAAAGGATATGCCATAAATGAAAAATACAGAATCTTAAGTAAAAAATAAAAATATTATATATAATATATAAATATTGTGAAATCTTAATAGCCACCTTTTAAGGTGTTATATGAGTGTTGAACAATCATCGTTTCGTGAGGCAGAAATTTGCCATCCACAGAAACAGTATGTTCTTTAACGATTTGATGTAGGTGTGTGTAAGTGTAGATAGAATTGTCTAGTATATTGAAGATACTGGAGTTGTTAAAAAATAACTGAATAAAAATAGTTTAGGGGGTTGGAGAAGCAAAATAAAACAGAAGAACACAAGTGAGGACATTACCTTAAAATCGGGTAACTCCCTTTGGTTTGAGCTCAAAAGCTTCCTTGGGAAGACTTCTGCCCAAAGTGAGGCTTCAAGGAGTTATAGAGGGATGTGGAGAGACAAAAGGGGCAGGGGTTTTCCAAGACAAAGGATTTGGAAGTGTGGGTTAGGAGGTAGAGGTGGGGGCCTTTTATAAGAGGAGAGGAGGGGCACTCTTGGAAAGGTATAAAATGTAACTTTATTTTCAAATGACTTTCACATTTTAATGGTACCACATTGATGTGTTTCGAGTATAAGGTGAGAAGGGTTCGAAATATACCAATACAATAGGTTTTGTACATGTGTAGGTCTTATATTTTACATTATCTTTCCATTTTATTTTAATCGTTAAATAATGAGGTCATCGCTGCATCATTATGATGTCATAATAAATTAATTTATTTAATGTCTAAAAATTATAAAAAAAATACTATGATGTAGAAAATATGTTTATATTTCCAATGACTATTTATAGTCCAAAATATCATTTATGTAGACAAAAATAAAAATATTTTACTTAGGTGATACATTTTTTGTTACATTTAACATTCTTTAAAAATAAAAAGATAAAAACTCACTTTCTCACAAAAGTGATTCCATGGGGCCACCAAGTTTGGAACAAGGCATCCCATGGTCGGCCTTGGGACAACCAGTATCCTTAGGACACATGTTGATGTCATTTTTTATTATTATGATATTATCTTATTATCTTTAACTACCCGATTACTCATTAATCAAGATAATTAAAGATAATTACCGTCGTTACTATTCATGATGTCCAAAAACAAAAGAGTCTTAATTACATAATTTGGACCTTCTGATTCCAAATATGTAATCCATTTTACCAAATTCCAAACACATAAATTGAAATAATTAATTTAAAAAACTTCTTGTTGTCAAAACATATAGCGGGTTTTTAGAAACAATATTTATGAAAAGTTTGGCACTTGTTTATGCCGAATTCTAAAGTGAAATTAATCCCAATGACCATAATTGGATTAAATGGTAAAAATATTTTCCAATTACACTTTAAAACAAATTAAAAAGATAATATAACCATATAATTAAATTATATGAAAAAGCAATTTTGATGTAAAATGCAGTATTTTTCACTATTCATTGAAAAATGAACATTGTCAGAAAAATACTAAAAATTAACCTAAAGTAAATTTCAATGTCCAAATCATAAATAATATGTTTATTTTGAAAAATAGAGCTTATAAAATTTTCAAAATTTTTATTTAAAAATGGTTTTCCATCAAAAGGTAGTAAAACAATCTTTTAAAAATACTAGTGTATTCAATGCTTAAGATTGGATTCATTTGTATTTTAAGCCTCTAAAATTTATTGGATAAAAGTAAAAACATTTAACACACACATATAATCGTAATTTAGTTCTTTATATTCAATCCCGCCAATACAACGGCTATGTGTTAACTACTATTTAAAATAATATTATTTTATTATTAGAGTGCAATGTAATATTTCAAAGGAAGTCGTTGTTGCGTATTGGGTAAGCCATCGAGCATAGCGTTACATTTAAATTAATATTGACCTTCTTTCCACAAATAGGGATAAATATAAAAATGTCATATTCTTTATTTACATGGGGTGTTACAGTATGGAAGTTCATTGAATTTAAATTTTATTACTATTTAAATATAATGATCATGAAATATGTCTGTTTCCCAGAAATACAATCCATGATGAATGAAATATTTTATCAATATCACATTTTAACCTTAATTATAAATCATAAAAGCATGAAGATGTATAGAGACCATAAGTAGTATTTTTCGTGGGAAACATGAGGGGTGGTATTGAAAGAATTGTATCTCTATACTTGGTATCATATAATGTAATGGATGATGGATACATGTCTAATAGGATGTTATAACCATTACCCATACTAGAATGGAAATGGAGAATTATAACCATTGGATTCATCATTAGACTCAATATAACATCCAAATTAGATACTACTGTATAGGTTTTAGTTTATCACCTAATGATGATAGTTTAGTTCAATTATGTCAAATATGATTTCTCTTTTGATGAGTTTTCTATCTATCCAATACTATGATTTTATATTAAATGTTACTCTAATGGAGGTATAAACCCCCAAAATCCCCATGGATCTGAAGTAATAAAGTTTAAAGGTGTCGGTCCAAACATAAAAAACTCTCTCTAAGGGAAAGGATGTCATACGATTAAAAATGATTCAAGTATTAGTTAGCATGGATCATGAATCCTTGAAGTCCAACACCTTATTTGCCACTCTCCATGTGTGATTAAAATCATTACATCTTGTCAGTAAATTCTCGCACTTATGAACTAGGTAGGTGATATCAAATGGCGATGTGATCACTTCATATACTGATTTGAGGATAATATAGGAGTCCATCTATTACCAAGACATGTGAATGCTCTGAGAAATGATAAATTCATACACCTAGATCATTATAATTGATTATACGAAGGGAAACCTCCATAAATGTAAAATAAGATAAAAAGAATATAACATAAAAACCATGATCTCAAAAATACCTACCTCCCCTCATGAATCCCTCTATTCCTAAACTGATATAATTTAGCTTGAATCCTCTTTGTGGGAGACCCATCGTACCCAACTATCATGGGATGGATTCATGTCCACCATGATATTGGTACCCCAACCCAATTGATCCATCTATGAGAGGGGGAAAAGACCCATTACATCATTAACATAACTATATCCCATTGCAATAATGTATCCCTGGCTGGCATTGATAACCATGAATAGAAAAAACCTCATTACATTTCATGTTTGGATCATTTTGTACATGACAAAGACTTTACTGCTATAATATGGCTATCACTTTATGTTCCAGTGAACTATTATCTAATTCGTGAAACAATGAATGGAATAAAAGTCACCAAAATTTCCATATATGTCTCAACCCATGAAGATTCCATATATATTCCCGATAAGTATCACCGAGTCACCTAGAAAAGTAAATGTGAGGTCGAATATTACATTGGAGAACAAAAACATACAGATTCAGATCTGATGGACACCCCCTTGCATCACCACCCCCATTGGTGGGAAGATCATTGTTATATATGTGATATACTAGGACGATCCTTTTAGTAGGAATGTCATTACACTATAAGATACCCCACTATTCACTGTGATTGGCATCCACATGTCCAACCCAACAACATGCATGCGACGAAAGAATAAAATTTATGATCTATTGAAAAAAAAAGTTTATCAAGTTATCTGGAAATATATATATTATAAAAACCTCATGTTTTTGGTTGTTGAGAATATTATCCTTGAATATGGGAAATGACTTACTTTCTAAATTGAGTGGTTGGGCACTGTAAATCCATGAAACCCTAACACATTATAAACCCAATTATAATTCTAGAATATTATCATACAACACCCCACTATCCAACACAATTTTGGAAAAAGAGTATGAATGTGATGAAAAATTATGTTTATAGACAAGAACATCATCAACCCAATCCCCCAAAAGTTATCATGTATTTTATAGAAGTAAAAATTTCCTACAAATAACACCATTCCATGAAGTCCCCAATGAGTTTATCTTGTATGTAGCTCATGGTTTCCATAATACTAGAATTATTAATAACTCTATCATATACCACTCATTCTATACTCTTCCATGATGGTCAATGATACCTACCTTCCAAATGTTTCTCCCAAATAAAACTGACAAAGAGATTCTCTATATTCCATATCATCATTTTGGGTATAAATAGGGGTTTCAAAACATGACTCGGAATTCAGGATAAGAAACTATCGACTATGGTGATATTCCATTTGAAGGAATAAAAAAATGATATCTCTAGAATATATATTAAGTAAGTGGCATGGTTTCATGGAGTACTATATTATATTTTATCTGATAATGATATAATTATTTCCATGACGTTATTGAAAATAAATCAATAATATATAAATTTTAACTTTATTCAGTACTATTTATTATCCCAATATATATATTGAGTCGAATAAGACCATTAAAACCCCTGAGGATATGTTAATAACTTATTTCTCATGACTTCTTGGGTGGTATGGATCAATACCTTCTTCTAGTAGAATTCTATTTTATGAATATACTTAAAAAGTAAATTAAAATGAGTCCATATAAAAACCTATAATAATATAATATAAAACACTAACATTTTGGGATGTTGTTAGAGAAAAAAATATATCGGGCCCTATGCTATTTTAGAAAATTAAATAGATGGGTTGAAACATTCATCATCACATCAAGGCATTTCAAAGTTAATAGGTGCGTTTCGTTGATAATAATCAATGAGATCTATAATTATAAGAAGGTGATAAATTATTATTTTTTCTATATGGAAGATGGTTATGAGATATAATAATAAGGTAATGATAAGAAGTTGGTATATTGTCACCTTCAATCTTCTCGATTGTGTATAAATTGTATTTTATCTAAATATCATCGATATTCATGATGTTTTCAACATATCTTATTTGAGGAATTACATAAATGATCCTTAAAATGTACTCATACAGAGTATTAATAGCTAGATCATGATCCTTACTATGATTACACAGAAGTATAAATCTTGGATCATAGAGATAAATTTCGATAGAATATTACTACTGAACTCATAAAATTTCATTGGAGGATTCATAAATTAAATGATGAAGCATAGAGACTAAATTATATAATTAATCATATAAATACTCATATTTATATTAATGTGACTAGATTTTGTTTTAGTAATTCAATTTTATGGTGGATTGAATTAACACCCAAATATTTAATATATATTTCATTTGAAATAAGCATTCAATATTCAATAACTATTATTACACAGAACCCCAAATATAAATTAATTATGATATATTAATTCATTTTAACAAATTCCAATGATTGGTGGGTATAAATAGTATTAATAACATTATCATATTTATGTATAATTTTTAAATATGATAAAAACATATTGATATTCTCTCAATTTTAATGACATACTTTTATGAATAAAAGGCACATTTTTTTATGAAATTTATTTTTATATGTTTTATTATCAAAAAAAGGATTCCAACTAACATATTATTACAATAAAATATATTTATAATATATATAATTTAATTAGAAATAATTTATATATATTAAATCTAATGGGTTTTGAATGAATATAAAATTATTTAAATGTTAAAAGAGATAAATTTCACAAATTTTTTTATATGTGCAATGTATTTTTATCATAACAAATTAAATAATCCATTATAGAGTAATGGTGTAATTGAAAGTGTCAATTATATATCAAATAGAATATTTTAACACACATTTTATAATTTTTAAAATGTATGGAATGTGTGTAAATTTAGTTCTATATGTAATTTGTTTTCAAAATATGTGTATTTTATTGAATATAAAATTATAATTTTATATAAACGTATCAAAATAATATGAAAATAACTCAATAGTGTTGAATACATATTTTGAGTAATCATAATTAACATAAATTTTGAGGTCAAATTAATTTTTTTTTCATAATTAGTATTAAAACCAAAAATATTTTCTAGCCATGGTTATGGTTGAAATGAGCTTACCTAATGTGAAACTAAAATATGAAGGTAGGGATACCAAATAAATTGTATAATTATTATTTTTTGAATATATATAAACCATATATTATTTTATAATTAAATAAATTTTAATTTTTCTCAATAGATTAAGAAATTCACATTATATTATTGAAACAATTTTTGTAATTCCATATGTGTCCTTCCCCCCACTCACAGAGGGGAACCTCTTATCGCCATTTAATCAAAATTTGAGCCACATATCAAGGAAAATATAATATTGAAATGAAAATGAGTTTCAGTACATTCATCTACGATCCTTTTTTGTTGCTCTTAGACCAATCATTCAATGTTTAAGTTTTATGCCAATGGAGGACTCTTAAAGAAGATGTATAAATATTAATTTAGATTTATCAATTATAGTTTTCCTTCAATATACTTTAAACATATATAATACATAATCACATTATGGATGAAGAATAATAATTATACTGATATGTAAATATGATTATTTTAGAACTGTTCTCCACCTCCATTTAGGAAAATATGAAATTTAAGCATCACTAATTTGTACGGGTGGCCCACTACCTCCACATAGAGATCATATTATTTCCCCTCACCACATAAAATTGTATGATATAATGATAGATTCAATAAATATATATGAAATTTATGTAATATTTATGAAAATGTAGTGGTAAAATAATTTTATCCTTTTCCAATATTGTTGACAGAAAATACAAAAAATTCATATTTAATTACGAAATACTGTCTCGTTGTATGATATAAATAATATTTATTTATATTCCATTTTTGTATGGTATTAAATATGTAAAATATTTAATAAATATTATATTTATATCATTATTAAATATTTGGATATTATAGATCCATGATCTAATTATAAAGACTAAAATATTATAACATAAACATTCCTATAAAAATTGAATTAGTAATACAAAGAAAAAATTATTTTAATATATATTTTTTTTATAAATTGGTGTTTAAATGTTATATATTAATAATATATGGTATTATAAGTTGAAAATAATTATGTAATATAATTATCATAAATATATATATATATAATACATGTGGATTGAACTCTTTATAAATAAGTGAGACATAATGTATGTGTTTTACATTACAATCTCGATTTTATTAAGACTTCTTATGATTAAATTATTTAAAAAATGATATATTATACATATCTCATAAATATTATTCTTTATTATATAGTCATTACTATTATTAGAAGTCACAATATTCCCTTCCATTTACTTCTCCCAAAAAATTAAAATTATAAAATAATGTTTTAATGAAATTAGAGCGTGTGTCCCAGTTTAGTTGGGAATTAATTTATTTAATATCTATATATTATTTAAAAAAATCAATATTTTATTTATTATTATCCAAAAATTTATTTAATATATTTTTATCCATGATTTACTTACAAATTGTTTTGAGGTTAATTTATTATCTATTTTTGAATGAGGTTCTTTTATCAAATGTATAAATGAAATACTAATTTTTAATATATATTACATGATAAAAATTTCATATTATCAAGGATAATTTTTATTTATTTTTGAATACTTACCTAATGTTGTCCATGTATATTTTTAAATGAAATTTCATGTAAATATTTTTATTATTTTTTAAATTTTAGAATTTTTTTTAAAATGAAATGGTTGTTTTTCTCAATAAATATTAGAGAGATATTTAAGAGATATTATCATTTATTAAAATATACATTGATGATTATTTTTATTTACTAAGGATGTGATAAATTTTTCCATCATTTTTATATATACGTATGGATTATGATTATGATGATAAAATATTGAATACATTTTTTCTTTTTCTTAGTACATGTTAGGATATAATGAAAAATGTTTTCATCATGTTGTGCAATCAATATGATTTTATTATAATAATGTGATGGGTATATCCATTATATTACTCTAATGAATTGAGTAAATATTAACGTTTTAGGAGCTCAAATGGGATATCATAGGTTATTCTGATACTAAAATAAGGTAAATGTGTGGTGGTACTATTCCCAACATGGTACATTATACTATATACAAAACCCAATGATGTTAAAATGCTGATATCAAAATTACTTACATGTGATGAATTTTTTTATATTTTGTATAATTGAAATCATATTTATATTGTTATGTTTATTCAACACAATATAACACACTTTAATTATTCTTCTTATTTTCCCTAGGATATGTTGATTGGATTTAAGTATATTGGCATATGAATTTTTCTTGATATGACAAAAATAATGAAATAATATATAGATCATTTATGTAAATGTTTTTTATGTATTCATGTTTTTAATGAAAATAAAAATTTATTGTTCTAGCATGGATCATAATAAGATGTATTATTTAGGTATATAATGTTTAGGTCACTTTATTATGTATAATATATATCATATAATATATTCTAACATTTATATTCATCCAATCACCATCTACCTCCTTAATTTGAATATATCTGGTTGTAGTTGATGAGATCATCCACATATATATATTGAAACATAGTGTGAATGTGATTAAAACTCCCATTGATCATTTTATCCTCATTAAAATATTTCAAATAATATGGATGAAAGGATTTGATGTATTATGTAATAATAATATTATCAATATTACAATTTGGGATGAACTTTTGAATTTACTTTTTTGACCTAACACCTTCCTCAAAATGTCACAACCAAATTCATTTATGTTGTGTAAATTGATTATATCCAATAATCTGTTGAAGAAATGTGTTTTTATAGATCTGAATACCAATAGAAACCTCATATAACCGTTGAAAACCCCCTGGTTGTCATCATCTAGAATTTATAACTTTAAATATATTCATTTACTCTCAATTTCTAACATTTAGAAAGAGTTTTGGGAACCATCTTCCTCTACGGGATTCAAACTCGATCATTACCTCATTAATCCATTAATTCTGTAAAAGTACCAAAAACATGACAACCTACTCTTTTAACAATATATATAGATTAATACCTATCTTTCTAATTGTTTTCAATGATTATAATATATTATATGGTTGTGGTTGTTATTTCATTATTTATTTCTATTATAATCATCTCTTATGAATTTTTTTTATAAATCAAGGATTCTGAAATTATTATTTTTTATTTTAAATTCTTCATTTGGATGGTTTATCATTATAGTGTTGCAGTAGTTAACGATATGGATCACTATTATGATTATGTTATTCCTTTATACATGAGAACATAATAATTAAATGACTAGATATTATTATGGAATTTTATTTTTAAAAGGAAATATGAATGTATACGTTCTATTTATGCCATAAGATGATTTTGTGGATTATTTGACTCAATTTATGTAAATAAAATTAGAATTGAGAGTTAATTTGTAATTAAATAATAGGATGGTAATATGGAATGAAAATGATAATATAGAAGTATGAGGTATATTAAATTGAGGTTTTGTTCCCATATTTTTATACTTTTTTTTATATAAGTGCCCATGGGAAGCACAATATATTTTAGTGAGGATTCAGAAGATAGGGATAGATAGAATATCCCTGATAATATGTAGGTGTGGTTTGGAAATATTTTTTCAGTGAAATTCAATGTTTTTTAATGATTTAATGGAGATATTATATTGATTTTGTTGTTATGATATTATTAAATTTGATAGTGGATAACATTAAGGGTTATAATTATGATTTTATATTTGAACTAATTATCCATACTATACAACATAAATTAGAACTTTATTTCTACCATATGGTGATAAAGAATAAAGATGAAATATAATATAATATGATAGTTTTAAAATTGAAAATGTGAAAGTGCAAAATGTGTAAATTTAATTTAGGTGAAAATTCTACAGACTTGTAAAATTGAAATTGAAATTAATCTATAAAGATATTCCTCGATAGATGATGCAGATGTGATCATAATATATATTAAATATTAACCAATTAAATAAATATTTAGGAAATATAATTATGGTATTTTTTAACATAAGGATATTAGTAAACACTTAAATAAAAAGTGATTAATGGTAATAGATTACAGTTAATTAATTTTAATGTGAAATAACATAGGTTGTGAAGTTATGGAGTAAATTTTTTTCGTGAATAGTTATGTGAAATAATAATTATAATTAATGATGACATCCATATAGTAATAATTTGTAATTGATATGTATATATTAATTTGAATAGAGAAACATATGAATTATATATGATAATATTTTATAGTTTAGTATGGTTATTGGAATCAATATATTTATATTTTAATGTTTTATCAGATCATTGAATTAGTTTGTATTTTAATATCTTATTAATTGATAATGTCATTTAATTAAATTTTACTATGATTTTTTGTAACTTATTTTTGTTTTATTCTATTGTTATGAATCATGTAAAATTTATTTATTTCATATCATGTGATAATATTTTTCTATTTTTTTATACTATACATGGGATATAATATATCAAGGTTACGACTTGTTGAACAATTATAGTTTGTAATAGATTATGATAAACATTTAAAAATTCCCAATATTTATTATAGATTGATATATATTCAATTTTTTTTATAATATCTAGTGGTTATATATTATTCCATTGAGATGATGTGGTTATGTGAAGGATTTGATATTTCTGTGGATATGATATGATTTCATGTGGTGTAGGTTATAATGATGAAATAACAATATATGGTGAATGTTTTGGTGATGATATGTATATATGGGGTTTATGGGTGGGATGATTTGGTTGGATGGGGTGACGGAATTAGATGATGTCGATGTACAAGGTGATTGTATGTTATGATGTGGATATAAAAGGCATAGTGTTTTAATTATGATGCGGTGATTGACACAACATGGGAGTGGTGCTTTCATATTTTACTATCTTACTATGTTATATAATTTTAACAATTACTGGTTGATCTATTTGGACGAATAGATTATACGGAATATATTTTTCATTATGTGTTGTTTGAAGATGATGACTATTTAAAGGTGATATAGTTATCATAAATTGTATATGGAGTGTTAATTTTCTTTTAAGCGTTATACATACTATTTTATTGAGTACATGTTTGTTTCATGGTTTCGATAACATATTTATTGTGCTCTAACATATAAATTTAAAGAGAGAGGCTATAATTGAGTACATAGAAGTGCTCAAACCTCAATATTGTTCTTTAATATTTTATATGATAAATAGATGCTAATTTGGACATTGGAATTATGAATAATGAACAAAATTCTAGGATTTCATCTTTTATTATTGATACATTGTATTCATTATCATGGGTTAATATGGGTAGTAAATGATATATTTTAACTATTATATTTTATTTATTGAGTATTATTTTGAGTTTTTATTCTCTATGTTTTTAATTATAGAATTAATTTTCATTTTTTTGAAAATAACCTCAGTGGTTATCACCATCCTGAGACATATTGGAGGAAATCCTTGAGGATATAATTTATTTCAACTAGGGCTGATTCCTGAAAAAGTTCTATCATATATTTTTTGTGGTATAAAATTTATTATGGAGTTGGTAGCATGTGAGGTGCACAAGGTATGATATGGAAAATTTTCTATTTCATATAACTGTTAGTAGATACATGAGACTCACAGGTGCATGTGAATTTAGGGCCAATTGTTGAAAACAATAAAACACTAAATCCATAATGATTATCTATTAAATAGATCTTATATTCCCATTTTCTCTGATATACATACAATTATTTAAAACTAAACATGTTTTGGTAATAATAGACTAATTGAATAATTGAAATTTTATTATGGATGCATGCATTATTGTAATAGCTAGAATCTCGATTGGTTGTTAATTTTTTTGTTTTCATTAAATTTATTTATGAACCATTCATAATATTTTTTATATTAAACTCAAATATATTTATTCATTATAATATTGTATGGTATCTAAAAACTCATGAAATTGTGCTATATTTAGTTTTCTTCAATAACATGTCATGACAAAATTATTTATAATAATTGCTGCAAGTAAATTATTAAATCAGTAAAATCATATTAGAAATTAATTTCTCTATTTTAGGTCTTTTATTTTGTGTGTTAATTTTATTTTACACATGGGAAATCATATCTATATTTGTTCTTTAATAATATTTATTCATTGAGTATTTATTCATGTTTACTAGAAAATATGAATGTGTTTTAAAATATTAATATTCTATTTTATAAGTGAATTCTTATATATTTTCATTAGTTGTGATGTATATATAATGGATTTATTATCATGGAAATTTTTAAAATGAATTATTATTTCTGCAATTTTTTATAATATTATATTATTTTGATAAATTTTTTAAAATAATTGTTATATTAGCATGTTTATGTTTTGATCATTTCTTGTGATTGAATATTATTTAACTTTATAATCTGATTTGGAAAATTACAATGTATATGGAATTGAATCCTAGATACAACAAATAGATAATATAATTACTGATATTAAGTTAATTCTAATATTATTATTACTTACCATGAATAAAATTAAGTGAACCATGACTAGTATATTTTGGGATAAAAAATGAAAGTAATGATCCATGATACGAAATTAAAGTATGGGGGTGTAATGAAACATGTTTTAAATCAAGTGATAATATGTTATGCCTAAAATTTTTAGTGTTAACATCATAATTAATATTTTTAAATGCTAAATTAATATTTTTATAAAATAATTTATTATTTTATTACATGTTTATTGTTGTTATTCCATGTTGATCATTAAAAGTTCAAAAATTGGAACAATGATTTAAATTTATTTCATGATTGTATTAAACATGATTTTCATTTGTTTTATTATTTAATGGGATATTATTGGTTTATTTTAATGAATAATGGTAAATTTTGTGAAATTGTTGTGAAAGTGAAAATCATGAAAATATAAAAATTAGAGAAGTAATATAATACTTATATTATTGTGTAAAAGGATGGGTGATAATTATTTTGGTAATGTAAATGTATATTTCATGTACACCTTCTCTGAAATTATGATCTAGTAGGGATAAATTTAAATTTATAATTCCTTATTTATTAAATATTATTCTTAATCCAATGAATTTTAATTTGTAGTAGTTGTTTTATCCTTACAAGTTAATTCATTCTGAAAGAAATAAATATAGAATTTTTATTGATTTCAATGGAAGGATTTGAGATATATTGTGGTGAAAAGGAGTAATATTCATCACAATTTACTAATATTATCATTTGATTTAAATGGAAGAACACTATGGTGGTTAAATGTTTTTGGACTTCCTCATAGAAAACACACATTTGTTCTCAAAATATTTGTTTCTATTTTTTTACCATGTGTTGTATTTTTCTATTCATTGATTAAAATAATGCTTGTGATTATAAAATGTACAATAGTCATATCAATTTGGAAATTATTTATACTATATCCGCAATGAAAATGGGTTTATTCATTATAAAAACTAAAATATAATATATTAAAAAGAATATAATTTGTAATTTAAGGAATGAGGTCACAGAATATGATGATAGTATGCAGCAATGTAATGACCTATATTTTTATTAGAGCTGTTTCCCTTATGATTTTATTAATGCGAAATATTTAGTAATTTTTTACTATATAAATAAAATTCACCATATTATAGATAGAATTTTTTTTATTATATTGATATAATTATTATAATTATCTAAAATATATATCCTTAACAATTAAAAGTGTTATGATATATAAAATGAAAATAATTTGAATATAATATAAATATTTTGATCTTCCCCATCCCATATAATAAGTTCACTATTGAAATACATTATTGAAATGAAATATAATAATTGAAATTTAATATTATATTTCAAAATAAAAATATTTAAAATATTGGGAGAAAATATAAGTTAATAAAGAATGATTGAAATATAATGAATTTATAGAAGGTAGAGGACCTATGTGATTATTACAATTATGACTTCAGCAATATTAACCTATCCATTAAAAAATTATCCCACTTATTTAATGATAATAAAATATTGAAGTATCCTATAAGAAAAATAAAAAATGAAAATCATGATACAAATAATTAAATATTTTAATTACGACAAAATAATTATAAGTATTTTTTAAACTATTGTGTATTGTATATATTTTTATTGTCAATATAATAATTATAAAGAATTATTTTTTCATAAAATTAGATTATAAAACTATATTTTGTAGATATATAAGGATAATATATTTTTATTAGATGATAATTAATTTTTTAAACGGACAAAAAATTAATTATAATATAAAACTTATAATTTTAAAAATAAATTATTATTTAATAAATAAATTATTCAATCATATTAAAAAATATTTTAATTAAAAGTAATTATATATAATTATGTATAAGACAAAATATTGTTAAGGTGAAATTATTTCATTTCTCTAACATTATTGAATATTTTGTGAATAGTGATATATAAAAAAATATAGTATTTAACATTATATGTTAAATACATAAAAGAATGATTCATAACTGATATATAAAACCATTAATTATATATAGTAAGAACAAATTACTATATATATTCCCTTGATAATCATTATTTTTAGTTTTTTATCCAAAAAAATAATCTAATTAAAAATATATTAAAAATACACAACTATATTCCATTTCAAAATATAACACATGACAAGCCATTCTCTATAATCATTTAATCATTCCAACATTCCATATTTATGCACAATTATTTTCTAATCCATCTCCCCATGAGTTAAAGTGGTGGTACCACCAAAACTTCTAAACAAGTTGAATTATCGTGTATTTCAGGAGACTACATTCAACAAGGAAATTTTATCAATATATCTCTTTCTAATTCCATTATTCTAAAACCAATCCTTACATCCTGATTCCATCATGACAAAATGACTCTATTATAATGCATATAAAATAATATAATTATTTTAATGAAATATTCATTATCCAAAGTAATCTAATTTCATTCTAAAATGAAATCATTGTTCCAGACATAGCCGATTAACCACCTTCCTAAAAACATAAATCATTTTTCACCATTACATGATGGTGTGTTTTGATACAGTTATTTTGGTGAAAAATAACATTTATTATTTATTAATAATTATTAAGGATGGATATATATCCATAATATTAAATTAAACCCAACATGTTCATCATGGTTCAAAACCCCACCTAAATAATCTATACATATAACAACAAAGCATGTACTCTGGGAATGTTTATTATTTTTTAATAATATTTTATTCTAAGAATATTTTAAACTACTAGACTCATATTAAAATCATAAAATTATATTAATATATATGTGTAAAATTTCGATAAATATCCCTCATAATTATATATAATTGGTGACACCATGTAACCATGGATAAAGGGACTATGGGATAGTGAATGAAGAGTCACTCTCTCTAATAAATGACTCTAAACTAACATAATAGCATAATATAAAAATATATATCTTAACCAATTTCTTAGTATTATCTTCCAAAAAATATAATATTCTTATTTTGGATGTTGAGTGTATGTGTAGAATGAATCCAGACTAATGAAAAAAGTATTTTCTTATCCACCCTCGTTTATTTAGGTTATTGTTTTTCACTACACCCCACATTATCTAAAAAATTAATAATATAGTATTATTATTAATTATTTATATATCTCTCATTATTAATTCTTATATTATTCTCCCATTATTTTTTGGGGTTATATATTCCTCATGTTCATATGTAAATACATTCATTAAAATTAAAAATGAAAAATTGGAAATTTTCAATCCCTTAATTTATTCACGAGTAACCCAATTTGGGGTTTTACCATGTAAATATTTGATAAAATGATAAATATTTTATGTTTCAACATTTTTTTTCCAATATTTTAAATGAAAATTCATATATTTTCCCTATTAAAATTACCTAATTGATTAGTTTATAACCAAATTTTTAATGGTCCACTTAAATTCCCAATTAGCTACAGTTTAATATGAATTTTTATAAAAAATATGTATTTTAGATATATTATTATTAATTATATTATATGTTTCCATAAAAATTTAATTCCTTCTTGTATTTTGAATCCTTTTGAAATAACCTTTGAATATTCTTTATGGAATGATTATGCTACCCATTATCTTCCATAGGGATTTCATATTCTTATGTCTTATGCTTGATTCCCTTTTGTGGAACACATAAACATGTATATGTTTTGATGTGAGTTCCTAGATAATATTATAATTCATTGGGTAATGTATATATCAAATGAGATGATATGAATTAGAATATGGGTGAAACCTTATCCCAGATGGGCTCTACCCTGAATGTTATGTTGTCATAGCTATTAGCCTTGAATTATGAATATATTATTTTTTTATTCTATTTTGACAATTATATGAGTCCATGAAAGTATTATTCAATCAACATTATGATACTTTTTCTTAGGATTATTCCAAATTCTATCCTTTTTATAACATATTTTTTATTCAAATAATATTAATTAATATTTTTATCATCCCCTTAAAACTACATAGCTCACTCAATCATTTTATATGTTATCTTGATAATTATTTTCAGTTTTAGAATCTAAATATTATTTAGAAAATCATAATGGATATTAGAATAATATTTTTTTAGTTCAATTTTGTTGTTATATGGTCACAGTGTCTCAAAGAGACCATACTTCTCAAACCATGGGTTGAGTTTTTCGTTGACATTTAGAATTCCTATAATGTAACAATATCTGTTTGAGGATTAGGATACAACAGGGAGTATTTGAACCTTGACTCATTAAATCATGCATACTATGATAAAATAAATCATGTTGAATATTGAAAATAATTAATATTATTGACTTGAAGTTGATTCCCTAAAACCCATGATATATATCCCTTATCAGGACATTAATTAGAAGCTCAAATTGGGTGATTATCATGATTTAAGGGATATATTATAGCATTTTTTACTATCTTCGAAATGGATTGGGAATGATGAATGATACGACACTACCACTCAGATTCTTATAGTGAAAAATTATTGAAACAAGAATGATATAATACTTTTTTTTCTAGGGTTTCGGTTATAGAGATATCTTAGGCATACTGAGTTCCTTAGCCTTTGGTGGAATAAATGGGAAGGTATGTGTTATATTGTTTGACTCCTTTAGTCCGTTAAAATAATAAATAAAAGAAACATTGTAAGGAATTTTAATTTTTAACTCATTCAATAGGGTGTGTGTGTACTAAATATATATGGTTCATCATAAGGTAAATAAATATAGAAGCTTATTTGTTTTAAAAGTTTTATTATTTTTATTATAATAGACTTTTAAACATATTAAATACAATTGAAAATGGGTGTGTATTTTAGATGTAATCTATAAGATTCCATTTCAGATATTGCGATGTGTGTGAATTTATTTTAAATAGATAAAATAAATTATAATTAGTATTTATTAGTTAATCATTAAAATTGTTGATGATTTTTTTATAGTGATATCGATTTATGATGATTTATGGACCATATGAAAATGTATCATTTATAAATATTTTAAATGAAAAATAACATGATAAGGGGGTCCTTTTTTGAGGTCCATGTAGTTGTCGAAATATGACTAAAAGTCCTATCCATTATCCTATATAATTTTTGGAAGATAGAATATTTGACATATTTTAGAGGTATATATATTTCCCAACATATGAACATTGATTTTGGTCTCTAATTTTCATTTTAATTCTCATTGAAGAGAATTGGTTTAGAGGTTTATGATATAAGGGACATGTATTTTTTGGACCCCTTATTTTAATAATTCTTTAGTTTAATTTATGTAAATATGTTTTTTTTATTTCTCCAGGCCAGGGAAAGATTAATTTGTTTTTATTTTTATTTTAAATTAAATATTTTTTGGATGAAAAGGTGAAATTTTGCACAAATATAGAAGCCTATAGATTGTCATATATAATGTTTATATTTATATATTTTTTACATTATCTAATTTTAATTACCCTTTTGTAAAATAGTACTCAAAATTATTTGATGAATAATAAATTTTGGATGAACATTATAAAAAATATATCTATGTAAATGGAATGATAAAATTTATATTTCTCTATGATGGTAATCCATTCCCTATGTTATTTCATTCCATCTCACATAGTGGGAGGGAATGCACTATTTCAAGGTAATTATCTCACATAACGATACTTTAAATGTTTTCTATGTTTAAAAAACCTCTCATTTTAGGGTATTAAAAATTATTAATCTTTCATATGGATAGATCACACATAAAAGAGTTGTTTCTTCATTACATCTATATAATTTTGTTTCAACACAATGGTAAGATCCTCACTTTGAATTAGGTTCATTTCTAATTTTGATGATCTATATAAATGTATACACAAATCTATATAATTTTTTATCTATGTAATGGTATTTATGTAAATTTATTCCCAACATCACATAGCTCACATAAGGGTAATATACTTCTTATCCTTTATCCAATAATTGACCAAAATGTTTTATATATATTTTTATATTACCATAACTAAATTATATGTTATTGTAATATCATGGAATAGTGTGTTTATAATTTAAATAAAAAAACTCATGAAATATTAATGAAATGTAAATAATTCATTTAATTTTTTTTAATGTAAAATAGGATCATAAACCCTATTATATATATTTATATCACAATGAAAATATTAATTCATCGCTACCATATGAAATAAACATCATTCAAAACAATATTGAAATGATTTACATTTAAATTATGGTATTTAAAATCATTCATCATGTTGGTATTTATTAGAATACACATTTTTTTCAATGAAATTTTGTATATACATCATTGAAGAAGTTACTATTAATGATGGTTTTCTGAATCAAGATAGTCTCGGAGTACATTTTTTTATTATTATCTAATTACCATTCTAGTATATGGAATATGTACCATTAAATATATGATATATTTTAGATCAATTTATTTCCAAACTATCCCATTTATATTTATCAAAATGTGTAGGGTTGATGATATTCTATAAGTCTAAATTTTTTAAATCCTGGTATATTTTATCAAACCTATGTTTATTAGTTTTAAAATCATCCTATGAGATTGAAAAAATATGGATACATAGAGTTATTGGATTATGAGATATGAAATGATTATTTCCAGGATGGTGGAAACACATTCTAGACTCCATGGTTCACATTTTGAGCTTCCTCATCAGGTAAAACTACCCAGTTTTTTAAGGATGGTGATATCTATAATTTTCAATTAAGTTTAAAACTAATTTTCATAGTGTAATGTACTCACAAAATACCCACATAACCCATTCCTTGATTTGGTGGGTCACATGAACGAATTGTGACTACCTATACTCTAGGGGATATCGAATAGCAACAGTAGTGTAAAGGTGGGAAAAGTTGGGACTATATCATCTTATTAGTGTAGTACAGCAGATATTGTAGCTAATATTCAATAGTGTGAACCTAATTTAAATATGTAAATATAAATAAAAAGTGTATTAATAAATAAAATTGAGGAACTAATAAAAAGTGGAGTAAAAAAAGTAGAAAAACATTACCCACAATAGTATTGAGTGAATTCTAAGTCCATATCTTATATGTTCCAAATATAAGATAGAATATACACAATATGTAGAAGGTACATTCACTTATCAATACATACATGGAATAAATTTCTCAGATCTATGTAGGATGTGTTAATGATTTAATTATTTCTCATCCAATGGTGTGAACATGAAATGAATGTAGTTCTCATAACTAAAATGTGAATAGGAATAACAGAATAAGAAAAATTATGTGGAAATAAATAGCATGCCCCTCAGGTTCATATATGACACAAAGTGGGTCTACCTTCTTTGGCTCTTGGATTAAATGGAATTATGATCCATTAAAAAATATAGTAATAATATATGTATATATATAGTCTAATTATATATTGAATCCAAAAATATGATCCATTTACAAGAGGACGAAAGTGTCTATATACATGTAATACTTGTTTCTGGATAGACCAAGGAATAACAAAGACATACATGACTATCTTAATGAGACTATAGGATCAAGCTATAAGGTACATTGCCTACATCACAATAAGAGTGTGAGAAATCATGAAAAACACTTGGAATGGTGAATGATCCATCACATTATCACTCAAATGAAGGGACATGGCATGTCAATCCCAATTTCCTACAAATAATAATGGGGGGGGGGTTCATGCCCAAAACCCAATGTATGGGTGCATGATTACTTCTTTATAAACAATTACCTTACAATAGAATCATATCCATAAAAAGGAATAATAATTTATAATATCATACAAAAGATAAAACCAATTTCTCATTACATTAAGAATGTTCCATTATATAAAAGTAAAAACATTTCATAAGGAAAATTTGACATAACAATCAATAGATCAGTGTATTTGATGTTTAAAAATCATTAATAGGGAAATCAATCCCCAATGAAAAATACATTACATGTAATACATTTCACTTAAACCATTTTAATTTATTTTAGAATAGGGGAATCATTATGAATATTTCATACATTATAAAAATTCTATTTTATTCATTAAACTTGGAATTTCAATTTACAAAGCATAAGTGTTCATTTAAGATGGTTCGTTATATAAATATTGAAATTTACTACTTGGAAAAATCCAAACATATGTTGATCCAAACACCTAGGATGTGATATTTCATATTATAATCATTACACATAAAGGTAAATTCAAAAAAAAATAACCATGGAAAATTCCTAGATGGGATTTTAGGCATCTACACAATTATCCATAAATGGAAAATATGACATGAAACAACAAAGGGGTGTCCATAAATGGACCCTAAATCTTCTAATTATTTAAACATGTATCAAAATACATGTATCAAGGTACAATTATCAATTGTAAATTAAAGAAAGATATAAAGGGGGATTCTCACCAATGAACAACATGTGAAAAAATAGTTTAGTTATGAAGAAAAAAAACTAAATGGCTAAAATAACACGATAACCTACATCATGGCTGTAGAAAACTCATCACTCTATTTCAGCCTCATATTCAATGTAGATTAGAAGAGATTGGGGAAATGTTTCAAGTCCATGAAAATAGGGAATATGAGCTTTCCCTTAAATAGCATGAATGATTAAAAAATAAACATATATATAATGTAAGATAATAAAGCATCTTACCGTGATAGATCAAATACTTCTGGTAGATAATAAATAATAAATTATATGATGGAGATATTTGGATTCCTATATTCGGAGGATTTGGAGCTCAGAGGAATAGGATATAAATTTACAAATTTTGGATGTAGATGGAAATTGGAAAGTATGTTTTGATTTTATATGATGTAAAAAACTATATCTCACCCCAAAATAAGGGGTCTTAAGATTTTGGAACCAGTTTAGAAAACCATTCAATAACTGTGTGGCTGCCACTAATAAAAGGGGGAACACTACATGAGGTACAACATTTTTTAACAATAAAATAACCAATAAAAAGGATCATTCTAAAGTATCACCAGCACTACATGATAGTGCTCTTAGGCATGCACTGTTCAGAAAAAATATGTGTCCTATAGGTCTCCATTATCTATAACTTCATGGTTTTGGAGAAACCATAATAGCTGGGTGGAAATTTTTTTTCCATACAATGTATCCTAGTATTTTATTCACTTCATTGGAATTGTGCACCAAATAAGGCTTCCAACCACACAATACCACCTTTACGTGAATATTCATCATTAACCATACATTAGAGGAATTCAAATTTAAAAATAACAATCATTAAGTTTAGGAAAAGACAGGTTCTCACAACCACCCATCCTTAATTCAATTCATCCTTGAAATTGTCTTATGTGGACAAAAATGTATCATTGGTATAGAGTCAAGAAAATAATATTGTATATTAGATTCATATTCCCAAGTCACATCCTACACATGATCATTTTCTCATAGCACCGGTAATCGAGGAACCAACATCCCTTAGATTATATTCTCACTCCAATAATAAATATAATAAAAATTAATCTAGAATGATGAATCTACATCCTTCTAAACCTCATCAAGCTTGAGGACATGTGACATGTCAGGAAATTATAATCATAGATGAGATGGATGAAATCCATCATTCATTTAATAGTAACTTTGAGAATAATCCAACTGGTAAAAACCTTGATTGATTCACTTCAAAAACATAAATAGTTCAATTAACCTTGGTAATAACATACCCTACTTCCAAAAAGATATATAGAACATCTTTCGTGATACTCTCTAGAAAAACTAGTTTCTGACCATGATATCAATGGGTTTCTGAGACCTATTGAAATATGACAATTATCTTGACCAATCTATCATCATTAGCTTTCTAGTCATATAAAAATTCTCTATAGTCTCCTTCACAAGGCATATTCCAAGAATAATTATCTTCCCTTACTCTAACCAAAAATATAGGTGAGATGAAAGGCCAACAATATAATGCTTCATAAGGATCCATCTCTATGGTAATCTAGAAACTATTATTATCAGAGTACATAACGAGTGGAATGGGTTACTACCTGAAACACCCTATGATAAGGACACATGCATAAAGCATGTCCTCTAGCACCTGAATAGTATGATCTATCTATCCAACAGTCTTTGGGTGATAGTTTTTGCTTATAAGAACTGGTATACCCAATGCATCTTGTAACCCTTACAAGAACCATGATGTTAATCAAGTGTCTCTCTTAGAAAAAATTGAATATGGATCTTTATGAAGATGTAAAACATCCCTATTGTAAAAAACTCTGATAATATAAACTAATAAGGTTTCATGCACCTGTATAAAGTGTGTGACCATCATAAAATGATCTATGAAAAAAAAAATTCTCCTTCCAATTAAGCGATTTGGGGAGAATAGTCACAATATCTATTAAGAAATTTTTCCATTCCCACCCACAAGTAGACAATGTACATAGAAACCCTACAAAAAACTAATAATGGGACATAACCCCAATGAATGTTAGAAAATTTTGTTATGAAGCTACTAATATCATGCTTCATTCTAGGCCAAGAATAATCGCTCTGTATGTCATGATAGATTTTGGTGGCATAGGGATTAACCAACCATGATGTGGCATGGAATTCTGACATCATCTCCACACTAATATGAATGGGGAACCATAAATAAACATGTAACTATAATGTATCATACACTTACATTGATAACATGATTATATATCAACATCTATCATGTGTTCTCTTGGGAAAATGTTTTCTATATTAGATAAATGATTCATTCAAACAAATTAAAGAATAGTTTATGTAGCTGCTAAAGCTGAAAGGATTTTTTTTCCATTATACACATAAATCACAATGTGATTCTATGAGAATAAGTTCATAAGATTTCATTCTCTACAATAATTCTGAAATTACAATTCCTGTGTCTTCCATCTCAGAGCATAAACCATATAATTGACTTTAATGAGCATGTAGGCAATCCCAAAATCAAATGAATATTATTACTCAACAAAATTTTTCTACCTGAGAGTTAGATAACAATGATTAAATATGTACTTGATGATTTTGTTATCAGTGAATACCAAAAAAAATTCCCTAACTAGAAATTATCTCAAAAAACATAAGGTTTTAACTATAATAGTGAGCTCGAGGTCATGGGTTAGGTAATTACGCAGGTGATGCATCAACAAATGAGACTTGTATGAAATATCTCACTTTTCATTCATTATAAAATCACTGTTATAGATACCCAATGTATCACATAACAGATTTTAACTCAATCCATAGTCTAGAAGAGTACTTATCGACACTAATGTCAAATGACCCTTTAACTCCTGAATTTATATTTCAAATGATTCTTACAATATAAATTTCACAAAATTATTCCTTAGGATCATAAGATGATATTCAAGATATCATGAATCTTGGATTAAGTTTCTATAATGTCTTATAATCCTCAAGAAACTCATAATTTCAAAGACATTATTGGGATTCTCCCAATAATCTATATCCCTATACTTTTATGGGTTCACATAAACTCCGAACTCTAAGATAATGTGACCTAATAAGTTGAATTTTTAGATACAGAATTGGAATTTACTAAGCTTTGCATAGATCTTATGCTCTATTATTATATTTTCTATGATCTCATGAGGGGCTTCAGGGCCATTTCTAGAGTGTGAAAGCACTACGATATCGTCAACAACGACAAATAGAAATGAACCCATATTAATGTAGAAAACCCTATTTATAAGTGGCATTAAGATAGAAGATGAATTAAAACAACCCTACTATTTATTTAATATTTACACACGATTTATAACATACATTTTCACATAACCCAAATCAAATGATTTACAATTCTTATGTCTTGTGAGATTAGGAAAATTACATAATAACTTAAAAAATGATATATGACATCAATATTGAAAACATCTCTTACATGACCACAACATTCAATCGTACTATACCCTTAATGGGTTAACTAGAGAACATACATAAGAATAGGGTGACTTATAATGCAAAATAAGAGATTAAACAAGGAATAAAATATTGATAAAAATACATGTTAGTCTAGTTGTATCATTGAAGCTTTAAAACAATAATATAAATGCATGATATAACATGATAATCATAACATGGAAATCTCAAAACATAAAACACCACATAATTAACATATGTAAAATCTAAAATGCAATGACGTCATGGTAAATAATTATCCCTCAATGGAATCATGTAATACCCAATCCCTGCATGAAGTATCAGGATACTAATCATTACAAAATGCATTTTAGCACTATCAAGGCTCACCCTTCATAATAATTTCAATCTCATGCTTATATGAGACACATAGATCATATAACATGGGTTCATTAAACATCATAATTTATTACATGATAATGTAATGTGGAATACATACATGTAAGTACTCAATCAATAATATTTTGTGAATAATGGTTAATACCCTTGATATTGGAATGGTTAGAGTGTTCACAACAAAAGGTTTTTTTCATGGAAAATTGTGGTGGAATTTCGGCCACATAATAGTGTCATATGTAAATTCATAAAATGGGTTGATGAGAGGGTAAGGTGTCCATAATAATTTATAAATGAAATGAAAATTATGGGGATCAGATAATATAATATCACCACACATTAAATTTAATTTAATATACGTAATATAAAAGTAGTTCTTGAACGGAATTGAGAAGAGAGAAATCCCGCAAGAAATTTCAGCATAGTAAAGGCATAGGTAATGGTCTAAATGAGGGGAATAAATGATACCTAATTCACAGAACATAAAATTGATAGTATATAATTTATTATTAAAGGATCAAAGTATGGAAATTTAAATAACAAAGACTAATTTTAGACAAGGTTCTTGAATTGAAAGGAACATAGAAAGGTGGGGATCCCTAACATAGTTTCAAGACTCCAAAGGGTTAGTAGAGGCTTCATGGGAGAATGTGGGTTTGATGGAAGGACTAAAGGGAGTATGGGGAAGAGGGTGGTATATATTTAAAGTGTATTAGTGTAGAGAAAACAGATAATGGGATTCTTTATAAAAAATGATGGATATTTCTTTATAATTTTGGTTTTGGACACTACACTATAAAATATTTAAACCATAAAACATCTATTTTTTTGGAAGACAATAGTGGATTAAATTATTTTATAAGGCCATGGTCAAATCATAATAATATAATTACCTTTCTTATGAGTATGCATGTCACTCTCTCAAGGAAATTATTATAAAATATAAATAGATATTTTATATCTTTAGAGGTTCTCTATGGCATTATAAATTAAATAAAATAGTCATAAAATTGCATTATATAAATGGGAAAATAAATTTGGATGAGGATAACCATTGAGAATTTATTTTATCACTATTGGGCCATTATGATCTCTCAAAACATACTATATATTTATATGGTATTTAGTTTTTACCCCAAACATCGACTATCTGAGAAAATTACGAAGAATCACTGTTTGAAATTTCTAACATCCTGATTCCAAAAATAATATTCATTTTATCTAATTAATTTTCTAATTATTTCAATTTTAATTTTTAAAATAAATAGTAAATTTTATTGAAAATTGATGGGATTTGTCAAAAATATTTTTCAAAACTTATTAAAAATTACCTTTGACTACATAAAAATTATATGATCATTTATATGAAAAAACAATTGTTCTATAATTATATTTTATTAAAATATTATTTATTTAAAAAATACATTAATTTATAAAAATATATTTCCTATTTGAATTTTAATATTAATTAATAATATTAAATATTCTTTATAAATAATTTGCAAAGAAACAATCATAGCATGAAAAGTATATTTGTTATTCAATTCAAAATATTGTGCATAATCTGATTGTTGAGGTCTTGATATATATCCCTTTGTTAGACTATCATGTTCCCTAAGAGTACGGTGTGTGATAGTGGGGCTTTCATGGGGTCATTCAGAGAACATGGTTTGGGTCGTGATATCAATGAGCATGAAATTATCCCACAAACAATTTCATTCATTCATTTGTTTGTTGGATCTCTTCTTGGGATTGGTCTTGTGAAAAATAGGTAAATTGTACCACCCATGGAATCTCTAATAAATATGATTCATATTGTTTGATCCTACTATTTTAGTCCATCAAATCATTTTTCTATGAAAAAAGGATTTATGGAAACCATATATTTATATTTTTCATGTGATAATTTCTCAATGGCTATATCACCAATGGTAATGATACATGAAAGTCAATTAATATCTACTTGGATATAATAATTTATGATCATGAGTTTTCTATAACATTAAGACATTTAATTAACTCAAAATAAATGGAATTTTATTAATAAACGTTTTACAGGTTACAACCATCCAGCTTTTTGAAATATCACCCTTGAAATTTCATTTTCCCAAAAATAAAATAGACGAGGGTAACTATGATTCATAACGTCCTTTTGTTCCCACATTACCTCTTCAATCATGTAGCTTCACCACAACACATTTATGATGGGATTCTCTTATCTCATAGATATTTTTCTCTATGATTTATGATATTAACTAGATTCTCCTCGTAGGAAATGACATTCTCCTCTGGTATCACCTCTATATTGAGTACATGTGACGGTTCACGTATATAAAACCATAATATTGATACATGTAATACATTATATACATGAGATAGGTTTTGTGGGAATTCTATTGAAGAGGCCACTACTCTAATGTGATCAAGGAATCCAAAAAGGCTAATGTACTTATGACTATGCTTTCCCATCATCCCAAATTTCATCACTATTTTCCATGGAGATATTTGGAGGAGAACCATCTCTCTGACATCAAAATATAGGTGTCATCGGCAATTGTCATCATATATTTTTTCCATCTCTGAGATGCTTTGATGTGTTTTTGGATAGTTATATCCTTCTCCGCCATTTCATTGACCGTTTTTATACATAGATATTTTTGTTCCCCAACCTCATCCCTACATGCCATTGTTCTGTACCTCTTCCCATATAGTTCTTCATATGCAGCCATTTGGATGATTTAGTGGAAACTATTATTGTATTAGAACTCCACCAAAGGAAGATGTTGGTATCATCTACCTTAAAAGTCCATCGTGAATGCTCTCAACACATCCTCATGTGTTTGGATGGACCGTTGAGATTTCCCTTCAGTTTGATGATGACAATACCTATATAAGTTGAACTCAGTGTTTAGATAAATCTAGTGACTTTTCTTAAAGTTAGATTTGAATCTTAGATATCATTTTGAGACAATCGAAAGTGGATCTCCATGTAGCCTTACCACATCTCTGATGAATATCTATGTTAGTTAATATGGTGAGAAACCCTCTCAAATCAAAATGAAGTGTGTAATATTTTTCAGATGATCCATAACAACCTAGATAGGATTATTTCCCTTGGATGTATATGGATGTCTGGTGACATAGTACAGGTTGATGTTTTCTAGTTTTAATGTAAGTATGTGTGATGGATTCATCAACCCCATAGGTTTCTTTTATTCACACATCACTTGCTGTCATACCCGGGACAATGATGTATATTCAATGATCTTTTTCTTAATGTTATCCCACTAATATTGCTCTCATAGATCTTGAAAAATATTTGTGTTTCTTAAGTGAAAGGAGAAATTCAAACTTTTTTGCATCATCCAAAATTTCTCACATTTACTATGGATTTTAAGGAACACAAAATATTGTCCCAAATCCCACAACTCCTTCATCATTAACATTAAAATTTGAGTATTTCCCTTTTCCAAATGTTTATACAATCTTCAGAATTCCCATATTATCATTTTGAGCATCCTTTATCATTCTCAAAAGAAATAGTTGAAAAATATTTTCTGATAGGATTGATGATAATCCTTTCTTTATGATTCCCATATACTTGTTCTTCATGTCTATGAAGTTTAGATCATTATTAATTAAATTTTATGAAAAAAATGATGGCATGTTTATACTTATAAAAACTGCTACCTCATTCACTTTCCCCGGATGGTAGTGGATTGAGTAGTCATATTCCTTGACGATCTATAACCATCTTAATGGGTGTATATTGTGCCCTTTTTTAGTGAATATATATTTTAGACTTTTTTAATCCATATATATTTCACTCTTCTCCCCCAGGTGATAATGCTATAGGATTTTCAATGAAGTAATCATAGTTGGTAACTCTAGATCATGTGTGGGATATTTTTTTCTAATGAATGTTAATCTTTTATGTTGTTCAGGAAATGAATTTGTCCTTTTTCATCAGCACAAACCCCAATAACTTCACTAAATCATCATTTTAAATTATGGACATCTCCCCACCTGAGGGTAGTGTGAGCACAAGGGTAGTGATAATCCTCATTATCACCTCCATGTTTCTTTATTCACATTCATCATTCTGGGAAATTTTGATTCCGTTCTTAGTTATATTGGTGAGAGGTTTTAAAAATCATGAGATATTTCCCACAAATCGGCAATAATATTTATCTATCTTGAGGAAACTAAGGATATCTTTCATAGATGTTGGTCATGGAAATACTTCAATTGTTTTTGTCTTCGATGGATCCACTGATATCCCCATCAATTTTTTATATTCCCAAAAAATGACACTTCATTAAACCATAACACACAATTGTTTTACATTTCATAGTGATTCTACTTTCACATGGTCTCCAGATAAGTACTCATATTCTCCTCTTAATCATCCTTGATTTTAGATTATATTAGAATATATTATGTCAAGACAACCACAAATTTGTCTAGGTAATCAATAAATATGTTATTCATCATGTCCATAAATATTTCAATAGAATTTTTGAGTCTGAATGGAATCACTATGAAATCATAATTCCCATAACTAATAATAAAATTAGTCTTGGGTATACCCCACTTCTCCACAAATACATGGTAATTTCATTATCGTAGATCCACCTTGGACATGTATCATATTCCACATAGCTAATCAGACACGTCATCAATTCAAGAAAATTGATACATGTTATTTATCATGATTTTGTTGAGGTCATGATAATCAGTGAAATGGTGCATTAATGTAACACCCCGAGATTTTATGAACAATAATCTTTTAATTTCATTAATTTCTTGTGTTGTATTCTACACCAAGATTACTTTGTCTTATACACAACACCGTATTAGCTTGCATTATACGCAACACTATTCTTGGATCGTGTTACACACAATTTTGATAATAGGTATTCTACGCAACATTGAGTATATATATATATATATATATTCAATGTATAAATGAAATATGATTGGATTCTATTATACGAAACAAAAAAGGATTCTTTCACAACATTCAACCCTGACTTGGCTTGCATTACACGCAATCGCGACCTTCCTCGATAGCGTGTGTTGTACGCAATAACGGGTTTTAATAAACAACGATATATTATTATAATATTGTCATGAACTAGCCGTTATGAATAGTATTAACTAAATTTTGAATTTTATAACATTATTATTCATCATACACATTTTATAGAACATGGTATAAGAACAAAATAAATTTTTCGGGTAAAATAAGTATTTTTTAAAAAATGCAGTTTTGCCGCCTTTTGATGGCGCACCCACATTAAATCTAGTTTTTGACATGTTTATATATTCAATTTGACAAAATAAAATAATTCTTTTGAATCAGGATATAAAAATTTACATTAGATAAAGTTTTGATATTTTTTCGATAACTTTCATATTTTAATGAATAGTAAAAACACGCTATATTTTAATTAAAAACAACTTTTTTCATCGTAATATATTATGTGGTTAAATTATAATATTGAATGGTTTTAAAGAATAAATAGAATATATTTTTACCATTTAATATAATTTATTTCATTATCATTGATTTTACCTTAAATTCATAGGTTAAATCAATTCAATCTTTTGCAATGTTTTAAAGAAAAACCCATTTTCTTTCGACAACGGGATTAACTTTAATTTAATTTCTGAATATTTTTTTATTGAATTTGGAAAAATGGATTCCATATTTGGAATCAGTGGGTCCAAATTATGTTAATAAGCTACTTTTTATTTGTTGGGCATTGTGAATATTGACAACGGTAAATTTTATTTACTATAGTTAAAGGTAAATCGGGTAATTAATCGTAAATATAAGATTATAAATTTACTCTAACACTTGGAAAAATTCTATTGGATGGCTCAAAGTATATCCATATAACCTAAGGGTCAGATTAGATTCATTTTATGGACTTTTGTCCATGAAAATAATTTAATTATTATTAAAACCAAAGAATGTTACAACTTGTCACTTTCTTAAATCTTATAAGTATAATAATTTTACTTTAGTGATAAACTTCATTAAACTTATAACATGAATAATTTCCAGAGATATAATGCAATTATATACATCATGGGAATTTATTTATAATTTTTAGGGATTAAATAATTATCATTTATTATGACACAAAGATGATGCAGTAATTGTCTTATTAATGAAATATTGACATAATTGATGTTATAAATGCCCAAATAAATGTAATTTGAGACTTTTTATGACTTAAATTACTTTTCTAGGTTAATATTACATGTTATTGTTGATATAAGTAACTTGGTTTTAACTTATCATTCGGTTATGAATTTCATAAAAATCATATACCAAATAGTGTCAAAATTGACATAAATTAGTTTTTAAAACAAATATTATATTATTAATTTTTATTTAATTCCTAAAAATCTAAGGTTCGGCCAAATGACTTAGATAAGGTTATATATATTAATAATAAACAACTTGGGGTTCGTTTGGCTTGTTATGGTAAGTTTAATAAACATATAGTGTAAGAAAACAAAAAGACACGATAAAAGTTAAATTATTTAACTTAGAGTTAAATCTAATTGATAAGGTTAAAATAATAACCTAAACTTGTCTAAATCCTATTGTATGAGAGTATTTAGAACCATCCCCACCTTATCTTCAAAATAAATAAATTTGGAGCTATTTAAAACCGAATTTAACTTTATAATAAAATAATAGTTTTAGTTATTCCAAAGGTTCCCCTCTCCTCCCTTATAAAAGGGAACCTCCTTCCAATCTTCCTCACACCACTTTGAGCCTTCAAGCTCAGCCAAACCCTTCCCAAATCTCTTCTCCACTTACCTAGTATCATCCTAGAGGTCCTGGTCTTCTTCAAAGACCATACTTAGTTCTTTAAGTGGAGGTTAAGTGAAGGCGCGTCAAAATAAGGTAATATCCATTACCGATCTTTTTCAATTTCTTTCTTCTTCAACATCTTCTTATTTAGTTGTTTCATGATAAAGTAATAACATAATTATTTCTTATATACTTATATGTTATTATAAATATTAAACAACTCTAATTAACCTTCTATCCATCCTAGGGAAAAAGGAAATCACCGCGCGTGCGTACGTACGGAATACCGTCTCCACGCCGTGGTGTAATCTATTTTCCGCCACCACCTTAATTGGATGGGTATAATGGTGTAATGAGTAAATATATGTGATTATTATAAATTGATATTAATACTGAAATAGTATACATACACATCAACACAATTCCACGACCATGGGAACGATATCATCGCTCGTGCGTACATACAGACTACCGTCTCCACGACGCGATGAGATTCATTATCCATGTTAACCATTCCAGAATGATTATAAAGTATATATAATAAATAATAATGAAATATATGACATTTTAAATCTACTTATTTATGTGTTTATATATATATGTATGTCATCTACTTAATTCCATTCAAGAAAATAAGGAAAGGAAAACAGCGTTCATGCGTACGTACAGACTACTGTCTCAATGAACGGTGTGTTTCATTTCATTTATCTATCTATTATATATATATATATACAGAATATATATGATATATAAATCATGTTTTATATTCTTGAATTATGTAAATCATGATATAAGTAATAATAATGTCAAGAACAACAAGTCCAAACACCTACGATAAATGAAACGATTTTACCCAAAACGCTTCTTTAACATGGAATTTACAAAAGAAAGGGTAATATAAAGTCATAAGTGAACCATATATGATATCATAACAATGAATATGATTCTGTAATAAGTTAATGACATTATTTAAATCATTATACAGGAGGTTCGTATACGTACAAAGCATATCAGACATAAAGTAAGGGAAATATCACAATCTCATTTTTATCCGAGATTGTTTATACTTTATATTTACTAGGGTGTATTTTATCATCCACATCCATGTTTCCTGAATATGCAATATTATTTCCATTCACCTAAAATTATATAAATCCAATTTTACCCTTCGGTGAGTTTTTAGTAAAGAATATGAAAGGAATCTTTTGTCGTTTTTCGTACGAGGTACTTTTTGACTTTTCCGAAAAAAGTACGAAGAATGTTTTTTTTAACTTATATGACATGAATGGATTTTTAAAACATTATTTCCAAGAAGCTTCCTTTAAAAGTTTTCAAGTTTATTTTTAATCAACTTATTTTAGTTTAAAGTTGTATGACATGTTAAGAAAGGACAAATGTTTTTGAAGAAGAAAGGATATTTTCCTCAAGAATGGAGTTCAAGTGTTTTATCAAAATTATTTTCCATCTAAGATAATAAAGGGTTTTGTTTTTATCCCTATTATTACATTGATTTGATTATGTTATGATGGAATTATTTTTATGAAATCCTTTATCTTATATGAATTGTTTTATGATGTCATGTTGTTTAAGAATCCCATTTTTATTACATGGGTTATGCTATGATGTATGGTTTATGATTTTGTGGCACACATAAGAATGGTATCATTATGAGATAGGTGGGACCTATATCTCCCTCCAATACATTGGGTAAAGATTTTATATCTCATGAGATAGACATGGCTGGAATGGTAGGTTATACTGGTTCAGTGAAACAGGACTGAAATGAGGGTGACTCGGTTCAGAAAGGGACTTTGTCTACTAAGATAGTCTTGGCAATGAGTCTTGACTAATAAGATATGATTATCTATGATTGTGTGTGTATGCCACAAAGTTTCATGTTTTATGTTATGATTATTGGGATTTCATTTCACTACTATGATTTATCCCATGTTATGAAATTATGCTCTCTTTTGCAGGTTAAGATTTCCAAAATGTTATGTTATTATGAATATGATGTGATTGATATTTCTTTTGTTTAACCTTACTGAGCATTTGAGCTCACCCTTTTATGTTTTCTCTTCCCCAGGATATAAAGAAAGGTTTTAGGTAAAAAAAAAGAAGATCTTTATGAGAGATGTTGAAGATCTTTCACCACGATTAGAAGATTATATTCCGAGTTTCCAAAGACACTAAACTATTACGATCCTTGTGTGTGTGTTTTTGTTATGTACTAATTATTCCGCAAAAGTAATGTAATGTCCATGTAAGTCAAGCTTTGGGTATCTATAGTTGGTATCAGAGGAAAGGTTTAGTCAACCTTTGGAACCTAGGATGCAAAAACGTTAGTGAGATCCCTAGAGATATTTCTAAGGTATGTCTAGGGATGTCTCTAAGGATAAGTATACATATAGGATATAGTCCTAGAACTATGGTACCGATATTAGATTAAACCAAAGATATTATATATTAATGTTACTCCCCCTTTATTATGATTTTTTCCTCCCACACTATTCTTTTTGGGTTTTAGAAAATGGCTGGAAACAAGTTGATTCACGATAATGGAGGATATGATGGAAAATGGAATGATATTCTTCATGACAAACCAAATGAAATGGGATTTGGAAGTCCAAACATCATTATTATGCTGAATCAGAAATCTCATAATATGATCAATAAAGTAAAATTTGGTAAGTTTTCTGACTCGGCTAATAAGAGAAAGATGGAGTTTCATGATGATCATGGAGGAAAGAAAGTTCAATTTCCCCTATCTAAATCATGTGGGAAGAGGCATCAAGGAGAATGTTTCAAAGGAACTGGAAGATGCTTTGGGTGTGGAAAAGAAGGACATAAAGCTAATAAGTGCAAAGGAAAAGGTTCAGTTAACACCATGGATGAGGATAATGGTGTTACTATGACATCAACAATGGTTAAATGTTTTAAATGTGGAATGTACGGGAATTATGAAAACCAATGCCCTAAGGGAAAGTCTCATGAAGAGAATCAGTATGGACGTATGGGTAGTATTTATGTTGTTGATGATGAAGAGACTACAAATGATATGTGAGATGAAAGAATTGTTGAAGCTCGGTCAGTGGTTTAAAAAGGTAGTGGATTGATTACATGTTTATCAAGTTTAATGTTGTATAAGTAATCTCATGGTACTATGGAATAAAGAGACATCTAAGGATTGTTACACTATTGTCTTTCCTTGACTTTTGAATGTGTATGATTAATGTTACCAGTATCCATGAAAGGTTATTCAGATATTTTTAGAATGTAGATGATATGCGCATAATGAAGGGATAAGGATAAAATTAAATGTTTGATAGTATTCATGAGCTCATGACTGATATAAGGAGAAGGTTATATCATGGTTTGTGTATATATAATTTCTCGATTTTGGTATGTGGAATGTGTTAACTTTTAACTGCATTCATGTTTTCACTAAGGTTAAATGGATATTCATTCTTCAAGAGAATACATGATTAAGGTATTCACATATTTGTAATTTGACCAACAAGATATATCTTATGATATATGGGGGATAAACGATGGAATTCACGTGATCATTTTCATTATACTATGATCTTGGGCCGAAGTATTTTAGATAAGCGTAAATATTGGAATGGATTATGTTGGACATATTCTAAGTATTGTTTAAGGATAGAACTTTTTTCGATATTATTGATGGGATTTTATAGTAATGTAGTTTTAGAAAAAGGACAACCTGCAGGACGGGTGACAGCCCATCGCGTCGGACAAGGCCGTGGGAATCGAACCCACAACCGAAGTGCGACTGGCCTTTATCACCTACCACTGGCCTACAGGAAGTCCCTGTTTATTAGAAACTAGTGTTATTATATTAAGAAGTATGATATATGTAGTATAAGTCCATTTTAGGAACCATATATGATTAATCTCACTATAGTTGGACTTATGTATTTTTTGATAAATTTTCTAACCTTTTGTTTGAGACAGATGGAATGACCCATAATTCTATCACATGATCTGCTAACACATCACGAATAATAAATTAAACTTCATTTCTTTAAGGGATGAAGTGGAAATTGTTCAATTCATGAACAATAGTGAGATTGTACCAAAATCATACAAGTATTTCTTGTAATTCATCAACTTTAGGGAAATGATCTTGAAAACCAAAAATGTTGTCCTAGTTTCCTTATATTCGATGAATTAGATGGTACCCTAGATCATCACAAATTTATGGCTTTGCGATTGTTGGCTTTTTCATATCCATGTTCTCTACCACTCTCCATCAGAACATGAGGGTTAGATTTTTCTTCCATATCCATATTTTCACCTATGTTCTCCTACGTGGAAACCTAGTGATGAGTTAATTTGGGTAACCATTACATTTCATACATTAGTTTTTAAAGCCATATTTTGTTATAGCTTTTTATGATGTGGTTTTCTATTAAACAAAATTTTGAGTAGTAAACCATTTATAACCCCGACGAATTTCAAGGGAGAAATTAATTTTAAGGGGGGTAGAATGTAACACCCCGAGATTTTATGAAAAATATTCTTTTAATTTCATTAATGTCTTGTGTTGTATTCTACACCAAGATTACTTTTCTCTATACGCAACACCGTATCAGCTTGCAGTATACGCAACACTATTCTTGGATCATGTTATACACAATTTTGATAATAGGTATTCTATGCAACATTGAGTATATATATATATATTCAATGTATAAATGAAATATGGTTGGATTCTGTTATACGAAACAACGAATTATTCTTTCACAACATGCAACCATGACTTGGCTTGCATTACACGCAATCGCGACCTTGCTCGATAGCGTGAGTTGTACGCAATACCGGGTTTTAATAAACAAAGATATATTATTATTATATTGTCATGAACTAGACGTTATGAATAGTATTAACTAAATTTTGAATTTTATAACATTATTATTCATCATACACATTTTATAGAACATGGTATAAGAACAAAATAAATTTTTCGGGTAAAATAAGTATTTTTCAAAACATGCAGTTTTGCCGCCTTTTGATGGCGCACTCACTTTAAATCTAGTTTTTGACATGTTTATATGTTAAATTTGACAAAAATAAAATTCTTCTTTTGAATAAGGATATAAAAATTTAAATTAGATAAAGTTTTGATATTTTTTCGATAACTTTCATATTTTAATGAATAGTAAAAATACGCTATATTTTAATTAAAAACAACTTTTTTCATCATAATATCATATGTGGTTAAATTATAATATTGAATGGTTTTAAATTATAAATAGAATATATTTTTAACATTTAATATAATGTATGTCATTAGCATTGATTTTACCTTGAATTCATAGGTTAAATCAATTCAATCTTTTGCAATGTTTTAAAGAAAAACCCGTTTTCTTTCGACAACAGGATTAATTTTAATTTAATTTCTTCATCTTTTGTGTATTGAATTTTGAGAAATGGATTCCATATTTGGAATCAGTGGGTAAAAATTATGTTAATAAGCTACTTTTTTTGGCATTGTGAATAGTAACATCGGTAAATTTTATTTACTATAGTTAAAGGTAAATCGGGTAATTAAGGGTAAATATAAGATTAGAAAATTACCCTAAAACTTGGAAAAATCCTATTTGATGGCTAAAAGTATATCCATATAACCTAAGGGTCGGATTAGATTCATTTTATGGACTTTGTTCCATGAAAATAATTTAATTATTATTAAAACCAAAGAATGTGACAACTTGTCACTTTCTTAAATCTTATAAGTATAATAATTTTAATTTAGTGATAAACTTCATGAAACTTCTAAAATGAATAATATCCAGAAATATAATAAAATTATCTACATCATAGTAATTTATTTATAATTTTTAGGGATTAAATAATTATCATTTATTATGACACAAAGATGATGCAGTAATTGTCTTATTAATGAAATATTGACATAATTGATGTTATAAATGACCAAATAAATGTAATTTAGGACTTTTTATGACATAAATTAATTTTCTAGGTTAATATGACATTTTATTGTTGATATAAGTAACTTGTTTTGAACTTATAATTCTGTTATGAATTTCATAAAAATCATGTACCAAATAGTGTCAAAATTGACATAAATTAGTTTTTAAAACAAATATTATATTATTAATTGTTATTTAATTCCTAAAAATCTAAGGTTCGGAAAAATGACTTAGATAAGGTTATATATATTAATAATAAACAACTTGGGGTTCGTTTGGCTTGTTATGGTAAGTTTATTAAACATATAGTGTAATAAAACAAAAAGACACGGTAAAAGTTAAATTATTTAACTTAGAGTTAAATCTAATTGATACGGTTAAAATAATAACCTAAACTTGTATAACTCTTATTGGATGAGAGGATTTAGACCCATACCCACCTTATCTTCTAAATAATTAAATTTGGATCTATTTAAAACCGATTTTTACTTTATAATAAAATAATAGTTTTAGTTATTCCAACGGTGCCCCTCTCCTCCTTTATAAAAGGGAACCTCCTTCCCCTCTTCCTCACACCACTTTGAGCATTCAAGCTCTGCCAACCCCTGCCAAATTCTCTTCTCCACTTCCCTAGTATCATCCTAGAGGTCCTTGTCTTCTTCAAAGACCATCCTTAGTTCTTTAATTGAAGGATAAGTGAAGGCGCGTCAAAAAGAGGTAATATCCATTACCGATCTTTTTCAATTTCTTTCTTCTTCAACTTATTCTTCTTTAGTTGTTTCATGATAAAGTAATATCATCAGTATTTATTATATACTGATATGTTATTATAAATATGAAACAACTATAATTAACCTTCTATCCATCCTACGGAAAAAGGAAATCATCCCGCGTGCGTACGTACGGAATACCGTCTCCACGCCGTGGTGTAATCTATTTTCCGCCACCACCATAATTTGATGGGTATAATGCTGTAATGAGTAACTATATATGATTATTATTAAGTGATATTAATACTCAAATAGTATACATACACTTCAACAAAATTTCACGACCATGGGAATGATATCATCGCTCGTGCGTACATACGGACTACCGTCTCCACGACGCAATGAGATTCATTATCCATGTTAACCATTCCAGAATGATTATAAAGTATATATAATGAATAATAATGAAATATATGAAATGTTAAATCTACTTATTTATATATATATATATATATGTATGTCATCTACTTAATTCCATTCAAGACAATAAGGAAAAGAAAACAGCGTTAATGCGTACGTACGGACTACCGTATCCATGAAGGGTGTGTTTCATTTCATTTATCTATCTATTATATATATATATATATACTGAATATATATGATATGTAAATCATGTTTTATATTCTGGAATTAATTAAATCATGATATAAGTAATAATAATTTCAAGAACAACAAGTCCAAACACCTACGATAAATGAAACGATTTTACCCAAAACGCTTCTTTAACATGGAATTTACAAAAGACCGGGTAATATAAAGTCATAAGTGAACCATATATGATATCATAACAATGAATATGATTCTTTAATAAGTTAATGACATTATTTAAATCATTATACAGGAGGTTTGGATACGTACAAAGCATATCAGACATAAGGTAAGGGAAATATCACAATCTCATTTTTATCCGAGATTATTTATACTTTAGTATTTACTGGGGTGTATTTTATCATCCACATCCATGTTTCCGGAATATGTAATATTATTTCCATCAAACTACAATTATTTAAATCCAATTTTACCCTTTGGTGAGTTTTTAGTAAAGAATATGAAAGGAATATTTTTTCGTTTTTCGTACGAGGTACTTTTTGACTTTTCCGAAAAAAGTACGAAGAATGTTTTTTTATCTTATACGGCATGAATGGATTTTTAAAACATTATTTCCAAGAAGCTTCCTTTAAAATTTTTCAAGTTTATTTTTAATAAAATTATTTTAGTTTAATGTTTTATGACATGTTAAGAAAGGAAAAATGTTTTTGAAGAAGAAAAGATATTTTCCTCAAGAATGGAGTTCAAGTGTTTTTTCAAAATTATTTTCCATCTAAGATAATAAAGGGTTCTGTTTTTATCCCTATTATTACATTGATTTGATTATGTTATTATGGAATTATTTTTATGAAATCCTTTATCTATATGAATTGTTTTATGAAGTCATATTGTTTAAGAATCCCATTTTTATTACATGGGTTATGCTATGATGTATGGTTTATGATTTTGTGGAACACATAATAATGGTATCATTATGAGATGGGTGGGACCTATATCTCCCTCCAATGCATTGGGTAAAGATTTTATATCTCATGAGATAGACATGGCTGGAATGGTAGGTTATACCGGTTCAGTGAAACAGGACTGAAACGAGGGTGACTCGGTTCAGAAAGGGACTTTGTCCACTAAGATAGTCTTGGCAATGAGTCTTCACTAATAAGATATGATTCTATATGATTATGTGTGTATGCCACAAAGTTTCATGTTTTATGTTTTGATTATTGGGATTTCATTTCACTACTATGATTTATCCCATGTTATGAAATTATGCTCTCTATTGCAGGTTATGATTTCCAAAATATTATGTTCTTATGAATATGATGTGATTAATATTTCTTTTGTTTACCCTTACTGAGCATTTGAGCTCACCTTTTATGTTTTCTTTTCCCCGGGATATAAAAAAGGTTTTAGGTAAAAAAAATAAGATCTTTATGGGAGATGTTGAAAATCTTTCACCACGATTAGAAGATTATATTTTGAGTTTCCAAAGACACTAAACTATTACGATCCTTGTGTGTGTGTGTTTTTGTTATGTACTAAGTATTCCGAAAAAGTAATGTAATGTCCATGTAAGTCAAGCTTCGGGTCTCTACAATTAACCCGTCCATCATCTTGAATAAGAGTACTGGTGCACCCCATAGTGAAGTACATGGGAATATAAACCCATTATCCATATTTTCATGTAGTTATTTCATCAATTCGACATGTTCCATAGCAGCCATCCTATAATGAGTATTGGATATTCATAATGTTCCATTTATATTCTTTATAAAAAAGTCAACCTCTTGGGTAGGAGGAAGACCGATAAATTCCTCGAGAAACACATTAGTGATTTCTATCACAAAATGCATGTCTTTGAGAATTTTTCATTCATTAGAAGTACCCACTTGAGCATGATATGCAATCTCGTAGGTCAAAAATTTATTTTCCTGAGATGATGGTGCTAATATTGATTCATAATAATCCTTTCACTTGAATAAAATTGGGGTATGATTCTCCATAAAATGTTTGATTTCCCTGATATGGAAATTTATGGTGGCTATATATATAGAATACCAATTCATGCCAAGAATCGTATCCAAATCCAATAAAGGAAGTTTAATAATGTTCACTTGGAACTTCAATCCACAGATTATAATATAAGTGGAGTTAAATTCTTGGTATCCAATAATTTATCCATTTTTAAACTTCCCTTACATCCCATTATAGATTATTTATGGTGATGTTAGAATAGTTAAACTAAAATATCCTTATATAAAGTAATGAATATACCTTTGTTCAAAAACCATAAGCTTCAGTTTGGGATTTTATTTGTTCAGATAATCATTATCCAAAACAATCTATGAGATATGTAATTTTAAACTATAAAACAAATAAAAGGGTAATCCAATGTAATTAAATAGATAAATTATATGTTGCATTTATTTTCTTAACTTATTAGTTTTTAGCATTGAATATATCTTAACAATGATCTACATCCAAACAGATCTTATTGTTGAATTTTTTTCTTTATTCCCTTAATAATGGATTGTAATGTGTTTATGAATTTAACAAAACATATCCCCAAGAGTGAAAAACTATGTGCGATGTAAGTCCAGTTGTCGTGTACCAAGTAACCCTGAGTTAAGGCCAGAATATCATATTATATTTTTTACACGTAGGTAAAACTATCCCGGAACCATATCAACTTGTCGAATCTAGAATGAGATGTATTTTTCTAGTAAACCAATTAATCTAAAAATTAAAAATTTTATGGTTGTTTTAATACTCTTATTATTATCACAGTGGGATTCAACTAGGTATTTTTAATCCCATTCCGAAAAAATAACTAAACCTATCATCTGATACCATCTATTAAAACCCTGTTCATTATTCCATATTTAAACATGATTTATTACATAGATTTACAGCATATACAAACCATAATATTGATAGGTCTAGTGTCATTTGAAATTATGAACATTACATAACATTATAAAACATGAAATATCAAATCTTTAGTAAAACATCTTTTACATGACCACACCATTCAATTGTACATAACACTAAATGGTTTAATTTGGGGACATAAATAAGAAATTGGTGAGATATAAATTCTAGAAAAGGAATAAAAAATAACATGAGAAGAGTAATACATTTTAGGCAAGTAAAAAAAATGAGGCATAATGGAACATGAATATTAAGGCATGATATGGCATGATAATCATAAAATAGAAATGTAGTTACAATAAAAACCAGTACATAAAAAATGAGTCAATGATACACCATAATGACGTCACGGTTGAATAATGTGTAATAATATAATTAGGTAAACCCATGTCCAAACATATCATATCATGATACTAAACATGACCTAATACATTAGATAACTGTTAAGGTGAAGTATTTATAATCATTTCAATCTCATGCTTATGTGTGACACATAGTTCATCTATAATGTAATCATTCAAAATAAACATTTCTTCCTTGATAATGGAATGTACAATACACACATGTATGTTATAAATCAATAATTCTACTCAAATAAAGGTGAATAACCTTGATAGAGAAATAGATGTGGTATTCAATACATGATGATTATGGAATGGAAAGTTGTGGTTCAATTTCAACAGCATAATTGTGTCATACAGAAATTTATATAATGGGTGGATTGGTGAAAACATGGTATCTCATAATTAATACTTTAGATGGAGAATAATGCGAACATGTAAAATAATATCCCAACCAATGAAATGTAATTAATGATGCATAAAAAAAATATGTTCTTGAATCAAAAATTAGAATAGTGAAACCCCTTATAGAGATTCGGAATAGTAACAGCATAGGTAAGGGTCAAAACGAGGGGGAATAAAAGATCCCTAATTCGAATAATATAAAATGGAAATAATGGGATTGATTATAAAAGGATAAAAACATCCAATTGAAATTAGAAAGACTAATTTCAATGATGGTTCTAAAATTGTAAAGAAGTGAGGATGGCGAGGATCCCTTAAATGGATGTGTGACTCCAATGGATTGGGAGAGGATTTTTGGGATGTACGTGACACCATAGGAGAACACTGGGGATTATGGGGCTGATGGTTTTTGAGGAACAAGGGGTTTTAGTGAATATAAATGGGTGCTTGGGAGAGTTTAAATGCGAAAGTATGGGGTTTTGTTATTATTTTGGTTTTCAACACTACACAATAAAATATTCAAAATAAAAAATCAACCCATTATTTTTTCCCATGTTTTTGGGAAAAGGCAGTGTAATTTACTTATTTTAATGTTTATGGGATGATCATACTAAAATAATTCCCTTTCAAATATACAGGAGAGTCACACTCTCAAGGGAATGATTTATAACTCATTAAATATATTATAAGTAATGTAGAACTCGCAATGGATTTATAATGTAAATGAAATAATCTCTAAATATAAATATATTAAAGAATAATCATATATTTGGTTGATTATACACTTTATAGAATTTATTAAATCATTGTTGGGCCATCATGATGTCAAAAAAGAAACAGTATTTGTAGACTGTATTAAATTTTTACGCAAAAAAATTACTCTCTCATAAAATTATGATGAATTAACAATTAGATAATTTTATAATATCTATGTGAATAAAAATATTCATTTTATCTAAATAATTTTTTTAAATATATAAATTTTCTATTTTAAAATAAAAAAAATCTTTTATGAAAGTTGACAGGTTTGATAAAAACAAATTTCAATGCATAATAAAAATTACATTTGACATCATAAAAATTATATGAGCATTTATATTATACAAATTAATTTAATAATTTTTTTATTAAAATATTATTAATTTGAAAAATAATGTAATTCAACAAAATATATTTCATAATTGAATTTGAATATAAACAAAATATTATAGTTGTGATTTAAAAATATTTTACATAGTTGAAATAATTAGAAGAAAAATATAATCATAATTTTATATTGTTTTTATATAATCTTGTTTCTAAGGTTTTGATACATTTCCCTTTATTAAACCAGCATATTCCCTAAGGGTAATGTGCGTGATAGTGGGGTTCTCTTGGGGATGTTCAACGAACATGGTTTGGATACTGATCTCAATGTGCCTGAACTTCTCCTGTAAATGATTTTTGTGTACTTATGTTGTTGGATATAAGATTGGGATTTTTCTAGTGTAATGTATAGAAATTATATCTCATTTATAATAATTATTAAGTATTCTTCATAGTGTACAATCATACTATTTGAGAAAATCACTTCCCTTTTATATGTCAAAAGGATTGTTCAAAAAATAATATTTATACTAGTCATTTGATCAATTTTAAAAGGCTATAATACCAATGTTAAATATGCATAACTATTATTTAAAATATAAATTGATATAATAAAATAAGTTCTTTTGTTTTATATAACCAAACTAAATTTAATTAAGACAAAATAAAGGTAATTTTATTCATAAATGTTCAGGTCGTTACCAGTATACACCTTAATAATTTCTCCCTCGAACATTCCTTTTACCACAATAAAATAAATGAGGGTAACTCTATTCATAACTTCATTTGGTTCCCACGTTATATCTTCAAACATGTGGTTTCACCACAACACATTGATTAGTGGTGATGTCTAATTTTTATTACTTTTTAAATGTGTTCTATAATCTTCACCTATTGCTCCTCATAGGAATGGTCATTCTAAAATGGTACCCCCATTATATCGAGTTCATGTGAGGGTTCTAGAATGTACTTCATTTTAAGGGATTCATGGAACACATCATATAATTGAGATAGGCTCTGTGGGAGTGCTAGTGATATGCCACTTCTCTAATGCAATAAAGGATATCAAAAGGGCTAATATAACTTTGAATAAGCATTCCCTTATTCCAAATTACATCACTTTTTTCCATTGAAATAAAGATAGTAAAACCATATCTTCAACATCTTGCTCTAGGTATCATCAATGATTGTTGGAATAGCTCTTTTGTGGACTCTGAGAAGTATTGATGAGCTGGTTAATGGTCTTAACCTTATCCTCCATTTATTAAATCATTTAAGGACGTAGACTCTTTTTTCCATGATTACATCCCAACATTCTAGTGTTCTATATCTCTTCCCATAAAGGGATTCATTATTATCCATTTGTATACATGAGTATAAACATTTTTTTAAGGTAACTCCACCAATGGAAGATCATGGTACCTCCTAACATTGATGTTCATTGAGAAATCTCTCAATATTTTCCTCATGGGTTAGCAATGTTTGCTCAGATTGGCCATTAGTCTGGGGGTGATATGACAAAGTAAAATTCAGCTTCGGTTTTAGGATATTCAATAGATTTTCCCAAAACATAGAAGTGAACCTTGAATCTCGATCAAATACAATCAATAATTCTACACCATGAAACCTTTCCACTTCTCTGAGGTATATCTGTGTCAATTGATGTAGTGGAAAATCCTCTTGAATCTTAATTACGTGTGCAGTCTTTGTCAGATGATCCACAACAACCTAAATATAAATGTTTCCCTTGGATGTATTTGGATATCCCGTGAAAAATTCAATGGCAATGTTTTCCCTTTTCATTGATGATATGGGTAATGGTTATATAATCCCCATAGTCATCTTCCATCATCTTTTCACTTTTTGACATACCATACTAATTGATTTATATTCATCGATTTACTTGTTAGTGGTATCCCACTGATAGTGCTCTTAGAGATCTCGATACATCATTGTGTTCCCTAGGAGAATGGAGAAATCCAAACTGTGGGAATCATCAAAAATTTATTTCTTTAAATCAGGATTTGATGGAACTCCTTGTTTGGATCCCAATATCACAATTCATTCTTCATTAACATTTAACACTGAGGGCATCCTTTTTTGATAGTTTAAAAATTATTCAAAATTACAACATCATATTTTTGTGCATCCTTTAGCCTTTCTAAAATAGATAGTTGATCATTCATTTGGGAAAGTATTGATGATATTCCTCTCTTTATGATTCTCATGGACATCTTCTTCATGTTTAAGATGATCACATCCTTATCGATTCTCATCAATGAAAGAATTGTTTGGCCTTTTATAATTTTGTAATATACTATGTATATCTCATTCCCCTGATGGTAGTGGATTGAGCAGTATTAATCATTGATTATCTCTAACCATATTTGTTGGAACATATTCATTTGTTTTTGGGTGAGTTTATATTTTAGACATTTATGAACGATACAAATTCCATACTTCTCTCCAAATAGAAAATGTTGCTAGATTTTACTTGCATAGATCAAAGACTATGACTCCAGATTATGTGTGGAATAATATTTACCAATAATTTTCTACTTTTGTGGGGAGTAGGTAATGACATTATCATTTTACATTAACACACACACACCAATCCATTCTCACAATCATCTTTTGAAATTATGAAAATCCCTCTACTTATGGGTAGTGTGATCACATGGGAAATGATAATCCTCATTTTAATCTCCATGAATATTTCTTCACATTCACCATTCCAAGAATATTTGATTCCAATCCAAGTTATATTGGGGATGAGATTTTATAATCATGAGAATTTTCTCACAAATCGGTGATAGAATCCATCTATCACAAGAAATCTACAGATAACATTAACATATGTTGTCCCTCATAATCCATCAAATACATATATTGTGGAAGGATCCAAGGATATCCCATTAATTGTGAAGATATTTCCCATGAATGCGACTTAATTCAACCACAACTCACACTTCTGGAACATTTCATTGAGCATTTCCTTTGGAAGAGTCTCTTGAACAAAATTTAGATGTTCGTCCTTGGTTTGAATGTATATTAACATTTTATCAAATAATACTAGCATAAATTTGTTCAAATAATATTTAGAGACTATATTCATCATGTCTATGAAGAGTTATGAAACATTAGTGAGTCTTAATGGAATAAATATTAACTCATAAGGCTCATACCTTTTACAAAATGCAGTCTTGGGGATATCCTCATTCTTCACCCTTACTTGGTAATAATCCAACTGTTGATCCACCTTGGTGATGTATTGTGATACACATAGCTTATTGAACAATTATCAATTCATGGAAATTGATAGAATTTCATAATTGTGTTTTTTATCTCATGTTAATCAATGCAAATGAGAATTTTCCCATCTTTCGTCTTGATGAAGAAGACTGGTGCACACCATGGTGATGGAATTGGGTGTATAAACCCATTATCCCAATTCTACTATAGTTGTTTCATTATATCCTAATGTTCCACAACAATCATCATAGAATTTTTCTTGGATATGGGAAATTTTATAAGTATATGATATATCAATATTTCGAGTTCTCAGCTCAGAGGAAGAAGAGAAAATTCCTCATGAAATGCATCGTCTTATTATATCATAATGTGCCGGGAATCAAGAATGGTTTATTCCTTAAACACAATATTTTTATCGAGATACACATTCTCATAGTGAAACAATATATATTTATCATATGATGGTGCTGAAGATGATTCATCCTCCATAATTCACTTGTATAGAATCTAGGGTTTATTACGCATACAAAGAGTGATTTCCCTATAACAAGAATTTATGTTGTCTATATATAGAGAAATCCAATCCATGCACAAAAGAACATTTAATTCCACCATGGGACGTTTGACAAGGTTACTGGGAAGACGCATCAAAAAATTGTGATAGGGGAGGATTCAAATTCTTTAGATGAAATAATTTATACATTTTATTACATCACTAACATTTCAATATCAATTCTTCACGGTGATGTTTGAATTTTTATACTAAAATTTTTTCATATTAATTTTTATTTAGAACTATGTATGACAAACTTACCTTTTACTTTTTGATTCTGTTTCTACTCATTTTCCTTATCCAAATAATACTTAGTGATGAAGTAATTTTAAACTATAAAACACATAAAGAGGTAATCCATTGACATTAATGGGAAAACCTATATATTACATTTATCAATTTAACATATGGGTTTCTAGGATTCAATCTATGTTATATATGATCTACATACTAACATATTTTATTATGGGAATTTTTTATTTGTTCCCAAAATAATGGGTTTTAATGAATTTTTGAATTTACAAATGTAAATCTCCCAGGTGTTTCAAACCAATTTCACACTAAGGCCCATTATCATGTATTAGGATTCCCCCAGGTCAATCCTAGAACACCATGTCAGAGTTCATACTTCTAGGAACATATGTTAAATAAATGCATCAACTTGTAGTATCCATATATTTATGTATTTTATTGATAAACAAAATAATATATAATTTAAAGATGTTAGGGATGTTTTCTTACACATAATATTACCCCTAATGTTTTTAAATAGGGTTTTCTATTCCTAATTCCAAAAAATTACTACTCTTATTATCTACTACCAACTATAACCACAATGACCATTATTTCACATTTAGACATAATTTATTGCATATATTTTATCTTAATAAAGATTAAAAGATCGAGAGGTAAACTGTCATGGAAAATTATTAACATTACATAACTACTTAAAACATGAAATACAACATCCTTATTGAAACATCTTTTAAATGACCACAACATTCAATCTTAGTTAACAATAGATGGGATAATACAGTAAAGAACCCTTATCTGTTATAGTGGAGTGGGTTCTTGATTTCTATTCCTTCATTTGAATTGTTATTTTGGGTGGTTTGTCATTTTGGTGATATTATACTGAAATATATTGTTCTCCATAATGATTGTGTGATTTTATGTGAAATGGGAAACTGCGAATGACATGGGAATAAGTAAATAATGAATGGAAATATGAAAAAAAGAAAAATATTGGATTTCCCAGATATTCTATGTGATAGTCATTTGGATTATGTGCCACAATTTATAGAAATCCGATAGAAATATGAACTTATTTTTAAAAAAAATTCAGGAAATGGAATTTTGATTCAAAATTCTAATAAATAAATATTATGTACAATTCCATGATGGGATATTTTAATTTCTTTTATGTGAGATTATTTTATATTATTGTCTTGAAAATTATATATATATATTTCAAAGTATTTACTAGTCATAAATATATTTATAAATTATGAAAATTTTAAGGGTAGGTCATAAAATGTTCTATATTTTTTTTTTGATGTTTTTCATATGATTAATATGGATATAATGTTGATTGTGTAGTAAATATATAATACAATTTGATGTTTTATAATTTTTAATTTTATAATATTCTTATAATTTTTATAAATAATTAAATATATCTGTTAATTGAAATTGTTTATATGTTTCTACCACAAGGTGATAATATTACTATGTCAAAAACAAATAGCATGTGATTAATTTCCTACAGATCATGTTTATAAAAAGATATAGGTAAATTGATGTCTTGTGAAGATTGTATGGACATATAAATAAATAATTATAATAATTTCCAAGGGACGTGTCTCTAGAGTGAATTAATATTGGTTAATAAACAAGATTAAATAGTAATTAATGAAATCAACATATTGGAAATATTATTAAAGTGTTAGATACAAAAAAAAATGAAGAACATAATATGAGAAAAATAGGAATATATTTTATTGAATTAATTTTAATGTGTTAAAAAATAGGTTATGAATTGGCTCTATAAATTAATTAACAAAACAATTAATGGATTTTGTTAAATGAATTTTTGATGAAATACTTATAATAAAAATTAGTAATTAAGATTAATTATTTTATTGAAAAATATAAATTTATAAAAGAAGGATGAAAGATATTACATATAGTTTATTATATGATAATTGGAATCAAAATATTTTATAGTTATGCATTGTATCTAATAATGATGTGGCACTTTATTGTCATATATAATGATAGTAATCAATTATAATAATTTATTGTTATTTTATAGGAATTGATATTATTGTGATTTTATGTTTGTAAATGAATTAAATGATTGCACAATTTATTTTCTTTTCTTTTTTTTTATAGATACTGTAATTGTGATCTAATAGATTTTTGTTACGAAGCATACAATAATTATACATTATAATGGGTTCTGGTTAATATAAAAAAAATCATCTAGCTCTAAAAACATACGGGGTAGGTCATGTTTCAGATATAATGGATCGTGGTTATACCATAATTTGTGGAGATGATCTATGGATTTAGATGATTTCACTTTAATATGGATATGATATATATAAATGATTTATTGATTGTGGTAACTATATGGTTTGATGTGGTGTATATTTTTTAAATTATGTGGCTACCCAAGGTAAAGAGATTTGAGGATTTTCATGTAGAAGGTAATGGGATATGATGATATGGATACCCAAGATGCGAATATTTAATCATGTGGATTTATAAAAAGAATAGATGTGAGTATGATAGGGTGATTAAAAAAGGAAGAGATTGGGGAATAAAAAATATTCATGTACCTTATGTTAAAAAATTTTAATGATATAAAGGATGATTTGTTACAATTAGTAGATGATATAAAATATATATTTTATTATGTGGAATTTTATTTTTTTGAATAATAATAAATAATGTAGTTCCGAAAATTTGTATAGGGATACTTACTTTTATATTGACTGTTATCCATAATATTATCTTTTATAGAAGTTTTGTTCATTCCAATCATAGTTTAATTATATTAAATTAATAAAAATTGTTATTAGAGTGATGATCCAACTGTGTACACCCATTTCATCCCCCTATATAGCGTGGTTGATCTTTTTTATGATATATAGAAGGTGATTTAGAATTTATTTTTATTTTGGCATCATGGGTGAATTCTAAGTTTTAATATTTCATTTTTCTAGTAGGGAATTAATAATTTTTTATATTTGTTTTTTCTTAGAATTTTAAATTCAGTAGTTGTTTAATTATCCAAGGAATTCATGAGGAATGATCCATCCAATTTAGTGAAAATATACCCTTGGTACATTCCGTTGACCAAAGATATATTGGAGGATGAACCAAGGGGTCTATAAGACCCCAAGATTTTTAGGAAATATATTTTCAATTATTTATATTTCTGATAAATTATGTTGTATACAATAACATGTATTGATGCACCATGGAATATTATTAAAATATTATATATATATATATATATAATAACCTAGTATTTAATTTATATGAAATAAATACTTATGACTAGTTTGTCAAATATATATAAAGGTCTATGTAATATGAATATATTGGTGGGTTCTTAGAAACAATTATCACATATTTTTTAGAAAACACAATTTATTCAAAAAAAATTATTTTCATTAAAAATGAGATTTACTACAATTTGATGACATGTATTAATTTTCATAATTTATAGATTTTTTTTTGAAAAATGGAATTTCAAAATTTTAATATATATCTGAAAATCATATTAAAATTATTTTTTTCATAATTTTCTAAATACATTTTTTTTCATGGAAGAGTGAAAAATTTTAAAGCTTATTTAAAATTGTTTTTTATTATAAATTATTCCGAAGTAAAATTATTCATTTTGTTTATCATAAATTATAATTTGGATAGTTTTTTTTAAATAAAAAAAAATTGAGATTTTATGTGTACTTTATACATGAATTTATTATAAAAAACTTATATTAAAAAAGGGATTTTGATTGGAAAAATTGTGTGGCATTGTGTTTACCATGTTTAATATTATACAAAAATCTTACACTTCTGTTTAAAAAATAAAAAAATATGGAATCCATATTTGTAAGCAATGAGTTAAATATAGTAAATATGACACTTTAATTCTTGGACAATATGATTTGTAAACAATGTAATTTCTACTACCACTGTTGATGATAAATTTTGTAATTAAGTAAAAATAAAATATGACAAAGATTATAAAATTACAGTAAAAGTTATCATAAGATTATTTTATGATTAATATTTCACCAAATTAATCCAATGGAAGATTTTTTGAAAATTTAGTGCCATTTATATGACATTATGCCAAATATAGTATTTTATTTTAAGAAATGTCAAAATTATCAGACTATTTTTTATAATTATAAAATATGTTTTTAATGGTCTTTTAAAATCCATATTTCTCGTGAAATACTATTTTTAATGTTAAAATATTTATCTTTATCATGGAAACATATATTTAATTTTCAGATAATAAATAGTCACATTATGGCCTTTCAAAAAAAATGACGAAATAATTTTTTATTTAATGAAAAATCAATAAAGAAAATTCATTAAAATGAAATGATGAATTAAATTTAAAAACACACGAAAAAAATAATTTTGGAATAGTAAATTTTTCCATTATCTCTCAAAATTCTATTTTAATATCATTTTTTTCATTAGGAGGTTGTTATGACCCTAAAATTATTTTATTTACTTAATTGGGAAACATGTCATAATCTTGTTGTGAAAAAGTATAATATTCTTTATATGGTATTGTCCATAATATTTGGTTTACTATATATAGTATTTAAATAAATAAAATATTTATCTACATCGAAGTAATTTATTAGTTCTTACTAGTGACTAAATAAATACCTTTTATTCTTCCACAACATTAATATTGTATTAATTTAATTAACAGAAAAAAATAAATGTTTTATAGAAAATATTTTTTTGACCTAAATTGTATTATTTAATGATCCCAATGAATTTTTTTTCTATATAATATATTAATTATGATTTAATTCATTATATTTAAATTCTCTCATTTAATAAATGTTTTTTTTGTCAATTAAAATGAATAATTTCAAATTTGATAATACTGATATTTTATTGAATTATAATTTTTATATTTTTATGAAATGAATAAAATATTAAATATGAAAAAATGGTGATAATATATCATCAAATCTATCATATCTTATTCGTTTATACTACATTTCAAAACATTTGTATCTATAATATTCTTATTATATTTCAATTTTTTTGTGAAATTCTTAAAGAGCCCTTTACCTTAATTATAAAGGGTGCCTCCTTCTAAATATCTTCACACTATATTGAACCATATATCTCATCCCATACCATCATTGTTCTCTAATGAAAATACTAATAAATGTTTTGTAGGTCTTGATCTTCAAAAGAACCATGTATAGAGAACCTAAGAGGAGATGGAAAGGAGAATTCATTAAGAGAAGTTAATAATCATTATCAAATGTGTCAAGTTTGTTTCATATTCTAATAAATTTTCAGGTGTTGTTTCTATTATAACACAATAAATATAATATAATTTATATTATTATATGTTTTTATGTGAATATATATAACTCAATTTATACATCATATGAAAAATTAAAGCACCATTCATGCATACATATGAATTTTCTTCTTCATGTCATGGTGCAATGTTTTCATGATCACCAAGGTTAATCGAGGGGTATAACTATGGAAATCATTAATAGAATAATATCATAGCTCACATGCCTGTATAACCAAACATATCCAGGAAGTGATGCTCTTATTTTTCAAGGTTCTATGTTCATGATTGGTTCTAAAACAGTATTTAATGTTTTAATATGATATTTATAAAATTAATATAATTATTCATATGTTATATATATATCTTGTATAATGTATTTGTGGAATTCATGAAAAAACATACAAGAAAAACATATCAATTAATCCTCTAAAATATAAAAAATAATGAAATATTATTAATGAACGTGTGGTAATTTGTTATAAAATTATAATCTAATATACTATAAATATGAATAAGGAAATGGTATAAAATATTATCATGTTTAAAACAATTATATATGTTTTTTTGGATATTCTTGAATTAATTCTAACACGAGGAATGGTTTCTCGTGAAATGTGTATTTATATGGGATATATGTAATATTCGTAACATGTCTCTGTGGTGTGGTTTATATTTTGACCATGAATTGTGGCTATTATACATATTATTAATTTTACTAGGATCCATATTACCATCTTTTTTTACATAATGGGTCATATGATTCAAATTACTACCAATCATTATGGTTTTATTTTACAATCTCAACATTAATTGAGATGGTCTATGTCTAAATCACATCTAGGGAATATTTCTCTTTAATGATCATGTGTTAAAAAATGATTTAAAAAGGAATTTATTATTACAAAAAAATATTATTTTTTTACCCATTTCATTAAATTTTCTAATCAATTTTAAATATTATTTTTATTATTTTACAAATAAGGTAATTGGTTAGTTTTCCAACAAAAATATGAAATGAATGTTTATTAACATATATTTCAATAGAATATTTTCCATCTTTCATGGATCTATAATTCATTTATGATTCTTTTACAAATGTAAACTTGATGTTTTCAAATAAAATTCAATTTTTTACATTACATTTTAAGAACACATTTTAATAAAATGATATTTTCTACAATAACTATTTCAAGAGATTATCCAAAATTATTTTCAATCTATGATAATAGTATATTATTATTCTTATTCTTTAATAGGGAAATTATTCAAGAATTATATTTTTATTATTTTTAATGATGGTTAATGTTTATGATGAGATGATATTTATAAATCCCACATCTTTTCATTTGTTTAAGTAATGAAAAAAATATTATGAAACTCAAATATTTTCAAGGGTATTCATATGGTAAATAATTTATACTCTTTTGGAATATATATGTATATTTTTCATTTTCTGAAGGATGTGACCTATACCACCCTCCAAATAATAATTTAATGATATTATATTTCATTAGATACTTTGGACTGTAGTGGGATGTGAGATGGGTTAAATGATGGATTATTCTGTAGAAATAGTCATGAGAATGGACCATTAATGATATGATGATTTTTGATGGGAACCCTTTCCACTATGATTGTCTTTTAAAGGACCCTCTAATACCATGAAAATTATTTCTATGCTTATGTGTATGATATAATTTAATGTATTAAAATAATAATAGTCTCTCAAGCACTTTTATGATTCCTTTCTTATGAAATTTTATGTTTTTCTCCATCAATATATATTAATATTCATATTAAATAGGGTGTTGTTTTCAAAAATAATGTGGTAGTTATTATTCCATTATTCATATGTTATTATAGATAACATCATTTTTTATCCTTACTAGGCTTGTGTGCTCACCATTTTCTTTTGATTCATTTCTTAAGGAAAGGAATCATGGTATTGAGTATAATGAGTGAAATTATACTAATTATGGAAGAATAAGTGGGACATTACATCGATGTTATTTGCACTTGTTGTTTATATTTCCTTGTTTTCAAATGAAAAAAACACATAATTTATTGGAAAAGCTGTGTAATATTATGTCATGAATTTTCATATGATAAGATGTAATATCTATGTATGGAAGTTTTGGGCCATTATAATTGGTATCAGAGGAAAGTTTAGTTATCCTTTGGAAACTAGGATGCTAAATCCTTAATAATGACCATAAGGATGTGAATAAGTATTGTTTGAAATTAAATTTTGTCGATAAATTTCCTACCAAAAAATATTATGAAAATTTCATTTGTGATGATTATATCCTCAATCATCCTAATAATATATCTTTCATGTATAGTCATAATGATATCATTCATGATATATTGATATTCATTGTTATATGTATGGTTATAGAATACTTGATATCAATTCTCCTCACATTAATAAAGAATTCCCTCTTTGGAAAAAATATATTATCTCTAATTTATACAAGTTAGTGGATATTTTATTCTATTCCATATACTAATAATAGATATAATGTTGAAATTCGGTCTGTTGATGTAAAAAGGAAGGTGATGTTAGAAATTCATCCAAGTTGGGGAATTGGGGAGGAAAGACAAAAGGGGCTCTAATCCCAGAAATAGACATAAATTAGGGTCCTTCTCTAGAATTATACGATTATATAAATACCTAATTCAAATATGTATATAATGTAAATTTTTCACAAGAATGAGAAGTATCTCCTGGTTTTATTTAAATCCCAATGATATTTTATTATAGGGTTGAATCCCTAGAAATATTTTGTTATAACCTAATTTATAAAATATATATCATCACAATGTGTAAACTTCTCGGAGTATTCTGAATTTATAGACTATAAGGGAAATCTCTTATATATTCAATTGAATAGATGATCCATCATTGATCTATTTCATTGGAATTCATTAAATTTCATCATTTTTTATTCCTATAGTGGATATCAATATCAAATGAATTTATGTATGAACATACATTATTTGTATATATAAATAGATGGCCAATGAAATATACAATTTTTAACACCCCAAGCTTCTATAATACATTTCCCTTTGAATAATGGAATAGATTCCATTGTACGCAACATCGAGATTCTAGCACACCGCGACAAATCAATCAAGTTGTTATGAATAGCAATACCCACTTTTTAAAATTTTATAAATTTTATCATTCAAAATGGTCTTATTTTTTGTATTCGGAATATTGAAATTGGTTTAGGGTGAATTTTTTGTATTTTTCTGAAAACATTAAGTTTTTGAGGAATAGTGAAAAACCCTATGTTACTGTTTAATATAGACTTTTGTTTATTTATTTTATTTAAATTTATTTTAGATAAAATTAGATAAATAATACCTATATAAGATGAATTTAAATCATTGGAGTCATATTATAATAAGTGTTCGTATATAAATATTTTATTATACTTTTTACCATCTTTTACCAACCTCCTATGAGCATTTGTAAATTTGCATAAAACATAATTATACCGATTCTGTGAGTTGAATTTCAAAAATCCTAGACACACGGTTAATATCTGTAAGTATTATGTGGTTAAATATAATAAAAATAATGTTTTTTTGAATAGTAACTTTTGACTTTTATTTACCACTGTTAAAACTAAATTGGTTAATTATGGGTAAAAATGATATCATAAATACCCTAACACATGTCATAATTCTATTAGATATGTGTAATTAGATGATAAAAACATTAGGAATAAAATATGATCCCATTTCTTCCATATGGATTAGATTAGAACATTTATTATAATTTTATTTAAAGAAGAGTTAAAAAGGGTTAAATTCAAAGCATAATAACAAAACCATTTTTATAATGTGGTAATAAAAAAATATAAATTCTACTATAAATATTCATTAGAAATTTAATGATATTTCCAACATAATGGTATTTATTTATAATTTTTAGATATTATATAATTTAATTTATTTATGTCACAGTGATAATGCAATTATTACCTTATTATTGAAAGATAAAAATAATTGATTTTATAAATGTAAAAATAAAATTAATAGGAGAAGTTTGTTGAAATAAACTAATTTTATAGATTAATATTACATGATAGGGTTGATTAAATATTTTTTTTTTCAAAGTAATCAGGCTGTTATAAATTTCACGAAAAAAATCTAAATATTGTCAAAATTGATATAATTGATTTTTTAAAACAAATACTATATTATTAAATAATATAATATTCCTAAAAATATAAGTTTCAGGAAAAAGAGTTATAAAAGGTTATATTTATTAATAATGTACCACTTGGGGTTCTCTTGGAATGGTATTGTATGTTTATTAACCCTAAAATATAAAAATATAAAGAGACATGGTAAATGTCAAACTATTTAACTAAGAGTAAAATCTAAAATATATGGTTAATATAATGACTTAACATTTATAAAACCTATTGGTTGAGAAGTTTTTGATCCATACCCACATTATCCTTTAAATTGTTTTTTTCAGAGACATTAGTAACTGAAAAATATTTTATTATAAAATAATATTTCAACTTTTACTAATGTTACCCTCACCTCTCCTATAAAAGGGTATTTCCCCTTATATAAATTTCACAAATATAGATCCTTTTGGCGTGGCCAAATCCTTCAAAAATATCCTTCTAACATTCCTACCTTTATCCTAGAGGCCTTTCATTGGTTATAAAGCCAACCTAAATATCCATTTTGATCAAATCAAATAAAAGAACCCAAAGAAGAGGTAAATATTTCATCACCGCTTTCTTGATCTTTTCTTCTTCCACTTCCTCATTATTTGTTGTTTCCATTATAAAATAATAACTAAAGTATCTTCAACATACTGTGATTTTATTATAAATATGGTACAACCACATTCATTATTCTATCCATCCTATAAATTAAAAAGTCACCATACGTGTGTACATACGGCTTACCGTCTCCACGTCGTGGTGTAGTTTTTTATTCATACACATAATTATATTGGATTGATATAATAATGAATATATCTAATGTAAATAATTATTATAACATGTTAATGATTCTTTATATATGCTATATCATCCAATTATATATGATTTCTCCATCAATATAATGATATTGTCGCTCGTGTGTACGTACGGATTACCGTCTCCATGGACACGATGAGATTCATTCCACATCATAATCATTGAAGAATAATTTTCATTTTAGGATTTAAAATAATTTTTATGAATATATTATCATTATGTATATGAATCAAATACATCCTATCCATATCAAACATGGCTTATGTGACAAAGCATATAAAGGAAAATGAATTAGTTAACACCTAAAACGATTATACTATTGAAATAATATTATCTAATATATATTAGAGGATATTATATGATATCATATATATGTATATATTTCTTGTATAATTTTATAACAATGTTTTAAATATTCTACAGAAGGTTAACATACCATTGACTAAATATAAATACAAAGTAAGGGTTAATTCTAAAATCTCATTACTTATATGACGTTGTTAATACATATGTATCTACTGGATCCTCTTTATCATCCACACCTGTGTTATCATAAAAATGTAAATCAAAGCATTCTTTCTATTTACTATACTATGGGTTAATAACATTTATATCCTTATTTGACCATATATGTTTTTAAATCAATAATTTCGTTCTTTTCCAAACAAGATACTTTATGACCTTTTCGACAAAATTAGGCTAAGAATAACATTTTTTACTTATTCAGCGAGAGTGGATATTTTCCACCATTATAACATTGTCGAATTATCCCATACAATCTTATATAAATATTTTCTAAATAAATTTTTTCATTTATAATTATGTGACTTTTATATTATTTCAAAATAGAAAGAGATACTTATTTAAATAAGTTTTCATTTCATCTATGTCAATATCCTATGATGGATTCTAAACTTGTTTGATGATAATTTATTATGATACAAATCATCCATATTGTATTGATGGTTTTCTGATATGTCTTACTATGAATGTGTTATTTATGAACAATTCGTGGTTCAAGGAGAAAGTATTGACATTTTGTATGGTAGTTTTAATTTGAATGTTTATGTTATGTTTAAACATTTTCATATAATGAATGCATTGGATAAAGAATGTGATGGGTGGAGCCTGTTATAGCTCCTCGATGAATCAGTAGGTCTCATGAGACAAAATAGTGTCTTGGAACAAGGCGTTGACAAAATATTATTAGTATTTTTGGCACTATGTCTTGACTATGTGGTTATGAAGTCCGGCATTATGCATTCCATCATTATGAAAGTGGCTATTGATATTCCATGTCATTATTCGACTTGTATAATCTCCGTGTGAATATGTAAATGGAATTATTTGACATTATCATAGACATATTATGTATAATTTTGAGTTTAAAAAGCTTTTGTTTTAGTCTTATACATTTCCTTACTTGTTTATGATTATTGTAGAATGTTTATGCTATATTGTTATCTTTACTACGAATCGAAGCTCACCCTTTTCAATGTTTTATTTCTTACAATATGTGATGGATTAATTTATGGTTAAACTCCCAGGATAGTCTAAGGATAGTAGTGTGATCATAATGGGGAAAAAATTTAGTTGATGTTTTTATTTCATGATATAATGTAAAACCTATAAATGTATCTAGAACATCAATGCTAACAAACTGATTAGTTATTCAGGATTTGATCCCGTGTGATCAAGTCAGTGTTATGTAATAATTCATTGACTCAGGAAAACTGGGGTGGGGGTGTTAAAATTGTTATCAGAGAATGTTTATTACAATCCATGGAAACTAGATTTATAAAACTCTAATTAGAGAACAATACCATAAGATGGAATATGAGGATTAGTATAGAAGAGCATCCTAGAATATTGGTATTTTAGTGATTTAGTGCGTTTTCTATGAAATACTTCCCTATCTGTATTCGATCAGTCAGAGGAAAGTCTAGCACATATGTACCTAGGGTTAAAACCTGAAAACACTACTTCAAGCTAGAATCAAACGAGGACAAGTTCACGACAACATGCCTTACTACATTCTTGGTTACGACACACATGGGGGATATGCTTTTGATAACTCTCATTTTAATTAAAAATCATTATGAATGGTTTATGAGTATATTCTTCCTCAATGAAAACAATTTTGTGATTATGGAGTATTTCAATTAACTATTAAATTTATGTTATGTGTTTTACAAGTTTTGAATTATGTATTTCGATTAAAAAACTAATATTTTGCATGTCACTGTTTAGAAATGGAGTCTAATGGAAGGAATGGAAACGGCATCAAGACATGTAATCCATATAAGGATTTCCCTCATTCTCAAGAAAATTATAGTGGAACTGGTGATGTAACCGGTTCTGATCATCTTATTTCCATACAAGGACAAATCACTCAAGTTATGAATAATTACTTTACCCATATGGATCACCATGATAAACAATGTGGAAGATCAATGTTAGAAAAATTCATGAGGCCACAACCACCAACATTAAATTGGAGTACAAATACATTAGTAGCTGAGCAATGGATAAATTCCATAGGGAAAACATTTCATGCTTTGGGGACTATCGAAATGAAAAAACTGGTCATGGTAGTTTAGCACCACACAAGAGATGCAGATCAATGGTTTTCATTAATCGAAAACATAAAGGAAGATAAAGAAGTATCAAAAAAATGAATAAAGGGAGTTTAATGAGATCTTTGAAGAAAAATAATTTCCACATGACCATCGTGCGGATATAGAAAGACAATTTCTAGGTCTTAGGAAAAAGGTGGATGAAAATGTCGCAAAGTATGAGGACAACATTACAAGGTTAGCATGACATGCTATAGATTATATACATAACCTAAAGAGTATGATTTATCATTTCATAGATGGGTTAATATCATTTCTTAGGTGAGCATTGGACTCAAAATCCTTCTTATCATACAAACATATCATCTTATGTGATTTCAAGACAGAAAAAGAATTCTTTATGTATTATGAAATTAAAGAAAACCAGAAGAAGAATAGATATGTTGATCACTCTATAAATTGAAATAATTGGAAGAAGGAAAAAGTTGAATTTCCATCCCGCGGTAAATGTGGGAAGAAAAACCCTTTACTTGCCGAAAGGGAATGGGAGACTGTTAAAAATGTGGCGAAAAAGGCCACCAAACGTGTGATTTCAAGATGAAGAAAGAGACTATCAATGTTGAATGCTACCACTGTATGGAAATGGGGATTTATTCAAATTAATATCCTAAGAGCCAAGGGTACTTACCTTAGAAATTTCCATGAGAGTAAGGCCATACTTATGTGATCGCTACTGGAGAGGTTGAAGCTTCCAAATACATGGTGGTCAGTAATTTAATGGTCTCCTCATGTTTATCCAATTATTAATTTGATTTTGGTTCATCACATTGTTTTATATCATTATATTTTTCTATGAAAATTAGAAATTTTTATTTTGAATAACAATATAGTTATCTGTAAAAACACATAAGGGAAGTAACGTCGTTATAAAATTTTGTGAATCAGTTCCCATTAGTGTATATAAATGTCCATTATCTTCTTATCTTATCATCATATCGATGATTGAATTTGATATAATCCTCATTAGGGATTAAATTTCAATCCATGATGCGAAAATTTATTATTAGAAAGTGGTTACAAGTTTCGATTTTGATAAGGAGTACCATATCATTATAGCAGAAATGTCACCACCTGATTCTTATCTAGATATACCAATAGTAGCTATACTAAATTCAATTATTGGGGAAGAAGAGAATGAAATAACTAAGGGTGAGAAACAGAATGTTCGAATAGAGTATGTACCTATTGTGAAAGAATATGTTGATGTGTTTCTAGAGGATTCACCTAGACATCCTCCATAATGAGAAATTGAGATTTCCATTGATGTAATTCATAGTTCAAGGCCCATATAGATTACCCCTTATAGAATGGCCAATTTGGAAATATAGGAACTAAAGAAACAACCGGAAAAATTGATTAATAAGGGATTTATTCATCCTAGGGTTTCTCAATGGGGAGCCTCTATTCTTTTTGATAAATAGAAATATGGATCTATGAAGTTTTGCATTGACTACAGGGAGATAAAAACTGTAATAGTAAATGAAAAGTATCCCCTACCTCTAATTAATTACTTATTCAACCAAATATATGTAGATCAATATTTTTCAAAGATTGACCTTTGATCTATATATCATTAGTTGTGTGTGAAGAAGGAAGATATTCTGGAAACAACATTTCAAATAGGTACATGCATTTTATGTTTACAATAATGCATTTTGGATTGACTAGTGCACCCTCTATCTTCATGGATCAAATTAGTAGTGTTTTGAAGGAATATCATTATGACTATTTAGTGGTATTTATTGATGATATATTTGTATAATCCAAAAGATACTAAGATCATGAAAATAAAATGCACAGTATTCTAAAGACTCTTAGAAAAATGAAATATATGGAATGTTCAGAAAGTGTGAATTATGGATTAAAGAGAATTGTTTTCAATCCCATATTTTCTCTAACGATGGAATACTTGTTTATCCTTCAAAGACCAAGGAAATCAAATAATGTCTAGCACCGAAGAGTATAACGGACGTATATAGTTTTATTGGTTTAGTAAGTTATTATCGAAGTTTTTTCCCGAATTTTTTCCGATTTGTAAACCCATGAACCAAGCTCACATGTAAAGGTTTTAAATTTGTTTGTACAAAAGATTGTGATGAATGTTTCAATGAATTGAAGACAATATTAGTCAATTATCTTATATTGAATCATCCATCAATGGACTATGAGAATGTTTTTTATAGGGATGATACAAAGTATGGACATGAATGTTTCCTTATCTAGAATGATAACGTTATTTTTTATGCCTCAAGACATCAAAAAATTAAATAGAAAAAATGTCACACTCATGATATTGAGTCAACAACTGTAATCATTGCTCTAAATATTTGGAGAAAATATCTCTTATGGTGAAAATGTTAGATTTATACTGACCACAAGAGTTTGAAGTATATTTTCTCACTAAAAGAACACAACCTGATGAAAAGGTGATGGCTTGAACAACTCAAGGATTTTGATTTCACTACACCACCAGGGAAAGGCAAACAAATTGGTAGATTATTTGAGTAGAAAGGATCATGGAGTTTTGATCAATATGAGAGTAGAAAGGGATCCTATTTTCATTGTTCTACCAAAGATGAATATGATAATAACCATGGAAGGAGAAACATCAATAGTTATTCAAATGGTTTTCAATCTATCTTTACTAGAAATGATAAATATTTCTCAGACTAATGATAAGGAGATTGAAAATAATATTAAAGCTATGAATGATTAGAGATTGAGTGAATTCATATATGAAGATGGAAATTATAAATTTGTTAAGTGTCTTTTGGTTCCCGATTTACATGATCTGAAAAGGGAATTTATGGATGATGCTCATAGCTCTAATTTCTCTATACACTCTATGAGCACTAAGATGTATATCGATTTGAAGGAACATTTTTGGGGAAAAACATGAAGAGTGAGATTACTGATTTGGTGTCAAGATGTATGGTTTGTCAAAAAATGAAATCTTGAAGGAAACAGACTAGAGAAGTCATGCAACATCTTCCCATTCCTGAGTAGAAATGGGATAATATTATGACAGACTTTTTAATGGGGTTACTATAGACTCCTAGAAGTAATTATGCAATATGAGTCATTGTTGATCGTCTTACCATGTCGGCACATGTTCTTGCAATAAGGGAATATTTAGCACTTGAAATTGTGCCTAGAATATATATTAATTTAGTTGTAAGACTTCAAAAAGTACCCCTATCAACTGTTTCTGATTGTGATCCTTGTTTTACATCATGATTCTGGAAAAGACTTCAAAAGGCGCTGGATACTAAACATTGATTGAGAACTGCCAACCACCCTCAAACTGTTGGAAAATCAGAACAAACTATTCAAACCATAGAAGACATGTTGAGATCGTTCTCACTTGACTTTAATGTTATGTGGTATCAATATTTACCTCTGTTAAAATTTTCCAAAATACTATTACTTCCATTAAAGTATTCAGATGACACCATATGACGTTTTATTTGGAAAGAGGTGTCACACACTAACTTGTTGGGATGATGTTTGTGAAAGAAAACTCATAAGCCCAAAAGTAGTGGAGGAAAAAATAGAAAAAGTGATGATTATCCAAACCCACATCAAAGAATCCCAATGTAGGAAAAAGAGAAATACTGATAACTGATAGAAGTATTTGAAATTTAAATTCGGAGACTATGTTTTCATGAATGTTTCTCCATGTAAATGTGTTATATGTTTCAGTAAGAAGGGTAAATTGAGTCATAGTTACATCAGACCTTTCGATTTTCTAGAACAAATTGGTTTTGTAACTTAACATTTAGAAATTTCTCCAAGTCTATCCAAAGTTCACATTGTGTCCCTCGTATCTTTGTTGGGGAAATACATGACTGACCCAATGCATGTACTCAACTATGAAGAAATTGAACTGGAACCTGATCTGTCTTATTGTGAAGAGCATGTCAAGATTATTGATACAAGAGAATAAGTGCTGAGAAAATGGACGACTTGTCTGGTAAAAGTTCTATGGAGAAACCAAAAGATGGAAGAGGAAACATGGGAACTAGTGGAACTTATGATAATGAACCACTAGAATCTTTTTGTGCAGTATTATTCTATAAATTTTGAGGATGAAATAATTTGAAGGATGGTAAAATGTAACACCACAAGCATCCACAATACATTTCCCTTTGAAAAATGTAATTTCATGCATTGTACACAACATCAAGATTTTAAGACATCGCGACCAATCTAACTAGTCATTATGAATAGAAATACCACCGTTTTGAAATTTTATAAATTTTATCTATCAACATGGACTTTATTTTTGGATTTAGAGTATCAAAATATACTTATGGAGAATTTTTGGTATTTTTTTGAAAACATTCAATTTTTTATGAATAGTGGAAACATTGGGTTATTATTTAAAAACATATTTTTGTTATTTATTCTATTGAAATTTATTTTAGATAAAAATAGATACATAATGCCTATATAAGTTCAATTTAATTCATTGGATTCATTTTATAATATGTTTAGATATATAAAAATTTAATTGAACTTTTAACCATCATTTACCCTACACCAAGGAGTATTTGAAAATTTTCATAAAATTGAATTTTACCACTTCTATGAGTTGAATTTAAAAAATCCAATAGGCATAGTTAATATTATTAATTAAAATGTGGATTAATAAGATGAATATATTTTTGGGTATATAGTAACTTTTCACTTTTATTTACCACAGCTATATGTAAATAGGGTAATTATGGGTAAAAAATATCATAATTACCCTAAAACATGTCCTAACTATATTGGATATGTGTAAATAGACCCAGAAAAACCTTAGGAATAAATTATGATCCCCTTTGGTCCACTGGGATTAGATTAGGACGTTTATTATTCTTTTATTTAAAGAAGAGTTAAAAGAGTAAAATTCAATGTTAAATAACTAATCCATTTTTAATAGAGGGTTGTCCATAAAATAAATTAGACAATAAATATTCATTATAAATATTCTAAAATTTTCCACATAATAGTATTTTATTTTTAATTTTTAGAATTTAAATAATTTAATTTATTTATGACACAATGATGACGCAATAATTACCTTATTAATGAAAGATTAAAATAATTGATATTATAAATATCCCAATTAATTTAATTTGAGTCTTTTGATTAATTAAACTTATTTTATAGGTTCCTATAACTTATTAGGGTTTTAAATAATTATTTTTCAATGTAATCACGCTGTTATGATTTTCACATAAACCAAATACTAAGTACTGTCAAAATTGACATAATTGAGTTTTTAAAACAAATACTATATTTTTAATTGATATAATATTCATAAAAATATATGGATCGGAAAAAGGACCTAGATATGTGTATATATATTAATAATGAACAACATGATTTTCTCTAGGATTGTAATAGTATGTTTATTAACTATATAATATAAAAATACAATGATACATGGAAAATGTAAAACTCTTTAACTAAGAGATAAATCTAAAAGATAAGCTTAATATGTTGACCTAATCATGTCCTAAACATATTGGTTGAGGGGGTTTTGAACCATCCCCATTATATCCTCTAAATAAAACATTTTTTATCCCTTAGAAAGTGAAAATTATTTTCTTATAAAATAAATTTTCAAGCTTTTCTTAATGTGACTTTCACCTCTTTTATAAAAGAGTACTTCCCTTCTCTTAATTTTCCACATGAAAATCATTTTTTTCTCGGCCAAAACCGTTCCTAATATCCTCCCAAATTTCCTCCCTTAATTATATTGGCCATCCATTGGTTAGAAATCATTCCTAAGGATCCCTCTTAATAAAATCAAATGGAAGAACCTGTAGATTAGGTAAATATTTCATCACCTCTTTCCTGTTTTTTTCTTCTTACACTTCGTCTTTATTTGTTGTTTCCATTCTAAAATAATAACTCAAGTTTCTTCTATGTACTGGTATTTTATTATAAATATGTTATATCCATATTCAATATTCAATCCATCCTATAAAAGTCAAATTCAACATACATGCGTACGTATGGCTTACTGTCTCCACGTCCCACTCTGGTTTGTTATTCAAACACCTCATTATTTTGGATGGATATAATAATGAATATAACATCTATAAATAATAAATATAATGTGTTAATGATTGTGTTTATATTATATACCATCCGATTACATACGATTTCACCATCAATATAATGATATTGTCGCTCGTGCGTACGTACATATTACCGTCTCCATTAACTCAATGAGATTTATTACCCAACTTAATAATTCAAGAATAATTTTTATTTAATGATTAAAAATAATGTATATGATCATAATATCATTCCATATAAGAATAAAATACATTCTATCCATAACAAATAAGGCATATGTAACCAATGCATATTAAGGAAAATGAATCAGTTAACACCTGAAACGATGATACTACTGAAATATTATTAACAATGAAATATTAGAGGATAATATATGATATAATATATATATATATAGTTCTTTTATAATTTAATAACAATTTTTTAAATATTATACAAGAGGTTAACATACCATGGAAAAAATACATCACAATCCGTCCCCTGGGGCACGTATCGTGACTACCCCAAGCCCACCGTCCATAGGCCAGGTGCTGGAAACTAGCACCAAAGGAAAAAATCCCTAAATTGGGATGGAATTGAATTTATAACAATAAAAAACACAAGGGAGTACGCAAATAGATGTAAAACACGATGTAAAACATTATTAAAAAGATTTTGTTGAAAGTAAATGTGCTGGAAATACAACCCCAATAGTAAAGTACAATACAACTAAAAAGCTACCACAACTAATGAAAAGAAGTGAAAAAGATAAAGGGTCATCCTCCAACATTCTCACCTGAAGGGTGGGTACATATTGCCTCTTAAGCACCCCAAGATCGTCTTTCCGCTCTATGTACGTCTCTCCGAGTGGTCCACGTATGGGTATCATCTAGTTCTGTTACTCTCTACCCCGATCAGTGATATCCATCATTGGAAACCAACACAACGAGGTGCGGGCATAGCCCGCACATGGGTGAGTATAAAGATATTCAGTAGGGACCCCGAGACCCTCAATGTCTCACAAAATCCAACAATGACAACCACAAAGCACTGAAACAACAGATAACCCTTACTTATGTATATGCCCATACATATACCAAAGTTATTTAGTAACCCATATCAATCATGAGGAAAAGACGAAAGTCATTGAACCTACTCAAACATAGATTTAATTAAAGTATAGAAATAAATATGATTAGTCATGAAGCTAGATCATCTTGTCAAGAGGTTCTGCTTCTGATCATACGGATTCTGAGCCACACAGGATCGATATGAACAAACCCCCGCAATGACCCACACAGGATCGATATATGCTGATCCACATAGGACCGCTGAACGCTGACCCACACATGATCTGACCTACATAGGATTGGTATGTGCTAACCCACATAGGATAGTTGAGCGCTGACCTCTGTATGATATGTCTCCAACCTCCGCCTCACTATTATCCACTAGATTCCTCACACCTGGTGCACTCGAGTTATGTAGAATCTTCCATTGAGATATCAGTCATACATCAACCTCCACTAAAATCCAAAATAAAATAACCCAATGGACCTCCATGTCGTAAGGGTTCCAACGCGAAAGACGGTGCGTCAATAAGACGCCCAGTCTGTGAGTTATTTTCATTTTTTTCAAGGGGCCCAGTCGGTTTTATGGTTCCAACCAACCCAACCATACTCCAAATGTCTCCAAACCTCTGGTGGGGTATCCCAAATGTACCGTCTCTCTCCGAGCCTTCCATCACCACATGCAGTTCATAAATATGACACATGTATCCCAAGATAGGGGTGAAAAGGTGTAAACTAACCAAAACGGGTCCAGGTCTGGTCCGACCCAGTCATACAGAACATATCTAGACTGGGGAATGACTCAGTCTAAGGGTCTGATCGAGTCCGAGGAATCGGCATGTCCCTTGGGGACGGCCTGGCCCAAGGGCGGCGCAACTGAGGGCTACTCGGCTGAGTGTGACCCGACCGAGGGCGGTCCGACCGTGGCAGGCTGGCACACGTGGCCGGATGGCCATGCATGGGGGGGTGGGTGGGGGTTACACCCCTTGTTTTCCAAAATGGTCGGCGCATGGCACTGTCCTTGTGAACGTGGGACACTTTGGGTCCCGCTGACAGCACGCAATGGGGGTCGGCTCAGCCGACCGCCCACCACTGTCTGTTGCGGCCTATAGCTGTGGTCCTTATCCGGTGCGGGGTGACGATGCCATGGCCAGCCCATCTGACTATCGCAGCCTATGTGGTCGCGGCACTTTCATTTGGCATGGTGCGATGGCACTACACCCCTCCAGTACCGTCGCGACCTGTATGGCCGCATCTTGGTTCACTGCGCTATGCGATGATGTTGCACCCCTTTAGTGGCCCGACGACCTCTCTACCACCTACTTCTTCCACATCTAGCTCATTTCTTGTCACCGCATGTACCACCGTGTCCCATTGACCGTGCCCCGTTCCTCCACTACGATCCTCTAATCTGGTAGTGTCTTTGCACCATCGTCATCGTCAACAAAATAATCAATCGAAATGGGGAGGGTAGGGATGTGTTCGTGCGGTTCGATCCCTAATCATTATTGTATTATCATTCATTACTCAAACCATAAAATTGAACGAAGAATATTGGAAAATAAATACAACTCAAATTCCACTACCTTGTGTTCCGTGATCGTTGACGGAGTCGTGGTAAGTCGGACGTCATTTTGTTGACTTCGAGAAGCATCCAGAGTAGGAAACTGAGGAAGAAGCGTCGTCAGTGTTCTTAGAAGTCGGCTCCTTCTCTTTTGACTGGGACAAAGATCAAAGAGGATGTTCGTTGTTCATCGGTGGTTCTTTGTTGGAAGTAGGATGTTCTCCAAGGTTTCTCCATTCTCTCTCTCATGCTCCACCAAAAGATTTTTCCAACACCAAAAATAATAGACTCGCTATTATTTTAATGGTTTTTAAGAATTCAAAAGATTTAAAAAATTAATTATTTGATTACATTAATTAATTTTTGGGTAAATTGGAACCATTATGTGTACGTTCATGGTTTCCCCCATTTATGGGGAGTTCAAGGGGTTAATGCTCGTGTGGGCCCTACATCATTGATTACAAGATGTGTGAAACATCGGGTAGGTCCCACAAAATAATATCCTCCCTGGGGAGGTTAAGTGCGGGTGGGTTCCAACTCTAACCTCCACTTGGAGGATTAAACCACCAAAAATAAAAATAAGCACACCTTATTTTTATTTAATTTTATTTAAAAACCGCAAAAACTAACTTCTATTCACATTAGAACGCAACCACAGTGATTGTCTCACTAAGAAATCACCGACACTACGAGTTCAATGGTACCCTCAGATATCAATTCCGAGCACTAGTTTAGAAGATATAAAATCCCACTCATACGTTTACTAAACGTACACAAAAAAAATCAGAAATTGATTCTGGGCACACTGGGCTTCAGAATCAAGCACCATCAGAAACCGCAGACTCATAAAATTTCCATGTATTTAAGAAAAAAAATTCCACAGAATTACGGGTTCATTAAATTATCCCCACCTCCTATATTTACGTCCCCATAAGATATAACATGAACGATGGGAACAAATGGGGGTAATGAGCACACATCTAAGCCTCCAATTCCCATGTGCTCTCCTGGAGGTTAACGTACTGACAATGAACTCGCACCGGAGGTATCGACTGTCCATGCAGGACCTGCTCCAATCGATTCTCAATCGCCACTGGAACCTCCAGGAAATTCACCCCGTCATCGATGTCTAACTCTCTATAGACAATGATGTTGGAAGGTTCATGCATGTATCTCCTCAGATGAGATATGTGGAAGACGTTGTGCATCCGGTACAACTAAGGTTGAAGGGCCAGGCGGTAAGACATCGTGCCTACTCTGCTAAGGACCTCGAAAGGTCTGATGAATCGCAGAGATAACTTTCAGCCTCGAACACATCTCCATAAGCCTCATCAAGGTTAGACCCGTAGGAAGACGTGGTCTCCATTCTCGAACCCCAGAAGTCTCCATCTCTTGTCAGCATACAAATTTTGTCAGCTCTGTGCAGTCTTCATCCACTTCTGGATGATCTGCACCTTCTCCGTGGTAGCGTGTACTATCTCCGGTCCTACTAGTGCTGACCCCACAGGTTCAGTCCAACATAATGGTGATCTACAATGTCTCTTATATAAGGCCTCAAAAGGTTTCATCCTTATAGTGGAGTGATAATTGTTGTTGTTTGAAAACTCCACCAAAGGCAAGTGGTCCTCCCAGTTGTGACCGAAGTCGAAGACACATGCGTGGAGCATGTCCTCGAGGGTCTTGATGGTTTGCTCAGTCTGGCCATCTGTCTAAGGATGGAAGGAGGTGATCAGGCATAGATGCGTCCTGAAAGCCTCTTGCAGCCCCTTCTATAGCAGGGAAGTAAATCGTGCATCACAGTAGGAGATAATAGAAGAAGTTATTCCATGAAAATTTCCAATCTATTTCACATAGAGGCTTCCCAAGATCTCTACTGAGCCTAGATATCTGATCGGTAGGATGTGGGCTGACTTGGTGAGTCGGTCGATGATCACCCAAATAAAATCGTGACTCCTGGATGTATGTGGAAGACCCATCACGAAGTCCATGGATATCCCATCCCACATCCACTCTGGGGCCTCTAAGGGATGAACCAAGCCTACTTGTAACTGGTGCTCCGACTTCACTTACTGAAAAGTGTGGAATCATGAGACATACTCCTCTACCGCCTTCTTCATACCTGGATACCTGTGTTTTCGTCGGAGGTCTTGATATATCTTCGCCACTCCTGGATGTACCACTGGAGTGGAAGTGTGGTACTCCCTCAACACATCCTCCTGAAGTGAAATTAGTATCAAGGTATGTCCTCTAAAAAAATGACGTGCTCCCCACCTTCAGAAAATACATCGGGTGCCTGCCTTGTGGATATCTGAGAACGTCGTGTCTCATAGTTAGCATCACCATGCTGCGACACCCTGACTCGCAGAAAGAGGGGAGAAGTGACTCTAAGAGACTGTAGATAGGCTGCTCCATCCATATCCAGAACGGATATTTGTAAGGCAGCTAGCTACTCTGTGTCATCTCCTAGCAGCTGAATACCAGTCCTCCAGCTATGCGCATCCGTAAAAATGTTCCCCTTCCCAGGACTATAGATTATCTCAATGTCATGATCCTTGAGGAACTCAAGACATCACTACTATCTCATGTTTAGGTTCTTCTGAGAGAATATATACCAGTGACTCTTGTGATATGAGTGCATAGTATAACGTTCAACCATAAGATAGTGTCACCACATCTTCAATTCGAAGTCCACTACTACTAACTCCTGGTCATGGGTAGCATAGTTCTGCTCATGTTGTCACCACTGCTAAGAACCATATTCGATCACTGCTCACTCTTGCATCAGGACACACCCAAGTCTGGTCCATAATGCATCATAGTAAACTAAATACCCGACGCACTCCTCTGGAAGCCTCATGATGGGGGCACTATTAAGCCTCTACTTTAGCTCCTGAAAGCTCTGCTGGAATCTATCCGACCACACGATCAGTTTCCCCTTATTTTTCAAGGCTGATACTAGTGATACAAATCTAGAGAAGTTTTGTAAGAATCTCTAATAGTATCCAGGCAAGCCCAGGAAACTTCGTACCTCTGTCACACTCCACGGTGGCTCCCAAGAAAGTACCACCTCAATCATCACTAGTTCTTCTACAACTCCATCATTTGAAATGACATGTCCCAAGAAGTGAACCTCTCTAATCCAAACTGGCACTTGAGAGCTTACCATCACGATGGTTCTATCGGAGTGTGTCCAGAACTACCTGTAAATGGTAAGCATGCTCCTAGTCAGTAGTCGAGTAGATCAGTATGTTGTCGATGAAGACCACGACAAAGCGATTGAGGTAAGGATGGAATATCATATTGATGATACTCATGAACACTGCTGGAGAATTGGATACGCCGAAGGGAATAACCAGGAACTCATATTGGACGTAACGACACATGAATTCCATCTTCTATACATTCTTGTCTCAAACTCTCAGCTGTTGATATCCTGATCTAAGGTATATCTTCGAGAACCATCAAACTTCCTTGAGCTGATCAAAGAGGTCGTCAATCCTTGGGAGTGGGTACTTGTTCTCCACCGTCACCTGGTTCAGGTGATGGTAGTTTACACAGAGCCTCAATCTCCCATCTGCCTTCTTAGCGAACAAAATCGGGTCTGCCCAGGGAGAAACACTAGGCTGGATGAATCCCTTCCCCTGCATGTCCTCTAGCTGTACCCGCAGCTCGCGAAACTCAGCGAGAGCCATCCGATTTGCTGGAGTATATATCAGTGTCGTCTTGGGGTATAAGTCTATAAATAATTCCACCTCTCAGTGAGGAGGTAGTCATGAAACATTGTCAGAGAAAACATCCGCGTACAGGTCCAAACTACAAAATCAGTCAGGCTCTCCACATCAACTGCTCCGAGGGTTTGGCAGCACAACTGAACTGTGATTGGCTATACCCTCCTCTGAGTAACTCCACCCTATTCTGCATGGGTTCCCTACTCGCCGGTGAAGGTGAACCTGATCCCATCCATGCAGACACACTACAATTTGTGCCTAATATAGTCAATTTGTTCATGGACTGTTGATAACTATTCCATACCCTGTATGATGTTTTAAGGCCACTATGCCACTATGAGGAGATCCCAGCTGAAGATCTCTCCACCTAGATTAATCTCACACTGCCGGCACTAGTGTGTAATCGTCGAGTCTTCTCTCGTAGGAGTCCCTATCATGACCCAGCCTCTAGGGCCATTATCGTGACTACCCCAAGAGTTCCTTCCATACTACAGGGGTAGGCGACTACCACCATAGCCATAAACCCCTAAACTAGGAAGGCATTGCCTTTATAATAGTAAACAATCAAAACAAAGTACACATCTTGAAGTAAAACACTAATTAAAACTATATACAAAAGATTGTGTCGAATGTAAAGGTGTCTGGAAATAGAAGCCCAACAATAAAGTGCAATACAAATGAAAATCTAGTACAACTGAAGAAAATAAGTAAAGAAGCTACTGGGTCATCCTTCGGATTTCCCACCTAAAGGGTGGGTATAGATGGCCTCCTCAGCACCACAAGTACTTCTGTCTGCTCTGTGTATGTCTCGCTAAGTGTTCCACCTCCTGGTACCGTCTAATTCTGCTACTCTCTACCCCTATCAGTGTTGTCTGTCATCTGAAACCAACACAATGAGGTTCATGCATAACCCATGTAGGGGTGAGTATAATGATACTCGGTATGGACCCCGAGACCGTCAAGGTCTCACCAAATCAAATAAGGATAACCAAAAAGTAAAAAACAACAGATAACCCTTACTTAGGTATATTCCAATACATATAACCATGTTATTTAGTAACCCATATCAATCATGAGTAAAACACGAAAGTCATTGACTCAGCTCAAACCAGTATTTCAATGATGTATAGAATTACATATGATTAGTCACGAATCTTGATCATCTTGTCATGTGGTTTTTCTTCTGATCATACAGAGTCTGGCCCACTCAAGATCGATAGAAACTAACCCCCGCAATAATCCACATAGGATCTGACCCCCACAAGATCGGTATGCGCTGACCCAAACATGATTGTTGAGCACTGAACCACACAATAATTGACCAACACAGGATCGGTATGTGCTAACCCACACAGGATCGTTGATTGCTGACCTTCGTATGATCTGTCTCCAACATCTTCCTCACTATTAGACAATGCATTCCTTGCACCTAGTGCACTCGAGTTCCACAGAATCTTCCCTTGAGATATCGGTCGTACCTCAACTACGACTAAACTACAAAAGTAAGTAACCCAATGGACTAACATGTTGTAAGGGTTCCAACGTGATGGACGGTGCGTCAATCAGATGCCCAGTCTGTGAGTTATTGGCATTTCTATTTCAGGGGCCCAGTTAGTTTTTAGGTTCAAACCAACCCGACCATACTCCAACTATGTCCAAACATAATGTGGGGTATGCCAAAAGAACTATCTCGCTCCATGAAGTCCATCTCCATAGGTGATTCGTCAATCAGATGCCCATATCCCAAGATAGGGGCGAAAAGGTGTAAACATGCCAAACGGGTCTGGGTCTGGTCCGACGCAGTCAGAACGACGCGGTCTGGACCTAGGTCTGACCCTATCCGCTGGTCCGATCCATTTCGGGGAAGCGGCCTGGTTTGATCCAGTCTGAGGAAGCAGCCTTGTAACTGTCGGACCCATTGGGTCATGCCTGCAGCACACATCGACGACCTGCTCAGCCAACCACCCACCATTGTCCATCACGACATATGGCCACATTTATTCACCGGTGCAGAATAATGGCGACATACACAGCATGTCCAACCACCATAGCTTGCATGTCCAGAACTCTTTTTTCCAGCACGGTGCAAAGACATCACGCCCCTCTGGTACTGTTGTTCCTCGTCTGGCTGCGACTCGGTTCTCAGTGCGTCGCAATGTCATCACGCCCCATCAGCGGCCCGGCAGCCCTTGTGCCACTAGCTTCTTCTGTAGCCATCTCATTGTCGGTTGCTTCATGTACTTCCATGGCACATCAGCCACAACCCATTCCTACGTTGTGATCCCCTAATACGGTGATGTCGTTGCATCGTCGTCGTCGTCCACAAACAAATCAATAAAAAGGGAGAGGGTCGGGTAGTGATTGTGCGGTCTGATCCCTCCTCATTATGGTGTTATCATTCAGTTCTCAATACATAAAATTGAATGATGAAGATCAGGAAATAAATTCAACTCATTTTCTTTTTCCATGAGTTTGGTGATCCTTGACAGAGTCGCGGTAAGCTGGACGTCGTTTTGTTGAAATCGAGAAGCATCCGGGGTAGGTGACCGAGGAAGAAGCATCATCAGCGTTCTTCACAGTTGGATCCTTCTCTTTTGAATTGGTCGAAGATCAAAGGATTACTTCATAGTTCTTCGGTGGTTCTTCATTGGATGGATTATGTTCTCCAAGGTTTCTCCAAGTTCTCACTCAAGCTCCACCAAATGATTATGCCAACACTAAAAAATAGACTCTCTATTATTTTAATGGTTGGTATGAATTAAAAAGATTTAAAAAATTTATTAATTGAAGCCAGTAATTAATTTTTGGATGAATTGGAACCATTATAGGGATCTTCAATGTTTCCCTTATTTATGGGGAGTTCAAGGGGATAAATCCAATATGGGCCCCACCTCATTGATTATAAGATGTGTTACACTTTGGGTGGGACCCACCAAATAATAACCTCCCAAGGAAGGTTATGTGTGGGTGGTTCCCACCTCTATCATCCACATGGAGGTTTTAAACACCAACAAATAAAAATAAGCACACCTTATTTTTTAAAATTTTATTTTAAAACCCCCAAAACTAACTTCCATTCACGTTAGAAGGCAACTATGGTGAAGGTCTCACTAAGAAATCACCGACACTGGAAGTTCAATGGTACCCTCTGATTTCAATTCTGAACACCAGTTCAGATGATATAAAACTCTTCATGTATGTTAACTGAACATACCCGAACAAAACATTAGAAATTGATTTCGTGCACACTGGGCCTCAGAATCAAGAATCTTCAGAAACTATGGACTCATAAAATTCACGTGGAATTATGAAAAAAAATTCCACATAATTTCCGGGTCTTTACAAAATAATAGTGCAAGGTAAGGGTTAATTCTATAATCTCTTTACTTATCTAAGGTTGTTAATTCGTATGTATCTACTGGAACTTCATTATCATCCACATCCGCGATTTCATAAAAATGTAGTTCAAAACATTCTTACTAATTACTAGACTATATGTTAATGTAATTTATTTCCTTATTTGAACATATATGTTTTGAAATAAATATTTTCATCATTTTCCAAACAAGGCACTTTTTGACATTTTAGACAAAATTAAGTTATGAATGTCTTTTTTTAACCTATACGGCGAGAGAGAATATTTTCCTCCATGATAACATCATCAAAGCATCCCATAAAATCTTATAAAAATATTTTCAAAATAAATGTTTTCTTTTATAATTATGTGACATTTAATTGGTTTCAAAATATAAAGAAATATTTCATAAAAAATGCTTTCATTTCATCTATGTCCACATTCATTGATGGATTTTAAACTTTTTTTAATATGATTTGTTATTATTCAAATAATCTATATTGTATTGAAGGTTTTGTGGTATGTTTGATTATGGATGTGTTATTTTTTTTACCATTCAAGTTTTATAGATAATGAATTTACATTTCGTATGGTAGTTTTAATATGATTGATTATTTTATATTAAAACATTTTAATATGAGGAATGTATTGGACTTTGTAAGTGATGGGTGGATCCCGCTATAGCTTCTCAATGTATCAGTAGGTCTAGTGAGACGAACTAGTGTCTTAGCACCAGGCATTGATAAAATCTTATTTGTAGTCTTGGAATAATTCCTTGACTATGTGGTTATTAAGATTGGCATTATGCATTTCACCATTTTGAAAGTGGTTGTTGATATTGCATGTCAATATTCGACTAGTAGAATATCCATTTAAATAATAAAATGGAATTATTTGATTTTATCATTTCCATATTATGATAAAGTGTAATTTAAAAATGATTATGTTTTAGTCTTTTACATTTCCTTAATTGTTTATGATTATTTATGAGTGTTTCTGCTATATTGTTATCCTTACTGAGCATCAGATCTCACCCCATTCTATGTTTTATTATTCCCTGAATGTGAAGGAGTAATTTAGGGTTGACCTGCTCGTAATGGCTAAGGATATAAGTGTGATAAAAAGTGGAAGAAAATGTTTTTGATGTTTTTATTTCATGATGTACTGTAAAACTTATGAATGTTTCTAGTACTTCAAAGGCTACTATACTGATCGGTCTTTCGGGATTTGATCCCTGGTAATCATGCCTAGGTTATGTAATAATGCACCGACTTTGGGTAACCATGGTCGGGGAGTTACATTTTGACATCAAATATATTCTAATGATGGAGTAGAATATTAATATGTCCAATTTCACTAACTCAATTATATAATTTGGGTACTATATTGAATGAAACCACATGTTTTAAGTTTATTATTAGGTCTGAAATATTCATGTTATTGAGAAAATTGTAATAAAATGGTTACTAGAAAAAATGACCAAGCCACATTCGATGAAACAACACATTATTATAGGTATTTTATTTATTCTACAACTCTTAATAGAATAAATTGATAGCATCATCCGATTTTGTGAAATATTATTACAAGAGAAGTGAAACCTCTATTTTACTTTAAATTCAATAATTCATAGATTTTTCATCCAAAGTGAAAAAATAATGATTAGGATATCCAAAACATTTCTAATTACAAGGATGATTCCCTTTCATGTGTCCTAAAATATAAACTACAAAATAAAGAGATGAAATAATTGACTATATTTTATTTCATATCTATTTATAAGAACAATACATAACATGAATCCCCTCTTCATATCATTCTTGTGAGTAGAACCTATTGCGATTTCTCCGTAGATATTGATCATGAAAATGTCATATCACATAACCTCATCTCTCTTTAAAATACTAATGAATTTATGACCCTGGGTTATTTTAAAAAATAATGATTTAAACATGATGATATAAATATAAATATTTTTCTACTAGATTTTGTGAGATTGGAAAATTAATATGCCCATATAAATTTATATCAATGATGGAAATTTTTATTAACAGTAATACATAACATTATAATCATGATTTTTCAATCGACAATAACTTGTTTAATGGTAAAAATACCTTCTATAAATGGTTTTATGAAATCATTCCCATGATTGTAAATAAATTGGACAATACGAATATTATGTTGATTCCGTATAATTTAGAGGTGAAGGGATATTTCTTTGGTCAAAATTATTATTTCTCCAATAGTATGGAGGGTTTTACAAATATCTTTTTCTAAAACTATTTTTAGGCTATTCAATATGATATTTATAGACATGTACCTCAATTTTCAAAGGGAATCAAACTCGATTAGGGTTTGTCCACTCAAATTGTTTCTCATATACCCTAAATGAAAAATTAAAATGAAATTAAAAATATTAGACCTGTCATTGTTGTTAAAATGTTCTATTAATTTAGTGTTAAAATTTTTATAAACAATATTTACAATATTTTTAATAATGTTTTTATCAAATCAACCTAGTTTCTCTAAAGGAATGACCATAAATATCTACCATATCACTATATCTGAATGTTTCAACTACAGAATTCACTAAATAATCCTCACTTTTGATGCTCACACTAGTATCTCTGTTTTAGTAGAAGAGACCCTAAATTGATTCTTTCGATAGGTTCATCTTTGGTTCATATGATATTTAGTAGAGGGATACTATGGTATTGCATGACAACCATCATATCATGATCCATTTTTCTTTGGAGGATGGCCTCATCAACACATGGTCGAGTGCCCCCCGTAGCTTCGATGAGATTCATTTCATTCATCTTCGGTTGTCCTTTGAGATTCATATGAAATGTGATACACGGGTTGTGGGAGTCTGGTTACACTACCCTAACATACCCCTGCCATTTCAAAATCCATATATGATTGGAATGATTTGAAAAAATATTAGTATATTCATATATTTGGTACGTTTCACCGAGTCAGTTTTTCACTCGGTCAATCTGTGGGGTTGGATGGTACAAGGTTTGTCAAGGAATCCATTTGATTGTGTTTGGATCACTCTCAGCGAGGAGTAAAGATACAAACAATAGGTGATTTATGATAATTGGATGGACTTCTATGGTACCTGAACACAGTTGGGAGATCCATTGGAGGTTTTTGGATGTGTCTCCTCAATGCTGATGTGTTGGAAATTTTAAAACAATGTTTGTTTGGTGTCCAAGAAACCAGGACACTCAGAGGAGGTCTGTCACATGGGAGCTTAGGTCATGCCTTGGATGGAAGATAGCGGTAGGGGAAAGGTTTGAATTTTTTTGCTGAGGCTGGATTTGATAAGTGGGGAATATATTTGGAGTATAGGGGTTAGGGACCTTAGGTATTGCGGTCAGTGGAGGAGGAACGTCTAGAGAGTGTTTCAGTGGTATGTAAGGTTACTATGAAGGATGTCCCAGAAACTGTTATGGGGAAGAATGACATGGTACCTCGGGTCATCCCAGAGGTGTCTGTGGTGTTTATCAGGCTAAGACAGGTCTTGGTTGGTGGTCCATCCAATTATTGTTTATGGAAGGGTGATTATTTGGTACAACATGAGGATATTCGAGTGGATAAACCGAGGAAGGGGAGTAAAGTGGCTATAGACCTGTTGGTGGGTAGTGAGGAGGCTATTTTACCAGCTTCATTTGCTGAGGTTTTATGGTCTGTATGTGGTGGTTCTTGTAAGAGGAAGTAGAAGTTTGATATGGATGTGGATGATCCAATTAGATGGGAGGATCAAGGGGTTCAGATTATTTGATGTGTACAATAATTAACATGAGTAACAGTATGAATTCCTTAGGGTGTTATGTTTTAGATCCAATCTATTAAAATAGATTTATGAGGAATGGGTGTCTGAGATGGAACCCCATAGATGTGAACCTTGACACTTGATAGATGATGGTTCGCGTCTGTTGAGTAATAGTAGTTTCAGGAGGAGGAATGGAAGGGTGGATTACTCCTCCTTACGACCTCCTTTGGAGACTCAATCTTCAAAAACATGAATGAAAAGAAGACATCCATGGAGACTTTGATCCATTGGGGAGTAGGGGATCAAGGTGACCCATCATTGGTTTTTCTATAAAGTTCTGAAAGAGATTTGGTAGAACATGTTTTGTTGCTAAATGCAACCGAGGAGGAGGTAAATAAAATAATGGGGAGGTATCTAAGAGTTTTTTTTTCAATGAGGACGAATAGTCTTGGATTGAAAAACATAACATATTATAGTAGGGGGATTCAAAAAAGGGAATATTAGTATTGAAGAATACATACAATCCTAGGAAAAATTGCCTTCTGATTTTGAGAAACTGGTGATAGAGTTATATAGCATGCATGTCTCATATTTATCATGGATTTTGATTAAGAAAAGTAACATTGTTAATCTCAATATAATCACCAATGACTCTATTTAATCAGTTGATTTTGGTTGGTTAGTCTGAGAGGAATTTCATTACGGGATGTGGCTGCTTTTGGATCATATTTGTTTTGATTATGGTGTGATGTTTGGTGCTACATAAAAAGAAATCCATATGGATCTTCTCCAAAAGAGGATCAGAGCATGAAGTCATCACTGGTGTGGGTATTTTTGATTTGGATGATTGAGAGGGTTGAGATTCAACATCAGTTCTTTGTCTTGCGCACTTCCACCTGGGACTACTTTCCAAAGGATCCTAATCATTTGAAAGGTTGTCGTCATGGTGCAGTTTATGGGGAGAGGCAGTCTAAGTAGTGTGTTTGTGTCATTTTTATATGATTGTTGTTTTTTTGTTATGAAGGATATTTTGATTTCTCACTTTTACCTTAAAAGTTGATAGTAAGTTAAAAAATAATTTTCAATCATTGGAAAAAGGATTGAGTATTCAAGATAAATTGGAAAAATTTAATCTTATTATATCGATGGAATATTCCTGTAAAAAAAGATAAATTTTTAATGATCTCAAAATCATAGATTATATGTTAGTTTTTTACAACTATGTCCCTTTTTTATGTAATATCTATTTCTTTAAACAATAATAAAATTTATGGTAGAATTAAATATTAGTTTTTTTCTTTGAATGGAGAGGCATTATCTATTGTTTGGTATGATATATCTTATAAAATAATTCTATGTTGTAAATTTTTGTAACTCACCAATGGTTTATATGTGGACCTCAATACTTATTAAAAAACCAAATATATCTGTTAAAAAATTTTATGTAGAAGGAACATTCTTAAAAAAGGCTAATTAAAATCCTTAGGAAGTATTTTTCTCAACCTATTGATCTTGGACGACATGAAATAAAAAATATGTATAATTTTAATCAATCTTCACGAGAACATTTTATATGGATGTTGATCAATAATAAATTGATGATTCATGGATTTCATAGATCCATATTTCAATAAAGTCTCAAATATATAAAATAATGATATATATATTCTTCTATTTTTCAGGATCTCAAGGCCTTCATATCTAATATATAAAAACATTTTCATTGGTTGGATAGTCAAAAATCCTATCATGAAATTTTCTCAGAAAATTAGATAGGTACACCTCTATAATTATATTAACACCTAATGATAATTTTTTTTCTAATGCTTCCATTAATTATATTTGTATAAAAGAATAGATAATCTACAAAATAAAATAAATAGCATGGTATATAACCACAAATTGGTTAATGGGGATGACATTGTGATCAAGGATCCAAAATCAGGTGGCATTCTTACATAAAAGGTCAATCATCTCAATGAATAAGATGAATATTAGACCACATAGGATATAAAAATGTATAGGATATTTGAATCTATATATTTCTTCCATTGGATATAAAGGATAATTCACTACAACCACCAGAATAATTTATGACCTACATCAGTTTTATATTCACTTTACCCTAAATGTATTATTTATAGTTTGCATAAGGAATAGATTAATAATATATTTTTTAGTTGTGTCGCCACTAATAGTTTGTGGTATAATCTCTCTGTTTTCATTAAAAAGTATATTTAGTGGAAAGAAATAATGTGAGGTCACATAAATAAATTATTTATTTTCCTTTTCCAATATAAATCCTTATTATTGTAATTTTGGCCATTTTTTAAGTGATAAACATAACTTTTCATAGTTGAAACATATTGATTCATGAAAAAAGAAAATTTAGCCCTCGACTATCAATTATTCAGATTATTCTTTCTATGAGAAATGTTCATTCAACTAAAGATGTTCTTTGTTGAAATTGTATTCATGTTCATTCGGTGCTTAAGAATCACGGAATTTAAGAAACTTATCAACCTCTATTTAAAACATTCGATGTGATATGGATTATTTTATTGATTGGATAGATGAAATGAATCACAAATGGAGAGTCAAGGGGATATCTGGGTCCTTTAGGATATGAATCTATTTTTATAAATTATAATATTTGTTCTGAGGGATGTATTTGTGTTCCACATGGTACTACTACATCTTTTGATACTAAAATTATAAGAATTTTCATCATTTTTGAAATGGATGGAAAATGATTTTTGTGTAATTTATAGTTGTTATAAGACTCTTCTACAATTGAAAAAACTATAATTAATTGGATTATTAATTTATCATGGATTTTCAATGATTGATGTATTAAATATATAGGGTGTTTATCTTCCATGAACAACTTCACAACTCATGTATATCGTGAATCCATCATTAATTCTGATGGACATGAATACAATGGCCTCATTGCTAATGATATTATCTTTTTGGATGTTTTAAAAGAATATTTTTTACAAAGTTAATTTTTTTAATGACATCTATTTAGAAATTTATAAATTCATTATTCATATAATGTGGCCTTTCCACCCAAATTAGTGCTCAGTATTACTTTTAAGTATGATGAGTATGATTTATAGAAATAAATTTTCATGTGTTCTCAATTTTTTCATTAATTGTCTTGATTGTTCTATTTATTTACTACTTCATATGAAACTGTTTATTGAAAATTCTTCATAAAATTCCTTAGATGATGCTTTTAATGTTATATTTTTTGGTTTTTAGATTTAAGTTAATTTAAAATGTAGTTTCATTCATCAGTTTATATATATTATAATGGACTGACAGATTTTATCATTATTTCATACCCATTATTGAGTTATACAATCATATAAGGATTTCAAATTTTATTTACTGGGCATGAAGATGAGTAAAATCAATTATTAAGTAAAGTGGTGATTATGAGACGATGGAAATAAAACAATCAATAAAATCAAAAATATAGTTAGCTTTAGTTGATAAAATGTAAATATATAGAAAAAATATTGGTTTTTTGACTATGATATTTAATAATTTTCAAATATTATTAATTAAATAATTCATGGATATGTAATTAATGAAATAATACTCATCTAATTATTATATGGTTATATACAAGCTATTATAAGATTGGGGACTACTCATCATGTGAATTACAATCATTGATGGAAATGAAAAAATGTTAAAAAAGGAACAACCATGGTAAAAATTATCTCTATCTCATAAATAAGTGAGTGTAGAGACACTTGTCAACCGTTACAGTTTGTAGATAAATAGGTCCAAAATGCATGAAAATGTGTATCCTTCCAAATCAATTTTGACAACCATATTCTTAGGTATATTATATAGAGTATTTTTATAGGCCCCTATTTATTTATTTTTAACCCTAATATAGATGGTTTAATGGTTAGAGTAGATATTATACTCCCGATATAGCCTTTTAAATTCCAAATAAAATAATTGGTTCCATTATCTATCAAAATATTTTGAGGGACTCCATACATGGTAATGGTATTCAAATTTATAAAATTTATGATAGATTCTCTTCTAACATCCTTAAGGGGAATAGCATCACCCCATTTGGAGAAGAAATCAGTGGTAATATGAATCCACGTTATGTACCTATTTTTGGATGGAGGGTATGGACATAGGTTATTTATCCCATTTTCTGTAAAATTCTAAGAGTATATTGTGATGTGAATTAACATTAAATATTGATTATAAATTTTGAATGAATCTATTAGGAATTTAATAAAATTATTCATTATATGTAATCATATATAATCGATGAACTAAATAATACTATCCTTTTAACTTGATTGAAGAGATTTGTTCCTAACTAGAGGTCATCATATGTACTAGGAATGATTTACTAAAAAACTTGGAGTCTTATCCTCTATTATCCATGTAGAGGAATCCGTTGATGTCTCGTTTTCTACGAAAATTTTAAGATTTCATTTCATTCAAAAGGATGAAAATTTTTTCCTACCTGTATATATTTTACTTCCATGATCAATTTTCTATGGGATTTATTTTTTGAAGGTATTATGATTTAGGAAAAATATGTCAAATTTTTCACTCATATAATAAGGGAAAACATTAACTTTGATATATGGTGCAATTGACATCATTGATTTATTTTATAATTGTATAGATAATTAGAGAACATACCCTATGATTTGTAATGTGGAGTATCATTTCATCATGGTCTCGATATATCAACGATGTTAATGTACTAGCCCATGTATCTAAAAAGAAATTCTATATATTCATGATGTGGCAAAACATTATATCTATATGAAATTCATTTATCAACACTGAAAAATAATCTAGATATGGGATTAATTCTTAATTAATCATGGTATATTAACAATCTATTTTATTGATCACAAAATCTCAATCACTCTTAATGTTTAATAATTTAAATAATATTTCCGGGATCATTAAAAGGATTCCAATGAGGGAGTTGTACACCTTCTCAATATCACTATATCTCTAATTTGGAATAGCATCATTCATTAGAGATAGGGAAAAACCAAATCAATCATAATTGTTGATAATATTTTCAGTACTTATAAATATTAGGTTATTAAAATCACTATAATAGTACATCTGCCATGAATTTTATGTCTCATGTATTGAATTGACTTATTCATTACAAATTTCTATTTATAATATTGATTTATTTGGAATGAGGTTCACTTTGAGGAAATCTACTAACTCATTCTCCATGATCATCCAATAAAACATGGATTGATTGTGAAATTTATAGAAAATGAATACTCATTATTAGAGATTCCCCATAATAATCAGATGATGAAGTATTTATTTGAGTTGGTCAACATTATAGAGCAATTGTCCCTCTAGGTGATAAAAATAATCTCTTGGACAATACAATATGATTATCGATTAACAGAAGTTCTTTAGATATGATTACTGGTTATTATAATCTAACAATATCATAATGAGGTAATAGAACCTATTATCTTTAATGGAATATTTTATTTTTAGATATATGGATTCTTTTTAACATTCTAGGCATTCCAAATAATGGATAAAAGGATTCATTATTATATGATTCATCATGGTAAGTGGGATTACAAGGTAATTTTTTAGATCATTGGATTTTTTTTGATAATCATCATCCAATATATAAGTTCCCCCAATATTTATAAATATTATAATGGTAAATAATTTTCCATCTTGGTTGGCTATGAATAAAATAGTGTCGATGATGTATCTATAGAAACCCCTCTAATAGTGCAGAATTAAATGATATGGAATTTCAAATATAACCCATATTAGTTTTAGATCATTACCAATGATATTAAATTGATTAATTATGTTGAGAAATTATAGCAGTGTCACCAAAGAGGAACATTTCAATTGGTTTATTTCTAAGATTTGGATTTTTTCCCACAAAAATGCCAAAATATTGATAATATGGTCATATAAATGACAATATTTTACCACAGTATTGTCCATGTAGCACTCTATTTTATTACCAAGAATGGATCTGAAAATATTTTAATAGAATATTTTTAGGTAGAATTAGTATTTCTCAATACAAAGGGTATTACTTGATAATTTTATATACCCAAGGGTTCTATGTAGGAAGTGGCCTCATCATCTTCATGATCAATATAGATTTTATTGTATAAAAAAAATAATGGATAGGTAATTAAATATTTATATTTCATTAATCAATAATTCATTGATCAATATTGTAATATTTTCTATTCTTGAGTGATGAAAAATATCCCTAAAATAAATACATAATCTAATTTTTTCATTTGTTTTCATGAAGTGGACAATATTATTGGGAAATTATGGGTATTAAATAGCATTGATGAAGCTTTATTTGATCTAATTCACAAATTGGAAATTTCCCTTTGAATAATTCATTGGTATCATTTTCTTGACTACACATTTATTTCCATGTTGGTTATTCGATAGACCAAAATGATGTGTAGAAATTTGGGGATCTTATCCTTGATTTTATGTGTTATTAGAAATGAATTAATCCATATATGAATTGTAGAAGGAAACATATTTATTCTATTATTTTGAGTTATAGGGACACTTATCAATGTAAGTCATAGACCATCTTATGTACCAAGATACACCTTTATGTGTACATCAGTAGTGGTTAAGACAGCATTTTTATATTCCATATGTTTCTAGTTTTTTTCATTATTACCCTTCATAATTATTATGAGTATAAAGTAGGTTGGTACCATGACATAGAGGATATGTTATAAATTGCGTGTCACATCTAATATGATCGTATAATTATCCATAATGACTAGATATTTTAGGTGTTGCTGTCACAATGAGATAAAATGGAATATACCTAACCACAACATTAATATTCTATCATTTATATGAAAAAATAAGTGACTAAGTAGTACTGGAAAAATTTGTCATATACATGTACTACAGTAATGATTCCCAAGGAAATATTTATTCAAATGAACTGCCTGATGTTATCTTCCTATAATAGAGTGGAAGATCGATGGAATCATATTTATAACCCTATCATTATCAAAATATAAATATTGGTGTTGTCTAAAAAACTAAGGTGACTATGTGTTTTCAAATATTTAGAGTTCTCACTTAATATTATTTGAGGGTAAATGTGAATAATTAATCATTTTCACTCCATGGGTTTATAGGTATGATTTCCAAGTAATCCAGTGATGTAACCTATGTGGCAATATGTAAAACAATTTACTTCCCCCAAAATTTATAATACCAAATTTCTATCTATTGTGATTCATAAGACAAAAAAAGGGAAAATCACAATACAACACCTATTATTCCCCATCAATTAAGTATTCTATTTATTGGTGATATGAAGAGGGAACTATATTTTTAATATGGAAAAATAGCATTACCAATAAAACATTGAATGTAGTGTCTTATAGAACAACCAAGAATTGAGATTCAAAAATTTAATCTATGGACCAATTCCTTAACATAATCCTCTCATCGAAAATTATTATTTTTTCATACCACTATAATTTTTTATGTGAGTAGGGAGTATGTCAAATTCACTAGGTCCTAGAATATTTATGGATGATGTCATGATAAGGATGATAGTAGATGGATTATCTACACGGGATCTAAAAAATACCTGAAACGTATTATGCTACTCATTTACAAAGTAATTACTCTCCCTCCTATTATAGCTTTCAAATAATTTTCTATTAATTAAATAAGAATGTTACTATTAATATATACAATACTTGTGTGTTATATCATAGTTTTTTTCACATCGATCTCGAACACTCATGGAATTGAAATAGCCACAATAATGGATTCCTTGATATCTATTTAAAGGTTATAGAAATAAAATTCCATATTTCATATTTCTGTGAAAAAATATATGGTTTTTTGAAATGAGTATATTCCCTTGTTTGATTCCTGTTATCCAAATATAACTATATAAGAAACTACTTACCTTAATAAAATTGTGTGGGGTCTATTTTTTATTTTAACATGTTATTTATCATTCACATTCATACATATTATTTTTAACAAAATGACTAATTTTCAAATAATATTTTTTCAGGTGTGATTACATCAGATTGATGCCTTAATGATTTATGATTGAGTTAATTTTCCACAATTTTCCTTATATTTATTTTTGTCATGTATCATAATATATATATATATATATATGAATTCAAAAAAAGAATACATGATCATTAGGGGGAACTGTGATTTAATCATCCCAAAATTATATGGCCTCTTACACTATCATTATTAACGAAAATTATGTTATTAAGTGTCCTAGTCTGAATATAAGAGTTATGTTTTGTGAACGAGACTAATCTTGTTTCGTCACAATGCCTTATCCAATAATTCACACATTTAGTGGTGTAATTCAGATACTTTTTATGACGATAATAAAAAATAAATGTTATTTGAGAAATTATGGTGATATTGTAATGGATCATGTTTCATTACCTCATTCCACTAATGAAAGTTACATGGAAACATGGAATGTTTTTATAATGAATATTACCTCTATTTTTTCAAAAAGGGAATTAGGCTCATAGTTAGTTGATTAGTTAATTAAATAGGTATATAATTCTCCAAATCAACATGTTTATTCATTATAAAATCACAAAAGTTATTCTACAATAAATATATCATCAAAATCAAATTTTCACGTTCTTCTGGCCGAGTATTACAGACTTATGTTACCTACAATGAATGTTTTTCCAAGATTGAAATCTCAAATTCATGTATATTCTTAACCAAATTCTTGATTATGTATCACTATGAGATGTTATGTCTATATATATAGGTAAATGATTAGTATTCAACATTATAATTTAGACCAACTTCATTGGGCCTCTTGATCTATGGAAAATTTTCCATGTTTTTTTCTATGTAAGTAAAAAAAATCCCAAAAAATTATATTGCAGGTAAGGATGAATATTTCATCCTAAAATACTTTATATCCATGTTATTATTCTATATTCTATATTAATGTTTTGTTTTTTCCAATATTTTTTATTTTGAGGCATAAAATTATATTGAGATATCCTATGGATCATTAGAAGAATTAATGCATGTTTGAGCATGATCATCATAGTAATTTAATTACTAGATTTCATTCCTAGTGATGAAGTCCTTAGCTATGATTTTTCTTTGTAACACTTAAAAGAATATTTTTGATTTCGGGATTTGATTTAAAATACAATAAACATAGTAAATTAATTTGATGAAATGAGAAAAATATTCAACTTGTACCAAATAATTACTATGCATATCTTCATCTGATATCATATAGAAGATGCATATTTAGTGAATAGTTAAAACAATTTTACAAGGTGATGACATCTAAAACATGATTTTTTTCATTATATTATAAATTAGATATGTTATAGATAGTTATACTCTCTATCATAGAGATGAATTTGTATGGTAATTAGTATCAATGATCCTCCTAGTTGAAAATAGACCAGATTGGTAGGTTGTTGTACGAAATGATTGATGGATAGTCTAATTTCTATATAATGAAAAAGAGATTTTGTGGTAATTTTAATTATATTGAATACATAATAGTCCAAATTGACATTTTAACTAAATTTATTACTTCACAAACTCTATGGTACCCTTGAATATCAGTAATTTGGGACTCAAGTATTAAGGAGTAAGATGAGTCAAGTCCCAAAAAGATTGATATGGTATATTATCAGCTGTACTATTGAATGTCACTACTCTATGGGTTTAATTTTATCAACGATGGATTCATTGAATTCAATATGTTACAAAGAATCTATTACCCATGTTATGATAGATTGTAGAAACTGATAATCTCATATCACCTATACTAATTTGTGATAACTAACTTTAGTCGTCTTTGCGTATGATTCCGGAATTAATGTGCTGGATTCCAAAATGGAGGGAAAAAATAATTATATATGTATTAAATGATTAAATGGATTAGTTTAATAGGCCATAGATTGGTCAGATGATTGTAAGCTTCTCGTACTAGTCGAACAATTACCCATCATTTAAGGGGACTCAATTTGGGAGTGAAAATGGATATAGGTTTGGAATATCACTAATTATGTATATTTCAGTTTACAAATTGAGAATTGATACACTATATATTCTCTAACATATATTTTGTTGGGAAAAAGTTTCCATGATAGAATTATTATCAAATTTTGTGTGTGGTGAGTAATATATAGATATAGCCAAATAATTAACATTTTATTTATATAACGTTAACTTATTAGGTGGTATATAAATGTTCAATAAGCTCATATATCATATGTTTTCTTTTGATATCTAGTGTTCATTCCCTTTTAATTATTTAATGTACACAAAATTTCAAATGGATAACTCCTAATATATATCTTCTGTATTAGACACATGATAAATGGTATCATTAGGGATGAAATCAATATCATTTAATAATGTACATCATTCAATTGGAATAAAAACCAAATATATTTCCTAGTAGTAAGGGAATCAATCATCTTGTATATATCATTTGATGTAATGGGCATAATTCTACAATATATATATTTTCTTATAAATATATTTTAACATGCATTACTTGTGATTTTTTACAATCTCTATGGCGTTCCCCTAAAAAGTGGTTAACAAAAAGTAATCTCAAGGGAATATTCAATGAAAGTCATTAAACACTATCATGATGAATGATATATACTATGAATGCTTTGTTGAGGAAACTATAATGGTTCTTCTAGTGATTTTACCCCTCCTTTAGAAAAAAACAACATCCTCAATGATGGGGGAGGTAATAATTCTTCTCCCCTTGTTGGTTGGGGTATATTTCACTCAGCTATCATTATGACCATACATCATAATATATTTGAGGATCCCAGGGGTGATGACAGTGGAAAAAATACAATTAACCCTATATGTTGTAACTATTGTTATGATGAAACATGGAATCCTACTACAAGAATCAGGTCCTTTGAAGACATATTTATTTATGAGAAATATTCCACACCTTCTCTGGGAAATAGAATCTTTCCACTTTAGGTTATTCCGAGATATGGGGATTTTCCTCTAACTAGAGGCTTTCATAACCTTTTTAATATCCTAATGAAAAAATATATCAACAACTCATTCATTTCTATGATTCCTTTTTGGATTAATTAATAGTTGTATTTATTCAAAGATAACAAGTTTCATATATTGACCCATGACATAATAATTATATTGATGTAATGATGTCATGATATTATCTAAATGAAATAAATCTCAAGAACCTAGATGATTGAAATATTGAGCTTTGTATTCTTCACACCTCATTATGAATATGAGGAAAATACATGGATTTGAGTAGAGAAATATTTTACCATTGGCATAGTCAATATATTTTATGGATTCCTATATTAATGTATAATTAAAATTATACTATCCGGGATGAAATGGATGTAAAATGGAAAGTATTTTATCTTTATACTATTTTATCAAAATGAAAATATAGTTCTTATTAAACGTGGTGAGTATTTAATTGAAATTAACATAACATAATGATCATTTCTTACCAAATGTTTTTAGATAATCATTATAATTATGATCCACATTAGTTACATCCCAATTTTCATGGTTAGTATGACAGAATGATAATGAGTGTTTCCCTAAATTTCCAATTAAATAATATGATATGCCACTAGTCAAAACCAAGGCATTTGGTGTAGCTATCCTCTGAATCCTAGGCACCACTCGATAAAAGGAAGAATTTATATTACATTCAATATGTCGAATAAAATCATGTCATAACGTGTTCCATTATAAGGTGATCATTCACAAGTAGTTCTATTAGGATTAACACCAAGGTTGATTCATTGTATAACAATATAGGTATGACCTAAATTAAATATTAATGTTCCATTGTAGTGAGGGAATCTATAAAATATACCCTATAGATAAAATCTAGGGTTATTTTATATATTTTGATAGGGATGAAATTATTGGTTATCATTTTCTTGTTACCATTATAGTGATGAGATTAATTTTGGATGTTTTTTCAAATTGTGGTCCTAAAATTCATATAATCAAAGGAGAACCTCAATATTTCATAGTTTGGTGTCCTTGAATTATACCTCCTTGTTTACTAATTATAGATTTTTCCGGGATGAGGGAACTTATCTTTTATCCCCATTCACATTTTGGGTAGGAACTATACATATGACAACATAAAGAGGACCTATATTATTTATTTTCTCATTATAATGTGCGGGGAACTCTAAAATGTGTTCATTGAGGAGGATCTTTATTAATTGTGATTTCATTTGAATATGGAGAGAATATTTATACATAACAATATTCTATATTATACAATGAGTATTAACTTCTTATTTATATTTTTTTCATTTGAGAGGGCCCCCATGTTTGGTAAATTATGAAGGTTCTATGAACTCATTAATTAAAATGTTATATGAAAGAAAAATATTGATGATTCTTTAGAGGGGACAACCTGATTTTTTAATTATGGTTTTATGGGGAGTAACGTTACAATAAATTATATTGGGAGTGTCAATAGAGTTATTAATAATGATATGATATAGAGATCCAATGTGGAAATGGTTTCATTCTCATCGAGGTATTGTATTATTGTACCAATGAGTCACATAGATGATAGGGTCTAATGGTGTAAGGATCAACTCATAAATTATTGATTTACCTTGGTTAGTCCTTATTTTGGATGCATTCATATGTGTTACCTAGGTCAAAGAATATATTTTAATGAGAGTTTCACAACATGGGATGGTTAATTCATGAATTATATCTCTTATAGGTTGATCTATTTTTTTCTTCAAGAAACATTGATATGATTTTTGAGTGTCAATTATAATAGGGTTATGAACCTATTTATTATTATTATAATCCGTAAACCCTTGTGAGACCAAATGTTTGGTGGTATAGATCAGAAATTATAGGTTGGGATCTATTAGGTGACCCCATCAACATATTATTATGAGGCTCGGGCCATACAAATCTTCTGATGATGGTGGCTACTAATATCCTACCATCGAATATTCATTATCGAAATGGAGACACATTTTTAATCCACTTATATGCCCCAATGTTAACTGATATACATGTTAATTCATTCTATAGAATGTTTTCCAATGTGAATGGGTTTTGGAAACATTGGACACTTACTTCCCATTAATCTAAAAGTAGTGAGACATCATATAGGGATTTATCTAACAGAGTTTTTCATGAGCTACCACTAAATTAATGGTAGATCCATTATGGTTATATTATAGAAAAAATTATTATACATTGGTTTCTAAATGAATGCTTTGGTTAAAATCTACATTGGGACATCAAGATCCTGAAACTCTTCTTTACCAATGCATATGTCTAGTTCATAATTGGAGTGTGTGGCTAGATCACGAGTTATATAGATTCTAGTATACTAGAAATAAATATTGATATCTAAAAGTGTCTTATGTAAATCTATTTAGTTATGATATGTGTTATTCATTGATGAAACTATAAAATGAAACATGTTACTGTAGCCTCAAAAGAAAATGTTCATTGTAAATTTATCTCTTTTGAGGATAAAACGTTTCTTATTTGGTTAAAAATTTCCATTACCCTAAGAAATATTGTCATTTTTATGATTGTGACAATATTCACACATTAAAAAACATGGTTACCATATTGATATTACAAAAACACTTGAATTTCATAATTATTTTATGTATATTGTAGGATAGCTCAATGCTGATTGGCTCTTATTTTCATGTCTATGAAATACATATTTTTTAAGATATATTTTGAAATCCTTACTAGAAAACTTATGAGTTACATTGGTCAGGATTATGGATGAATATCACCATACATCAATGTGATCTTTTTTATATCATTTTTTCTATTTCATTCATTTATTGTTTTATTATAATTTGGCTTAAATACCAAATTATTGGAATATACTAAAATGCATCTTCATCCATGGTGGTAGTAGGTTTTGTAGAGTTAGGATAAATCCTATTTGAGCAGCTTTGTAGATATCCCTATAATGTGAACAGTAATCCACATAGTTTGATTATTCTGAATAAGATACTTAAATCATTTCATGGTCAAGGTATAAAGACCGTTTTATTTTATCTTATGGTTATAAAACCATGACCAATGATTAATAATTTTTGTTTATATGAAATGGAACAATGATTTGGATTTTGGGGATTTATGATGAGAACTGATGATGGGACTTTTTAGATCATGCGACAAGGAGAAATAATCATTCTTTAAAGGTCATGGAACCTATACAAGTGGTGAATTATTAAATAATTTCCTATGAATAGGTCATGATCTGGGTATTTTAACATCTTGTTGAACCTATTAATATTTGGACATTTATAACCATGTTGGTTCTGTAATTTATTCAAGAGAAACACTATCTGGTTCATCCTCCTTGTTGGTAATTAAATATGAGAGTGTTGGTTTGGGGATAACACATCAATAGAAGACCATTGTATGTTCGGATTATTTATGGATCACAATGAAAATATTATTAGTGAGAATATTTTCATGGATTAAACATTGAATTATTTCCATGGTCAAGAGATATTAAGTGTTTTATACCTTTGAAATATGATTTTACATTGTATGTTTGGATTTATTCAATACTAGTAGGTTAATTGAGAAAATTGAGAAGTATAGAAGTGTCTAATATATCAATGATGTTGATCCCATTTGAAATAACTAATCATAGTTATTGTCACAGACCAACCCGGGTTGACCCTGAACTAGTCACCCGAGCCGATCCACGACATGGCCCGAGAGGCGTTCCAGATCCTCCCAGGCAGGCGACAAGCGCTAGGGCATCAACAGAGGGTGTGGGAAAGATATAGCCCAATATAAATAAATAAATAAGTATAAATAACACAAATCAATGAAGAATAAGTCAATCGAATGAAATATCCAAATAGAAATAGAGATAAATAAAACTAACCGAACACGGCGTCCGAACTAACTCCATTCGACCACACCGGTCACTCTATGACTCAACGATCAAGCATCACCGAAGGCGAGCACCATCATGTTGTAACCTACACAAACACTAAAAACATAAAATAACTATAGGCATGAGTATTGAAACACAGTAGGCTAGCTTGATATCTATTTCCAATACAATACCTTTGAAATAAAAAAAACATCATTTCATATTAGAACTACAATTTAAAAAAGTATTTTTTCTAAATATTTTACATAAAAACAAAGTACGAACTATTTCCTTTAACCTTTTCAAACATGGGTTCATTTCATTAGTTTCAATGGATTTTTGAAATGGGAAAGTGTCATTTATATTTTACAAATTTGTACAAAGAGCATTAAAAATATTCATTTGAAAACCATTTCAAGAAACCAATTCAACCCCAATTTATCACGTTCCAAGGAAAACAATATACAAAAATTCACATGAGTAAGTACACAACAAGGGAATTGTTGACATACATACAAGTACAAAATCATCACTGCAAGTGACTGAAATGTCACAGACATGGGTGAACCCAGGAGATCAAAAATAAACCAGAAGACACCAATACAAGAGATATCATCTTCATTGACATGTCACACACAATGAAATCAAAATGCCCAATATCCTCGACCATCCTTTCTCAGGAAGGGTGAGGTAAAATACCATAGTAATAATTCTAAAATATCCACCTTCAATGGGCCACTGGTTAGTACCATAACCTACCAATGCAATAATCATTATTATAATATTCTCTCAATATGCGAGATTTCCATGTCCCAAGTATTTAGAAAACGGGGGGTTGAGATAATCGATGCCATCCAATCATCCAATCACATACATACATACATACATATATTAATAATGCACAAAATTCATCACCTCGAGCCACTCCATGGGACAAAATCTCACCTTTAAACCATTTGAGCACTCCGGAGCCTCTATGTGTAGGCTCCCAAATAGTCAGTCACAACCAAGGCAAGAGAGTTATCCTAGGATGGTTTTTGTCAAAATATTTTCATCATTTTCTATAAAGTTCCAAACGCTCATTGACCACATTTTAAAATAACCACTTTAGAAGAAACTAAAATGCTTGTTCACTTTTACAAAGAAATCATTTATCATTAAAACCAGAACACAAATATAAATTTCATGAATTATGTTTAAAATAAAAACAACCATTCTTTCATTATTGTGCATCCGTTCATCAAGAAAATATTTCCAGCGTCTTGTATAAAATAAACAGAACTTTTTAAATCAAGTAATTATTTAAAAATGAATTATCTAAAACTATTTAATATTTTATAAAATTAGTAAAATAATTAATTGAACAAATGTTGTGTGCAAACGGAACAAAAAGAAACCATTTTTACACCACAAGAATTGAATTTTTAATTTTAATACTAAATGAATTAATCATAAGTTTCACAAAAATATTTAGCACACACACACACATATAATATATAGGGCGCAACCAGCATGAAATAAATGTAACATAAATTTTTTAAAAAAGTGCAATGGGAACCAACTTCGAGATCTGTGTGCGAAGACAATGAAACCTCGGAACCAAGGCATGATGAGAAGGAAACATAGGAAATAAGGCATGATGACAACACTCTCTTGAAAACGCCTTGTGCGTGTCCTAAAAATCCTAATCCTACCAATAAAAACCCACCATCCACTATATTCCATAATCCATCAATAGTAAGATGATAATAATAATGACAGTAAGAGTATGAATAAGAATAATAATAATAATAATAATAATAATAATAATAATAATAATTAGAATAATAGTAATAATAATAATAATAAAAGAAAAATGAAATAAAGAAATATTTTAAAGGGGGGGGGTCTGTGCTGCTCGGTGAGTGAGGCCGACGAGGTTCCTACCTTCTGGGTGTGTGTCTTGAGGAGCATAAAATGAGGGAACCGGGGCGCTGGGTGCATGTCGACTGAAGGCAGCATGAGGGGTTCCATGTCTGCACTTAGGTGGCTAGCCTTCTCGCATGCAGTAATGGAGGGTGGAGGCTGGGCCAAGCTTGGAGATGGATGGACGGGAAGTTGGCCGACGACGGAGCGACGCTTCAGGGAGGAGGAGGATGGCTGGTGCGAGGATCAAGAGTGGGAATTTTCTAAGGGATGTGTTCAGGTAGCAGGGTTGAGAGGCAGAAGGAGTAGATGTCATAAAGGTGGGTGAAAGAGGATTTGTGCACCGGAGGGCTGCTACATGGGTGGCTGTAATGGAGGAGGGAGTAGGGGCATGCACAGCTGGAGGTGGCTGAGCCATTGGGGGTAGGAGCCGTCGGTTGGCAGTTCAGTGGCATATAGAGGAAAAAAGGGAGGTGGCGGCTGAGAAGGGAGGAAGAGAGGGAGGGGTGAGTTGGGGTGATGAGGTGATGGGTTGGATCACTATAAACTAGGAAGGTTGGGCAACATCTCTGCCTATGCTGAATGAGGGTGGTGGTGTGCAGAGAAGAGGAAAGGATGCGGAAGGACAAAAAGACACAAGAATTAGGGTTAGGGGAAAAGATATAAAAAAAATTTACGATTAAACAAAAAAATAAATTAAATAAAATAAAACATTAATTCACAATAAAAATAATCATAATAATAATATTCATAATGACAATAATGTTAACACAACAAGAAAATGATTTCCAATAATTTTAGTTAGCATTAATTTTAATTGTAATATTTATAATTGAAATAATAATAATTAAAATGATAACATGAAAATAAAAATTAAAAATAATAAAAGTAGTCATATTATTTCAAGAAAAATAAAATTTGTAACATAATCAAATTTAAAAAACACAACAACTAACACAAGTTTTAAATATAAACACTCATTATGTCAAAACACCGAAGACAACAGGATGCACAATTTTTTGGTCGAGGTCGTGTGGCTCCAAATTCATGCTCCGCTCATTCATCTGATGACGTCGACATCACAGAGTTCACATTTTAACATTACACCAAAAACAATTCATCCGAGACACACCTGAACCATAGGAAAAATATTATTTAATGCCAAAAATAATTAAATAAATCTATACTCACGGGTCAAGGTGTAAAAATTCTCCCCACCATAATGATTTCTGCCATAGAAAATCCACAACACCATCCAGCCGATCGATCAACACCTAAGAATTCCACACAACACAATCCAACAAAATATCCCAAAGACATCACACCGAATACTAGTGGGACTGGACCTCATTTCCCGAAATAAATCACCAACATAGGGGAGGCATGAATGGGCTCCCCACCATAAGAACTCAACTAGAATTCGATAACGACTTAAGAGAAATCACAAAGAGACTCACGGTGGGTCTCCCCACCATTAAGGATCGACCTATTAGCGACCAAATAGAAATCTAACTAAAGATAGAACCAGGCCTTACCCAAGCTATATAATGCACAAAAAAAACATTTAAACCACTCACTACCATCCGAAATGGATAGAAGTTTATCTGAAATGTCTGTGCAAACCAAAAACCCTTAACACATTGGTGGGGAGGGAGGGCCCAATGATTGGATCAATGAAACTATGACATACAACTACACATGGCTCACCACATCAGGTTGAACACAAACAGATGTCTCAACTAATTCCCATGGGTGTCCCACGCACGGTCACCGATCATCAACTTGCATCAAAAAACCCAATTACTAACATTGCGTGAGGGATATGTTCATGGTTCACTTTGCGATATGAGAAAAATTAAAATGATAGAGAAACCAGAGCAGCAACACCAAAATTGTCTCACCACATGGTAGAGACACAACCTTAACAAGACTCCTTAAAATTATCGGGGGGTTCCTGACTACGCGTCAGCTTCCCTCCAAGGCCTTTTGGATTGAGCTCTAATGGATTAAGCGTCTACTTCCTCACAGTCAGGTTCCAATAATCCCAATAAGTAACATGCATCTTTTGATTTGACCAAAGAAAAAACAAGATTTTAAAATAAAAATCATACTGGCATTGAAAACTTAAGTTCATCAAAATACCCACGACATCCCATACATGTCAAAATCCAATACACCATAAATAAAACTACAATGATAAAATATAACTTACACTGAAATGAATCTCACACCAGAACCATTGAACAAAAACCCAATAACACATCACTTATGAGAACTTCATCTGTGATGATTTCTAGTAACGCCCCGACAGTATTGTCGCAAGTGATCTAGGCGCTCACATTCCTGGAAAGGCTTCATAGTTCTTGGTCACAACATCTTCTTGTGACCCAGCTTTCCACGCTGATAACACACGAGGATATATCTCTCTGAATAGTTTGATGATAGATCCTGATGCCTTTTGATTACAATACATTCTCAATACACTTTCATTTTCTTACTCATATCCTTTCCATAACCATCACCACTCCTCATAAGGATCGAAAATGGGAGAACTACTTAGAGCACTCCATTCATCGCATATTCGACATGAAATGGTTGTCTCTCCACATAAAAAAAGATGTTACGTTGGAATCTGACACCTTTGACTGTTGATCAGGGTGGAGACCCACCTCGACGCATCAAGCCTTCATGGGGTCATTCGTGGAATACCCAGAATCATAAGGTACTATCTCCACAAAGCGCTGGAAATATTCCAAAATGGATCCATCGCCCTGCTGCAGACAACAAATCTCTGTACCCATTCTAACCCTTTCTTCCTCATAGAAATACTAGCGAAATTTAATCTTTGATGAACTCCCATTTAATCTCTTGGAGGGGCTTGTTCTGAGACACTGAAATCCACCACATCTACAGTGAACCTTCAAGCATGAAGGTCGCAAACATGACCTTCAATGACTTGGGAATCTCAAAAAGGTTAAGGTCCATTTAAATCATCCACATCCACTCCTCTACTATGGACGGGTCTACTTGAACATAATAGTGATGTAGATCCAGCTTCGAAAACTCAAACATAAATTCTTTAGGTGGATCACCCACACCACGATCACCCATTGAATCTCCAAAGGGATAACTGTTGGACAAGGAAAAGTCAAAAACTAAATCAACCCCAACTCAATAAACAAAAAACCTCAAAAGAAAAAATTGCATAAATAACAATATCTGAACACAAGAAAACAAGCCATTATAAAATCAAATAATTTAATTTGAAAACATTTTTGATTTAAAACACTCTTGGTGGGTTAAACCCAAACAATTGGTATTTGATACAGTCTCACTCACATGCATGTATCCATGCCACGCCAGGCATCCTTCCACCACACCAGAAATCCATCCACATTTCCAACATACCACTATGTGTGTGAGCACCCAAAAAAACACCACGACCAAAATAAAGAAACTTCATTTTCTATTAAGAAATCATTCATACAATATCTTTTAAAACAATCCAAAAATTAAACATTTCATTTCCTACAACAATCATTTTTTTCCAAAACAATTATTTTTTCTTCAAATTCGAAAAACACCCAGAAGTTACAGGTGACCCAAAACATCTCAAATAAGATACTAGTGTTGGTGTGTGACTTGACCATATGGATGGCGGCCATATGTCAATCACGTCACCGACTCGGAGAGTCGTTTTTGACCATGCCCCTACATTCACATGGATTTCCAGGTCTTGCGGCGTAGGAGGACTATTATCCCAACTCCTTTTTATATGTCCCAATAACATAATGCTCCATAAAAAACAATGAAAAATAATTAAACCAGACTTCCCATGGAAGACCGAGGATTAGAACGAGAAAGTGTTCGCGACGCTCTACCCATACTTATCTCAAGAGTCCCAACAATCCTACTCCATCTATTGTGACATCCCAAAAACAAAGGGAACCCTAAAAAAGCGAGGTCCCCTAAGAGACGAACTTCTATGATACCATTTTTCATGAACCAACCTGGGTAGACCCTGAATTGGTCACCCGATCTAGTCCATGATATTGCTCGAGAGGTGTTCCTGATCTTCCCGGGCAGATGATAAGGGCAGGGCATCAATAGAGGTAGTGGGAATGATTTCTCCCAATATAAATAAATCAACTAAAATAACACATAGAAATGCAGAATAAGTGTACATAAAAATAACAACAAAAAATGAACAAATAAAAATAAATCTAACGAAACATGATGTCCGAACTAACTCTGTGCGACCACGTGGGTAACTCTCTGACTCAACGATAAAGTGTCGCCCACGGTGAGCGCGCCCAAGCTATAGCCTACACAAACACTATAAACAGAAAAGAACTATAGGCATGTGTATTAAAACTCAGTAGGCTATCCTGATATTTATTTCCAATAAAATACCTTAAAAAAAGAAACATCATTTGAGATTTGAACTACAATTTATAAAAGTATATTTTTTTAAAATATTTAAATTTTTATAAAAAATGTATGATCCATTTTCCTTACCCATTTCCAATCATGGATTCATTTCATTAGTGTCAATGTCTTTTCTGAAAGCGATAGTGATGTTTATATTTTCAAATTTGTACAAAGAGGATTATACACTTTCCTTTGAAAACCATTTCTAGTTACCAAGTTAAAACAAATTTATCACTTTACAAGGAAAACAATATACAAATATTCACACGAGTAAGTACACAACACGGGCAATGTGGAAATACATAGAAGTACCAAATCATCACTGCAAGTAATTGAAAAGTCACAGAAATGGGAGAACCTAGGAAATCGAGAATAAACCAGAATAAACCAATACATGAGAAATCATCCTCGTTGACTTGTCACACACGATGAAATCAAAATGCCTAATACGCTCGAACCTCCTTTCTCTAGAAGGCCATGGGAAAATCCCATAATAATAATCCCAATATATCCGCCTACTATGGGCAACTGGTAATTACCATAACCTACCAATGCAACAATCATTCTTAGAATATTCCTTCATTTTACCTGATTCCCATGGCCCATGTATTTAAAAAAGGGGGAGTTGAGCCAACCGATTCCAGTTGAGCATCCAATAATATATATATATATATATATAATAATGCACAACATGCATCACCACAAGCCACTCCATTGGACATCCCCTCACCTTTAAACTATTAGAGCACTCAGGAGCCTCTAAGTGTGGGCTCCCAAATAGTCAACCATGGAAAGAGAGTTATCCTACGAGGGTTTTCATCAAAAAAAATCATCATTTTCTATAAAGTTCCAAACAGGCATTGAAAACATTTCACAATCACCACTTTAGAAGGAATCAAAATGCTTATTCACTCTTCCGAATAAATCATTTATCATTAAAACCAGAACTCTACTAGAAATGTTATGAATTATGTTTAAAATCTATATCGGAATTCTTTAAAAAATTTGTGTCCGTTCATCAAGAAAATATTTCAAGTGTATTGTATAAAATAAACATCACATTTTAAATCAAGTAATTATTTAAAAATTAATTATCTAATAGTATTAAGTATTTATTAAAATTAATTAAATATATAATTGAACAATTGGATTGCGCAAACACAACAAAATGAAACCATTTTTACACAACAGGAATTGAATTATAAATTTTCATACTAAATGAATTAATCTTAAGTTTCACAATAATATTTATCACACACACACACATTGATATATATATATATAGGCCACAAACATCATGAAATAAATGTAACATAAATTTTTAAAATAAGTGAAATGAGAACCTACCTCAAGAACAGTGTGTGACCACAACGCAATGTCGTAACCATGGTGTGATGACAAGGAAACTTCAGAAACAAGGCGCGACGACGATGCTCACATGAAAACACCCTGCACGGGTCCTAAAAATCATAAACATTCCAATAAAAACCCACCATCATCTAAGTCCCATAATCCAACATGAGTATAATGATAATAATAATAATGAAAATAAGAGTAAGAATAAGAATAAGAATAATGATAACAAAAAAAACAAAAACAACAACAATAATAATAATAATAATAATTTTAATAATAATAATATAAGTAAAAATAATAATAATAGAAATGTTTCAAGGGGGGTATGTGCTACTCGGTGTGTGAGGCTGACGGGGTGCCTACCTACTGGGTGCGTGACTTGAAGAGCTGACAAGTAGGGGACCTGGGCGTCGAGTAAGTGTCGGCCGAAGGTGGAAGGAGGGGCGCCGAGACTGTGCTTGGGTGGCTGGCCAGCTTGCGTGCAACAAGGAAGGGTGTAGGCTGGGAAGAGTTAGGAGGCGACTGGGTAAGAAGCTGGCTGATGACGAGGTAGCGCAATAGGGCCGAGAAGTAGGACTGGTGCGAGGAGCAGGAGAGGGCGGTGGCTTAGGGAGGTGTTCGGGCAGCAGGGTTGCGAGGCAAAAGGAGTAGATGTCGGAAATGCTGGTGAAGGAGGATGTGTGTGCCAGAGGGCTGCTGTGTGGGTTTATGCAAGGGAGGAGAGAGTATGGGCATGCACTGCTGGAGGCGGCTTAGCCGTTGGGAGTAGGAGCCGCAGGCTAGCTGTGCGGCGACAGACAGAGGAAAAAGGGGAGGTGGCGGCTGAGAAGGGAGGAAGAGAGGGAGGGTTGAACTGGGGTGATAAGGTACTGGGGTGGTGCACCTTACACCAGGAAGGGAGGGTGTCGGCCCTGCCTGCACTGAAGGAGGGTTGCGACGCAGGTAGAATAGGACAGGCCACGAAAGGAAAAAAAGAAGAAAAAATTAGGGTTATGGGTAATAAAATATATAAAATTAAAAACAATAAATTAATATATTTATCAAAAAAATCAATAAAATAAAATTAATTATTAATTCAGGATAATAATAATAATAATGATAATATTCATAATGAAAATAATATTTAAACAAAAATAAAATGATTTCCAACAATTTTAATTCGCATTAATTTTAATTTTAATATTTAGAATGACATTAATAATAATAACAATGATAACACGAAGATAGAAATTAAAAATAATAAAAGTAGTAATATTATTTCAATAAAAATAAAATTCTTAACATAATAAAATTTAAACGACACAACAATTACCACACATTTGAAATATAAACACTCTTTATTTCAAAACTCTGAAGACAATGGGATGTGCAATTGTTAGGGTGAGGTCGTGCGTCTCGAATTTCACACTATACCGATGCGCCTGAGGACATTGATTCCAATGTGCACACATTTTAACATAACTCAAAGAAAAAATTCATCGAGGACACACCCGAACCACAGAAAAAAATTATTTAAGGTGGAAAATATTTAAATAAATCTATAATCACAGGTCAGGGTGTGATAGGTAAAATAGTTCCTAGTTATTCGGCTATTAAAAAGAGAAAACAAATTTCATTTATGAATCCTAGATTTCACATAATGATAGAAATATATGTCTAAAGGTATGGTTCACTAATTTTATGGTGTTTGAATCGTACTTACAATAATGGAAATATACCAATAACCATCCGTAAAAGAACTTCATGGGAGTCCTTCATAAATTATATATAACAGGAGGCACCATGAATATGTAATATATCGGTGGAATACCCATATAGAGTTTATAGGGTTGCCTCCATCTGTATGTTAATAGAATTCGCAAATAAATAGAGATATTTATAGAAGGATCCAACAAATGAAGTTCATTTCAAGAAGTGTGATTTTTTCTAAAAATTCATGCAATTAAAAAATCATTCCTTATCTAATGAATATTTTGGGGATATATATACTAAATAAAAATAATTATTACCCTAAAATGAGTTGAAATACGTTCAGAAATATACTATGTAGTATATAAGAAATTACCCCATATCAATAAATTATATAGTTCCATGAATTATTTAATTTGATAGAACTATAGAGTATCACTAAATCAATCATGTGTGCTGAGAGTTTTGAGGGATTAAATTTTATAATATGATCATTTTATTGTAATGAGACCACATAAACTAGTCATTTCTATTATGAATATCAAAATGGATTTTTTTCCTCATGTACTCAAGTTACTCTCAGGTCAAGAGAATATTATGTAGCCATACATGATCTTTTCAACATCAAGATATAAAATTATCCATTAATAAATGAGTTTTCATCCCAGAATAATGATATTTACTCTTAGTTAAAATTTCACTTTATATTTATTTATTACCATTCAGTCTTGTTTCATGAAAAAATTAACTTTTTCGGTATCATAATTACATTATATTGAATTCAATCACTTCTACGACTAAGTTCACCACATGTACTTTTGTCCCCAAAACCATTATTGAGATACAAAATACATAAAATATGTCACAAATGACACTGATAATGAATATAAAAAACAAATAATCAACATGATATTATAGCATTGTATTTATATTTCATTAATTTTATCTATATATATCTAGATCATTAATAAATTTCATTAAAATCCCTACTATCTATGACAACCAGACACTAAATTCCATCCACATTATTATCAATCCATATCAATGTGTCTAAATGTATTTATTTTTTCATAAAATATTTTCCTTTTGAACACCCAAATACATAAATCTTCAAAGGCTGTGTGTCTACCAATAATTAGAAATTAAATAAATCAAATTTTTATAATTTATTAGCTCTAAAAATGTCCATTTTTATTTCATATTATCCTCCCCTAACTATTTAATTTTTTTGGAAGTCATTCTAACATGGAATAGTCATACTGTCAATGGTGTTGTGTTATTAAGGCTAAAAGTTGACTCCAAATAATCAAACATTCATATTCATAAATCTTGTAATGTTTGGTTGATTATTAATTCCAAAAAAAATAATTTAGTGAACTTCCATTGAATAAAAATCTCATAAAAATTACACAGTACATATCTTATTGAAATAAAATTCTCCATGTAGAGATTTTCCCCAAATTTCTTATTTCTAGCTATTTCAAAAATAATGATAGACACGACAGAATCCACTATGACATAACCAACAGTTTTTATTTGTATTGGTTAAAAATTATTAAATATTTCCATAATTTCTTATATATCTATAATGAAATATGTCAATTTTCATTAGTATTTTATAGGACACCATGGGTGGTTCTATGCTATGGGATTACACATCACCCAATTTTTCCAAAATTTTCACCACATTAATATCAAATCCTTTAACAACAATTATCCATTCTTCGTCACTCCATTTTTATTTTTCACTCTGAACTCTACAATTAACATCCTTGGTAAATAAAGAATCAGAAATTTCTATATTTATTAATATTTGTAAATAAAATTTTAATATTACTTTAATGGGAATGCTATGTTCGATGGCTTACCCAGTACGCAACAACAATTTTAATTGAAATCTTATGTTACACACTAATAAAATAATATTATTATTTTAAATGGTAATTAATTCCTAGACATTGTAATTGCGGGAATGAACAGAACTAAATAAAAAATGAATATATATGTTGGTTAAATATTTTTACATTTATCAAATAAATTTTTGAGGCTTAAAATAAGAAAATAATTAGATTTTATGCATTAATATTCTAATGTTCTTTACTAGTTCGATTAATATTCTTTTGATGGAGAGCCCATTTTAATACTATATTTTGTCAATTTTATATGTTATATTTTTCAAAATAAAATCTTTCTTTATAATCGTGATATCAAAATTTAATTTGTGTAAATATTTGTAATTTTTCCGATAAAGCTCATTTTTAATGAATAATGAAAATTTTTTATTATAATTGAAGACCTCCTTTTAATTTAATTTATTTATATGGATAAATTACCTTTTTAATTTTGTTAAATGTTTAGTTGAAATATATTTTTACCATTTAATCCAATGGTGGTCATTGGATTTAATTTCACTTTGAAAATTGGACATAATCAAGTGTCAATATTTCGATAGATATTGTTTCATAAAAACACACTATTTGTTTGACAATAGAAATTTATTATAATATTAATTAATGCAAATTATATGGTTTGAATTTGTTAAAATTGACATAATTTTTTAATTTGGAATATCAAATTTACTTTGGATAAATTTTTGGAATTCTTCTAACAAATGATCATTTTTAATGAATTGTGGAAAATCCTGCATTTGACTTCAAAACTTCTTTTTAATCTAATTTCCTTATATAGTTAAATGATCCCATTAATTAGTTTTAAATTGTAATTTAATTACTTATTAATCACTTAATACAATTTTGTTCCTTGAAGTAACTTCACTTTTCAATTGGATGTAAAAACAAGCCAATATTTTGATAAATATTTACTTGTTAAAAACCTGTCTTTGGTTGTCACAACGTGAATTATTTTTAAATTAGTTAATGAAATTTCTGTATTTGTAATTTTATAAAATGGATTCCATATTTGGAATTAGAAGCTCCAAATTATGTAATTAAGACTCTTTTGTTTTTTGATATTATGAATAGTAATGACGGTAATTATCATTGATTATCGTGATTAATTAGTAATCAGATAGTTAAGGGTAATACAATAATATCATAATAATATAAAATGACACCAAAAATATGTCCAAATCCTATTTTTTTGATTCATGGCCATCCATGCGAAACTTTTTACTGACCTTCAGGGCCCATGGAGTCACATGGGTGTAATAGTGACTTTTATGACATTATTTTTAAAAAGAAGAGAAATATAACCAAAGTTTGTATATCCTAAGTAAAAAAATTATTTTTATTTTATTAAACTATATCTTAATATATAATTAGTAATTTTAAAGATAAAATGATTTCCTACATCATGGTATTTTTTTAAATTTTTAGACATTAAATTAATAAATTTATTTATGACACCTTGATGATGCAGTGATTACATCATTAATGAACGATTTAAATAAAATTGAAAGATAAGGTAATATATAAAACATACACTTGTCAAAAACCTATTGGATGGGTGAAGTTTGAACCGTTATCACCTTATCCTAGAAATATATCATTGTGGGACCTTTGAAATATGAAAACAAATTTATAATAAAGTATCATTTCCAGACATTCCAAAAGTGACCATCCTCCCTCTTATAAAAGGCCCCCATCTATACCCCATTACCGACACCTCTCAAGACCTTGGATAATCCAACCTATGCTCATATTATGTCTCTTAATCCCTATATTACTCTTATAGGCCTCACATTGGGCATAAGTTATTCTAAGGAAGCCTTTGGCACGAATCACAAAGAGTTACCCAATTTAGAGGTAATGTCTTCTCTCGAGTTTCATTATTTTATTTTACTTCTTCACTCACCAATATCATCTAATTATTTTCCCCCATAATGACACCAATATACTCAATATAGTATTATTTTGTTATGACATAGATTCTAGCTACACTCACATACACCTCCGTCTAATGGTTAAAGAACATACAATATATGTGGGTGGTGAATTAATGCCTCACAAAAAGATGATTGTTAAATCTTATTTCAACAACTTTCATGGAGGTTATTATGATTTCACTGTATTTATATATGATATATATGGTATTTAATTTTTTTATATTCCTCTGTATTTTATTTTTAAATCACATCGTTAAACTTTTCATGTTGTGGAACTGTGATAATTTTAGCTGAGGAAGTGTGGACTACAGCCCCCTTAGGTGAGGTCACATGTTCATGCCAAACATGGAATTTATAAATAATGTAATAAATTAAATTATGTTACCTATATAACATATATATTATACTGGAATTATAATATATATAAGTCTCATTTAGTTTTAATTCTTTTAACATGACAAAGAAATGAAAGTAGCATTCATGAATACGTACGGCCTACCATCTCCATGAACAGTGCATTACATTTTTTATCTCCTAATGTGATGAAATAGTATACAATGAATATATACTGGATATATATGACATTTATATCATTAATAAAATTCTTGAGATTATGTAATTATAACTACATGGGAAATTCTTTTCAAAAAAGTTCATTTTTGACTCATTTACGAAACATCGACAAAAAGTATTATATGAACTCACATAATTAAATAATTATTATAACATGATAATAAATTATATTTATTGAATAATAAACATTAAATGATGTCATTATTAAATTATAAGTTGACCTATATTTATTATTCCAGAATATAAAGAAACGAACAATACAAGTCGGACTTGAGGTTAGGGGATTTCTTATCTCAAATTTAATTCTGTGAGATTTCCATTGTTGGAAAATTATTTATTGAATGTAGTGTATTGTGTACATACATTTTATATATATAATCATGATTGTATTTATATTAATGGTATTATCTGATTCATTTTCTTCTTATTATCTTTTGTTCATATGACTCGATTTATTATAATGTTGTAAGTGGTTTTTTTCTCACTATTTATTCTCATGAGATTCATGATATATTTTTCACTGTCTCCTTTGAGTGGTATATGTACTACCCATTATTCTACTCTTTGTGTAATATTCTCTAATTTAGGGGTATTTACATCAACATTTTATAGTCCTTCTTTCATGGGGTGTACGTTTCGAAGGTTACCCAAATCAGTAAGGTAACCTTTCACCCTCCTCTTTTTAAAAGAATTATTTATTAGGTCCTTTAATTTACAACTTATTAATGTTTGGATATGTTATTATATATCCTTATTTATATAAATTTTATGTCCAAGAGATTAGATACCCTTTTTATCTCTCATCAACGCATTTTTTGAATTTTAAAGTGACGTCGTTAGGCTGTTGAATTTCTGTAAGGTAACGTCTTAACCCAATTTCAATTCTTTGGGTTAAAACTATACTTCTTGATTATGTCGTACTATGATTTTGTGTGGATGTCCTCTGATTGTTTTACACATAATATTCACCTATATTGGGTTTATTTATATTTTTCACACAAAATTATGTAATTGATTTATCCATAATCTAAGTATACCATCTTTGTACGGGACTTCATCTCAATCTAATTTCATTAAGGCATCACTTGTATTCTACACGACTTTATTTTATACGGTGTATAAATCCATTTTTACTTTTCATTTCATTCGAAGGGAATATTTTTACACGAATCATTTTACTAAATGACAAAAGGAATGTTTTTTTGTCTTATGTATGCGGTGACAATGACTTCTCCACCGCTGTGACCATTATTTGATTTTCAGCTTCCTCAACAAGCCATTAATTTTTTTGAAAGAATAATAAATAACATGTCTTACTTTTCATTTATTTAGTTATTGAAAATGGTTTTGATAATTTTTTGATTATTACAATGTGTGGTATTGATATCTTGTGACTGAAATGTGTAAATGTTATGTTTCCTTTATGGATGATTTATGTGATACGATTATGTTATTCTTCTTGGGCATTGTTTATGAAGTCGGGTGGTTCCGTGATAAACTAAGGGTAGGTGAGCACGAGATAGATCTCCAATTAATTGGGTAACACGAATGATTTAAACTCTAAGGTTTATATGAAAATATTTAGGGAATATAATGTGATTGGTATTCCAAACCTAACCATGAGGGTTACTCCCTATGTAAGAAAGTTATGAATGCATTATAATACCTTTATGTTTTATGGTTTATATGTGTATTTCAAAAATCCTATGATTTAATGGGATATGTAAAAAGGATTATGTTATGAATATATTGATGATCTAATGTTATCTTTCATTTCGTATCCCTTAATAAGATTTTTATCCTCATCCCATGTTTTTGAAATTTTTTTCATAGGACATAAAGTAGAATAGGGTCATGGATGGGATCATGGAAATTCCATGTTGTATCAAATAGGGAACTATACATGAATCTTTTGTTCATTATTTTTTATTTTGTGAATAAAATGGTAACTAAGTAGATGTGTCTACTTTGTAATCAATGAGATGTAATAGTTATGTCCTAATTCTCTAAAACACTAAACCTTAAAATATATTCAATGTGAATGATTCATTAAATTCAAGATTATATAATGTTTTAAGGTCGGGTCCTTATAGTTGGTATAAGTGGTCAGTTTATTTAACATTAGAGGTTAGACTATTCATTAAGCATAAGTGACATTACCATAATGGTTAGGATTTGACAAAGAGTCTTAGTTTTTTTAGATAAAGTGAATGAGTTTAAGATAACATGAATTATTATATCTTAGTATTATAAAAATATTTTAATGATATAGTCACACTGACCTTTTTGGTTTTAGTAAATTTCTGGATCTTACAGTCCCCAAAGTAATAGTGGATATGAAAAAAATCTGAAAGTTTTTTGAATGAGCAACTGAATGATATGGGAGATGTAATGATAACTCTTGGTTATTCTCAACCAACTATCTAGAGTCATTATTGACCACCTGAACCTTAGTTATTTTCATAAGGAATCACATATGCGAGAAAAAAATCCCTATGAATGTTCAGGTAATAATAACAAAGTTAAGTATACTAAAAAACCTATGTGTCAAATATGTGGAAGCAAACACATAGGAAATTGTTTCAAAGGGACAGAAAGATGCTATAGATGTGGAAATGATGGTTATAAAGCAAGAACCTTCCCTGGAAAAAGGAAGAATCTTGTTGACTCTAGGAAAGGGTATTATGTTCTTTCTGAAGGATCAATTGAATGTTTTAAATGTGGTGTGCATGGTCATTATGAAAACACTTGTCCTACGAAAAATATTAGGGAATGGGATCACCCGGATCGTACAAATATTCATTTACCAATACCTAATTCCATTTCAATTGAGGATGAAGAAACTGACAATGACCAATGAAAGTTATAGATTCTTTCTTTACATATGTTTCCCTATTAATGAAATATTATGATATGATTCATGATTTTGTTTGTAGGAAATAAGTATTTCCAAATAAGTTGGAAAATAATGGTTAATGGATCATCAAAAATGTTGAATGAGTAAGAAGTCAACATATAAGGGATTCAATAGTTATGGTAGATTTTAGGATGGTGAAATTCTTAAAAGTATTAAAGCTCTTTTTATGATGGTGTTACATTAGAAGAATTAATAGAGTATGTGTAACACTGATGTTCAATATATGGAAATTTTATTCAAGGAATAATTATCTTTTCTTTTGTGGATATAGTGATAATGAACCATTTGGGTTTATATGATCCTTAAATTTGATGAAATTACATGTTAATACATTTTTTGATGCAAAAAAATATAATTTTAAAACCTATGTCGTTATAATATATTATGGGTATTTATGATGAAATTATCCCTTTTAAGGAATGATATAAAATTATATAGTTTTTTAAAATGGAAAACACGCAGACTATGTGTCAACCCATTGCGTCAGATGAAGCTGTGGGAATCAAACCCACAACCAAAGTGTGATTGGGATTTATCACCTACCACTGGACTACGTGAAGTCCCTAGTTAGTATTACTAATTATTTTTAGTTATATGATATTATGATTCAGTAATAATTTGATTTTGGGTTATCTATGAAAATTATTAACCAATCATGGAAATATGAGATTAGGTTAATTTCATTTCATTATGAGACTTTATGAGTAACTGATGGTATTTGGAGAAAAATGTTAAGATTTACCATGGAAGACTATGTTATTAAATCCATCAGAGAATAAGGTTTAAATCATATTTTTGATTACTTTGAAGAATCTTATGGATAACTGTTTATTTAATGGTCTTCCATAAACCTTGGGTTTTTTTGTTCAATTTTTTAGATTAAGAGTAGTTTTTCTTTTTGTAAAAGATAATCTTTTTGGGGATTATATAATCTTGTACTATAAAAATTTATTTTGGTTAATGTATGAAGACATTGGAAATATATAGTTCAGCTTTTGTAGATTAGGTGATTCTCAAGAAGTTGATTATATCGCTCTTAATGTGAACGAGTCATCTTAAATACTCATCTTTTGGAGAAAATATGAGTTTGTGTAAGAAATATAGAAAGAGATTAAAGTCTACATGGAAAGTAAGTATGTTTCCTTATGTTTTAGTAAAACTCATAAATAAATTCCTCAATGAAAAGTAACTTACAACAAAAACATTATCTGTTAACTTTTCCTACTAGGGAATCAAATACCGTTTAACCCATCGAATTTTTGTGATTTTCTGGTGGTTAACTTTCTACTAGACATATTTTCTATCACTCTATATCAGAACAGGATGGTTTGTTTTCTCCTCCATATCCATGATTTCATGGAATCCTAGTATCTTTTTTCTTGGGTGACCGTTTCACTTTACATTCTTTCATTTTACGTGATAGTTTAATTTACATCTTTTTTATGATGTGGGGATTTAAATGATGTTTCTATGCCCAATTTTAAAATTACGAGGACGAAATTCCCAAAAGGGGGGAGGGATGTAACATCTCAGGTAATTAAAGAAAAGTAAATTTCCATATTTATTAATATTTGTGAATAAAATGCTAATATTACTTTAAAGGTAATGCTATGTTCGATGGCATATGCAGTACGCAACAACGAGTTTCTTTGAAATCTTATGTTGCACACTAATAATATAATAATATAATTTTAAATTGTAGTTAATTCCTAGTCGTTGTAATGGCGAGAATGAATAGAACTAACTAAAAAATTATTATATATGTTTTTCAATTCTTTTTACATTTATCCAATAAAAGTAAGAGGTTTAAAATAAGAAAGGAATTTGATTTTAAGCATAAATATTCTAATGTTCTTTAAATGGTCGATTAAATGCCTTTAGATGTTGAACCCTTTTTAAAACTACATTTTGTCAATTTTACATGTTATATTTGTAAAAAAAATCCTTTTTTAGAATCGGAACATCAAAATTTACTTTGTTTAATTTTTTTTATTTTTTCCGATATAGTTCATTTTTTAATGAATAGTGAAAATGTTATATTTTAATTCAAAACCTCCTTTTAATATATTTTATTTATATGGATAGATTTTATTTTTAATTGGGTTTAAATTTTAGATGAAATTTATTTTTACAATTTAATCCAATGGTGGTCATTGGAATTAATTTCACATTGAAATTGGACATAAACAAGTGTCAATCGTTTGATAGATATTGTTTCATAAAAACGCGTTATTTGGTTTGACAGTGGGAATTTATTATAAAATTAATAAATGAAAATTCTATGTTTTTCATTTGGAAAAATGGAAATAATTTATTAATTTCGAATATCAAATTTATTTTGGATAACTTTTTTGGTATTTTTCTAAGAAATGTTCATTTATAATTAATAGTGAAAAATACTGCATTTTACATCAAAACTGTTTTTCATAAAATTTAATTATATAGATATATGGTCCTTTTAATTGGTTTTAAGGTGTAATTTAATTATGTTTCTATAACTAAATAAAATATTGTTCATTGGAAGTAATTTCACAAATCAATTGGATGTAAAAACAAGTCAATATTTTGATAAATGTTTACTTCTTAAAAACTCGTCTTTGGTTGTGACCACATGAATTATTTATAAATTTATTACTACAATCTATGTTTTTGTAATTTGGTAAAATGGATTCCATATTTAGAATCAAGAGTTCCACATTATGTAATTATGACTCTTTTTTTGGACCTTATGAATAGTAATGATGGTAATTATCATTGATTATCATGATTAATTTGTAATTTGGTAGTTAAGGGTAATAAAATATTACCATAATAATATAAAACAACCCCAAAATGTGTCTAAATCCTATTTTTTGAGTCATGTCCGACCATGGGAATCTTTTTACCAAACTTGAGGGCCAATGAAGTCACATGGGTGTAATAGTGACATTTATGACATTATTTTTAAAAAGAAGAGAAATATAACAAAGGTTTGTATATCCTAAGTAAAAAAAATTAATTTTGTTTAAATAAATTATCTCTTAGACTATAAATAGTCATTGTAAATCTAAATATATTTCCTGCATCATGGAATTTTTTTATAATTTTTAGACATTAAATAAATAAATTTTATTATGACACCATGATGATGTAGTGATTACCTCATTAATGAACGATTTAAATAAAATGAAAAGATAAGGTAAAATATAGAACTTACACTTGTATAAAATCCATTTAATGGGATTATTTATAACCCTTATCACCTTAACATCGAAATATATCATTGTGGGACCTTTAACATTCAAAAAACCATTTTATAAAAAACTAACATTTCACGACATTCCAAAAGTGACCCTTCTCCCTGTTATAAATGGCCTCCACCTCTACCCCTTACCCACACCTCTCAAGCCCTTGTCTGTGTATATTATCACTCCACATCCCTATATTAATTTTATGAGCCTCACATTGGGAATTAGTCTTTCCAAGGAAGCCTTTGGCTCAAATCAAAAAGTGTTACCTGATTTAGAGGTAATGTTTTCTCTCGAGTTTCATTATTTTATTTTCTTTCTTCACTCACAATTATATTCTTATTATTTGACCCCATAATAACACATTATCCTCAATATACTAGGATGTTTTTATGATAATTATTCTTCCTACAATCACACACACCTCCAACTAATGGTTAATGAACATACTTTTTCTGTGGGTGGTGAATTACTACCTCACAAAACAACAAGTGTTCAATATTCTTTTAACACCATTAATGGTGGCCATTATAATGTAACTGTATTTATATATGTTATATATGGTATTTATTTTTTCTATATTCTTCCTAATTTTATTTTTAAATCACATTGTTTTGTTTTTCATGTTGTAGAACTGTGATAACTTCATCTGAGGAAGTCTTGACTACCGCCCGTCAAGTGATGCGACTCATTCATGCCAAACATGGAATTTTTATATAATGTAATTAATGAAATTATTTTACCTATATAACATATATATTATAATGGAATTATAATATATATATATATATATGTCTCGTTTATTTTTAATTCCATTAACATGAAAATGAAATGAATGTATTATTCATGTGTGTGTACAGCCTGCCGTCTCCATGAATGATGCATTTTATTTTTTATCTCCAAATGTTATGTAATAGTATAAAATTATTATATAATGGATATATATGATATTTAGATAATTAATACCATTTTGGTGATGATTAACTTACAACTACATGGGAAATTCTTTTCAAACAAGTTCATTTTTGACTCCTGTACCAAACATCGAAAAAACATATGATATGAACTGACATTATTAACTAATTATTATAACATGATAATATATGATATGAAATTTATAATAAACTATAATTTATTTCCTGAAGAGATTATAAATTTACCTAAGTTTATTATTCAGGAATATAAAGAAACAAATAAGACAAGTCAGTCTTAAGGTAAGGGGATTTCTTATCTCACTTTTAATTGCGTGAGATTTCAATTGTTCGACAATTATATATTCAATGTGGTGTATTGTGTACTTCCATTTGATATATATTATCATTATTATATTTATATTCATGGTATTATGTGATTAATTTTGTTTTTATTATCTTTTTTTCATAAATCTTGATTTATTACAATGAGGTAATGGGTTTTTATCTCACTATTTATTTTCGTGAGATTCATGCTATATTTTTCACTATCTACTTTGAGTGGTGTATGTATTGAAAATTATTCTAATATTTGTGGAATATAATTTCTTTTATGGGAATTTACATCAATTTTGTATAGTCCTTCATTCATGTGGTGTATGTTTCAAATGTTACCCAAATCGGTAAGGGAACCTTTCACCCTCTTCTATTTAAAAGACTTGTTTTTGTTCGGTCTTTAAATTAACATCTTCTTAATGTTGTGATATGTTATTATATATCATTATTGATGTAAATTTTATGTCCAAGTGATGATATACCCTTTTTATCTCTCATCAACTCATTTTTTGATTTTAATGTGACGTCGTTAGGCTGTCGAATTTTTGTAAGGGAACTTCTTAACCCAATTTCAATTATTTGGGTTAAACCTATACTTCATGATTATGTCATACTATGAATATGTTTGGATGACCAATGATTGTTTGACATATAATATCCACTTATATTGGGTGTATTTATATTTTTCCCTCATAATTATGTAATTGATTTATCCTTAATCTAAAGATACCATCTTTGTACAGGACATCTTCTCAATCTCATTTCATTAAGGAATATTTTAATTTCTACATGACTTTTTCTATGGTGTATAAAAACCTTTTGACTTTACATTTAATTCAAAGGGAATATTTTTACACGAAGCATTTAACTAAATGACAAAACTAATGTTTTTTTTTGTCTTAAGTATGCAGCGACAACGACTTCTCCACGGCCGTGACCATTATTTGAGTTGTGGCTTCCTCTACAAGCCTTAACATTTTTTAAAAGAAAAATAAATTCCATGTTTCACTTTTCTTTTATATTGGTATTTAAAATGGTTTTGATAATTTTTTGATTATATCAATGTGTTTTGTTGATATGTTGTGATTGAAATGTAGAAATGTTATGTTTCCTTTATGCATGTTTTATGTGATACGATTATGTTATGGTTCTTGGGAATTGTTCATGAAGTCAGGTGGTTCCATTATAAACTAAGGGTGGGTGAGCCCAAGATAGCTCTCTAATGCATTGGGTAACGCAAAGGAGTTAAACACTGAGGATTCTCCGAAGAGATTTAGGAAATATACTGTTATAGGTATTCCAAACATAACCATGAGGGTTACTCCCTACATATGAATGATACAAATGCCCCAAGTTGCCATTATTTTGTGTATATATTTGTGATGTAATGTTTTCTTTCTTTGTATATCCTTTACTGAGATTTTAATGCTCATCCCAGGTTATTGAAATGTTTTTCACATGTCATAAAGTGGAATAGGTTCATGGATGGGATCATGGAAATGTCATTCTGTCTAAAACATAGAACTAGACGTGACTATTTTTTTCAATAGTTTTGATTATGTGAAAAAAATGGAAACTTAGTAGATGTGTCAACTTTGTAATCATTGAGATGTAATAGTTAGGTCCTAATTCTCTAAATCTCTAATCCTGAAAATATCTTCAATGTAAATTATTCATTTAATTATATATTATTTAATGTTTTAAAGAAGGGTCCTTATACTACAAATATGTAAATTATAAATTCATAATATGAATTTCATCAAAAAAAACTGGCAACCACCCTATCAAAATATCTTTATTATCCACATAGTCATATTCACCATGAAAAAATATGCACCACCAAATCCTGGTGTATTATTAATACACCATTAGAACCTTTAAAACATGCTACATAATTTCTTATATTCTATAAAATTGATAGTGATAAAGTGAAACTTCATTAAGGAAAATTAAATAAATTATTAACAGCTAACGAAAAACTGCATTTATAATTAATTCAGGTTTCCAATATCATCCCAAAAATAGAGAATTAACACATTTAAAAAAGACTTTTTATAATATCAATAATATAAAAATATTATATAGATTTAATTAAATAATTTTACTGAGTAGACCATAAAAGATAAATAATTATAGGATGTTCATGTATGATACAAACTAAAATATAGGATTGGTTTTTTCGAACACAGTTTTTGTATTACATAAAAAATAAATTTTATAACAACTGTGTACTAAAATTATTCATTGATATTTTCATAAAAATAATAAATTTTTATGGTCTATGAGAATTAAGGGATTGGAATATAATAGAATAATGATTTTGAGGCATTTTTAAGTAGATGAGTTAAACCATTATAGATATTTAGTAAATGTAAGAACATGACAACCTAGATCTACAAAAATGGATTTTTTTACAATGATGAGATATGTGAAGTGTTAGTTTTTGTGGCAGTGGTCAGAATATATCAATATATTTCAATATCACTTTTATTCATATATATGGATGAGTAACAAAGAATGATTTCTTTAAAATATTGAACACATGTTAATGCTAGAGTTCTACACACAATGAGGAGAACTATGTTATATGTAATTATGAGATGAAATAATGAAATATTTAAGGATAAAAACATAAAAATTATTTTAACCCTCACCTATATATATAAATTCATCCTCTATAATAATCCATGTCATTTATGAAAAATTCATGTGGGTTATGTCTCTAATTTAAAATTGATATTTGAGATTCATGGGGATATTTATCCATGTAGATGTGAATATTTGAATCATTATATAATGAGACTATTAATTTTTCCAATATGAATGGTTTATCACTAGTTATCCCCAATATAATTCGTTGGTACGTGGTTTATCAATATACTACCTGGATTTTTTGTTCAAGTTATTTTGGATCGTAATTTTTTATGGAATCAATTGTAATGTGTAATGAAATTATCACCACATGAATTGTGTGTTTTATATGAAATAACTCAGAATTTCAAGAAGGTCATTTGAGTATGTTATTAGTCTATATCATATTGGATTCAATCCATGGTGACTATACATAATCTATAAATATGTGGGTTGGGAGTATCAATTAATATGATAAGTTATTATCATATAGATATATTTTATTTCTCATTTGAGATTGATAATGTAATATTTGAACATGATATATACAATAAAATAGTTAATCAAAAATGTGGTTTAGTTGATTGACTCTATTTATAAAATTGGATGACCTCTTTAATAGAGTGGTTATAAATTCAATATATATTGTGAGTATGAAACAAAATCAAATAATTAATAATGGAATTGTATTTGGATTTATTTTGATATCTATTATGTTACATAGACTAAGAAAAAAATTTATGGATAGAAACTAAATTATGAGGGAGAAACTTTTATAAAAGATATAATTGATTTCTAATCATTATTTGAGTTTCAATTATTCCTAGGACAATGATATAATTACATTTTTCAGGAAATTCCATGGATCACAATCATGTAACACAATCAATATATTATTAATGAATTTTTTTGAAAATTTAAAATTTTATCAACAGAAATGTAGTACAATTATATTATTTACAATGACTATAAAATTTTCAATAACCACTAGATTATTAGACATTTAGTATAATATTGTTTGTTGTAACTTATTGACATCCTAAAATACATAGAGAAATAAATTAATATAATTTTATTTTTAAATAATACTCAAAATAGGTAGTTAAAGATAATTAAATATTGAAGATTTGAATAATATTTTTCAGAAAATAAAACTAAGTGGTTCATACAAAGAGATATTAAGAGATAAATATTTCATATCATAGAGGTCAGAATCTTAGGCTAGGATAAGAGATATATTACCGATGGTGGGAAAATCTAAATAATATTTCAATGATAATCTGGAGAAGATAGTCAAATGGATTTTTATAACATTCTTTAAAAAAATTAATTCTTTTATTATATAACTAAATGAATGATTATGTTTTTAATCCTATGGATTAAATTTATTAGATGATTGATAAGTTATATGTTATTTTTATTTTCTTGTACATAATGAACTATTAAATTAATCACATCATTTAAAAACATAATCTATAGATGATGTAAAAATTTTAGAATAACTTATCATCAATAATATAATTAGGAGAGGTTATAGTGAGATAATTAATAATGTGGTTAAGAATGAAAATTTATCACTAGAAAAAATTTCATGATTAAGTAGTTCAAAAATCTATAAGGGGACTCAAAATATCATTTGAATGTTATATATATCTCCATGTCTAATTTATAAATTAATAGTAATATCATATACATCCTTAGTCAAATTATCTGATAGGTCTATGTTTGAAATTAATATTATATTCCCCAAACATGACAATGCCACTGTAGATGAGCCATGTTCCATGGTTGATAAACTCATTACACTACAATATTATTTTTTATTTTTTCCAAAAAATATTTTCTGAATTATCCTTCATAAACATAAATACGATACACTATAAAATTAAAAAACAAGTAAAATTTATTGAATACGGGAATAATTGTCATTATGGAATCAACATAAAACAGATTAGTTTTAATATGATAAAATTAAACATGCATAGTTTTGGGGTATAAAATACATCATGTTTATTTATAAAACATCCTTTTATAGGACCACCAAATATTGTGCCATATTTATAAACTAATTTCAAACATAGTTTGAAATTATTTTTATCATATGACCTTATTATATATAAAAAATTATGAAAACAATCCCAAAAAATTCAACGATTCACTTCAACTCTAATAACATTTTATTCATCTTGTCAAGTTGTATGAATAATAAATTCATTATATAATCATTGTATATATTTCATAGAAAATTATGAAAGTATGATAAATATCATTCTCTCTATAGTTCCACACAAAATAAAACATTCCAATAACCATATGTAAACATTTGCTGGATCCTAAAAATAATTTCAAAATATGTTAAAATTTCAAATTGTTTTTATCTAAGAGATGATCCCAATAATGGTCCGATGTTTATTTAAATAATAGTCAAAAGAATCATCTGAATATATTTTACAAATATAACAAAACTAAATATGATATTAAACTATATATTTAATAAATTTTTGAAAAATCATGATATGGTATTGAGTTACCATTACATGGTTTTTTATTTAAAGATAATACTCTAAAACCCACAACATCTAAACCCTTTTCAAAAAAATTTAATAGTTTTACATCCAATAAGATTATATAGAAATTTTTTCAATTATTTACCTTAATACCACGTGGCATGGTTTTTCATAATTAATTAATTTCATATTTTATAAGAAAATTCAGGTTTGTATTTCAAAAATCATATATTCGTGTATATATTATCCTACTCACAATGAAAAATACAATTGTGTGGATTTCATAATGATTAATATTATATAGGATTATTTCAATATAAAATTATGTAAAATTTTAAAAAAATTAAAAAATTCCTCAGTAAATCATGTTGGTGACATATTTTCAATCCATCACTATCTATAAAGACAATCTCATAGATATGGTTTCCCTATAAATTCAAATTTGGACAATTACCATACAAATTATAATTATGGGAATGATTCAGACCAAGATGTATCCAAAAAAAATTAGTAAATAATTATGGCATGACCAAAATATTAATCTATAATGTCTCAAATTACAGTAGCTATAGTTGTATAACCATGATCTAGTACCTGGTTGAATAGACAAAGAGCGGGGAATGTAGTGATGAAAATTATCAACCAAATTCCAGGTCATCTGAATTTGAATTGTAATGATTCATATAATTAGATGGTTAAAATTAAATCATTAGGATCCATGATTAATTCATTGAATTCCAAAAAATAGATAAATCAGTTTCAATGGGTGTTTGAACAAAACAAAATCTTGACTGCACATTCAAAAGAGAAATACTCACTAACTTCACAATCAATCAATTTTATCGATATAAGAAATTGTTAATCCATATAAATCTCTCTTAGAAAATAAATTTTTAGGAATATGTGAATTACAATACTATGATTCTTTATGAATAGAAAAAAATACAAAATAATTATCATATTTTTTTTCATGAATTGAATTCCATTTTCATGTCGTGGTCTGTCATCAATACATTTTAAACGTTATTTTATTTAATAATATATTTGAAAATAATGAATCAAAAGATAATAAAAATTTAATTTTATCTTTTTTAATGTAAATAATGAAATATAAAAATATGATACACATACATTTTTTCTAATTCTAATATCCTATAATGATTTATCCAATCATTGTGGGTTGATCGACATTGATAAATTAATATGAATAGTAGTTGAGAGATTAAAAATTAATAGTGAAGTTAATATACTTTAATTAAATTATAAAACATCCACAGCTTTCTGAAAAAATATAATTTATCATAGTAGAAAAATTATATGTATTACAAATATAGAGTTTGAACCCTTGCTGCAGCCTCCTAGTGGTCGCACCTCTATGCCAAGAATGAATGGACTTTTCATTACGAAAAACCCATATTTAGAAAACTAGAACTAATTATTATGATTTGTTAGTTCTATAATATAGTTAACTAGATTTTTCTGCTCATACTAGTGATTTATAGTAAAATGTTAGATAATAAAATTCCAATATGGGCATATCTTGAATGTTTCAAAGCATGAATAAAGATCAATGAATGAAGGGCCATCATGAAAAACCTTTATTCAATTGGAATCTCGGTTTTTTGAACCCTTTTCTCATTTCTAAAATTTTTTGAAACAATTTCCTTCAATATAAAAATCCATATATATCAAAAAAAATTCTTTCAATGCCTCCTTGATTCGTGCCATGGTATGAAGGGCCATTACTGTCCCAAATTATCCCAATTTCTTCCCAATGGTTCAAAATGTATGATCTACTATAAGAATAATGAAAATAATAAAATCATGAAAGCGTCACATTTTAAATAATTTTATATTCAATTTAAAAACATTTAAACCACCATAATTATGTATATAAAATATATCTATCAGTCCCATTAAATTCAAATAATTTATTTTCCTCAATAAAATTATCAACATCTATATTCAATGCTTCTAAACGTCAACAATGGAGTTATCAAATTATTACTATCATAAAAACATGTTATAAATACAGTTTACAAAATCAAAAATCCGACAAAATAATGTGTTTATAAATAATGATTCATTTATAATTTCAAATAAAAAACATTTTATACATTTCACTTATAGATTTCACTTGTTCATCAATTCCCACACCATTTATGATTTTCATCAGAATTAATTTTTCCTCTTGTCACTGATGTAAATAATTTGATCGATTAGTCTTTATACACCATGTAAAATCTCCGAACCATGGGTTTTCATTGGGTTTACTTTCTCTCCCCATAAATAAAAATATCCCAATTACTCAAGAGGGTATTGAAATTAGGTTCAAAAGAGTCTGAGGATAACGATTGGTAGGAATTGATTCATAAAACAAGTAAAGATCAAAACAGAAAAAAAAAATCATATTTATAATGCATGATATTAAAAATACTATCTTAGTGGAATTTCCCTTACCATAATATAATGTCATATCACAATACCCCAAAGCATAATGTAAAGGTTAATTGACAATATAATCAAAATGAATGACTTCCCTAATTTTTATTCTTTTTTTCAGTCATTTTTCCCTATTGTTTCAAAATTCATGATTATAATGAACTTCACATCCCACACAAAAGCCACATAATATAAAAGTTATTAATATTTTAATTGGTGTTTATTTATTCAATGAATTAATAACCCATTTTTTATTGTTTTTCATTTTCCGTTCTAATGATAAGTCTCACATCAACCACCTAATCCAAAATGTTTTTCATATCATCTCTTTGAATGTGCAGATTTTAGTCCTACCCAAGATTGAATAAATTATTCAACTTTTTTCAAATCAATATGGATAATAAGTGATATATAATTAATTTAAAAATGATCCTCCACCCAAAATCTATTGAAACAACATATAGAATCATAATCAGATACAAAACACTCCCACCACTATAAGTAACCCCATCCAAAAAATAAGTTAATTCAATATCAGGAAAAATAAAAATATCTGGATAGTAATGGAAAATAATGTTTTTCAATATAACATAAAAAGTTCTTATATGTATTATATAGGTTTTAGTGGATCAACATAATTGTGGGTTTCAATCGTAAATTGATCATCATAAACCACCTCATTAATTTTAAAAGTATATTTGTTTAGTCACAGCATCAACAAGATATATATTCATGTTCTTGTATGTTTAAATACACCATGTTTTTTAGAATAATTATATATATAAAATATTAGGTAGTTTTTGGTCAACAAACCTCTTTAGAATTGGAAAAGATAAAATTGAATTATTTCATGGATTAAAAGACAACAATTAAATTACTCAATTAGAGATTCAAAGAAACAACAAATAAATAACAATAATATCATCAAATATTTTTATGCAAATGATAATTGAAGTGTAAATGATACTTTTAAAAATGTCTACTTATATAATTTAAAAATATATGCAAGATATTTCAGATTTTATCACTAGAATTTTTTTATGTGCTGATTAATCTAATATTACCGACTACAAGAAAAATATTAACACATATTTTTGGATGAATATAATTCAATTAATTTCATTCAAAATTAAATTTTTTTTCTTTATCATGTGGAATAAAAAATTAGGTATGTAAAAATATATAAGAAATTAATATATAATTCATTTTCAATTGATTATTTTGAATTTGATTCTAAAATTCTATATAACATAGTTTTCTAATATAAAATCTATCTCATATCGTGAATTTATATCATGACATGTATTGCATCTCGATGTGATTAGGTCTTATAGGTAGAAATTTATTTTCTTCATACTTCTTGAATTTAAGTGAAACAAAATAAAAATAGAAAATAAATATATGGGACCCTTTATAATTTTACAAATTTGCATCAAGATGATATAAAAAACGTCTATGTTGGAGTTATTAAACTAATGTTATATAATTAATTTTTTTCCTAGAAAACTATTTTAAAAATTCATGTTTACAAATATTAAGTAATATTTTCTTCAATTATTTAGATAAAATTATAACTTAATTAGCTAATTAACACATGGTCCCACTCTAAACATCTACATAGTAGCCAATTATGAATATGTTTCGAATATAGTAAACTTCTTCTATTCTTAAATTATAGTATCTTCTAGAATGGTGGTGTGCTACAATTTGAGGGTAGATGTAAAAATATAAAATAAAAAAAGACGACCAATTTTATGTGTTATCTTTATCCATGACTTCTTCTTTCATATCTACATTACATTCAAGTTCTGAAATTAATTTTTATGTTGTGTATTCCGAATTATCCTCTGAAAGTTGCTAATATTCATTGTTTATAATATAATATTCATGTTGTTTATTAATCATATACACCATTATTAGCGCATTGTACACTTTTAACATTATTTCACTTTATGATAGTAATTTCTACTTAAAATGAAATATTAAATGGTACCTTCTTGAACATTTCATAAAACACATAATGGTCTTGATTTTATGTTTATATTTTATTTTCTGGTCTCCCTTGATATATGGACCAATTCATTCTTTTGGAGCACTTGGAGCTTTATATTAATTATAATTTTATTATGCCAATTTGTCTTTTTAATGTTCCTCCTTCTCATGTCAGTTGTTCGAATCACCATAGTTCTCAATAAAAGTTATTCTTCTTCTCTTATTATGTTCTTCTTAATATCACCTTGATACCTTTCTCTCATGGTGTGAACATTTTCACACCAAACCTTGTTATTTATTTCACACAATGGTGGAGTGATCATTATTTTTATGGTTTTTACTTCATCAATTCTACCCTCATAAGTCTACATCCCGCTTCCAGTGAAAAAATGTCATCAATGGAGGGCTAACTCCTTTATGGGATGATCCAACGGAATAGAAACGGGTAGGATTGGATGTTTTTTTTCACTCTTCGAATGTTATTACTTTATTTTATTTGGGTTACGTTCATTAAACGACTTTCTATATACCTCTTCTTTATTGAATTTATTCGCCCCACTTTTATGTGCTAATTAGATCCATTACCTTGGAGTGCTCATGAAAATGATCCTACAAGTGTATAGATTATTATAATGTGTTTTTGGAGGGATTTAATCAATAAGTGATGAGGGTAGTTGAAATCATTTCATGAATCCTTCTCATGTTAATGAAATTGAAATCATAAAAAAACAATTCATACAATCCACTCAGAGTAATAACCTAGGATCAACTTATATTCTCATAAATTTAATTCACATAGATATCTTAGTCCTATTTTAAAACCCATATATAATCAACACATGATGGCCACTTTATATCCAAAAATCCATCTCTTTTTATTATGTGTCTAAGGATTTTTATAGGTCTCGAGGATTCGACAACCCAAGCTACACTCCAAGCGGCAGCTTAACCCCTGGAACATGGGTAAATTTGGGCGACACCAAATTCTAGCGCTGTTTCCGGGGACTAAATAAGTTCTTTAGACCAAAAACCTTCCTTTCTTACCCCCATTCATCCATTCTCACCTAAAATATCTTATCATTTACCTTTCTCTCATTTTTTTTCTTTTGGCGCATGTCTGCCTACACCCTCGATAACTCAAACATATTAATTTGGGTGGAAACTCCTAGGTTAGGGGAGTCAAGTTCATCTAAGGGATTGTTTAAATTCGATCAAAATATTTTTGAAACTACAGATTCACCAATTAACACAATTCCAATGGAGGGTCTTCAAAGAAATCAAATGGTAAACCCAGTGGGTGATCAAATGTGAAACCCAAACTAAGAATCTCTAATCATAGGGAATTTGGTCGATCACACCATTAACGACTACCTCAATCTAACATGGACCAATGCCCCATCATGAATTTGACATAATTCCCTTGGATATTCCAAATACATCATTAAACCCCGTGTCCTAAACCACATTCCAACATTCCATGGAATGGATAATGAGATGCCATACCTTCACATTAAAGAGTTCAATGACATTGTAGAAACCATGTGTCCCCCACATCAACATGAGTTAGCTAAAATGACCCTATTTCCATTTCCATTAATGGATGGAGCTAATATTGGATAAACAATTTGAGACTATAATCCATTAACTATTGGGACCAATTACAAAGGGAATTCTACAAAAAAAATACTTTCCCCACCATAAAAACAATATCACTTAAAAATAGAATCCAAGTTTTTTTAAAAAAAGAGGGAGAGTCAATTTATGAAACATGGGAGAGGTTCAAAGACACTCTAAAAATGATTCCACGCCATGGTTTTTCTATTACTGAATAGGTGAAAGTTTTCAAAGAAGGGTTGTGCTCGGGAAAAAACAATTAACTGACATGATGTGTAATGGGACCTTTAAAAACAAATCCCCAAATGATGCTTATGAGTATCTAGAAATCCATGATGAAAAAAAGAAAATATGGGGAACATCAAATTATTCTAAAAATCCACAAAGAACAAATGGAATTAATACACTTAGAGAAGAGGAATGCCTTAGGGATAAAGTCTGAGAACTCAATATGAAGGATGAAGATATAGACCTCAGAAAAATCAATGAAATCCAAACGGTAGACCCTGTTTGCACAATTTGTGACAAAAATGAACACAAAATAGACAACTGCCCAACCATTCCATACATCAAGGATGTTCTTCAAGGAGGAAAACCTACTAAATTCAATACCCAAAACATTCAAAATCACCAATACCAAAACAAATTCAACCAATGGTATAATGACCGCCCAGGTTTCCACTGGAGAGATAACCAACAACCTAACCAACCACATAGACAAAATCTGTACCCCCATCAGAACTAGAAAACCCAAAACTAGTTCCAAACAAAACCATTACAATACAAACAACCACCAGTCCATCTTCAACAAACCATACAACCTCCAAAATATCCCCCTGGGATAAACCAGTCTTCTCAAGAACCAACCCAAACTGTTTCATGAAGCCTACTAGAATAACTGTGAAAATGAATGGAAAGGATAAACACGTAAGTCTCTTCCTTAATATAAAATCTTCACACCATAAAAACTAGAAAGTAACACATGCCTACACAAGCCATTACATAACAAACAGTAATGTTATAGTCATGTTGAAATCAAACAACACATGAACAACTAAAGGATGTGACTATTTTAAGAAGTGGGAAATCAATTGTGAAACCAGAACAACTAATTCAACAACCATATGATGATTCAAACATAGATGAAAATTAAAATGAATCAAATGATATAACTGAAAAACACGATAATATTGTTAATGAAACAACTCTTATACAAACAATCCCACAACATATAGCATTTCCTCAACGCATGAGGGGGAAATCAAAGCATGAATTTAATGAAACAATGAGGGAAATATTCTCACAAGTAAATTTGAACATTACACTACTAGATTCTATTAAAACCGTTCCTGAATACTCAAAATAAATTAAGTAACTATTTACCTTTAAAAGAAAATTCTCATATAAGAACCAAGTCCATTTAGCAGCAAATGTTATCATAATAATTCAAGGGACCATTACTCCTAAGTTGAAAGACTCGGGTTGCCCTTACATTAATGTTGAACTATGAGAGAGCAATGTTGTCAAGGGATTTTGTGACCTAGGTGCTAGTTTCATTACCATCCCCTATACTGTGTACATACAGTTAGGCCAGGCATATCTCCAACCCACATCTGTCGCAATTAAACTTGTTGATCGTAGAATTAGGGTTCCAAATTGGATTTTAAAGGAATTTATGGTAATGGTTGAAAACAACATATACCATGGTGTCTTCATTTTCCATGACAACCATCCAAACATAAAAAATAAGGAACAAACCCCAATCATCATTGTTCGTCCTTTCCTTGAAAAAATAAACTCTGTTATTTGAGTTCGAAATGGGAACATGACCATCACCTTTGGAGACATGAGTCTAGACTTGAACATCTACAATGAAAGCTCATAAATTGGGGATGGGGAAGACATTTTTGAAGTAAAAATGATAGGAAGAATTGATAATGAATCCATAGAACATCAAGGAATATTTGATGGATTATTACTTCATGATGAGATTGATTTCCTTTGTTCACATGAAGGATGTTTATCTCTTTAGCTTATATATTTTTTAAATTCCTCTTATGATAAAGTCTTGGGTTCAACAATCAGTGAAACATTAAAGGAAACCACTTTCATAGAGACCAATCAAAATTCCTTCCCTAAATATGATGAATCCAAATAGTAGCTGAAAATTATACTTTTAAGGAATCAATCCTATCTAAAACTCTAGGAAACAAAAATGACCTTGATCCAATGTCCCAATATTCTGAAAAATTGTGAACCAACCTGATCTAGAACTGAAGGAAATTCCCACTACACTCATGTATGCCTTCCTAGGGGAAAATCAAACACATCCTACTTTCATTTCATCTACTATTGAAGCCAAACATGAGATTATGATTCAAGATGCCATTAAGAAAAATAAGAAATCCATTGGTTGGACCCTGTCTGATATTCCTGGGATTAACCCACTTATTGGGACTCATAGGATTGTTCTGGAATCTGATTCTAATCAATGTCGCCAACCCCAATGGAGACCCAATCATAATTTTATGAATTTAGTGAGGAAAGAACTTATGAAATTTTTCAATGATAGTATCATTTATCCCATATATGAGAGTGAGTGGGTAATCCCAATCCAAGTTGTTCAAAAAAAGGGTGAAATCACAGTGATAACCAATGAGGATGAAGAGATTAAACCAAAAAGGGTGAGTAGTGGATGGAGAGTCTGCATCGACTATAGGAAGCTAAAATCATTCACCAAGAAGGACTATTTCCCCTTACCATCCATTGACCAAGTCCATAAGAGAGTGGCAGGTAATGCCTTCTAATGATTCTTAGATGGGTACTTGGGTTATAATCAAATTGATGTTTCCCTAGAGTATAATGGTAGGACTACATTCACATGTCCATTCATCACCTTTTCTTTAAAATTCATGCCCTTAGGGTTATGTAATTCCACTAGAACCTTCCAGTACTGCATGATAGGAATATTCTCAGACATGGTAGAAGATTTTATAGAGGTATTCATGGATGACTTCTCTATGTTTGGGGATAAATTTGAGTGATGTCTGAGAAATGTGAAGAGAGTTTTGTCAAGATCAGAAGAAAATAATATGGTCTAAAACTTGGGAAAATGTAATTTGATGGATAAATAGGGTCTAATCCTTGGGCATCTTGTATCTGGTAGGGTAATTGATGTTGATAAAGCCATGGTTGACATCATTTGTCAGCTTCCATCACCTAAAACTTTCAAGGAAGTGATGTCTTTCTATGGACATGCTAGTTTTTATAAACGATTCTTTAGGAACATTTGTTCAGTCACTCTTCCCAATTTTGGTCTTTTAGAAAAGGATTCTCCATTTGATTGGAGAAAAAGCTATGAGTATTTAGTGCTACCATTGAATGAAGAAGTGTTTTTCTTTCGGAACTCAGGAGCTTTATCTTTTCCAAGATATTTATTGGTTTCTATGTCTTAACTATTTGTAGATACCTTTCTAGGTCACAAACCATGGACCAAATAAATAACATATTCCTAAAATAAATAATAAATTTTTGGTGGAGAAATCTATATGGAATTTTTTTTTCACATGAACTCTCTGAGTTTGTATATTACTAAAAATTTAGATAATCAAATGGATAAAAATCAATACAACCATTTTGAATATTGTGGAAACAATATAAATAATGACCAAAAATTTCATAAATCAAATTATAATTGAATCCATCATAATATATTGCCAAAAAAACCACCCCATCATACCAATTATCCATATATAATCTATATTCATTACGTCTCACTTGGTTGAGATGAAAAATTGGATTCCAGCATCCAATGGTGATTCAATATATGCCATGGGGTGTGATGTACAAGAACCCGACTCACAACCCAGACCCCAATACCAAAAATTCTTATCTCTTGTCTATCCACACTATTTCCCAAATAACATGACACAAAAAAGTGTAACCTTCCTTGATATCATTTTTTGACAAAGAAAAATGTGATGCCCTCGAACCCAAAACCAATCCCAAACCAAAACATGACTTTCAAGGCATTTCAAATCCCCACATGCTAGTAACTAGTGTATGGTTATCAATTGTCTACTTTGGAAATAATTTTTCCAATTTATTTAATTTAAAATGATAAAAAATAATAAAAATCATAGAACTAAATAATCATAAAGAAACGAGGTACAATCTTTTTCAAATTAAATTTATAAAATTCTAAACAAAACCAAGAAGTACTTAATGTGATGGTAAATACAAGGCTATACCAAAAACCTCTACATTACAAGAGGGATGTCATTCTCTATCCACTTCCACTGAGACATATATGAAGTGGAACAGTAGCACCCAAATCCACCATCATCATCCTGGTACATCTTCCTTTTACATGGTTCATTCATTACAACATCTATATAAACCATATAGTGTATTCATCTGTGAGCCAAAACCTATTAGGATTACACCCACAAGAATTATTCTATCTGAAAACTCTATGATAAAATATAAAATGAATAATTTATTATAATTGAAAATTCAGTTATATAGGATAATATTTTTAATGGAGGAAAACACTATTTTCAATTAATGTAATTAAAATTGTTCCTATTATTCCAATGTTATGTAAAATTTCTCAAGAGATCACCTTTTCATGCGAAACCTCATATGAAATAGATAAAATGGGAAACTCTGAACCTTTCATGTTGGTGAAATGTTATATAGAAACCAAAAAACACATCATCCCCATTCATGAGCCACTAAATAAGAATTCATCTAATGTTCATGTGGTATTCAATAATTATCATAATTTTGGTTCAGTTTTAATCATATATCATGCAATGTGAATCTTGGCATTTTTATATCTGAGACACTAGAGTCAATCCACTAAAATATTCCGGGCATGAAACCTCTAAATCAATGGTTTGTAAGTTCTATTTTTCAAAAATTGATAACTACGATTCTTATTGGTGATCAATTTTCAGTTCAAATATCAATTAAATATATATATATAACCATGATCATTTGCACAAACATGTAATGTGAATAGAAAAATAAAACCACTATTTCTCCTAAGAAAACTCTCATTCAAATTCACTCACACACAGACAAAATCCATTTTATAAAATGTTTCTCACCACTTGTACAATTTGGTATGAAAATTTTAAAATTTATGAAACCACATTAAGAAGAAAAATAAATGAGAAAACATGATTTAAATCTATTTTTTTTATAAAAACAGCTTTAATGATTTATTCATCTCAAAAAATTTCAAATACACCTTTCATACCAAAAAGAGAATTCATAGAACGCCTTCATATGTTATATAATTATTTTAAAAATAATTAAACAAAGAAAAATAAGTGAACCACATGCCTCTCACATAGAAACACCAGTTAAATAGTGAAAAACCACAACCACACTGCCACAAGACCCTGTATTGGACGATCAAACACATAACATCATGATCTCAGTATAAAATACAAGAATAAGCCCTCTGTAGGTTATACAACCCATATAAAATTGGGAACCCATGAAATAAAGTGGAAGACCACTAAAAAAGGAATTAATTAATGGAAAATATCCATACATAATGGTTTCTCAGAGAATATACTATAATACAATTAAATAAAGGGAGTCCACATGAGATTAGAGGGAGATAAGGAGGTATATAGGGTTTGATATCTTTAATGAGGTGTGAATGGGGAATATTCTATTAAAATCAAAGAGGGTATAAGGAAAACCCTATTTTTTAATGATCTCAATAGGTCACATGTTTATCATGCATGGTTTTACAAAACATATGAATATTGGGGACCACACTTTGTCTAAGAGGATCAACATGCATAGTTACCTCAGGCAGGTAGATAAAAAATGCAGAAACCTTATAGTTTCCACTATCCAAAAATTCTAATTGTTCTCATGTTTTCATAGTCATGGTTTTTTTTCCTAACCATGAATAACCTATAAACCACCAACATTCCAAAAAATAATAATAATAATTTTCCATTAAAAATTTAAATGGAAACCCATGGATAAAAACTATACTAAAAACAAACGAGGGGATACCTCAATATGAAGGGACATATGCGACACTCATTAAATTGAATATAATGAAAATACCCCGTCTAATGTAGGATGAGAAAATAATGGTCTTTAATATGGTTCAATCCTAATAATTCCATATATGGATTGTTTATGCTATAAATGATCAACATATAGCTGGGTTTCATGATTAATAGATCATCCAAAAATGACATCAAACATTTTTGAATTAAAAAAATTTCAGTTATATTTTCAATAATTTATCAATGCATGATTTAATAGGTTTACATGACCCAATTCACACCCATGTTAAACGTGATTAAAATAATAATAGATAATTTTTCAAAAATCCTCTCATGAATGTGAAAATAATAATTGAAATTTGGTCATGGAATTAATATAAAAAAAATAATTTACCCAATGTATTCATCTAGTAGTCATATTTATTTTAGGGAAATAATTTCTATAATAATTTTAATAAAATATACACTAATGTAGGAATGTGATTTTGAAATCATTATATTAATTATTTTAAATTTATGTGCATATAATTATAAATTTGCCATGATGTTTAAATATTTTATTATATGTGATGATGTCTCCCGGATAATCATGTACATGAAAGAAAATTCTATCATATTTTTTCTTAAATGTAATTATATTAAATTAATTCAATAATTATGTCCATTTTATTCGATATATTATGATAGAAGTAACTAGAGACATAAAAAATTAATAATGATAAATATTTCCCCCTTTAATTGAATCTTTTGAATATGTTCCTCAGTTTCTATCTAATTGTGACTCATTACACGAACCCCAACCTCAAGGAATGAATTTTTCCCTTGAAATGATTTTTGATATGATTATAAATCATGATAAACAAATAGATAAACCATAGGTAGAGTTATCTAATAGTATAAAATAAATCAAATTCATAGAAATCAATTTTTATTATTCAGGTTGCCTCCCATTAGATTTACTTTTTGTGGACATTTACAATGACCATTAATTTCTCTATCTAATATGAACATAGTAGAATTATGACCATCATTTATTTGTCCAATTTGGACTATGTTGCAAATCATGGGTAGATCTCCCCTTCCTAAGTATTTTGGTTCTTCTGAACTAGTGGTTTGATGCAATTTGGTTATATATATAATGAAAAAACTATGAAATATAAAAATGAATATATTTTATAGTTATCTTCTTCCACCAATTCATATTTAATATGGTTATTAGTTTTACTAATGAAATGAATTTTTCATTTTTGGTTTCCATTTTATCCACTTATTCTTTAAATTGTAGGAATAATTCTAATTATTTATTTATACCTAGAATTTCAGTTTGGTCAATGCACGTTTGATCAAAAGCCTTTCTAAACACTTTTTCTTCACCCATTTATTAAAAACTATCACTAATTATACCTCAAAATTTTCATCATAATTAAATAACCTACCAATTGATTCCAAAATATTTCATTCTTCTTCTCTTTTACATGGAAATATGTATTCCTATATTTCTTATCAGTCAAATTATATTCAAAAAACCGATGGATCAAGTATCAACACTTCTTCTTAATTAATAGGATCATTTTTTTGTGTAATAAACATTCTCCATGTATTGTTGTTTCTTATTCCAACTATTTTTCATTATTCATCGTTTCTACAACCATTACTTCCTCCATCTCATTATCTTCATCATCATCAGACCATCCTATCCCTGAATCATGAATTATTGATTACTTATTTACAATGGAATTAAAATATTAAAAATATTTTGAATGTTTTTTATGTATTTATCAATAATACTTATTTTTTAAAAAAAATTCCATACTATTATCTATAATAGTAATGTACTTCATAAGTAATTTGATAAGCCTATATTTTCAGTTATGCTCATGAGGTTGCTGGAAGGAATGGTATTTTTTAATTAATGCATTGAACAATAATCACAATCATATAATTCACTGTAAATGGATTCTCCATAGGTATGAAAAAATGATTCAACCCATTGTTGAATTTTAAATTCATCACATGTAGAAGAATATTAATTCATTTCTGGGTTTATTTCATGTGTCCACAATTCTGAATTATGTATTCCCCATGTGGTAACATACTCATGATATTAGAGGTGTTCTCCTAGTGGTGTGACATAAGAATACCATGAATAATTATTCTTCCAATTAAATACAAATATATACCAAGCATGTAAGAATGTGTAATTAAAAATTGAAAATTTTGTTTAAAATATGTATACATGAATGTGCTATGAAATTTATTTGATCTATGAAATTAGTCTCAGGTAGAAAATTGATCTACGATACACTCTATAAATGGTTACAAAAATTTATGCATTTATAATTAATCATTAAATTTTATGGGAGTTGCGAAATTTTAAAATTACAATTTACCAATCTACACTATTTATAAAGGTGTAGCATAGTGATTGTAGGAGGTGTACCCCACATTGACCAGGGAAATTAGAGATGAAAAATATAATTAAAAGTTCAAGTAATAATATTATAATTTTATTATATATAAAATAACTATCCAATTAAATTAAAATTGTTAACAATTATATACCATGATATGAAAGGTAGAATAGAGAGAAATCAGTTTTTATGGATGGTTTTGCTAAAAACAATCATGAATGAACATGAAAAATATGAATAATTATATTCAAAAATATCCATCAATTTTAATAATATATATATAATTTAAAATATCATATAATCCAACCAAAAACCATAATTACTTATATTTCCTCACAAATTATAATACCATGATACATGAAACAAGATTACAAAAGCATATGAACTATCCAATTTTGTGGTAATACATTATTTACCATTATCATGTTGGGTTTCTTATATGATCAAGCTACCTTTATCTATGATTTAATAGTAGATATGAAAATAATGCGTGAAAGCACAATATAAATTTAAGGGAATAATTTTACCTCTGAATCATAAAATAGAACAATTTTGTATGCACCCAATTTAATTTACTATACCACCCCTATCGATTTTCCAATCATAATTGGGTGATCTCAAATGATTAATAAATAAAACTAAAATATGAGAGATTATAAAAAATATAATCAAAATAATATAATGTAATTTAACTATAAATCAGTTGAATTTTATTAAAAAAAATGAAGAATGAAATAAATTTTATGAATAACATCGGGTTGGAATCCTAGTGGAATCCTATAAGTTGGTTAATGTCAATACCTAGAATAAATTCCCATTTATTTGATTGAAACAAATTTATATTATCCATGAACTAATTCATAGTGGTTTCCTATCCAAAAATATGATAATTGTTTATCTTTGGCCATCATGGAATTTTCCAATTATGAGACACATAAATTCATCTATATTTTTTAATATTTTAAATGTTTCATGGTGTGAAACATTTACACATCTTAAAAGGAACATATTATACTATAGTTATTTATTTCACCATTAATTGTTTTGTAACTTGCTCACACTTTATAAATTATTCAAATCATAAACATGATTCAAAACATGAATAATATATTTCATGAAACAAAATCCTTATGTTTTCAGATATTTCTATTCGATTCCCAAAAACATATCATGATTATATAATTATCAGGGGAATCATCATTAAATGTAATTCATGGTATTTTTGATCCCATTAAATCATTGTAGATTTTTTTTACCTTTTGGATTCAATTTTAAACCTTAATATTGCCTTTATATTCCATTTTCATTCAACAAAACTTCGATCCATGGCATGATATGACTTTATCGTCACCAAATGAAATCATTTTTTTGTAATCACTATTTCGTTTAATATTCTTGTTATTTTTTATTTTAAATATTTCATGTATTAGGGTTATTATTGGGAATAGTTATATGATTTTTAAATGTTTTCATGGATTTTCTAGAGGTGCATGGTTTGATAATGGTTTGTAAAAACTAGGAAACACCTCAAGGAAAACATGCAAGGAAAAAAGTTCACTACAAAGTTGAATAGTTAGGATAATATATGAGGTAACCCTAGGCAAACCATGGAATGTTTAGATGAGGTAAAACTCATAGTTTGACATATCTTGTCTAACCATGTGAGCTAACAATTGAAGGGGTGGCTTAAGGCCACTACACTCACTCAATTGGAACATGGTTTTCCTAACATTTCATCCTATCCATGCAATGTATAGGTGGACTCCATAAGTTGTGTATATAATCATAATTAGATCCTTAACCCATCATGATTCATATAATATGACCCAAAAATAATCTCTTTAACTCATAAAGATGTTGAAACCATTTCTATTGTTATAAGAGTGATCTGTCGATAAATCTTCATGCATTAGAGGCCAAAATCCGTGGTAAGTAATCATTATTGGTTGTATTAGTTATATATTGTATTCCTACCACTCTTTTATTGATGTAAAAAATTATTGTTTTGGAGTAATTCACATTGGGTGATTAAAATAATGTTTATATATGTTTGTGTTGATGATAGGGAACAAGATCAAAGGATTTTTTTGAGTTAAAACAACGTTTGTTGAAGAACTGATTCCATTCATTATTTTCACTGATGATCATGATTATTAAGGATTAAATCATGATTCATATTTTTAGGAAAAAAAATTATTTATATCAATTTGATGGAATTCATGAATTAAAATGGAAATTTTTTTATAAAATCATTATGGAATGATTCCTTAGTGATATTTTGTGGAATATTGAAAATTAGTTGTTTATGGGTGGAATTTTGTTAAATGGTTTTAATATGATATGTACAGAATTTTTATTTAGTATTTATCAATGGATTTTTTTTAAATGTTTTTGAATAAATTTATTATTTTATTGACAAGGTTTGGCATAATTGGTTTGCATGGTTTTTGGCGTAAATGATTGGGTGAGTTGAATGGGATGGATAATGGACATGAAGTACCAAAATAAAATGGATGATTTGTGGGCATATTTTTTAACCACCAATAACAACACAAAGATTTTGTATGTTTGTGGTTGCGAGGAATATAATGGGTTATGGAAAAGGGATTTTAGAAATAGTTTGAATGACTAATTAGGTTTATTTCTTGGGAAAAATGTTTTGGAATAGAAATGGTTTTGGATTTAAGATAAAAAAAATGAATTGTTTTATATAAATTTTTTAATATAAATTTAATAACATGTAATATCCTAGTAGAGTTAGTAAGGAAGTAATTTTCAGAAAACCTAATTTTTTCATTACTCACCACATTCATGGCAATATTGTTGTGTTATAGTAGATTCTATATCAGGACTCATGTAAAGAAAATATATGTCATTTATTTTGTGATGAATCATGATACATTGGGAATCATAGGTGTAGTTGGAACATTGAGAATTTTGGAAGATGTGGTTTTTATGAACATGAAGAATTTGGGTTTGTTGCCTCGTTCGTTGTATTTTGATTATTTTTTGGATTCCTCTTTGTAATATGATATGGTTCATGGTTCTAGTTTTGTTTGGAAATATGTACTCTAGAAATTGAGTTTTATTAAATTGTTCTCATAAATCGTGTAGTGATTTTTTTATTGTTGTATTCTTTGTTGTGTTTGATTTATTTTCATGGTGAAAACAATTACCCACTTTTATTAAATCTCTTGAAATTTTTTAACAACCTTGGTTATCTTTGGGATGTCACCTAAGACTATAAATTTTCTTTAGATCTTCTAATGTTAAGTAGGATGGATGGTATGTTACAAATTGTATCAGCCATGGAATGTTCAAATTTCATTATTGGAAAAATGGTATAAGTTGGCTTAGTCTTCGTGATGGAGAAACATTCTTCATTTTCACTTAATTTTGAATGGTAAAAAGTATTAAATCATTATAACTTGAAATATAGAGCATATAAATACATAGATGGCATATTTATTCTGAACATCATGTTACCAAGTTATTTTGGTACATGAGTGTTTTGAGACCCTTCATGGATTGTTAACCACATTATCGGGGGATTAAAAAATGATAAGACAATGAAATGTTCTAAAAGATAAGAATTACCACATCGAATAAATATTTTACTTTGATTAATGATAGGAGGCCAAATCATTCTTTCCATTTTTAATGGCCGGTTTGACGGTTTCCGTTACCCAATACAGAACTTCACCACATCCACACACCACGTCAAAACATACAACTCCAATTCAAAATTCAAATTTCAAAAACAAACCAATCAGCGCCATGCTACACTTCTACCATCAAGACATGACTCGGTCTGAGATTCAACACCACGCGCCACCATTATCATCGGTATAACCATTGCCGAAGCACATGCTCATGAGCCCTGATTCCCACCAACATCGTAAAACCATCCCGCACAGAAACAAATTCAATCCAACCAAGAAAAATCCAAAACAATCCAAAAATTGCATCAAACCCTCGCAAAGAAAATGCAAGGAGTTATGGAAAGAACATACAACATTCCTCCGTCAAAGCGCCATCAATAAATCAAACATGATGGCGTAGAAAACGCCATCCTTGTCGAAGCCCCGTCACCAAAAAAAATCACCGGTGCAGAAAAAGCCATCCCAGAAACCATCCAAAAAGAAATGTAACAAAACAAACATTAAACGAACATAGGTGAACCAATAGTGGGTTCATATTATTGTACATTATTTTTGAGACACATATATATGAAACAGAAATGATGAACCATGGTAAGTTAATTATTTGAATGACATGAATAAATATAATCTGTCAATCATTCATGGTGATTCAGAAATAGTGAAAGAATATGTGTGGCTGAATAGGACGAATTGAATCCACAATTTCATATACATACAAAAATACCTTAAAATCTTGTAAGTAAGGGATATTATTTAGGATATATCACCCAATTGGTGGGATTTAGTATATAAAGAGAAATTATTCCAAGGCATTGCGTGAGAGGTTTTTGAAAAATAGATCAACATGAAATTATATCTGTATATTTATAGGATTTCTTGAATGATATAATATTTTCATATTAGAGTATGAGAATATATTAGTGATATATTATGTTGATACATTCACCTATATTGTTAATTTTTCCCATGATGTTTTGGAATGTTAATCCTTTAACGAACACATCTTTGAATCAGAGTTTATGAAATATATTCTCTTGAATATCATCGTGCATTGTATACAAAATTGTACATATATGGGAAATTGAGAGATGGTTTTATAAGGGGAGATCTCATGAAATATATATGGGTAAATAATGATGATACCTATGGGAAATGGTTGTAATAATAATGGATAAAAAAGAGGAAGATGGAAACATATTTATGAGGTAGTGGGAAGACTCTATATCTAATGGGTAGATCGGTTAATCATCCTCCTTTACCAATGGGTAATCATGGATGTTTTTAGCGTTTTTCATGGGACCACATGATGATATATTGTAAAACACAACATATATTATGAAACAATTGCATCCTGATGGGACAACATGAAACCTATTGTAACATTGATCTATGGGAGGGTGTTTGGGACACATCACATGTTATATAGATGTTGTATACATCAAAAAGATGATTCCTATAGGGTTGTTCAAATATGTTGAATAGAAGAAGCCATGGAGTTTCTAAGAATATGATTACTCTACAAAGAGACTAATCACAAAAGGGAAATAATGAAAAATGTCTTCTAAATATGTAATTATTAAAATACATACATGTGGTTTTGAATTATCAATATAGACCATTGGAAATTAGTTGTATGAATATTTTTTACTATACCCTCATTAATGATTTCACTGATACACATTCACCCCATTAATTTATTTTTTCTCGTGTTATTGATCTTTTGAGATTTTAAGTTGATTTTATGGATTCTATTTTGAAACATGAAACTCCTCTTTGCCAAATAGATTGTCAAGCCTTTATGATAAAAGTTTTCTATAGACCAACTGATGGATTTTAATTGATTTTGGATATATTTAGAATTGATATTTATATCTATAACATAATCCAGGGTAAATATTGTCTAACAATTCTCAAAGCACAAAATAAATAATACAAAAAAACTATTATTATTAAAAATGATGATGGCATCAGGAATAAATTTACAGGAGATCATAATGTATATATAGGTGAATCTAGATTGTTTTAAGTAGAATTTGAATATATATCATACCTATTGGAATTATTTTCCTCAGAATCATTTGATGATATTGATAATCATAGGTCTCCAAGACAGTTTGAATAGTTTCTAGATGTTTTTACTAAAATGTTCACAGCGTATCCACCCAAAAGAGAAGTGATATTTATAATTGATTTCATACTTGGGATGTGTCCTCTATCTATTTCTGGATATTATGTGGAACAAACATATATATTTTAATTTAATGTCCAATTAGAGGTGTTTGACCAAAAATGGTTCATTTAGGCAAACATGTCCCCAAGTGCGGCACCCATTCAATTTTTGAAAAAGGTGAATGCAAAAATTCATTTATGTGTAGAGAATCCAAAAATAACCATGTTATGGTAATGAATTGGTATCCACTTACATGAATTGATTATATTTTTGATCCAATGTGGGAACTATGTGGATCTCTTAAAATGACATGGGTTTAGGGTATTACAAATTTTTGTTTGAGAGGAATTTTATTCATAATACATCGTTAAATAGTATGTATGACCCCATCATGTATGTGAATATGCCTTTGGGTATTATGAATTCACCATTTGTATATATATAATTGATGAATTATATATTTCAATGGTATATACAATCTATGATGGAGGTGTTTCTGGATGAAATATTATTGTATTCAAGGTTAAATGATGATCATGAGCAACACTTGGAGATAGTCTTGGGTTTATTATGGGATCATAATTTATATGTTATATATTTGATGTTATATTATTTTATACAATCAGTATATTTTGAGTATAGGTAATCTCTAAAATAATAGTTTTTATGTAGCCATAAAAGACAGAGGGTGTGATCTTTTGGTACAATCTAAATAATTTATCTGAGATATGTACACCCATTTGCATGGATGGAAACTGTCAACAAATTGTTGATAAATTTTTATTACAAGGATTATCAATGAAATCATTGAAATGGAAAATATTATTTTCCAAGGGAATGATTCATGTAAGAGGTGTTCTCAAGGGATTAATGTTATTCAAACATTAGCACTGTTTTTTATATTTCTAAAATTTTGATAAGGGAATGAGGAGTATTGTTCTGATTCAAGATCAATATTTTGGTTAATTCTCATATAAGGAGGTCATTTTGTTTCTTATGACTCATCAAAGTTATAGTATCATGAAAAAATACCCAAAATGTGATTTAGAGTTAGCTATTATAGTACATTATTTGAAGTATAGGCATTATTACCTCTTTTGTGAGAAATTTACACTTTTAAATATCATTTGTGTATAAAACACAATTTCCCACAATAAGATTTGTATCTAAGATAGTGAATATGGATTGTTTATATTCAAATGTTTTAATTTGAATTGATTTATAAACTGGGTAATGCTACTTTGGTGGCATATAAATTGTGTAGAAAGTCATATAGTCTTTTGGAAAGATAGGCTTTATATTAGTGGATATTAATATTAGTGGTAGCTGATATTCAATTGGACTGTGAAGAATGAGGTAGTTTTTCAGTTTTCATTGCAATTTCATTAATTTTAGATTTGGTTTTGAATTTCAAAAATACCTATAAATCTTGTTCATAATGTGAGTATATGAGTTCAAAATCACTATTGTGGGGATAAAATTGACTGATGGAAAATGGATGGTAGTATATTTTATTAGTTCATATGTCACATGGGTGTATCGTTATATATATAGGAATCACTTATTTATATGCACCACCATTTGATTTTTTATTCATCATGGAATAAAAAATATATATAAGTAATTGGATGGACAATATTAGTTGATGGGAATTAAAATAAAAGTGGCTCTATTTGTGATGAAATGGCACGCCAGTCAATAGGTAAGGGTAGAACATTAGTTACCAGTAGTTATGTTGTAGTATTCACCTATTACCAGTTAGAAATGGGGGTATATAGAAATGGATTTTGTGACAGGTTTCCTATAGATGATTCAAAAAAATAATTCAATATTAGTTATTGTGGATTAAGTCACACAGGTTTCCCATTTCATCCCTATCCAAGAATCTCATACGGTGGTTTAATTTCCTAAAATATATATATGAGAAGTGGTGCAGTGGCATGTAATATCAGTTTCAATTGTATCAGACAGTGATGTAAGTATTCTGTTTTGTTTCATTAAATCCGTTTTGAAATCACTCGGGATTTAGCTGACCATGAGTTTGGAATATCTTCCTTAGAGGGATGTAAAATTGAAAAGGATAACCAAAACATTGGAATAAATTCATATGGATTGTGTAATAGATTTGTTTTTTATTAAGGGAGGATCAAATAACGTCAGTGGAGTTCTTATATAACAATCGTTTTTAGGCTTCGACCGATATAGGTCATTTTGAATAGTTTTATAGGTTACATTATATTTTTCCTGCTCATTTGGTGGAATCATTTGAGACATCATTGGTTGTGATGATAAATGTTTATGAAATAAAATCGAACAATCAAATGACAATGAAGAGGATGGTGATGGATCATAGTCATCATAAATTTAATGGGGATCATCATCGATGACCATTTCCATTCAATGTGATTGATCATGAGCTCTTGACAATATATCCTAGTCTTGGGAATCATTTTTTGGGAAGTAGAGAAAATTATCTCCTTGATATATTTTATTTTTTAGATACAATAATGGGTTAGTGAGTCATAGTTTATGTTATCATTTCCACCAAGGTTTTTTTCATTGCTAAAGGTATTTCATGAATTCTAATTATTGAATTATCATCCTAATCCTTACCATTGGAATCAATGCGATCACATTGATCTTCAAACATATGCTTTATTAGTTCACTTGCTGGTGAAAATACTCAATAATAATGTGATTTACTTTCATGGAAAAAAGAAAGAGTCTACTTCTAATATTGTGGAAATAAGGTCAGATTATAGAAGGGTCAATATAATGAGGGAATGAAATGAATGATAAATGGGTTCAACTCTTTCATATCAATTGAAATTTTCATTATTCAAGGGATGGAAGGAAAAATTTTGGGGAGAATGTAGAACCTTGTTTTATGGAAATAATATATATATATATATATATATATATTTTACATATATAATATATTTGGGATTTTTAATGGAAGTATTGGAAGTGTTTTGAAACATATCATGGTCTTTTTTAGATGTTCACATTTTTATCAAGGTTAGAAGAATCCACGAAACACCATAAAGAAAACATGAATGAAAAAACATGTCTCACCAGGAAGGTGAGTGATTGGTGATTGGGTTTGAAAAACCATGGGTCTCTAAGATGAATTTGTGTGAAGTGGAATATAGGTCCTTCACATAGTTGTAGAAAACCCTTTATAATTATGTGATCCAAATATGATAGGGAGTGGGATAAGGTGGTAGCACCCTTAAGGTTGGCACATAGTTTTCCAAGATGTCAGTGTACATGTTAGCCATAAATTTTTTTGGATATTATTGTAATATTGTTCTTACCAATCATATTTCTTTTAATACAACCCTGAATCAAATTTCTCTCCTCCAAATGTCTAGGGAGACCATTCCTCTGGATTCCGGAGAAATCAGTTGGATAATATTTGGGCGTTGGGTGATAGGTTCCATTGTTAGTGTTTGGTCATGCATGTTTTTCATAAATTTCTTCCTCTGACGTCATTTGTATTCACTAATATATTTTTGGGGGATATATTCAGGTTGGTTTTTTCTATTCTTGGTGATATATGGCTATTTTGATAATAATGAACAAGATATATTGTGGGGTTTTTTTGATTTTCATTATTATTTGATTATGATTTTTTTACCATAATTATTTTTCACCTAGGATTGTGAAGTAATTGTTTCATTCATGACTCAAATTGTTATAACATAAATGATTGATTTTTTGTTGATTGATTAAATTAAATTCAATAATGAAATTTTTCAGAAAATATTGATGGAATCCTTCTTTTGTAATGGTTTGTTGAATTGGTAAAAATGTTTGTTTATGGATGGTTAATTTTGTTACATAGTCTTAAAATGATACTTCTAAAATTATTTTATGGTTTTGATGAATGGAATTTTTTTTATATGTGTTTTCAATAATATTATTTTTTAATTGAATTGAGGTTTCAATATTGGCTGGCATGGTTTTTTTAATAAATTATTTGGTGTGAGTTTAATGAGATGGATAGTGTATATGAAAAACCAACTTAAAATGGAGGGGTTATTTACATGATGTTCTTCTACAAATAGTAACACCATTCTTGATTTTGTGTGTGTGGCTGTGTGTAATGAATTTTTTTATGCCAAATGGATATTAGAAATTGTCTAAATGATTTGTTTAGTGGATTTCCATATAAAATTATTTTTTATTATAAAGGGTTATAGGTTTAAAATAAAATACTATGAATTTAATATATTATTATTTTAAATAAATGTACTAACAAGTATTATCCTAGTGGAAAGGGTGGGGAATTAATTTTGGGAAAACCAACTACATTTCATTACTCACCCCCTGCTTGGGCACTTTGGGGAGTTTAAAGAAATTATATACTCAGGAATAGGTAAAGGGAAAGTATCTCATTTCTTTTGAGATGAATCGTGATTAATTGAGAATGTATTATGGAGTAGGATATTGGATCCTTTTGGGAGATATGATGTTTAATTACATATATTCATTATATTTTTTGGTCATTATTTTCATTTTATTCTAATTCCAGTAAGGAATATCCATTTCACTAGGATGTGGTTTATGGTTGTAGATTTTTTTAGTATAAATATTTCAAACAAATGGTTGTAATATAATTTTATCATAAATTTTATATTAGACATTTTGGTTATGGAAGATGTTGTTGTGGTAGGTTTATTTTGAAGATGAATATTTTTCCCCAATTATTTTACAATGCATAGAATTTATTTACTTCCATTGGTGTGTTTGGGATATCACTTAAGGTGTAATATTTTCCGGACATATTACAATTCCAATTAGGAGGGGTGGGATATTTCAATTTCGAACTTATTATTATATATATCATATGTTCTATAAGAACAATGTAAACAATTAAATCAGTCAATACTATTGAATTAAATAAATAAATAAATATTCTACAGATCCACTAATAAAAAACCATCAAAATTTGTATATAAAAAAGAGATATCAAATAACCCCGCAGTAAAATACATTTTCACCATCATGAAAAATATCAACATCTAACCAAATAAGGTTCATAACTAGAAAAGGGAATTTTAAAATTATATTTCTAATTAAAACATGTTATAACTAGATATTATAAAATCATAAATAATAAATAAGGAAAAATTTATAAATCATGATTTATATATAATTTTCAATTCATGACATTTACCCCTTTACAGTAACATGCTTCAAACATTCTTCAACACTGATGCCATTTATGATTTACCTCATAAATTTTTTTTCCTCTCACCACTCAAAAAATAAATTTAATTGAGTGATTCTCATACCACATTTACATTTTACTAACCAAATGCCGTAATCAATTCTACATTAACCACCACATAAATAAAAAAATCAAAACTAATAACTATATATTTTCAATTAGGATAAAATGATTATATAGATGGGGGATGATAGGTATTGAAATTTATAATAAATAAGGCTAAAAATATAAAGAAAATCAAAAGTATAATATATGATATGAAAAATACAATCTCAATGAAATCATCCTCACCAAAAAATAAATCCATCTTTCACACTCTAGATAAAATATGTATTGGCTCATGTATAATTTATTCATATCGGATTAATTATACTCTTTATATTATTATTTTATTATTTTAATAATAATTATCAATTTTAATGATTGGACTAAATGTCACATATACCACCTAACAAAATATTATTAAAATAATTTCTATGTTAAATAGTTATTTTTTTCACAGAATTCACAGCCCATTTTTTACTCATTTTCTAATGTTAAGCCTTATAAAAACTACACTTCCACCAACAAACAAAATATGATTTTTATATTATCTGTTTGAAAATGGTAAATAGTGTCCTCTCTAAGTGTTAATCATTTTTTCAATTTTTTATAAAAAATATTTATAGAAAATTCAATATAATGAATATAAACAAGAATATCAGTCCCAAATACAATAAAAACATCCCACACCGTCTTATCATTATTAAATATCTCATCACCAATATGAACAACACCACACCCACACACATTCCACATAAAATCATGAGAAATAAAAATATTGGGAATGAATGGAAAATAATGTCTTGAAATGTGGATTAATCATAACCATTTCGTATATGGATTATATATGGTAGGATGGATGAACATTATGGAAATTCCCAAGGATAAATGGCTCACCGAACATACGAATTAGTCATTTTAAATATGAACATGTTTAGTCATATCATTGACCATATACCAGGGCATGTTTTTGTAGGTCTACATGCCCAAAGGTGGACTAAAGAATAATGCATAGACAACCATATGTAATATTTGGTCTGGGATTTTATTTTTAATTAGAACATAAATAATTTCAATCCTATCATGGTATTAAAATAAATAATTAATATAATAAAATAAATCTACAAACTATCGATATATAATACTAAAATTTTAATAGAAATCAAATTTATGTCACTGAAAATTAAATTAAGATTATGTTATTTAAAAATATATGAATATATCTTTTTATTTTATAGGAATTATATTTCAAATATTCCAAGATTTTATCGATAAATTATATATGTTTTCATGTCTCTTAAATTTATTGGTAAAAGTAAAAATGTGGAAATTTATTTTGGGGGATTATAATTCAATTTAGTTCATTCAATAACAATACTCATTTTTTTCATGATCATATGAAAGAAAGTCTAGTCATGTAAAAATATATTGTCATAAAATGTACTAATATACTTTAATTAATTCTTTTTTATGTGTTTCTCATGTTCTCTAACATCCCTTAAGGTATCATTAATTTTTCGGTGGGATAAATATATTACTAATTTATAAAACACAGAAAAACTAACTAAAAAATTTATTACATGTGATTTAAGTGTTTCAAACCCAAAGGGTAGAACCTTATGTTCTAAATTGATTAATGATATAGATATTTAATAAGTTTATTTGTCTAGGGAAAGGATAAATAACAAAAAAAAAATTGTTAGATATCATGTTATGAGGCATTCAAGGATTAGTGTGTTTCTATTTCGGGTTCTAGGGATTCAATTGATTATGGTTTTATTTAGGATTTGTGTAAGAAATGGGTTAGTAGGGATCATTCACCTTGGTAACCTATGATAATCATTTTATTTCACCATTTGAATGGTCATCTACCAGATTAAATCATAAAACTAGGTTAATTAAAACCATATGTAAGGAAAACAAACGTAGATTGGATAATAGTCATTCACAAAATACGAAAATTTAATGATACAAAAAAAATATCCATGAATCACAAGAAATTGTTATGAAATTTCAATGAGAAGTACGTTAGAATTTATAAAAGGAGTTGTTGAAATAAAAAAAAGAATAAGTTATAGAAATAATTCTTAACAGTAATCACCTGACAATCACATCACCTGAACAAAAAAAATATTTTTTCATACAAATAATGATGAGAAAATGAAAAAAAAAAATTAATGTTGGATAAGAGAGGAAATAAATAGTGGAAATATAGCAATTTTTGGTGTTTCTCACTGTGTGATGTTTTCAGTTTAGCTCCACTCGGTCATGAAATTCTTCAAATACGTTGTCAATGGTGGAATTAAAGTGTTTCGCATCAAAACCCATCACCAACATATCTTTATATTTTATGATTCCTGATATTGTCACAATGTGTAAGTGGTACAATTTGTGTTACTTCATTATAGTGTGTATAGAATTAATTACTATTCCTAAGAAGTGATAGATTATCCAGATTTATTCTATCATATAAATTAAACACATGACATTAAATTTTATTACTACAGTTCTATAGCTTTTCTACAAAATAAGATACACAATGTCACACCATGAGGGAAAATCATGGTGTAGAGTGTATTTTTTTCTATGAAAATCATATATTTTCAATATATTACACGTATAGATTTTATCCTACAAAAATCACAATACAATTCAATTTTCTGACATTTTGGATGAGTGGTAAATTATGTCTAGAAATTAATGTATTAAATCACAAAAATATACGTGCATAAAATATAGATGTAAATATAAATATATCTAACCTATAATTATGAAGTTAATTGTGATCTCAAGGAATGGGTTGATATCATTAAGAGAATAATCTCAATATGTTATTTGGTTCTATATTGAAGACATTTTTTTCATCCTCATTCTTTATTCTATTTGATTGAAAAATAAAAATAACCAATGACCGTACAAAACCTCCTGAAATATCAATTCACTAGCACAAATAGATAAAGAGATATATCATGAAAAGGGATATAAAAACAATATAATCCAAGATTTATATTCCATAAAGTAAATTTAAATTTTTTTGTGATTCTCCAAATAAATCACTTTTTATTGTCATTTTGGAAGACATTTTTTTCTTTTTAACATAACTAGAACATGGTAAAATACTCAACATATTTGATTTATCCTATTATAACTATGTTTTTCATAAATTTAGTTATCATATTCCTTCCCAAATTTAATATAGACAAGTGTTTGGATTAAATTAGAGGATAGATGCACTCAAAATACTATGAAATTGAAGTATTACTCGTTTTTGTAGTTCTCTTTCCCCATAACATATATTTCCTTAGTGTTTGATGTTCAAATTATGAAAATATTTCTTTAGTTGGGGTATCTATATTATCCTTATATTCTAGAAATTTATTTCTATAGTCACAATTTTATTCAATCTCTATATTTTTAGTGAGTCCAATAGATGTCTCTAAAACATTAACTGCCTTCATTATTTCCCCATCTTTTGGTTCTATTGATTGTACCACATCAAATATACATTCATCTTCCACTTAAAACATTTAATCAATAGATTGTATCATATTTATTTATTCCCAATCATGTAGTTACAAAAATTATTGTCATTTTTCTTCATACATTGTATGTATGAGAAAGAGAAATCATGCACGTTCAATAATGTTTCAATATTTAGGGCATCATTTTATTCAGCATTATTAAAATGAACCATTTATTTTTCTTTGATTTCTACCTCTATTGTTTTCTCCATTTTTCTAAAACATTATAATCATATAACTCTTTATATTATTTATCATTAATCCATCCAATATATTACTTAGAAATTAATTTAAATTAATATATATGTTATTATTAATTTATTGTAATTTGAAAAATAATTTTTGTCATTTATCGATATTCAATGAGTTTGTCATCATTTTTATCAATCGTCTAATCTATTAATGAAATTAATTTCATGAGTACTATGGTAATTATTATATTTGAGATATTATAATGTTTCTCCAAGGAGGGAGGATCATGTTTAGTTTATACTAAATCATAGTAACCATCGTGATAGAATTGAAAGGTAGGAGAACCTACAAAGGGATGTTTATAATAATCCGTCTATTTTTGAGGTTGGAATTCATCATTTCTAGAAGAAAATGAATCCTTCTGAATGTCTACTTGTTTTGAACACCATCATGAATTCAATTATATCAATTTGGTCCCATAGCTCATAAATTTAATTTATTATGGCGATGATATGACATAATAATAATTTTACTAATAATCCACCATGTTCAATAACAATAGTTACCAGAAGTATAAAAATGAAATATATAAAATTAAAAAAAATATATACTTAAATCTGTAAAATAATAATGTTATATGAAATTTCATTGAAAAACCACCATAGGTCTTAAATTGGAAATGATATTCTAATGATCTGTTGAAATAGAACCAAAATTTTATTCAACCGAAAAATATTATTAAATACTCAATTCTTTATCAAATTATAAATTTGAAATGCACCAAATAAAAGATGGAACAGAGGTGTAGAATAAATGTATTATGTGGCGGACCCCACAAAGAGTGGGGAAAACAGAAATGGAATCTCTCAATCAATGGGAATGTTATAGAATATTCAATTGATTATAGTGATTCTAATTAAATGATTGAATTTATATAATTTACATAGAGATAGATCGATAGTAAAGGCATAAGATAGAGAAATCAGCTTCCATTGGCTATTGTACTACAAAGAAATGTCGAATGTACCTGAAAAATAATTTTACGCATTAACCTCACAATTAATTAATTTTATTAATAAAAAATGAAATTTTTTATAAAATAACCCTATAATTTTAATTCTATATGAAATTATAAATAAAATTACTATGATACATTAGGATAATATTGAAAAAGATAAATAATAATACAATTTAGTGGTTATAAATTAATTACCTTTATCTTGTTAGTTTTTGTATAATATAGAACTCATATGGTCTGTGATTAAATAGTTTATTAGAAAATAATGAGTCGTAACATAATAAAAATTGAATAAAATCATTACACCAGTGAAAATGAAATAGAACACTTTAGTATAAATCAATTTCAACTAATTCCACTCCCTATTATGAATTTATCCCAACATCATTTGGTGATCACCAATTATGAATATATAAAAACACAAACCTAGGAGATTAGAATAAATAAAATAGAAATATTATAACTAAATTAAAATAAAAATATTCAAACTATTACTAGAAATGGTCATTTTTCAAAGAAACCACAAAACCAAATTTTGAAAAACTCTATATCAGATCCCTAGTGAAACTCTCTCGGTGGTTGAACCTCAATTTTTATAATAAATTCCCTTTACTTTTGTTAAAACCCTTATTTATAATACTATTCTTCATTATTATAGTTTTAATGGTCTATAAAATTGATATAGGTCTATTAAATGTAATCCTAGAAAAGCCCCATAAAATGATACATAATAATATTTTAACCTGGAAAAAATATGTAATATTTCCTGCTTTGATTCATGTATGAAATTTGAATGTTTTGATATTTCCTCATTTTTATGATTTTCCAAATTCATTCACTTTACATGGTTCGTGAGTTGTTAAATATTCACATCCTTAATATGATCCAAGATGTGAGTCATATATTTATTGTGATAAAACACTATTTTTTCAATTATTCTTTGTTATTATTCCATAGGAACATCCCCTTATCATCCAACCATAATGTGGAAGAATCATTGAATAGTCATGATAGTTGTTTTCAAACTATTTTCCCATATTAAATTGAATTTTTCTTCCATTGCTTTCAATATTAAACTTTAGATTTTCCACCATTTTCCATTTTCATGTTCTTCAACTTCGCATCCTGACATAAATTTCATTTATCCTCCCAGAATGTAATTAGTTTCTCCATATTATTCCAATTTTTTACCATGTTATTAGAACTCATCAAACAATTAAATCTTACATTGATGTCATATTATAAAATTTAATATCCAATTTAATCACATTGAAAAACCCCTAAAATATTAATATAAAATAGAGATCTAAAATACTACCACACTCAAATCGTTTCTTGTCCATGAGTAAAATCTCAATATCAAAACTAAAATGGGTCCATAAAATAGTAAGGATATTTTAAAATTATAATTCTCCTAAAAAATATAAAAATAATTATTATAAAATCAATTATAACAACAAATAAGTATTTCATAAATCATGCTCCATTTATAATTTTCAATTCAACACTTTTCCCCCTTTTAAAAAAAATGATTTCAGCCATTCATAAAAACAATCCATGTATTTTTTTCCTCTACATGATTTTCTCCGCTCACCACTCATGGGAACAGTTTAATAAAGTTATTATTATAACTTATTTACATTCCACAAAACATAGGATTTCATTGAATCTAAATTCCCCACCCCATTATTATAAATAACACAATTAATCCTAATGGATTTTCGATTAGGATATAAGTATTATGAGGATGATTGTTGTTAGGTATAGAGGTTTAAAAATATCAACGATAAATGGGAATGATAAATTTAAAAGTATATTACATGATATTATAATTAAAATCTCAATAAAATTATCTTAACAAATATATAATGACATCATATTCACCCCCAATGTGAATAGTGGAGGATCGTAGAAAACATAATCATAATAAAAGAATTATCCTCATAGTATTATTTATTTTTCAATTTTTATCCTTTTTTTCAAATGAAATTATTTGAATGTTTCTCACATTGAACTCCTAACCACATATGATGAAAATCACAGAACTGGTAACTGGTGATTTCTGATTCTCACAACTCACAACACAATTTTCTTTCCGAATTTTCAAATTGGATATATCTCACAAAAACCACCTCACCATATATGATTTTGAGATTATGAGTCCAACAATGGTAATTTTTGGTCCTACCAAATAAAAACCATTTTTTCATTATTTTATTTACCTGAGATATAAATAATGAAATATAATTATAGTAAACATGAACCTCAACCTTAAATCCCATGGAAACACCCTGCAGTCAACTATCAAAAGAGAGCATCCCATCACCACTATAAACAACCCATCCCTCCACCAGTATTATATTAATTATATTGATAAATAAATATAGATTGGTAGTAATTGTAAGTAACATACTTAAATATGTGTAAATTATTATAAGTTCAACCATGGATTCAATGGGCTAAAAAATATAAATATACAAGCAATTTTTTAGTTTAAAGGGTTCATTAAAAAATATCTCAAAAATTTCATAAACAAATTGTTTAATCGTAGAATCAATAAGATATCAATGCATGTTTTAGTAGTTATAAATTCCCCATTATACACTAAATAATAATATAAAATAGAAATAGGTAATATTTTGTCCAAAATCAAACTATGATATAGAACATAAAATGTGAATTTATTCATGGAATGAAACTAAAAAACTAAAATTACTCAATGAAATATTAAAGGAATAATCATATAGAATAACCATCATATAGGATATAATTTTTAAAAAACTCAATATCAATGAATGTATATGAATTTTTAAATTACACATCTATATAATTTAAATTTATTGTCATCATATTTAAAATTATCCAAAATGTGAAAATATTTTTTATATACGCTGATGTCTCATAAATTATTGAGAACAAGAAAAAAAATAATGAATTGTAGTGTGTGAATCTAATTCAATTATATTCATTCAACAATGAACATATTATTTTTACGAAATTTCGTTGAAAATACAAGGGAAGTAAAAAAATTCTAGTAAAATTGTAATCCACTATCTTATGTGTTTTTGAATTAGTATCTCAAGATTCTCATACCAAGTTTAATGATGTGATTTCTGATTACATGTCCCGAAGTGATATCAAAATGTGATTTTTTTGACATTGGACCGGAATGAAACACTTAATTTTATTCCCCATTGTGAATTATAGGGTACGACCAATAATGATATAAAATGAATGTACATTGATTTTTAAAACATCTATTATTTTTAACTAATACATAAAGTGGTAGACCAAACAAGGAGATATTAATCTAATCTAATAAAATAAATCAACGTAACAAAAATGAATTTTTAAAATTATGGTTTCCTCCCTATAGATAAGGTTTTTATAGTTGTTTAGAATGAAATATTCCATTCTATTCTACTAAGAACATGGTATAATGATAACCATATTTGATTTATCCAACTTCAACTATGTTTTTCATCGATGTTATATATTCTCTTCCACTTATAATTATAATTCTATTGTTTTATTGGGATTAAATTTGAGGATATATGTAATGAAAATATAATAAAATAAAAATATGGACACATTTTATAGTTCTCTTACTTTACCACTTCATTATTCATCTAATCATTAGGTTCTAAATCTTAAATGAATTATTAAGTTGGGGATTCCAAATTCTCATTTTCCTCTTGATACTGAATGAGGGAGTCATCATGTTAGTTGATTTCTAGATTTATGGTTAGTTCGATGCTTGTTTGATCAACATCATAGTCCTTAAATTTTTATTTTTCCATCGATTCTACAGGTCACACCACTTAGTAACTAAATTAAGGTTCCTCTTCCAAAATCCAATCAATAGTTTCAGTCATATTTATCTATTCTTATTCATGTGATTCAATCTATAATTTTGTTATTCTTATTAGGACATTTTTGTGAGAATATGAGATGTCTATGGTTCTGGTAATTCTTATAAATAAAGAGGCTTATCTTTTTAGAGTATTCAACACTCAACTGGTATTGTAATTATATTTCTACATTATTTTTTCTTCAATTATTTTGTATCCATCATTGACTTAATGCACCTCAAACACATCATTATCTTCAAACCAACCTATCCATAAATTATAAATAATACTTAATTTATTATCAAGATAATTTTATTTTTAATTTATTTGAAAAATATTTTTACTAATTTATCTATATTTATGAGTTCTCCTCATTTTCATCCATCCTATTATACATAACATGATAAAAATAATTAAAAACCCCTTATGTAATACTTATGAGTTTGAAAAATAAGGTTTTTGGAAGGACGACCATTTTCGAGTGTGTTGCATAGACAAATAATTTCCTTCATATCAATACTGTAATAACTCTCTCCATATGGTTGGTAACTATTATCAGTCCACTAACGAGTTTGGAACTCATCACATTTATTATAATATGAATTTAAATTATTATATACATGTTCTGAAAATCCTTCAAAATTATGTGTTGACCATGTGATCTGCTAATCCCGAATTACTATGTGGTCTCATAGTGGAATGACATAAGGGAAATTTCTATAATAATCCATCATTTTATATACCGACAACATCGTAGTTAATAGAAAATAATAATACATATATGAAAACAGTATGTAAACTAAAATTATTAAACCTAAATGTGATAGAAATGTCATTGACCTAGGAAATTAGCATTTATTTGAAAAATTCACTCCACTGCCCCACGACAATTGTGAAAATTATTATGTACCTATATTATGTTCTTAAATCCCATGTGAATGATCTATTTATAAATTAATAATGTACCAATCTACACTAGCTACAAAGGAATAACATAGTGTCATTATTGGGTTGAACACACATAGAGAGGGGAACAAAATGATTATAATACTCAATCTAAGGAATGTTTATCCTATTTTCAGTTGTTTTTTAATCTAATTAAATTAGGAAAATTAAATATGTATAATAAATAAAAAATTATATGAAAGTAGTAAGGGATAGAAATATATTTCCATGGGATTTTGGGCTAAAATGAAATGTTCCATCCACTTGAAAAATAGTAATACTCATTAACTACACAATAAAACAGTTTTTATAATATTTGATAATATAACTCCCTATAAATATACTTGAAAACAATAATTATTCATGTATATATAAATTAAAATACAATATTCATTAGGATTAGATTGAATAAGGTGATTAATATTCCAATTCCACGATCAAGAGTTAATTACATTTAACATGGCGGGGTTTGTATACTCTGAAAAACAACTTGGATATTATTCAAAAGAATATCTGATAGTAATGACATACAACACTACAAAAAGGTAAAATTATCAATATAAATGATTAAAATAATATAAAAATTCATAACAAAGCCATTTAGAAAAATTTCACAATTCTTTATCGATTTAGCCAATCATCAATGGGTGATGTGAAGGATGAATATACCAAAATACAAAGTTGTGATATTTGAATAATTCTAATTAATGGAATATAATAGAATTAAGCTATATATATTCCAATGGTTACCAAAAAGTAGAAAAAACAAATAATAAATGAAATCCAATTTATGAAGAATAATGTTCCATAACCTTAGTGGAAACCTCTTGATCATCGAACCTCTAGGCTTAGACTGGATGCTATTTTCTTCTATTGAAAGAGATATTTAAAATATTAAATTCTATCATTATGGTTTATTTGGTTTAAATCAATGATAAATAAAAATTCCATGAAATTTTGGTGAAGAACCATAAATTACTATATATATATATATAAATCTTCATATTAGGGTGTATCTAGAATAATTCAAGGGGAGAAACATGTTTACTCCATGAAAAGTATGATATATACCCTTTTACGTTATTTAGAATTCATTATCTGTTGTTTTTTCATGAATTGTAAATTATTCACATCCTAAACATGACTCAAAATACGAATTCCTATATCATAAGCCCCATTTTTCTTTATTTCATTATTTTTCTACCTCAAAAATATCTCATGACCATCTAATAATTTTTAGAGACCTCTATTAAAAGGGTAGTTTGGCCATTCATTTTCTATTTTCACATATAATATTGTTTTTTATAATCATTGGCTTCATTATTTGCACACATCTTTGTCTTTCATTTAATTTGTCATGCCATGCCACTTCATGTCATGGTAAGACATGACTTTATCATCCCAACATATAATAATTTCCTTGTTATTGTTCTATCTATCTAATATTATATACGGTAAGAGAGAACTATTAAATTAGGCACGAAACTCATTTTAAATCAATTAATATTTCATAGAAATAAATTAAAAAACCCAAAAATCATTATATACAATAAGGATATCAAAAACCCTAACACTCAAATATCTTCTCATCATTGAGAAAGATTTCAGCATAAAAATAAAAAGGGTCTATACATAATAAAGGTAATTTTTAAATTATGATTCTAATTAAAATGTTATAACTATATATTCTAAAATAACAATTAATATCTAATAATGAATTCATAAAACATGATTATTTTTTAATTTTAAATTCAATACCTTTTCCAATTCTCAAAAAAGAAATCAAGAATTCATCAACTCCAATTCCATTTATGATTTACCTCGCCTAGATTTTTTTTCAATAATCAATCCAGGTGATGCTTTTAAGGATTTTTAAACATACCTTAATTACATTCTCTATACTATAGACATTCATTCATTAGAACAACATTCTATAACATATATAAAAAATATGATAATTAATTGTGATGGATTAAATATCTCAGTTAAATGAACACGACGATGTGGGATTGAATAAATTGATGCTTATAATAATTATATATCATAAGCTATATAGAAATAAAAAGTATTATAAATTATATTTAGGAGACTAGATGAACTAAATTACCCTCAGAATAATATAATATCACCTCACATAGTCCCAATGTGTAATGTAATGGCACATAAAAATGTAATAATAATAAATGAATTCCCCTCATATTTGTCTCTTTTTCAGTATTCATATCGATTTTTTATGTCATTATTATAATGTAGCTCACATACCACACTCAATTACATATTTAAAAAATATTTTGGAAATAAAATTATGATGTTCAATTCTTTCAATTTAAAACCAATTTTATTATTTTCCTTCCGAAGATGCTCTAATGATTTGTTTCACATCAACAACCAGGCCAAATGTTATTTTTATATCATCATATTGATAATGGTTATTTTTTCCTAAAATAAAAACATCCCTTTTCATTTTTTTGAAACAAATATGGATACCTGACAACATATAATTGCTGTAAACAAGATGATTAATCAAAAATACCAGGAGGACGCCATAAATGAAACAATCAACATACAAAATCACATAAACACCTGGAAAAAACACACCCACACAATCATTAAGTTAAATATTTTGAAAATTACAAATAACTAAGTACAAATTGAGAATAATGGGTTGAAATATTTTTCAATCCTAAAAAGTTCATCCATGGATTCTATTTTCTATGAAAGATCAAAATACTGGTGTATCTCATGGATAATGAAGTCATAGACTAATTTCCTCAATAATATTAAAGGTGAATTTGTATTGTTGTAGATTTTAAATGTATCAAATACATTTTATGGTTGGTATACATTCTCAATGATTCACTCAAGAATGAAACATATAAAATAATAGATAATATTTTGTCTAGTGTAATCTTTTGAATGAGTGGGTATAAAATTTAATCATTTAATGGGATGAACATCAATAAATAAATTTCGTAATGCAATCTTCTTAGAATCAACATATATAACATCAATAAAATCTGTAAATATTTTATGATACTCAGGGATAATGTAATATTGATACATTAAAAAATGTACATTTATATCTTTGAATTTTTTGGAATGATATATCCAATTTTACAACATGTATATAATTTTTATATGTGCAGCTGTATCCAACACTACTGGGTACAAAAAAAACAATTTAGACATTTTTTCTGTGAATATAATTTCATTATTTTATTCCATAATTCAGTTCATTTTTCTCGTGATCATGTGTGATAAAAAACTTTGTAGGGGGTAAAACATGGATATTTATATAATTCCCCCATTTAATTGATTTATTTGAATGGGATGTTCATGTTCTATCTACCCCAACTCCTGAATTAAAATGTGATCTCAAAAAATGAATTGATCTCTTGATGTGACTTTTCTCACAATTTGAAATAGTATAGTATGAAACACTATATTTTATTACTCTTTATTGTTTCTAGGGTATTGATGAATAATAAACATTAATGAATGTACATGGAGTATTATAAATTTATGTTTTTGGTTCAAATAGATAATTTGATAGACCATTAATAGGGTTATAAAAAATATAAAAAAATCAAAATCATAAAATAATATTTTATATTTTAAGATTTCCTATTAGTCGCATCCTTCTTTATTTTCTTTCATCACAACATTTACCACATTGAACTAACTATAAAATGTTATATATATACTTTTTGAAATTTATCTACTTATTTCTAGGTGGTGCATCTGAGGTAGTTCCAATATTTATTCCTTAATAGATTATATTTATTGGTTGTGGACTGAAATTTCAGGATAAAATTAATGGAAATACTAGAAAAATAGAAGGTTGATAAGATTTTATATTTTTCTTGCTCTACAAAATCATCAGTCATCTCATCCATAGGTTCAAATTCCGAAATGAGCTATTTGGATGTGGTTTACATTCCTTATCTTCATATTTAAATTTAATGAGGGTGCCCCAATCTTATTTGTTTTATAGAAGACTATTGAGGTCAATTCATTTATGATCAATATCCTCTTCCATCACTTTTTCTCCATCCTTTTATTCTACAACTCGTACCTCTACGACCTCCAACTCATATTCTTCCTCTAACACCCAATCAAATTTCTCTATAATATTTCTATAATTATTACTATTAATGATTCATTATGTATTATCATGGTTATTATTAGTCTATTTTTATATACACAGGTGCTTCCTTGGGTTCTGATACATATTATAAATACATAGGTTCACCTTTTTCATTATTTTCAACATACTCCTTGTATTGTTATTTTTCTACCAATAATTTTTATTCCTTTATTAATTCTTGAACCTTGAATTCATTTACTTATATCGCTTCTTTATCTTCAATACAACCTTTAAAAAAAACACTTCTATGTTGTTTATAATTGAAATTAAATTTAAAATAATTTGACCAACACTGTTAGTAATTTATACTTGTTCCATGTATTGTGAATCAATATTATCATTAATAGTATACATAAAATTAAAGAATTTATACAAAAATATTTTAATTCAATAGACTTTGTTCTTATCATGATTTTCATATTAGGAAGGACCATAATAAATGTTATACATATCCCAATAATTTATTTTGTATCCTTGATAGTCAGGTGTCCCACTATAGGAATAGTAATAGAAATCTCCCCTCTATTGAGGTTGGTTTTATTCATATCTATAATAATATGAATCCATTGATTCATTTACATTTTTTAACACCATTATATTTTTTGGAATCTGATATCGTCCCATACTACTGATATATGATGTGTTCTAATGGTGGCATGAAAAAAGTCTACTGATTCTGATAATCTATCCTATGAAATAAAAAATTTCAAAGAAAATATAAATTGAAAAATACAATATTGATATTTTATTCAATAATTAGAAAATAGAATTGTGATATGAAAATTCATTGAACTAAAAAATCAACATCGAGTGAAAAATTATACTCCTCTACCACACAAAAATAGAGCCAATGATTTATTTTCAATAGGATATCGCTAAATCCTTAGGGTGTGATGAAATTAGAAATTTTGAATGTCCCAAAATATAATAACATCAATGGTCTTGAAAAGTATAAATACAAGGTCAAACTGACAATGAGTGGGTAATTTAGTGTTGAAAATTATATATTAACAGTTATGTCATTCCAACATCCATTTTTTTATTTAAAACAACTAAATGATTTAAATTAAAAAATTAAATTTCATAGATAAATATTAGAATGGTATAGGATATTGAAATTGGATTCCAAGGGCAGTTATTTTAAAAATTAATCTTCTATTAAATTGAAAGACATTAATATTCAGTGATTAAAAAATTAATCAATTCTATCTATATAGTAAATTTTAAATGAATATAAATCTACACTATAACCCTGTGGAATTATGAATCAAAATTCAAGGATGAGTAATGATGAGATTAAGGAGAAGAAACATAATGCAATGCAGTGGTCAATATTTATATACAATTATAATGATTAGTTTCATAACTATTAATAATGTATGGATTATGGATTATAAATATATTTGAAAATAAGATGACTAAATATAATAACTTTACAATAAAACAATTGCATTAGTGATGAATGAAATATAAAAAATTAATAAACCCCTATTTTGATTGATTTTTCAATCCCATATCGATTTGTCAAATTATCATTCATTGATCCCCAACCATGAATAAAAAATCCCACTGAATGGATATATTAGATGAATTATAATAAATATAATATAATAGGATTAAACTATAAATCATCCAACCATTGTTGAAAAATTGAAAATAGTTAACCATACATAATAACGTTTTTAATAAACTCTGGATCAAAACCTTAGCGGCTTCCACTCCAATTATATTCTAGAAATAAAATTCTATTTTCTTTGAATTATACCCATATTTATAATCCTATAAGTAATCCATAGGGTTATCATATCCAAAATATTGATAAACTTCCATTTTGGGTCATCTAGAAAATAACTCTAGTAAAAAATACACATAAAAAATTCATATATTTTTATATCTAGATTTTATCATGACATGAAACTAGTTAACTCCATGAAAATAATTTTATATATTATTTTCTTGATTTTCTTTATTCACATTATGTAATTGTTACACCCACTGTAAAATATTCATGTCATTAAAATGATTAATGATTAAAATTATGTATTTATGACCACATAATCCTTATTGTTCTTCAGATCATCAGCATTGATCTTCTAGAACAACCCTTGATCATCAAATAATCACATAAAACCCATATTAAATGGAAATATTAGTCATTTTCAATTCATTTTCTCATTTTAGATTGATTATTTCATCCTTTAATTGCAATCTTCATCCTTGGCTTTGTCATCATTTTGAATTATCACACCATGCCACTACACAACCTAGAAAAATTTGACTATATTAGTGAAAAATATTATCCTTTTCTGCTAATTATTCTAAATTTTGGACCTTAAAAAGATTAATGAAATCATTGAAGTCATGAACACATCTCATATGAAATCAATTAATATCCAATCAAAAAAAATAAAACACCATCAATGAGTGTACACAAAATTGTGATATTAGGCCACAAATAGAATTCACTTCCCTAAAACCTTCTCATAAAATACATTACATGGTTTTTCAATTATATTTATATTGTATATACATTAAACTATGGGCTCCAAAAAAATTAACCCCAATTTATGAAACACAACATTCAAAGATATGGTCAGTATGTATGATCCAAATCATAAAAATTAAAATTTACCATCTCTCCAGGCATATATATTTCCACAATAATCATATTTAAACATATATATATACCATTATATTTCATATATCTCCTACAGACACATCTCTTATTTTCCTCCTAATTTTTTTTATATTACTTCATTTGTCACCTCCTTTTTAAAAGTATTCAATGTTGTATCTGATAACCTCTCAAAGGATATCTATATAAATATAAGGGATTTTTTTATTTATTTATTATGTCTATTTTAAAATTAAAATATAATCCAAATGTCATTTTATATTCTAGTATAACATCTAGAATAATAATATTTCCAAAATTTCATAAATTGGTAATGATATACCTAAAAAATAAGACGTCTTCATCAATGACTTTTCAACAAACATTAACTAACATTATAAGTATAAGTCTTATTAAAAAAAATTTCCAACCTTCTAACTTGATTTTGTCTCATCCATATACTAACCATATTTATTGAGATTTTTTTCATCTCTTAGACTATCTCATTCAAAACAATGTTCGCATACATACCCAATTAGGAAATATGATAGCGTGCATACATTAATCTTTAATATTTATAAAATCCCATTAAAAATCATTTCATAAATTCATAAAAGGTGTATGTATTTTAAAACATACATAATACATTTCATGGATATCCAATTAACAATAACATATAAAAATGTATATGAATACATCACATATGAATAATAAATTACAGGTAAATTAAATTCCAATATATCAATAATGTAGCTACTCCCACACCATTATTATATGTGTGTTATTATTAAAACATTAAAAATATCATGAATGTGTTTAGAAATAATTTGGGTTATTTCAACATGTTCTATACATATGATACTTGTCCATCTAAAAAATAAATAAATAATATTTAGGTAATAAAAATTAAAATACACTTCAGATAATATGATCTTATATTTCCAAAAAACCTCCCATTGATAATATACATGGGAATAAATACAAGACGATACTTATGTATCATCACTTATGATCAACAAAAAAAGGAATGTATATTAATTTATCATCACCAAGGGGATAATATATATGTCCAAGTTCATCCAATTTCAAAACTAGAATTATATTTACAATATTTACATAATAAATAAATACATTCACCAAGATCCTAACTATTAAATTAGGGGAATGATTTAAATAATAAAGACACCAAAATTTCCACTTAGACAATCTATTATGACGAAAATGGAAGAATTAGTTTGGTTAACCATGATGAAGATAATGAATTAATATATATTTATATGATTAATTTCTCAATTCAATTTATATGTTATTAATGAATAGTAAATTTTAAACTGATTTAACACCAATATGAGGTATATAGTTTCAATATCCATATAAAACCCAAGTATACAATATTAATTCATCACTCAATGTATAATAAAATAATTGATTCAATATAAATTTCTAATGTTATTAAAAATTATACAGATATTTGAATAGTAATATTTTAATTTTTTTATAAATACATAAATACTAAAAACTAATTCAATATAAAAAGTATAATGTAATTAAAAAATAATAATAAATGCATCGTCCCTTATAATATTATAGGTTATCATTTCATATTTAATATTATTGTCATGAAACATATTAAATTTAATTAATTGGTAAATGTATGAATAATGAAAAAATATAATGTAAATTGAAAAAAGTATAGTATAGAAAACATATATAAGACACCCTTGTGTTATAAATATTGTGTATGGTGTGAGAACATATTTTATAGTATTGTGTTAGAGATTTGAATGTTTAGACGCATCATGTAACACATGAGATGGCCTTGATAGAGATACTACACTAGTATATTGGTTTGTTAAAATTATGTTATCTAAATTTGTTTAAATTTTTTTTGATTAGGTGGATGAGTGTACTCAATGGATATAGAAACATTATTTTAATGGTGCCATGGAGAATCAACTCCTTTTAAGTACACCCAATGGGGTGAGTTCAGTAAAAAAACCCACAATATTCATACTTACGGGTTCCGTGGATGAATTATAATGGATGTTTTAGTGTGGAGATGTTGAGTAAGATAATTATGTCCATGAACATGGATAGTTTCTCCTTTATTAATGGAATTTAATGAGTATGATGTTAATGGATGCTTATGGAAGGCAACAAATGTTTTTTAGGTGGTGATGAAATGAGTAATGTTTCTTGACTTGAGAATACTCCATGATTGAAGTATTTGGGAAGATTTAATCTTTATTGTATCAAATGAAATTATCCTAAAATTCATTAGTTTGAGGTAAAATTATTCCTACAATATTCATATAGAGTTTGTGTTCTATTAAATGAATCTTTTTTACAATCACATGTTACATTGTACAACGGAGTGTCGACCACACTGTATAGATTGTGGGGGTGACTAGATTATTAGGTTGGACCACTATATTACTAGGTTAACCCATTAGTGATATACAATCAAAGAAAACTAAAAAAATCAACTCATGAAATGAATAAAAAAGTTGTTCTAGTAGGAGAACACATAGATGCATCCAAGTTGAATAGAATTAAATACTCATGGATGAAGTCCAAAATGGGGAGAATCAGCCTGTGAATCTTCAACAACATTGGAGAGTCATGTTCTAGGATTATGAGTGGAAATGTTGGATGGTGATATACTTTATAAAAAATAAGTACATGATTTTTATAAGGACCTGACCTTAAAATATCACATAATGTAGAAGTAAATTAATAATTCACATTGAGGATCTTGTCAGGTTTATAATTTTAGAGAATTAGGACATAAATATTACATCTCAATGATTACAAAGTAGACAAATATACTATGATTCCATTTATTTCACAAAATAAAAATGCATGAACAAAAGAGTCATTTCTAGTTTCATTTTTTAGATAGCATGAAATTTCCTTGATTACATCCTTGACCCTATTCAACATTATGTCATGTGAAAAACATTTCAAAAACTTTGGATGAGCATAAAACGCTCAGTAAGGGATACACAGAGAATGAAAAAATTAGTTCATCAATATATACATAATATAAGCTTTTTAACATATCCCATGAAATCATAGGATTTGTGAAATACACATAGAAATCATAAAACATAATGGTATCTTGAGGCATTAATAACATTCTTACACTGGGAGTAACCCTTATGGTTACGTTTCGCATACCCATCACAGTATATTCCCTAAATATCTTCAGAGAAGCCTTATCGTTTAACTCCTCCACAATACCCAATGAATTTGGGAGGTATCTTGGGCTCACCCGCCCTTAGTTTATCACGGAACCACACGACTTCATAAACAATTCCCAAGAACCATAACATAATCCAATCACAAAAAACATGCATAATGGAAACATAACATTTCCACATTTCAATCCCAAGATATCAATACAACACATTGATATAATCAAATCAATATCAGAACCATTTTCAATACCAAAATAAAATAAAAATAAACCATGGTATTTGTTTCTTTTAAAAAAATTTATCACCTGTAGAGGAATCTGAAACTCAAATTTAGGTCACGACTGTAGAGAAGTCGTCGTCATCGCATACGTAAGAAAAAACATTCTTCTTGTCATTTACTAAAATTATTTGTGTAAAAATATTCCTTTTGAATTAAATTAATAGTCAAAATAGTATTATACAACATATAAAATAAATTCGTGTAGAAATCCAAAGATTCCTTAATGAAATGAGATTGAGACGAAGTCCCATACAAAGATGGTATCCTTAGATTAAGGATAAATCAATTACAAAATTATGTGTGACAACTATAAATACAACCAATATAAGTGGATATTTAGAGTAAAACAATTAGAGGTCATCCACGCATTCATAGTACGACATAATCATGAAGTAGAGATTTAACATAAAGAATTGAAATTGGGTTAAGAAGTTCCCTTACCGAAATTCGACAGCCTAACGACGTCACTTTAAAATTTAGAGAATGAGTTAATGAGAGATAAAAAGCGTATCTCATCACTTGTAGAAACAATTTACAGCATTAAAGATATATAAGAACATATCCCAACATTATGAAAATATAAATTAAAAGGCCTAACAAAAAGAAGTCTTTTATAAAGAAGAATGTGAAATGTTCGCATACCAATTTGGGTATCTTTCGAAACCTACACCCCAGGAAATAAGGACTATACAATGTTGATGTAAATACCCATAAACGAAATTATATTACACAAAGTGTAGAGAAATGGGTAGTACATACACAACTCAATGGAGAGAGTGACCAATATAGCATGAATCTCATGGGAATAAATATTGAGATAAAAACTCCATAACTCATTGTAATAAATCGAGTTGTATGAACAAAAGATAATAATAACCAAATGAATCACATAATACCATGAATATAAATATGATAATGATAATATATATCAAATGGAATTACACAATACACCACATGAAATAAATAATTGGCGAACAATTGAAATATCACTGAATTTAGTGTGAGATAAGAAATCCCCTTACCTCAAGTCCGACTTGTCTTGTTCGTTTCATTATATTCATGAATAACAAACATAGGTCAATTTATTTTTTATTAAGTACATCCTTTAAATTTTATTATTCATTTCATATCACATATTATCATTTTATAATAATTAGTCAATTTTGTGAGTTCATATCATACGTTTTGTCGATGTTCGGTTCATGAGTCAAAAAAGAACTTGTTCGAAAAGAATTGCCCATGTAGTTATAAGTACAACATCTAAAGAATGATAATAATGATTTAAATATCATATATATCCATTATATATTCATTGTATTATATTCCATTACATTTGGAGATAAAAAAATGAAATGAACCGTTCATGGAGACGGTAGGCCGTAAGTACGCATTAATGCACCTTTCATTTCTTTATCATATTAAAGGAATTGAAACTGAAGGAGACATATATATATTATAACTAAAGTATGATATATATGTTGTATATGTAATATAAGTTCATTAATTAATTTTATTATAAATTCCAATATTTTCATGAATGAGTCACATCACTTGAGGGGGCGGTAGTCCACACTTCCTTAGATGAAATTATTGAAGATCCACAACATGAAAAGCATAACGATGTGATTTAAAAATAATATTCAGAAGAATATAAAAAAATTAAATACCATATATATCATATATAAATACAGTGACATCATAATGGCCACCATAAAAGGTGTTAAAAAAATATTGAACAATCATCGTTTCGTGAGGCAGTAATTCGCTACCCAAAGAAACAGTATGTTCTTTAACCATTAGACGGAGGTGTGTGTGTGTTTAGGTAGAATCCTTATCATAAAAAAATACTAGTATATTTAGGATACTTGTGTTTTTATGGGGTAAAATAATAAGAATATGGTGGTGAGTGAAGAAGTAAAATAAAAGAAAGAAACCCGAGAGAAGACATTACCTCTAAATCGGGTAACTCTTTTTGATTTTTGACAAAGGCTTACTTGGAATGATTTCGGCCCAAAGTGAGGCTTATAATAGTATGATTGGGATGTGGAGAGATAATATGAGTAGAGGTTGGATGAGAGAAGGGCTTGAGAGGTGTGGGTAAGAGGGTAGAGGTGGGGGCCTTTTATAAGAGGGAGGAGGGTCACTTTTGTAAAGTCTTGAAATATTACTTTATTATAAAATGGTTTCCATATTTTAAAGGTCCCAAAATAATATATTTCGAGTATAAGGTGATAAGGGTACTAAATTAAACCATACAATAGTTTTTCGACAAGTTTAAGTCTTATATTTTTCCTTATCTTTTCATTTTATTTAAATCGTTCATTAATGAGGTAATCACTTCATCATCATCGTGTAATAAATAAATTTATTTATTAAATGTCTAAAAATTATAAAAAATTACCATGATGTAGGGAATATGTTTAGAATTACAAATTTTTTTATATTCTATGATAACATTTATGTAAACAAAATTAAAATTGTATTACTTAGGATATACAAACCTTTGTTATATTTCTCTTTTTTTAAAAATAATGTCATAAATGTCAGTATTACAGCCATGGGACTTCAAGGGCCCTCAAGTTAGATACAAAACTTCCCATGGTCGTCCATGAATCAAAAAATAGTATTTGGACACATGTTTGGGTCATTTTATATTATTATGATATTATTTAATTACCATTAACTACATGATTACTAATTAATCACGATAATCAAAGATAATTACTTTCGTTACTATTCATAATGTCCAAAAAAAGAGTATTAATTAAATAATTTGGATGTTATGATTCAAATATGGAATCCATTTTACCAAATTCCAAACATAGAAATTACAGTAATAAATTTAAAAAAAATTCATGTTTTCACAACTAATGACTCGTTTTTAAGAAGTTTAAATTTTTCAAAAGATTGACTTGTTTTTACATCCAGTTGAAAAGTGAAATTACTTCCAATGAACAAAATTGTATTAATTGATAAAAACAAAATTCAATAAAACATTAAAACAAATTAAAATTATCATCTATCTGTATAGATAAATTATGGAAAAGCAGTTTTGAAGTAAAATGCAGTATTTTTTACTATTCATTAAAAATGAAAATTTTTCATAAAAATACCATAAATTTATCTAAAGTAAATATGATATTACAAATTAAAAAATTATTTTAATTTTACCAAATTCAAAAAATATATGTTGTATTAATTAATTTTATAATAAATTCACACTGTCAAAATAAATAGCTTGTTTTTATGAAATAAAATCTATCAAACATTTGACACTTGTTTATGACCAATTTCAAAGTGAAACTAATTTCAATGACAACCATTGGATTAAATGGTAAAAATAAATTTCAACTATTCTTTAAACCCAATTAAAAATATTATTTATCCATACAAATAAATTATATTAAAAAGTGGTTTTGAATTAAAATACAACATTTCTACTATTCATTAAAAAATGAACTTTATCATAAAAATATCAAAAATTTAAACAAAGTTAATTTTGATGTCACAATTTTAAAGAAGGGTTTTATTTTGTCAAATATAACATATAAAATTGAGAAAAATTAGTTTTAAAAGGGTTTATCCATCAAAAGTCGGTTAATCATCCTTTTAAAGAATATTAGAATATTTGTCCATTAAAACCCCTATGACTTTTATGGGATAAATGTAAAAATATTTAACAAACATATATAATCATTTTTTAATTAGTTCTGTTCATTCCCAAAATTACAACATCTATGCATTAACTACCATTTAAAATAATATTTGTATATTATTAGTGTCAAACGTAAGATTCAAATGAAACTCATTGTTGCGTACTGGGTATGCCCTCGAAAATAGAATTCCCTTTAGGTAATATTAACATTTTATTCACAAATATTAATAAATATGGAACTGTCATATTATTTATTTACCTGGGATGTTACATCTTTCCCCCCTTTTGGAAATGGGGTCCTCAAAATTTTAAAATTGGGCTCAAAAACTGCATTGAAATCCCCACATCCGGAAAAGAAGTAAATTAAACTAGCACTTTAAAAGAAAGAAAGAAAAGTAAAATGGCCACCTGAGACAATAGATACTAGGATTCCATGAAAACATGGATATGGAAGAGAAAACAAACCATCGTGTTCTGATGGAGAGTGATAGAAAATATGTCTTGGAGAATGTTAACCACCACAAAATCACAAACATGTGATGGGTTAAACGGTATTTGGTTCCCCAATAAGAAAAGATAACATACAACGTTTTTGTTTTATGTTACTTTTCATTGAGTAATTTACTTACGAGTTCAAATAAAATATTAGGAAACATACTTACTTGTCATGTAGTCTTTCATCTCTTACTAGATTTCTTATACAAACTCATATTTTTTCCAAAAGATGAGTATTTAGGATGAATTTTTCACATTAAGAGCGCTATAATCAACTTCTTGAGAATCACCTAATCCAAAAAATATGAACTATATATTTCCCATGACTTTAGACCTTAACCAAAACCAAAATTGTTAGTACAAGAGAATATAATCCCCAAAAAAGAAAATCTTTAAATAAACTACTCTTAATCTCCAAAATTCAACAAAAAGATCCCAAGGTTCAAGAAAGACTATTAAATAAACAGTTATCCATAAAATTCTTCAATGTAATCCAAACTAAGATTGAAACCCAAATCTCTGAAGTATTCAATCACATAGTCTTCCAAGGTAAATCATAACATTTATCTTCAAATACCAACAGTTACTCTTAAAGTCTCATACTGAAAAGTAATTAACCTAATCACATATCCTCTTTGATTGGTAAATCATTTCCATAGATAACCCAAAATCAACTTATTTCTTGTTCATAGGATCATCTAACTAAAAATAATTAGTCATACTAACCAGGGACTTCACGTAGTCCAGTGGTAGGTGATAAATCTCCCTCGCACTTTGGTTGTGGGTTCGATTTCCATAGCTTCTTCCGACGTGATGGGTTGTCAAATGTTCTATGTTTTGTCCCTTCTAAAAATATATAAATTTATAGCATTCCTAAAAAGTGATAATTTCATAAAAAATAACCATAACATATTTTAACAAACAAGGTTATATAATAAATTTTGTTTTTCATTCCAAAATTTATTAACCGATAATTGCCTCAAATTCAAGGATCATATAAACCCAAATGGTTCTTTATAATAATATCCACAAAAGAAAAGATAATAATTCCTTGAATAAAATTTTCAAAAATCAAACATCAGGGTCACACATACTATAAAAAGTATTCTAATGTAACCCCATCATCAAAAGAGCCTTAATAATTTTAAGAATTTCACCATCGTAAAATCTACTGTAACTCTTGAATCACATATATGTTGACTTCTTACCCATTAATCATTCTTTAGGAACCATTAACCATTCCATTCCATCTTATTTTTAAATACTTATTTCCTAAAAAAATCATGAATCATATCCTAATATTTCAATAATAGTAAAACATATATTAAGAATTAATACATACCTTTCATTGGTCATGGTTAGTTTCTTCATCTTCAATAAGAATGGAATTAGTTATTGGTAAACGAATATTTGTTTGATCCTGGTGATCCCAATCCCGAAACTACATTATAGGAAATGTGTTAGCATAATGACCATAAAAATCACATTTAAAACATTCAATTGATCTTTTAGAAAGAACTTCTTTCTCTTTCCGAGAGTCAACTAGATGATTCCTTTTTCCATGGAAGGATCTTGCTTTATAACCTTCATTTCAACATCTATAGTATAATTATTTCCCTTTGAATCATTTTCATATGTGTTTCTTTCCACATCTTTGACACATAGGTTGTTGAACATACTTACCTTTATGATTATTACATGAACGTTCATAGGTATTTGTTTCTCACATATATGATGCCTCATAAAAATAACTAAGGTTTGGGTGGCCAATCATGACTCTAGTTAGCTAGTTGTGAATAACAACAAGAGTTATCATTGCAGCTCAGATATCATTCAGTTTCTCATTCAGAAAACCGTCACAGTTTTCTTCACATCCACTGTTACTTTGGGGCCTGCTAGATCCACCCATTTACTAAAACCAAAAAGGTCAGTGTTTGTATTTCAGTAATATCATCATAAAATACTAAGATATAATGATTCATGTTATCTTAAAATCATTCACTATATGTAAAAATACTATGACTCTTTGTAAAATCATACCCATTATGGTAATTTCACTTATGCTTAAAGAATACCCTAACCTCGAAAGTTATCTAAACTGACCTCTGATACCAACTATAAGGACCAGAACATAGAACATTACATAATCTATAAATAAAGGAATAATTCACTCTGTAGATCTTTTCAGGTTTAGAGTTTTAGTTAATTAGGACATAACTATTACAACGCAATGATTACAGAGTAGACACATCTAATCAGTTTTCAATTTTATCACAAAATAAAAACTCTTGAACAAAATAGTCATGCCTAATTCCATGTTTTAGAAATCATGGCATTTCCTTGATCCCATCCTTGACCCTATTCCACTTTATGTCCTGTGAAAAACATTTCAAAAACATGGTATTAGCATAAAAAGATCAGTAAGGGAAACACAAAGAAAGAAAACATTAGATCATCAATATATACATAAAATTATCCTTATAACATATCCAATGAAATCATATTATTAGTGAAATAAAAATTGAAATCATAAAACATAAAGGTATCTTGAAGAATTCATAGCATTCTTACGTAGGGAGTAACCCTCATGGTTACGTTTGGAATACCCATCATAGTATATTCCCAAAATCTCTTCGAAGAAACCTTCGTGTTTAACTCATTCTCATTACCCAATGCATTGGAGATCTATCTTGGGCTCACCCACCATTAGTTTATCACAGAACCACCTGACTTCATAAATAATTTCCAAGAACCATAACATAATCGTATTACATAAAACATGCATAATGTAAACATAACATTACCACATTTCAATCACAAGATATCAATACAACACGTTGATATAATCAAAAAAAATATCAAAAACATTTTCAATACCAAAATAAAAGAAAAGTAAAACATGGTATTTATTTTTATTTTAAAAAAAGTTACGACTTGCAGAGGAAGCTGAAACTCAAATAATGGTCATGATAGCGGAGAAGTCGTTGTCGCCGCATACATAGGACAAAAAAACATTCCTTTTGTCATTTTGTAAAACAGTTCGTGTAAAAAGATTCCTTTTGAATGAAATGAAAAGTCAAAAGGGGTTTATACACTGTATAAAATAATTTCATGTAGAAATCAAAATATTCCTTAATGAAATGAGATTGAGACAATGTCCCGTACAAATACTATATCGTTAGATTAAGGGTAAATCAATTTCATAATTATGTGTGATAAATATAAATACACCCAATATAATTGGATATTAAGAGTAAAAAAATCATATTTTATCCACACATATTCATAGTACGATAAAATCATGAATTATATGATTAACCTAATGATTTGAAATTGGGTTAAGAAGTTCTCTAATGGAAATTTGACAATCTAACGACGCCACATTAAAATTATGAAAATGAGTTGATGAGAGATAAAAATGGAATCTCATCACTTGGACATAAAATTTATAACAATAAGGATATATAAGGACATATCCCAACATTAATAAGATGTAAATTAAAAGACCTAAAAAATGTAGTCTTTTAAAAAGAGGGGGGTGAAAGGTTCCCTTTCCAATTTGGGTATATTTGGAAACCTATAACCCATGAAAGAAGGACACTACAATGTTTATGTAAATACCCATAAACAAAATTATATTAAAAAAAGAGTAGAATAATGGGTAGTACATACACCATTCAAAGTAGATAGTGAAAACTATAGCTTCAATCTCATAGGAATAAATAGTGAGATAAAAACTCATTACCTCATTTTAATAAATTGAGTCGTATGACCAAAAGATAATAAGAACCAAATGAACCACATAAAACCATGAATATAAATATAATCATGATAATATATATCAAATTTATGTACACAATACACCACTTTCAATAAATAATTGGTGAAGATTGGAAATCTCACGAAATTAAATGTTAGATAAGAAATCCCCTTACCTCAAGTTTGACTTGTCTTGATCGTTTAATTATATTACTGAATAATAAATCTAGGTAAATTTATAATATCATAAAGAAATCCTTTAATTATTATTTATAAGGCATCTGCCTTAAACATATCTTAATATTGAATTAAATGAATGATTTACATTGAGGATATTTTCAGAATTAGAGTTTTAGAGAATTAGAACATAACTACTACATCTCAAAAGATTACAAAGTAGACAATTCTACTAAGTTTCCATAGAATAAAAAAACTCTTAAAAAGAAACATGTCTAGTTCTAAGTTTTATATAGCATGACTTTCCCTTGATCCCATCCTTGACCCTATTCCACATTAGGTCCTGTGAAAAACATATCAAAAAAACTTGGGGTGAGCATAAAGAGCTCAGTAAGGGATACACAAAGAAAGAAAACTGTTAGTTTATCAAAACAACAAGTAAACCATGTATACTTTATCAATGTAATACTTTTCACCTTTATGAAGTAGTAAAAACTCTTCACTGAATAAAAGATAATTACTTACCCTTTTCTAACCAAAATATTACCATAAAACCCATAAAAAGATCACATAACATATAAAGGTAACTTGGGACATAAACATACTTAAGTGGAATAACCATACGGTCGACTTCCACACATATCACTTAGTGGAATAGCCATACGGAAAACATCCATACATACTTAATGGAATATCCATACAGCCGACTTTCATACCCAATGCATTGGAGGTTATAACGTAACCACCCATCCTGGTATTCACGGCACCACCCGTCATATGGTTTGTCACGTAACCACCCGTCAAATGTCCAATTACCAATATAAAATCATAAAACATAAAACCAATATAAAGGAATGATAACGTTTCCCCATTTCAATAACAATATATCATTTAAATATATTGACATAATAGAATACTTTATCAAAACCATTTTCAATACCAAAATACATAAAAGAGTATATGGTATTTATTTTATTTTAAAAACATTAAGTCTTGTTGAGGAAGCCAAAGACCAAATAATACTCGCAGCGGTGGAAAAGTTCGTTGTCACCGCGTACGTTAAAAGAAACATTCCATTCTGTCGTTTAGTAAAACGCTTCTTATAAAAATATTCCTTTTGTATAAAAGTAAAAGTCAAAGGGGTTTATACACCGTATAAAAGATAGTTGTGTATAAAAAGAAATATGCCTCAATGAAAGGAGATTGAGATGAAGTCCCTTACTTCGGGTCCAACATGACACGATCATTCTTTAACGTCCTGAATAAAAAACATGAGTTAATTTATATTTACTTAAGAACCATTTTCAAGTTCATTATTCATTTTATATCACTTATTCCCATGTCATGAACACTATGTAATTTTTTAAGTTAATAACGGTCGTTTTAACGATCATTGGTACTTGAGTAAAAAATAAACCCTTTATAATTACAAGTTGTTCATGTATACATTATATCTAGAATGGTATTAATGATGTAGAAAATATTTTTAGCTTTCTAATGAATATTTATAGTCAAATATCTGACTTGTATAACCCCATGTAAAAATTGTTTTAGTAAAACATCTCATGTTTGTCTCATTTTTACTTTAACATTAAATAAAAAGGTATTTATGTCATTTCCCAACCAAAGTGACTCCATGGGGCCCCCAAGTTGACCCATGGATTGTCTTGGTCAGACATGACACATTCAATGAGGGTAGGACATTTTTCAAGCTCATATCATACTATTAAAACATTATTTTTACCTTAAACTACACTAATTACCTCTAATTGCGATTAAGAACTTAAAAGTTACTATTCACAAAAAAATTATTTTAGTCTCATTGAACAAAATTTTACTTCTTAATGACAAGCATGTATGTCGGATTTTTGAAAATCAAATCACAGAAGTGACAAAGTTTCATTTAAACAAAAAATCAGTATCTTTAACTACCACTTAGTGGTTTCACTATTCATCAAAAATTGAAGTTTTTCAGAAAAATACCAAAACATCTCCCTAAGCTATATTTGATTTTCTGAATTCAAGAATGATGTATATTTTACAAAATTCAAATCATATAAGTCACATTAATTAATTTAATAATTAATTCTCGTTTTCATGACAAATAGCGTGTTTTTATGAAACAATAAGTATCAAAAGATTGACACTAGTTTAAGTCCAATTTCAAAGTGAAATTGATTCCAATGACCACAATTGGATTAAATGGTAAAAATATATTATAATTTAACTTTAAAACCAATTCAAAAGATAATCTAATCATAAAAATAAATTAGATTAAAAATACGTTTTGAATTAAAATACAACATTTTTTCACTATTCATTAAAAAATGAACTTTATCGGAAAAATACCAAATATTCACAAAAAGTAAATTTTGATGTCCCAATCATAAAGAATAAGTTTATTTTGAAAAACATAGATTATAAAATTTTCAAAAGATAGATTTAAAAATTGTTTGCCATAAAAAGGCAGTAAAACAATCTTTTAAAAATATTAGTGTATTTCATGCTTAAGATTGGATTTATTTTCATTTTAAGCCTATAAAAACTATCTAATTCATTAATAGACATAGATAAAAATATCTATTATTCATTACTTACTTGTGATGTTACATCCTTCTCCCCTTTAGAGAATTGCGTCCTCGCAATTTATTTACTTATCGAATAAGTGGCGGTATTTATCCCTCATTGCATTTTCAGATTCCCATGTTGCCTCTTCAATCATGTGGTTTTTCCACAAAACCTTTACCTGATGAATAACCTTATTCCATAACACCTACTCCATGTGGTCAAGAATCTGGACCGGTTGTTCCTCATAAGATAGGTTCTCTTCCTGCTGAACTACCTCTAGAGTCAAAACATGATATGGATCTGGCATATACTTTCTCAGCATCGAAACATGAAAAACATTGTGTACCTGAGAAAAACTCGGAGGTAAAGCCACTCGGTAAGAAACTAATCCAACTTTCTCCAGAATTTCATATGGTCCAATAAACCTTGGACTAAGCTTTCCTTTCTTACCAAATCTCATCACACTTTTCCATGGAGAAACCTTGAGAAAAACATGATCACCTACCTCGAAAGATGGATCTTTCCTCCGGTTATCCTCATAACTCCTCTGCCTGCTCTGAGCTATTATCATGTGTTTCTGAATCAACTAAACTTTTTTTGCCATCTCTTCTACCAATTCTGGTCCCATCAGCTTCCTTTGACCCACTTCATCCCAAAATGTTGGAGTTCGACACCGCTTCCCATATAATGCCTCAAATGGTGCCATCTGTATACTGGAATGAAAACTGTTATTATAAGAAAACTCAACCAAAGAAAGATGGTGGTCCCAACTTCCCTGATAATACATCGAACAAGATCATAGCATATCCTCCAAGGTCTGAATTGTTCGTTCTGACTGCTCATCTGATTGAGGATGAAAAGATGTACTAAAATTTAATTCAGTACCCAACGACTTCTGAAGGCCATTACAAAAGTTAGAAGTAATCATGGGATCACGATCAGGCACAATAGAGAGAGGAACTCCATGTAACCTGACTATCTCTTTAAGATACAAACGGGAATGTTGATCTAGTGAAAAGGTATCTTGTATAGCAAGGAAATGAGAAGATTTAGTCAAGTGATCAACAATAACCCAGATTGCATTATTACCTCGAGATGTCTTTGGTAATCCCACAACAAATCCTTGGATATGATTTCCCTATTTCCACTCTGGCACTGGTAAAGGCTAAAGCGTCCCTTTCGGTAACTTCTTCTTCGCTTTAACCTGCTGACAAGTCAAACACTTCACATTAAAATCAGTAATATCTCTTTTCATTCCATCCCACCAGTAATACACCCGTATATCCCTATACTTCTTAGTACTGCCAGGATGAACTGAAAATGGGGAACTATGAGCCTCACATAACAACTCATTCTTCAACTACAAATCACCAGGGACACATAATCTCTTCCCAAACCTCAAAACACAATCATTATCAATGTTGAATTCAGGAAACATACCCTTCTGAACCAGCTCTACCCTTTTCTTCAACTAACTTTCTTGCTTCTGTGCTTGCTTGATTCTGTTTGATAGGGATGATCTCACTGATACCTGAAACAAAACAGAAGAACTTCCATCCCCAACAACTTATATGCCAAAGTTCATCAAATCCAAACCCAAAGGATCTCGTTCCAAACGTAGCATGGTTAATGAAGCATTACTTTTTCGACTCAAAGCATCGGCCACTTTATTTGCTTTTCCCAGATGGTAATGAATTGTACAATCATAATCCTTGATTAATTCCAGCCATCTCCTCTGTCTCATGTTCAATTCTTTCTGAGTGAATATATACTTTAAACATTTGTGATCAGTATATATTTCACACTTTACTCCATACAAATGATGCCTCCAAATTTTTAAAGCAAAAACAACAACAGCTAATTCCAAATCATCTGTTGGGTAATTTACCTCTTGAGTTTTTAACTGACGTGAAGCATAAGAAATTACCTGATCATTCTGTATAATGACACATCCAAGTCCCTTCAATGAAGTATCACTGTATATAACAAACTCACCATTCCTAGAAGGAATTGCCACAACTAGAGCATTAACCAATCTTCTTTTCAACTCCTGAAAACAATCATCACATTATTTTGTCCAGATGAGTTCAACACCCTTATGACTTAGCTTAGTCATTAGACTAGATAACTGTGAAAACTTTTCAACAAACCTTCAGTAGTAACCTGACAAACCAAGAAAACTAAGGATCTCGGTTACATTTGTGGGTCTTGGCCATTCTTCTAAAACTTTTGTTTTAGAAGGATCAATAGTTATGTCATCTTTTGAAACAATGTGACCAAGGAAAGAAATTTGTTGCAATAGAAACTCACACTTTCTAAATTTCCCATACAATTTTTTTTCTTTTAAGTTTTTTAAAATAACCCTTAAATGACTTTCATTCTCCTATTTAATTTTAGAAAACACCAAAATATCATCAATGAAAAAAACCACAAACTTATCCAAGAACTCATGGAAAATTCTATTCATAAGGTCCATGAATACAACAGGTGCATTGGGTAACCTAAAAGGCATAACTAAAAATTCATAATGGCCATATCTAGTACGAAACACAGTCTCTAGAACATCTGCTTCATTTACTTTCAACTGATGGTACCCTGACCTCAATTCAATCTGCAAAAAATACTGAGCTCCCTGGAGCTGATCAAACAAATCATCGATATGAGGCAAAGGATACTTTTTCATAACAGTAATATTATTCAAGGCCCTACAATCAATGAAAAGGCTCATTGAGCCATCTTTATTTTTAACAAACAATACAGGAGCACCCCATGGTGATGTGCTAGGTCAAATGAAACCTTTATCAAATAACTCCTGCAATTGCTTCTTTAACTCTAAAAGTTTAACTTCAGCCATTCGATAAGCGGGTTTTGAAATTGGCTTAGAATCAGGAACTAAGTCAACAGTAAATTAAACTTCTAAATCATGAATAATACTAGGCAACTCATCAGGAAAAACATCAAGATACTCATTTACCACTGGCACATCATTAATCTGAACAGTTCCTTTATTTTCAACAATATGTGCAAGGTAACATTCATTTCCATATTTTACTAGTTTCTCAACTTCCTGATATGTTATCAAAATCAGGGGTTCATTCTTATACAAAAACTAAAAATCTTTCTGAAAAGAAACCATTTTAGCTCTGCAGTCAATCTTAGCATGATAAACAGAAAGCCAATACATGCCCAAAATAACATCAAACTCTACTAGAGGCAAAACAATAAGGTTTGCGGGTAGATTCTTTCCACACACAAGGATAGGAAGGTTATTATAATTCCTTTTTCTCTCAACGTTCCCTCCAGGTGTTTTTACCATAAGTTCAGGATTCATATCTTGAGATGGAATTTACAATTTAATAGAAAAGTTCTCAGAAATGAAAGAGTGTGTAGACGCTGAATCAAAAAACACATTTCATAATCTAAACAAACAAACAGTGTACCTGATACTACTTCATTCAATGGCCCAACATCTGCTGAAGTTGTTGCAAAGGATTTCACCACCCCTTTCTGCTTGTAGTCCGGCTGCTTTCCCTGAGTCGAGTTCTTCGTTAGACACTCATTTGCATAATGACCCATTTCATTACACTTAAAACATCTTACCGCTAGCTTTTCATTTCCTGTTTGATCATCTTCCTTACAGTTACGAGCAATATGACCAGATGTACCACACCGAAAGCACTTACCATACTTGGATAAACATTCTCCAGGATGAATTTTACCACACTTCTCACTGGATGGATATTTGGTTTTATTACCTCCTTGCTTCTTTGATGATTTCTTCCCCTTTGCCTACCAACTGGACCTCTTATTCTGGTGTTTTTCATAGAACACCTGATCATCGGAAAACTCCATTTCCACCTTCTTCGCACATCGAACAAGTTTTTCATAACTTTTGAACTCACGAGAAGCTAAATCCCTTCGATAATTTGGCTTTAACCCTGAGTAAAAACGGTTTATTTTACTATCAAGATCTCGTATGATGTTTGGAAAATACCTTTCCAATCGAGTGAACTTTGCTTCATAAGCAGCCACTGAATCATCCTTCTGCCTCAATTGTAGGAATTGTTTTTCCATCCTAAGACGATCCACCTTAGGAAAATATTTCTCAAGAAAAATACATTTGAATTCGTCCCAGTGAAGATCCTCAATCTCATCACTATCACTGATATTTTTCACCATCGACCACCACTGATCAGCTTCACCTTCAAAACGGTAAACAGCAAGACTAACCTTTGGATGTTCTAAACACCCCATGACATCAAAAATCATCTCTAGTGCTTTAATCCACCCTTCAGCTTGCACGGGGTCAGATGATCATCTGAATGATGGGGGATGTTGCCTCATGAAATGTTCCACCACTGACATGTTCCTCTGCGGTTGATCTAGCTAATCTCGTGCAATGATACAACCACCATTTATAGCCTAAGTCAACTGTGCCATCACTGCAACAAACTGTTCAGTTCAAATTCCGACCATCTCAGGTTACTGATTTGGAAGGTTTTCTTCTTCCTGATGTCATCCCAACATAGCTTCTTTGTTTCCTCTACGGAAAACCATTCTGAACACAGAAATATCTTAGGCGAAGCAACATGGTAATCTTTAAATGCTATATCATTTCAGTCTTACCATAAATTAACTTATAATTTAACAATTTTATAACTCCTAAAGTTCTCTAAACCGACCTCTGATACCAACAATAAGGCCCCGGCCTTAAGAATCTCTTAATATTGAATTAAATGAATAATTCACATTGAGGATATTTTTAGGTTTAGAGTTTTAGAGAATTAGAACAAAACTACTACATTTCAAAATCTTACAAAGTAGACACTTCTACTAAGTTTCCATAGAATAAAAAAAACTCTTAAAAAGAAACATGTCTAGTTCCTAGTTTTATATAGCATGACTTTCCCTTGATCCCATCATTGACCCTATTCCACATTAGGTCCTGTGAAAAACATTTTAAAAAAACTTGGGGTGAGCATAAAGAGCTCAGTAAGGGGAAAACAAAGAATGAAAACAGTTAGTTTATCAAAACAACAAGTAAACCATGTATATTTTATCAATGTAATACTTTTCCCCTTTATGAAGTAGTAAAAACACTTCACTGAATAAAAGATCATTACTTACCCTTTTGTAACCAAAATATTACCACAAAACCCATAAAAAGATCACATAACATATAAAGGTAACTTGGGAAATAAACATACTTAAGTGGAATAACCATACGGTCGACTTCCACACATATCACTTAATGGAATAGCCATACGGACAACTTCCATACATACTTAATGGAATAGCCATACGGCCGACTTCCATACCCAATGCAATGGAGGTTATAACGTAACCACCCGTCCTGGTATTCACGGCACCACCCGTCATATGGTTTATCACGTAACCACCCGTCAAATGTCCAAGTACCAATATAAAATCATAAAACATAAAACCAATATAAAGGAATGATAACATTTCCACATTTCAATCACAATATATCATTTAAATATATTGACATAATATAATCCTTTATCAAAACCATTTTCAATACCAAAATACATAAAAGAGTATATGGTATTTATTTTATTTTAAAAACATTACGGCTTGTTGTGGAATCTAATGACCAAATAATACTCGCGGCAGCGGAAAAGGTCGTTGTCACCACGTACGTTAAAAGAAACATTCCTTTTTGTCATTTATAAAATTCTTCTTAGAAAAAGATTCCTTTTGTATTAAAGCAACAGTCAAAGGGGTTTATACACCGTATACAAGATAGTTGTGTATAAAACGAAATATGCCTCAATGAAAGGATATTGAGACGAAGTCCCTTACCTCGGGTCCGACTTGGTTCGATCATTCATTAACATCCTGAATAATAAACTTGAGTTAATTTATATTTGCTTAAGAACCTTTTTCATGTTCATTATTCCTTTTATATCACTTATTGCCATGTCATGAACACTATGTAATTTTTTAAGTTAATAACGGTCATTTTAATGATCATTGGTACTTGAGTCAAAAATTAACCCTTTATAATTACAAGTTTTTCATGTATACATTATATCCAGAATGGTATTCATGATGTAGGAAATCTTTTTAGCTTTCTAATGAATATTTATAGTCAGAAATATGTCTTGTATAACCCCATGTAAAAATTGTTTTAGTAAAACATCTCATGTTTGTGTCATTTTTACTTTAACATTAAATAAAAAGTTATTTATGTCATTTCCCAACCAAAGTGGCTCCATGGGGTCCCCATGTAGTCCCATGGATTGTCTTGGTCGGCCATGACACATCCAATGAGGGTAGAACATGTGTCAAGCTCATCTCATATTATTAAAACATTATTTTTACCTTAAACTACACTAATTACCTCTAATCGCGATTAAGAACTTAAAAGTTACTATTCACCAAAAATTTATTTTAATCTCATTGAACAACATTTTACTTCTTAATGACAACCATGTATGTCAGATTTTTGAAAATAATATCACAGACGTGACAAAGTTTCATTTAAACGAAAAATCAATTTCTTTAACTATCACTTAGTGGTTTCACAATTCATCAAAAATTGAAGTTTATTCAAAAAAATACCAAAACATCCCCCTAAGATATATTTGATATTCTGAATTGAAAAATGATGTTTATTTTAAAAAATTCAAATCATATAAGTCACATTAATTCTTTTAATAATTAATTCCCGTTTTCATGACCAAAAGAGTGTTTTTATGAAACAATAAGTATTAACAGATTGACACTAGTTTAAGTCCAATTTCAAAGTGAAATTTATTCCAATGACCACCATTGGATTAAATGGTAAAAATATATTCTAATTTCACTTTAAAACCAATTCAAATGATAATGTAATCCTATAAATAAATTATATTAAAAAGCGGTTTTGAATTAAAATACAACATTTTTTCACTATTCATTAAAAAATCAACATTATCGGAAAAATACCTAAAATTCACACAAAGTAAATTTTGATGTCCCAATAACAAATAATAAGTTTATTTTGAGAAACATAGCTTATAAAATTTTCAAAATATAGATTTCAAAATGGGTTTCCATAAAAAAGCAGTAAAACAATCTTTTAAAAATATTAGTGCATTTCATGCTTAAGATTGGATTTATTTTCATTTTAAGCCTCTAAAAAACTATCTAATTCATTAATAGACATAGGTAAAAATATCTATTATTCATTACATACTTGGGATGTTACATTATTATTCAATTTATATCAAATATTATTATGTCATAATAATTAGTTAAATATGTGAGTTCATATCATATGTTTTGTCGATGTTCGGTACAGGAGTCCAAAATGAACATGTTTGAAAAGAATTGTCCATGTAGTTATAAGTACATCATCTCGATAATGGTATTAATGATTTAAATAACATATTTATCTAGTATAAATTCATTGTATACTATTCCATAATATTTGGAGATAAAAAATGAAATGCACTGTTCATGGAGACGGTAGGTCGTACGTACGCATAAACGCTACTTTCATTTCTTTATCATATTAAAGTAATTTAAACTAATTAATATATATATATATATATATATATTATATATTTATCCTATGTTAATTAATTACAACATTTCTAAATTACATTTTTTTCATGAACGAGTCACATCACTTGAGGGGGCGGTAGTCCACACATCCTCAGATGAAATTATCGTAGTCCCACAACATGAAAAGCATAACAATGTGATTTAAAAATAAAATTCAAAAGAATATAGAAAAAAATACCATTTATATCATATATAAATACAGTGAAATCATAATTTCCACCATGAATGGTGTTAAAAGAAGATTGAACAATCATCGTTTCTTGAGGCAGTAATTCGCCACCCACAGAAACAATATGTTCTTTAACCATTAGATGGTGGTGTGTGTGATTTTAGGTAGAATCCTTGTCATAAAAAATCCTAGTATATTTTGGATATTGGATTTATTATGGGGTCAGATAATACAAAGATAGTGGTGAGAAAATAAGGAAAATAAAAGAAAGAAACTCGAGTGAAGACATTACCTCTAAATCGGGTAACTCTTTTTTATTTGAGCCAAAGGCTTCCATGGAAAGACTTCTGCCCAATGTGAGGCTTCTAAGAGTAATAGAGGGATGTGGAGATATAATATGAGAAGATTTTGGACGAGCCAAGGGCTTGAGAGGTGTGGGTAAGTGGGTAGAGGTGGTGGCCTTTTATAAGAGGGAGGAGGGTCACTTTTGGAATGTATTTAAATGTTACTTTATTATAAAATGGTTTTCAGATTTTAGAGGCCCCACAATGATATATTTCGTGGAACAGGTGATAAAGGTTATAAATTAACCCATACAATAGGTTTTTGACAATTTTAAGTCTTATATTTTACCTTATATTTTCATTTTATTTAAATCGATCATTAATGAGGTAATCATTGCATCATCAATGTGTCATAAATAAATTTATTTATTTAATGTCTAAAAATTAATAAAAAAACCATGATGTAAGAAATATTTTTATATTTATAATTAATATTTATACACTTAGATATCATTTATGTAAACAAAATTAAAATTGTTTTACTTCGGATATACAAACCATTGTTATATTTCTCTTCTTTTGAAAATTATGTCATAAATGTCACTATTACTCCCATGTGACTCCATGGGCCCTCATGTTTGATAAGAAGCTTCCCATGGTCATACATGAATAAAAAAAGAGGATTTGGACACATGTTGGGGTAATTTAATATTATTTTTATATTATTTTATTACCATTAACTACCCGATTACTAATTAATCATGATAATCAAAGATAATTACCATTGTTCCTATTCATAATTTCCAAAAAAAACAGTCTTAATTACATAATATGGATAGAATGATTTCAAATATGGAATTCATTTTACCAAATTCCAAACACATAAAATTGCAGTAATTAAATTAAAAAAAAATTCTCATTATCACAACCAAAGATGGGTTTTTAAGAAGTAAAAATTTATCTAAAGATTGGCTTGTTTTTACATCCAATTGAAAAGTGAAATTACTTACAATGAACTAAATTTTATTAAGTGATAAAAACATAATTCAATTACACTTTAAAACTAATTAAAAGGGCCATATAACTATATAATTAAATTAGATGAAAAATCATTTTTGAAGTAAAATGCAGTATTTTCACTATTCATTAAAAATAAACATTTGTCAGAATAATACATAAAATTTATCTGAAGTAAATTTGTTATTAAAAATTCAAAAATTATGTCCATTTTACCAAATTCAAATCATATAAGTTTCATTAATAAATTTTATAATAAATTCTCATTGTCTAAACAAATAGCGTGTTTTTATGAAACAATATCTATCAAAAGATTGACATTTTTTTATGTACAATATAAAAGTGAAATTAATTCCAATGAACAACATTGGATTAAATGTTAAAAATATATTTCAAATAAATTGTAAACAAGATTAATAAAATAATCAATCCATATAAATAAATTAGATTAAAATGATGTTTTGAATTAAAATACAATATTTTCACTATTCATTAAAAAAGGAACTTTATCGGAAAAATAACAACAATTTACAAAATGTAAATATTTATGTTCTGATTATAAAGAAGGATTTTATTTTTTTCAAATATAACCTATAAAATTGACAAAAAGTAGTTTTAAAAAGGGTTCTCCATCAATAGGCGGTTAATCACCCATTTAAAGAATATTAGAATATTTATGCTCAAAATCAAAATCTTTTCTTATTTTAAGCCTCTAACTTTTATTGAATAAATGTAAAAATATTTAACTAACATATATAATCATTTTGTAGTTATTTCTCTTCGTTCCCTCCATTACAACGACTATGTGTTAACTACCAGTTAAAATAATATTATTATATTATTAGTGTGCAATGTAAGATTTTCAAAGAAACTCGTTGTTCTGTATAGGGTACGCCATCGAACATAGAATTTCCATTAAATGTAATATTTAAATTGTATTCACAAATATTAATAAATATAGAAATTTCATATTCATTATTTACCTACGATGTTACATTTTTTCAATTGAATACATGTGATAATTTCTTTCTTTTATGGATGTATGATATAATTTCTAAACTATGTAATTTTTTTCTCCTTTTTTATGAGATTTTGTATTTGTTGTGAGCATGTATTATTATTCCATAATTTTAAGGATAATAACGAGGATAGAAACACTTGATGATAGAATATGAAATTATGTAGTGGATAAGTTCTTAATTATCCCATATCTAATATCTGAAATTATGGGTGATCTATGATCTGATGAAGGTGCTTCTTCTAAGGGATGATATTCTATTGCATTGGATTACTATAAGGGTAAACATCCAATGGTGAGATTTATTCACCTATCTATAATAAGGTGTATCATATCATGAATTTTTTTATGTGTTGTGATGAAATTACAAAGAGTTTATGATATAATAGTATAATAAAAAAATGGGTTGAAATTAGCATATGAACAATGATGATACCATTAAGATTATGTGATATTGAATGTTACCATGACCAGTAGTAGTCATAGGGAATGTCTTGTTGTTGGTGAATTTCATAAAATAGTTAAAGACAATGGATTTATCATGGTAAGGATGTTGAACATGATACTAGATAAATGTCATAGAAATATAGTGGAAGTACTATCACCAATGTTGGGATATTGAATTCCATGTTGGATTATGGATATATTACTATGTGTTTCATTCATTGGTTGTTATTTTGGATTATGATGAAATAATTTTGAATGTTTTATAAATGTATATGATCTTATGTGTTCAAAAGATTATGTAGGAGACCACGTATTCAATGGAACACTTTGTAATGGGAAAGTCATGGTTTGATAATCCAATTTTTATGTTATAGTTCACCAAGAATGTTTATTTTCTACCACTGATGGGTTCAAAATTCAGTTGGATTAATATTTCATCTAGAAGAAAGGATATTGATTTTTACTTCAATCAATGACAAAATATTCAATTTTCTATAGATGTAATAAAAATTCTTTTTTTACCAAAATATTTTTTTCTGAGTTCGTTTTGATGAGGAAAATCAATAGTGGTTGATAATTGTTTTTTATAAAGTCCAAATTCTAAAGGTTCCACAATCCAATAGTTTAGAGGGGAAACTATAACTATTACTATATGTTCTCTGAGTGAATTTGTAGATTCCTATATTTTACTCTAGTGTTTCATTAGTCTAAATCCATTATGTTGGAATTTGGGGATTTTTTCCAATAAACTTTTAGATCCTATTATTCCATAAGAATATAGATAATAAGTTGTTTTGTAAAATTGATTTGGTTTATTAGATATAGTCTGCTGGAAAGTAAAAGGAATTATATAATTGTTTTTTAATTTATTATTGGAGGTGGGGTTTTCATAGTTATGAAACATATTGATAGGTTTTCTATAATTCTAATGAAAAAACTCGTAGGATTGTTGGCATGAAAATGATTAGAATACCAAAAAATCAATTATTGGAAATGATTGTCCAGATTTCACTAGTGTCAGAGATGAGTAATGATTATATTTGATATTATTTCAGTGTATTTACACAACATGGTGGTGGGTATATAAATTTTTAATGTTAATAAATGGTTTTCAAGTTTCTGTTGGTTCTTATCCTGAATGAAAATTAATTAAAAGAACCTCCATTTAAAAATTATGAAAAAAATATTATTTCTATTGATTTCTTTTTATTCAATATTGTGATAGATGTTTCATTGTACATAATGAAGATAGTGATATAAAAAACATATATCATGGATCGTGGTTCATTTTATGAATATCTTACTCTGTGGAAATATACATTTGATGATTGTTAGTGATACATAATAACCACCAGAATGGATATGGGATCCTTAAGGTTACATAACTATGATAAAGTAGCAGGAAAAAATAATAACATATTCCAATTATTCACTTATCAAATGATCTGTGGGAGTTCTTCATAACAGTGGCATTTGAGATAATCCACATTGTCAACGGTTTTGTAATTTATGGGAAATGCAAATATTCTATTACCAATTTTTTTAGCAAAAAAAGGAAAAAACTCTATTATGATTATCTCAATTAATTTGTTTAATAATTGTTTTGGTTCTTAACATGGTTATTTACCATAGTACATGAGTTTGCTGGATATATGAGCCATTATAATTTCCAAAAATATTAAATAATTAAATATTTTTTTATTCATGCATGTTCATTATAAATATTTTTTTTAAATTTAGTGCCAACTTAAGATTAAATCTTTATGAATGATTCCAAAAGGTTTATTTATCTTAGGTGAAGCATAACCTTGTGTTGAGTGATGTGTCTGGAATTATGATCCTTTTCTGTTAATATTATGTTTCATTTTTCTTCAATTTGCTTTTCATTTTTCATTTCCAATTTTCCATGTTTTTTCCCATGGAAAACCCTTTTCTGATTGGTTCCATTTGTAAAATATTGGAACATGAAGAGGGATAATAAATGGAGAATAATGATTAACCATCAAGGGTTTTTCTATAACACCCCAAGATTCCATGGTATGATTCTCTTTTAATAATACAGTAGCGTGTGTTGTACGCAACATCGAGTTCTAACACACACCACAACCAATCAAACTAGCCGTTATGAACAGTAATACCCACTTTTTGAAATTTTATAAATTTTATCAATCAAAATGGTCTTTATTTTTGGATTTAGAATATCGAAATTATCCTAGGGTGAAATTTTAATATTTTTGTTAAAACATTCCATTTTTGATGAATAGTGAAAAAACACTGAGTTATAGTTTAAAACCGATTTTTTATTTAAATAATTATTTATTTTATTTAAATTTAATTTAGGTCAAAATATATAAATAATACCTATATAATTTCAATGTAATTCATTGGAGTTAGTTTAGAATAATTTTAGATATATAAAAATTTTGTTGAACTTTTCACTGTCTTTTTCCACCTCCTAAGAGAATTTAGAAATTCTCATTAAACATAATTTTACTGCTTCTGTGAGTGGAATTTCGAAAATCCGAGAAAAACGTTTAATGTCATGGAGTAAAATGTTGTTCAATATGATAAATTTTTTGGTGAATAGTAACTTTTTACTTTTATTTACCATGGTTAAAAGTAAATATGGTAATTAAGTGTAAAAATGATATTAATATTACTCTAACACATGTCCTCATTCTATTGGACTTGTGTATCTCGACCAAAAAACAACCTTAGGAATAGAAAATTATTATTTAGGTTCACCTGGATTAGATTATGACATTTATTATTATTTAAATCAAAGAAGAGTTAAAAGAGTTAAAATCAATGATTAATAACTAATACATTTTTAATATTGGGTTATACAAAAGTTAAATTTAATTATTAATATTAATTATAAATCTAAAAATATTTCCTACATAATGGTATTTTGTTTATAATTTTTAAACATTAAATAATTTAATTTATTTATGACATAATGGTGATGCAGTAAATACCTAATTAATGAAATATTAAAATAATTGATATTATAAATATTAAAATAAATGTAATTTGTAACGTTTTATGAATTCCACTAATTTTATAGGTTAATATGATATATTATAACTGATTATATAAATTTTGTTTGAAATAATAATGATGTTATGAAATTATCAAAAACAAAATACCAAATAGTGTCAAAATTGACATAAAAGAGATGTTAAAACAAATATTATATTATTTATTTTTATTCTATTCCTTAAAATATAATGTTTAGCCAAAAGACTTAAATAATGATAGTTGTATCATTAATGGACCACTTGGGGGTCGCGTGGAAGTTTACAATAAGTTTATGGACTATATAATATAAAAATACAAAGAGACATGGTAAGTGTCAAACTAATTAACTAAGAGTAAAAACTAAAAGATAAGGTTAATAATGTGACACAAACCTGTATAAAACCTCTTGGTTGAGTGGTTTTAGACATATTACCACATCAACCTTTATATAATCCACTATGGAGCCATTAGAAACCGAATATGAATTTATTATAAAATTATATTTCTAGCTTTTCCAAAGGTGCCCCTCACCCCTCTTATAAATTGTCACTCCCCCTTCTCTCAATTTCACACCTTCAAAGAATTTGGGCTCAGCCAACCTCTACCCAAATACACTCTCAAATATCCTCCATTTATCCTAGAGGCCTTCTTTAAGTCAGAAAGCCGTCCTATGGAGACCTTTTGATCAAATCAAAATGAAGAACCGAAAGAAGATATAATGTTTTCACCACCCTCTTTCAAGTTCCTTTCTTCTTAAAATTCTTCATTCTTTGTTATTTTCCAATATAAATTAATAACTCCAGTATGTTCTATATACTGGCATGTTATTATAAATATGGTGCAACCATATTTAGTATTCTATCAATCCTTTGAATGGCATGTCACCATACGTGGGTAAGTATGGCTTACCTTCTCCATGTCGTGGGGTAATTTTTATTCAATAAATTATTATTTGGATGGGTATAATAATGATTTTTAATTCATGTAGATAATTAATATAACATAATAATGATTATGTATATATGATATAGCATCCAATTATTTATTATTTTAATATCAAAAAAATGATATTGTCACTCGTGCGTATGTACGGACTACCGTCTCCAGGAATTCAATGAGATTCATTCCCCATCATATCCATTCAAGACAAATTATCATTTGATGATTAAAAATAAGGTTTAAGGACTTGATATCATTCTGGATAAGAATAAGATACAACATATCCATAACAAAAATTACTTATGTAACAAAATATATAAAATAAAATGAGTAAGTTAACACCCGAAATGACGATAATACTAAAATATTATTAACAAATAATTAATAGAAGATAATATATGATATCATATTTATGTATATGGTTCTTTTATAACTTAATAACAATGTTTTAACTATTATACATGAGGTTAACCTACCCTAGACCATGGGAAAGAACAAGGTAATGGTTTATTTTACAATATCATCATTATCCGAGGTTGTTTATACGTAATTATCTACTGGGACATCTTTATCATCCACATCCATGTTTCTTAAAAAAATTATAAAATCATTCTTACAATTTTATAGACTATGGGATAAAGTAATTTATACCCATGTTGAGTTTTTATAAGATGTTTATAAAGGAATATTTCTGTCATTCTCCAAACAAAGTCCTTTTTAACCTTTTCGACAGAATTAAGGTAAGAATATTTTTTAACTTATACGGCGGGCGTAGCTATTTTCCACCGTTATAAAATTGTCGAAGTTTCACATTCAAGATTATAAGAATATTTTCATATTAAATGTATTCTTTTATAATTATGGGACTTTTAAATGATTTAAAAAAAGAGATATTTCTCTCAAATAGTTTTGATTTCATCTATGTCAACATCCTTGTATGGATTTTAAGCTTATTTGAAGTTGATTTATTATGATACAAAACTTCCATATTTTATTGGAGGTTTTGTGATTTGTTATAATGTGGGTATGTTATTTTTATACCATTCATGGTTTATGGAGAAAATATTTACATTTCGCATTCTATTTTTAATACGAATGTTTATGTTATGTTTAGACCTTTTCATATGAGGAATGCATTGGACTTAGTAATTGATGGGTGGAGCTCGCTATAGCTCCTCAATGCATCGATAGGTCACATGAGGCAAACTAGTGTCTTGTCACAAGGCCTTTACATAATCTTATTTGTATTCATTGCATGAGGCCTTGGCTATGGGGTTATGATAGTCTGGCATTATGCATTCCATCAGTATGAAAGTGGTTATTAATATTTAATGTGATTATTCTACTAGTAGAATATCCATGTGAATAAGGAAATTGCATTATTTAATTTTATCTTTTCCATATTATTATGAAGTTAATGTTTAAAAAAAATTATTTTAGTTATACATTTCCTTAAATGTTTATTCTTATTTATAATAGTTTTTCTACATTGTTGTCGTTACTGAGCATCTGAGCTCACTCCATTCAATGTTTTATTTTTTCCAGGATGTGAAGAAGTAATTTATGAATGACCTGCAGGGATAGTTTGAGGGGATATGAAGAAAAGATTTTTTTTTAGTATTTTATATTTTATCATGTAATGTAATCTTTATGACTATATCTAGTTATTCCAAGGCTACTAAATTAATCAGTCTTTCGAGATTTGATCTTTTGTGATCATGCCAATATTATTTAATTATTCACCGAATCTGGGTAACCTGTGTTGGAGCATTACAGTTTGTATCAGAGGAATTTTAGTACTAACCTTGGAAGCTAGATTTACATAAACTCTGATAGAGCACATAGCCCAAATATAGACTCTAAAGATTAGTATAGAAGAACATACTATAATTTTGGTATTGTAGAGATTTTGTGAGTCTTCTGAGCAATACATCCCAGTCTGGATATGAGAAGGTAGAGGTAGCTCGGGCACATATGTAACTAGGGGTTAAACCCGAAAACACCGCTTTGATCTAGACTCGAACGGGAACTGGTGCATGACAACAGACCTTGATGCACTCTTAGTTACGACACTCCAGGGGGGTATGCTTAGGATAATTATCATTTTCATTACAAACTGTTATGAAGGGTTTATGAGTATATACTTCATCAAAGAAAACATTTTTATGATTATGGATTATATCAATAAATAGTTCAATTTATGTTAACTGTTTTATAAGTATGGAATTATGTATTTTGATTCATAAACTAATCTAGTTTATGCCATTTTTTAGAAATGGCGCCTAGTGGAAGAAATGGAAACCACCTCAATGCACGCAATCCATATAGAGATTTCCCTCATGCTCAAGACAATTATAGTGGAGCTGGTGATGCAACTAGTGCTGATCAGCTAATCACCATACTGGGAAAACTCCCTCAGGATATGAATAATAACCTTACCCGTATGGAGCACCCTGATCCACAGCGTGGAGGATCAATGTTAGATCACTTCATGAGGCAAAAACTACCAAAATTCAATGGGATTGCAAATCCCATAGTATATGAGCAAGGGATAAATTCCATTGAGAAAATATTTCAGGCATTGGGGAGTAAAGAAAAGGAAAAAGTTATCATGGCAGTTTACCGCCTCACTTGAGATGCTGATCAATGGTAGTCCCTGATTCAAAACACAATGGATGATGCGGAAGTATAAAATATGGAATAGAGGGATTTCAACGAACTTTTCATAGAAAAATACATTCCTCGTGACCATCAAGCAGATATGGAAAAGAAAATTCCTGAGTCTCAGACAAAAGGAGGATGCTAATTTCACAAAGTATGAGGCTAACATTACAAGGATAGAAAGGTATGATGGAGATTATATACGTAACCCAAGAAGTAAGATTGATCGTTTCTTTTATGGGTTAAAATTCTCTCTCTGTTGAGCATTAGTCCCACAAACCTTCTCATTGTACGAAGATATTATCTCCTGTGATATCAGGACATAAAAATAATTCTCTAAGTCTTATGACTTTAAAGCAATGAAGGAGAATAAGAGATCTATTGATCACACTTGGAATGGAAATAAGGGGAGAAGGGGGAAAGATGAGTATCCATCCTGGAGTAAATGTGGGAAGAAACACCCTGGTACTTGCTTAAAAAAATGAGAGTCTGTTACAAGTGTGGTGAAAAAGGCCACCAAGCTCGTGATTGCAAGGGGAAGAAGGATGATACCGATGTCCAATTCTATAATTGCAGATAGATGGGACATTATGAAAATTAATTTCCTAAGAATCATGGGAACTTACCTTAGAAAAGGCCAACGGATCGAGGCCAAGATTATGTTATCACTACTTCTGAGGTAGAAGCACTGAAAGATGTGGTGGCAGGTAATTTAATGGTTTCCTCAAGTGTATAAAATATATTATTTGATTCTGGATCATCTCATTGTTTCATATCTTCCCAGTTTTCTATGAAAATTAGATATTTTCAATTTGATTTAACAAGGGAGTTGTCAGTTAAAACTCTTATGGGAATTATCATTGCAACAATGTTTTGTGAATCAGTCCCCATTAGAGCACATAAATGTTCTTTATCCGATGATCTCATCATCATACCTATGATTGAATATGATATAATCCTCGGTATGGATTCTCATTCAGAACATGATGAAAAATCTTATTATAAGAATAAGTAGGTTACTATTTTGATGATGTTGATAAGGAACACCTTATATTTAGAGCGGAATCATCACCACCTAATTCTTACCTAGATCCACCCCCAGTAGCTCAACTAAATTCAATTATTGGGGAAGAAGAGAATGAAATGACTGTGGTTGTGGAAAGTAATGTTCCAATAGAGGGTGTACCTATTGTGAAAGAACATGTAGATGTGTTTCCAAAAGATTTACCTAGACATCCTCCAGAACGAGAAGTTGTGTTTTCTAGGGATTTAATTCCTGGAGCAAGGCCTATACCGACGACCCCTTATAGAATGGCCACTTTGGAATTAGATGAACTAAAGAAACAACTAAAGGAATTGAGTAATAATGGATTTATTCTCCCTAGTGTTTCTCCATGGGGAGCCCCTGTTCTTTTTGTTAAAAATAAATATGGATCTATGAGGTTATGTATCGACTACAGGGAGATCAATGATATAACAATAAAGATCATGTATCCCCTACCTCTCATTGATTATTTATTTTACCAATTGCATGGAGCTCAATACTTTTTAAAGATTGACCTTCAATTTGGATATCATCAGTTGTGTGTGAAGAAGGAAGACATTTCGAAGACAGCATTTTGAACCATGTACAGGCATTACGAGTTTATAGTAATGCCTTTTAGATTGACTAATGAACCCTCTGTATTCATGGATCTAATGATTAGAGTTTTCAAGGAATATCTCATTGAATTTGTGGGGGTATTTATTGATGATATCTTGTTATACTCCAATATCTATGAAGATCATGGAAATCACTTGCGCATTATCTTGAAGACTCTGAGAAGAGATGAATTATATGGGATGTTTAGAAAGTGTGAACTCTAGCTTCAGGAGATTTCTTTTCTTGGCCATATTTTCTCTAAAGATGGAATCTATTTTGATCCTTCTATGACCAAGGCAATCCAAGAATGGCCTGCACCAACGAATATAACTGAGGTACACAGTTTTATTGGTTTAGCAGGTTATTATCGACGTTTCATCCATAATTTTTTCCGGTTGGCTAACCCATTAACAAAGATCACACGTAAAGGGGTTAGAATTTTTGTGGATAAAAGACTGGGAAGAATTTTTCGAGGAACTGAAGAGAATATTATTCAATTCTCATATATTGACTCTACCATCGGGGAATGATGGGTTCGTTATTTATAGTGATGCACCGAAGAAAGGAATTGGTTGTATCATTATGCAGAATGATAGGATTACACCCTATGCATCAGCACAGTTGAAAATTCATGAGCAAAATTATCCTACTCATGATCTCGAGTTAGCAGCTGTGGTATTTTCTTTGAAAATATGGAGACACTACCACTATGGTGAAAAATATGAGATTTATACTGATCACGGGAGTTTGAAGTATATTTTCTCCCAAAAAGATCTCAACATGAGGCAAAGGAGATGGCTTAAATTACTCAAGGATTATTATTGAACGATACACTACCACCCGGGGAAGGCAAACAAGGTGCCAGATGCTTTGAGCAGAAAATATCATGGAGTTTTGAACAATATGAGAATTGAAAGTGATCCAATTTTCATGGATCTAGTGAAGATGGGCATGAGAATAACCATGGAAGGTGAAACATCAATACTTTTTCAAATGGTTTCCAATCCATCTTTACTAGAAAGGATTTTGAGTTCTCAGACCTATGATGAAGAATTTCAAAAGAAGATTAAAGATGTGAATGCTGGGAGATTAAGAGAGATTGTGTATGAAGAAGGAATGTTAAAATTTATGAAGATACTTTGTGTTCCTGATATACCTGATCTAAAAAGGGAATTGTTAGATGATTCACATAGCTCCTATTTCTTTATACACCCTGGGAGCACCAAAATGTCTAGAGATTTTAAGGAACACTTTTGGTGGGACAACATGAAGAGGGAGATTGCTGATTTTGTGTCAAGATGTATGGTTTGTCAACAAGTGAAAGCTGGAAGTCAACAACCTGGAGGAGTCATGCAACCTCTTCTCATACCAAAGTGGAAATGGGAAAATATTACGATGGGCTTTGTCATTGGGCTCCCAAAGACTCCTTGAAGGAACAATGCAATATGGGTTATTGTTGATCATCATACCAAGTCAGTACATTTTCTTGCTATAATAGAAGATATAACACTAGAACGTTTAGTTAAACTATATATTAATGAAGTTGTGAGACATCATGGAGTACCACTATCGATTGTTTTTAATAGTGATCTCGGTTTTACATCATTATTCTGGAAGATTCTTGAGAACTCCTTGGATACTGAACTTTGATTGAGCACATCATACCACCCTCAAATAGATGGACAATCATAATGGGCTATTCATACCTTATAAGACATGTAGAGATCTTTCTCACTTGACTTTCAGGGTATCTAGGATTAATATTTACCTTTGGTAGAATTTTCCTATAACAATAGCTTCTATTCAAGTATTCATATGGCACCATATGAAGAGTTATACGAAAAGAGATGTCGCACACCAACCTGTTGGGATGAAGTTGGTGAAAGAAAACATGTAGGCCCAGAACTGGTAGAGGAAACAATGGAAAAGGTAAAGGTAATCCAAAACCACATCAAAGCATCTCAAAGTAGGTAGACGATCTTTGCCGATAAACGAAGGAAGGATTTGGAATTTTAGGTAGGAGATCATGTTTTCTTGAGGGTATCTCCTTGGAAGGGAGTTATATGTTTCGTTAAGAAGGGTAAATTGAGTCCCAGGTACATCGAACCTTTCGAAATTTTTGAACGAATTGGGGCTGTAGTTTACCATTTGTCAATGCCGTCAACTCTCTCCAAAGTTCATGATGTGTTCCATGTATCACTATTGAGGAAATACATGCCTGGCCCAACGCATGTACTCACCTATGAGGAATTGAAACTGGAACCAGATCTTTTATATTGCGAAGAGCCTGTCAGGATTCTAGATACAAGAGAATAAGTAATGAGAAACCAGATGACTCATCTGGTAAAAGTTCTATGAAGAAACCATAAGATGGAAGAGGTTACATTGGAATTAGAGGAACTTATGATAAAGAGCCACCCATAACTTTATATGCGGTATTATTCTAGAAATTTCGAGGATGGAATTATTTAAAGGAGAGGAGAATGTAACAGGCCAAGCTTCCATGGTACGCTTCTCTTTGAATAATACAGTAGCGTGTGTTGTACATAACTTTGAGTTCTACCACACACCACAACCAATCAAACTAGCCGTTATAAATAGTAATACCCACTTTTGAAAATTTTATAAATTTTAACTTTTAAAACGGACTTCATTTTTTGATTCGGAATATCGAATTTATCCTAGGGTGAAATTTTATTATTTTTCTGAAAACATTCAATTTTTGATGAATAGTGGAAAAACAATGAGTTATAGTTTAAAACCGAATTTTTATTTAAATAATTATTTATTTTATTTAAATTTAATTTAGGTCAAAATAGATTCATAATACCTATATAATTTCAATGTAATTCATTGGAGTTAGTTTAGATTAATTTTAGATATATAAACATTTTATTAAACATTTCACAGTCTTTTACCCACCTCCTAGGAGAATTTGGAAATTCTCATAAAACATAATTTTATCGCTTTTGTGAGTGGAATTTCTATAATCTGAGAGACATGGTTAATATCAAGGGGTAAAATGTGGTTCAATAAGATAAAAATAATTTTTGGTGAATAGTATATTTTTATTTTTATTTACCACGATTAAAAGTAAATAGGTTAATTAAGGGTAAAAATGATAATAATATTACCCTAACACGTGTCTTAATTCTATTGGACAAGTGTATATCGACCAAAAACAACCTTATAAAATACAATATTTTCATTTAGGTCCACATGGATTAGATTAGGACATTTATTATTATTTAATTAAAAGAAGAGTTAAAAGAGTTAAAATCAAAGTTTAATAACTAATACATTTTTAATATAGGGTTATAAATAAGATAAATTCGATTATAAATATTCATTGGAAATATAAAAATATTTCCTACATAATAATATTATATTTATAATTTTTAGAAACTAAATAATTTAATTTATTTACGACACAATGTTGATGTAGTAATTACCTAATTAATGAAATATTAAAATATTTGTTATTATAAATAACAATATAATTGTAATATGATACTTTTTATGAATTACACTAATTTTATAGGTTAATATGGCATATTAGGACTGATTATATAATTTTTTTTTCAATGTAATAATGCTGTTATGAAATTATCCAAATCAAAATACCCAATAGTGTCAAAATTGACATAAAAGAGTTTTTAAAACAAATATTATATTGTTAATTTATATTACATTCCTAAAAATATAAGGTTCGTCCAAGAGTCCTAAATAATGTTATTTTTATCATTAATTTACCACTTGGGGGTCTCTTGGAAGTTTATAGAATGTTTATTGACTATATAATATAAAAATACAAAGAGACATGGTAAGTGTCAAACTAATTAACTAAGAGTTAAAAATAGAATCTAAGGTTAATAAAGTGACCCAAACCAGTCTAAAACCTATTAGATTAGTGATTTTTGACCTATCCCCACCTTAAACTTTAAATAATCTACTTTGGAGCCATTAAAAACGGAATATGAGTTTATTATAAAATAATATTTCTAGCTTTTCCAAAGGTTCCCATCACCCCTCTTATAAAAGGGAACTCCCCCTTCTCTCAATTTCACACCTTCAAAGCCTTTCGGCTCAGCCAACCTCGGCCCAAATGCCCTATAAAATATATTCCCTTCATCCTATAGGCCTTCCTTTAGTCGGAAAGCCAAACTATGGAGCCCTTTCGATCAAATCAAAAGGAAGAACCCGAAGGAGAGGTAATGTTTTCACCACAATATTTGAAGTTTCATTCTTCTTTAACTTCTTATTTCTTTGTTATTTCCCATTCTAAAATAATAACTCCAGTATATTCTATATACTATGATTTTATTATAAATATGGTATAATCAAAGTCAGTATTCTATCCATCATTTGAATGACATGTCACCATATGTGCGTACGTACGGCTTACCGTCTCCACGTCGTTGTGTAATTGTTATTCAATAAATTATTATTTGGATGGGTATAATAATGATGTGTAATTCATGTAAATAATAAATATAACATAATAATTATTCTATATATATGATATACCATCCAATTATATATTATTTTAATTTCAAAATAATGATATTGTCGCTCATGCGTACGTACGGACTACCGTCTCCACGAACGCGATGAGATTCATTCCCCATTTTAACCATTCAAGAAATATTCTCATTTGATGATTAAAAATAATTTTTATAGTCTTGATATCATTCTGGATATGAAAAAGATACAACCTATCCATAACAAACACGACTTATGTAACAAAACCTATAAAATAAAATGAGTAAGTTAACACCTGAAACGACGATAATACTAAAATATTATTAACCAATCTTTAATAGAAGATCATATATGATATCATAATTATGTATATGGTTCTTTCATAACATAATAACAATGTTTTAACTATTATTAAAATGTTTATGCAACCCTCGACCAAGGAAAAGTACAAGTTAAGGGTTTATTTCACAATCTCTTCCTTATCTGAGGTTGTTTATACGTAATTATCTACCAGACCTCTTTATCATCCACATCTATGTTTCGTAAAATTGTATTTCAACTCATTTTTACTATTTTACAGACTATGGGTTAAAGTCATTTATACCCTTGTTGGATTTTTATAAGAAGTTTATAAAGGAATATTTCTGTCGTTTTCCAAACAAGTTCATTTTTGACCTTCTCTACAGAATTAAGGTAAGAATGTTTTTTTAACTTATACGATGGGCACGACTATTTTCCGCCATAATAAAATCATCGATGCTTCCCTTACAATATTATAAGAATATTTTCAAATTAAATTTTTTCTTTAATAATTATGTGACTTTTAAATGATTTAAAAAAATATATTTCTCTCAAATAGGTTTGATTTAATATATGTCAACATACATTGATGGATTTTAAGCTTATTTGAAGCTGATTTATTATGATACAAAACTTTATTATTGTATTCAAGGTTTTGTGATATGTTTTAATTTGTATGTGTTATTTTTATACCATTCATGGTTTATGGAGAAAGTATTTACATTTCATATGCCGGTTTTAATATGAATGTTTTTGTTATGTTTAAACCTTTTCATATAAGGAATGAATTGGACTTAGTAAGTGATGGGTGGATACTTCTATAGCTCCACGATGCATCGGTAGGTCTCATGAGACAAACTAGTGTCTTGGAACAAGGCCTTGACAAAATCTTATTTTTAGTCTTGGCACGAGGCCTTGGCTATGTGGTTATTATAATATGGAATTTTTCATTTCATCATTATGAAAGTGGTTATTGATATTGCATGTTATTATTTGACTTGTAGAATATCCATGTGAATAAGTAAATAGAATTATTTCATTTTATCTTTTCCATATTATTCTAAAGTTAAAGATTAAAAGGCTTTTTTAGTTATACATTTCCTTAAATGTTTATGCTTATTTATGAAAGTTTCCACTATACTGTTATCCTTACTCAGAATCTGAGCTCACCCCTTTTAATGTTTTATTTTCTCTAGGATGTGAAGAAGTAATTTATGAATGACCTATAGGGATAGTATGAGGGGATATGAAGACAAGATGTTGTTGTAGTATTTTTCACTTTATGATGTAATGAAAACATTATGAATGTATATTGTTATTCCAAGGCTATTAAACTAATCATTCATTCGAGACATGATATTTTTTGATCACTCCAATATTATTTAATAATGCACTAACACTGGGTAACTGGGGTCGGGGCATTACATTTTCAGTGGCAAATATATGATTGTGTTGGATTTCAGTTGTAGATTTGGAATGATGGATCGACAGTTTTCTCCCGATGGTATGCCCATATTATGTTTTTTATAGTAAATAACCATAAATAATATTCTTTTATCTTCCTAAATAATTTTGGGATTGTTTGGGAACCAAAATGGTTTTATCTATATATTTGGGTATAAATTTTCCATTTCATGCCATTTTGAGTGTTACCATTCAAGACTACGCATGTACATGGAAATTAGTTCAAAGAACATACATTGTGTGTTCTTACTACCCATATAATATGATTTTATTAGAATAAAAATAATTTACATGTGTTTAAAAACTATATTTTCTCCTATGGGGTTTTTGTTGAGATGTTGGGAAGACACCCCATGTGGGATTCATGTTCTGTAGGCATACAAATTGTGAGGGAAAACATGTCTAGAACTTGTATTGTATATGGTTTGGTACCCCATAATAGAGTAAATTTCATAGACCATGGGAGCATGTTGTGTACTTTTGAGGGGTACATGATGGGTAGCAATTGGGGTGCATGAAAATATACCCCTATGGGGGTACACATCGTGTGAAAAGCATACATATAGTATACTTTGGAAATGTACAAACCGAGTGGGATAATTCACATATCAAGGGAGGATGTGTTTGGGTGAATACTATGTACCCCAAGTAAACACCATGTTCTATTTACTACATCTTCCAATTTTTCCTATTTTTAAACCAAGTGTTATAATTGTACTTTGGAGTATTCCATTTCATTATTTTTCCAAATTGACCATGATGGTGGAATAATAATCTTATTTAGAGGCCAATTGGACGAATTTTAGAATCTAAAATAATTTTTAAAAGTATTTTTTGTTGTTTCATTCTAGAATCCTCCAGTAGGTTGGATTGTGATCTTCAAGGCCTCAGTGGAGGTTGTTAGCACCTAAGTAAGATTATTATTTTTAAGACTATATAGTGTTGTATGAGGGTTTTTTAGATTAAGGAATACATAATCGGGTTGTATATCTATGGGGATGATGTAATATCCTTGAATTTCAGGGATAGATTGTCAACATTTTTGTATTAGTTGTTTTCTATTAGGTGTGATGATTCTAGTGATATTAGATCCTTTATGCTAGGTTTATGCAAGAGATTGTGGTTAGGACAGGGTGTCATTACACTCTTAAGATGATTCTATGGGACTCTTAATGATTCACCTCTATTTTTTTATTGTTCAAGTAAATATCGATTTCCTTATTCAGGGATTGAGAATGTTTATGTGGCATGTTTTGGATTGTTCTGAGGATCTATTATAGGGTACATATATTTAGGGGGTTATAAGGACCACTCATATTCCTTGGTCGACATGTTTGTGTTTTGAATTCTCCTTTAGGTGTGTGGATTATAGAGGATCAATTGTACACTGTTGTTGTGTGGATTCCGTGTGATATTCCATTAGTTTTATAAATTCATGAACATTCATTTAGATTTATTATAACTCTCATGTAAATATTTTTGACATTCAGGGTTTCATGTGGATGGGTGAGATATGTGCTTTTTATCATTTTTCAGGGGCCATAGTTGGGGTAGATTAACATTGAGTGTCAGACTATAACCAATGGTTGGATATTTTATCATTTATTTTAATTTATTTTATGACGTTGTGATTTTAGGATTACTATTATTAGTCTTTGGAATGGTGAGGCATATCACATGGGAATTCCCTTTTTATGAAATTTGATTATATGTTCAATGATTAGGTGACATAATGAGATTTATTTATATCCCATATACACGCAACATTGGGAGAATATAGAAATGATGTAAAAATTCTCGATGGAAAATTGTGTGCCTGAGGGATTGTATTGATGACCATTACTAGTTGATCGGCTAAAGCTTCTCGTGTATAGTCTCAAGAAAAGTCTTGTTAGTATTGGGAATCAGGGAGGCTTGGTATTTAGTATTTATCGATACTAGTAGTGAATCCCATTTTACATATTATTAAATTTTTTATTTTATATATTTGTATAGCCCAGTGGTGACTAGATTTTTTACATTTTTTATTTTGTGAGTCTTTATGTTTAAATGTTTAATTTCATTTATTGTAACAGGCTTCTATTTTATTTATTCATTATGTGTACTATAATTGTTTTTTTGTGCATCTGTTTGCTTATTTTCCACTATTACTACACTATGATCAAATGTTATAGTATCTACACTACATATTTTAGTCATTTTCATTGATCAGATGACCCAGGTGTTAATGGAGAAACAATTAAGGAATTGTTGAAAACTATATCGGGTGACCTGTTAGGTTTAACATGGATAGACCATTAAAAAAATGTGTCAGACATGTTTGGATTTATGATTATGGGAGTTTGAAGACAAGGGTAATGAGACTTCATTTGAACAAGTGATGGATATTTGACTAGATTATTGTAAATAAATTTATTGATACGAAGTCTTTGTTCAAAGACATGTGATTGTTGTAATTGGATTATAATTTTTACAATTGCATGATTTTACCTAGTTTGATCCGATAAAGTTTTCTTTTTCTATTTTATTATAGTTTTTATCTCTTCCCATGGAAAAGTTGCCAACATTCATGAATCCATATGGGAACACATTATTCCCATGAAATATGGATAGAAATGTGCATATTCAATAAAAATGGTTCTTTGGAAGTTTAATGTGTTAGAAACTAATCATATCATTTTTTGAAATATGTGGAAATAATAATTAAAATCAAGTAAAATAATTATTTATAATTTCTTCAAATGAATCTTCATTTGCAACTTGGTGTGATATGTTCAACATTTATAGAGCTACTACTCAATCATTTTTAGATGCATGGATACCCTTTTGAGTCGGTAAAGGGATACGATTGTTATGTTTGTGTATTGATGATAGAAAGGATTCCAAAGAGAGGTTGCAAGTTGGATTGAGTTTCCCTATGGTTTTCAATTTTCTAATGTCTTATAGTTTTCCATTATGGGGGATTATATTTTCCACATGATGTTTTTTTGGTCATGTAGTGGTTCCCTTGACCCTTTTATCACAAATTACATAGGTGGGTGTGTCTATAATTTCATGGTAGGTTCGTTGAGAAGATGGTTTGGTAATATATCTTGGATGTGGTCATTTTTAGTGAACATTAGATAGTTTAGTTGAAGCAAAAATGGAATATTTTGTATTTTGATCAATTGATTGGTGGTAGGTGGTCGTGCGATTAATCATGGAATGAGGGAAAAGCTTCATTGTTTAACATATTTTCCAATAGAGCTCCAGTTTTTTTAACTAACCAATGTGTAGAGAATATTAATTAGTATTCAGGACATATTGGTTTCATTAGAACATAAAAATTGTGTTTGGGATTCATATTTCCCGTTAATGAGAGATTTAATTCATGCTGTGTGGTGGGGAGTGTATTATCTTATTTTTGAATTTATAAAACTTTATTTATTTGGTTTATTGACCATTTAGGTGGTTGTTTTGGGTGGGATGATAATGTGTGTTAGTTTTTGAAGTTTTAATTCCATCACTCATTTGTGAATTATTTTTAAATGTCCATCCAATTGTGTTTTATATTAATATTTTTTGGGTCATGTGATTTCCCATTTGGATGTGGGGTAATGATAAATTTTTTATTATGGTGGGGAGCATCATATTAATGATGAATTAATGTATCCTTTATTGGGAGAGAGCTTTGGATGTGGTATGTAAATTAATTTGTTGGTTGAGATTGCATTGGACACGATATGGAATAGAGGGGAGAATAGGAGTAGGATATCCACCATGTCTTCTCTGGTGTGATAAGAATTTTTTTTTTGGAATTTTGTAAATATCCGCATCATCATGTTTTATGAATGTTATAGAAAATCTAATTTTTTTCATAAATTTGATAATATGAAATGTTGTAAATTATCATATAAGATTATATTGGATTATTTTTTTGACCACATTATTGGATATAGAATATTTGGTTTACCCTAGAGTAAGAGTTTGGGATAAATCTGATTCCTTCAATTTTTCATTCAATAGTAAATATTCATCATAATAAATATTAATTTTTTTTATTTTTTCTTTCAGTAATATCATTTAAATACAATATAAAGTTGGTATTCCATATTATCAACTGATTCTATAGTAAATAGGTTTTCTATGGTGATTCATAAACAAGAATTGAGCATTATGGTTGGGATCGTGTCCCTTATCATTTGTTATCATCCCTTTTAATCCCTTATTCTTTTTTTCTCCTTTTTATTTTACTATTTTCCCATTTAAATTTTATGGCATTAAAACTTTTTTTAATATATGAATATATATATATAAGAGTGAGAGTGAGAGTTGGTGACACATGGGGAGTCTAATATGGCTCACTTCTCAGTGTGGATGTTGTGAGTGGTATATTCGGTATGAATCATTAGTGGTTTCCAACCAAAGGTAGGAACATTTTATTTTATTTCACTATTAAACCACATTATATTGATATTTTTATGCTTTTAATTGGATTTTTTATTTTATGGTGAATCTAAATGGGGTTTTTTTATTTTTGGAGAAATTGTGAATTTTTTGTGGTTTTATGGGGTTTTGATTCAAAATAGATTTGTAGATGATTTTTTGATCAAAGATCATATGATTTGTGTATTTATATTTGGTTATAATTTGTTTTTTGGAATAAATTCCTTCCACAAGGTAATATATTCCAATATATTTTCTTTAGTGTTGTGGATAAGTTAATGTCCAGACACCCCATGAGCGATGCACACCATGTAGGCATACACTACTATGAGGAACCACTAAAATTTCCTTGTGTACTATATCACTAGGTACCCCTATGTTAGTGTACACCCTAGGTAATATGGGAACATGTTTTGTACTCGGGAAAGGTACATGGGGTGGAACCCATGTGGGGGGAACACATTATTTCTCAATCATACACATTGTGTAAATTAAAAAATTATATTCCTAGTGGTCTGAGGTACATGGCTTAAGTTGATCCAATATTGTACACACCATGTACCCCATGTACAAGCAATGTACTTTTGTGCCTTGATAGTTTTCATTGTTTCACCCTAGTTTTAAAATTGGACTTATGGGTAGTCTATAATTAGTGTATATTAGTGTAGATCATGATGGTAAAATAAATTCAGTATTGAGTTGACACATGGGAGATATTTTGTTATGGGAAATATATTTTTGGGAAATTTCTACATGTATTAGTTTTCTAATTCCTTAGTGGGATAGGTTGTGTAATATGAGGCCTAAGAAATGGTAATGATCTAGTTAGTTTTATTAGGGATTTCTATTTTTGCGAATGATATAAGAGGTTATTTGGAAATATATCAGAAGATTAAACTGAGTAGTATATTTAGGGGGATTATGGATTTTCTTTGTGTGTCAGGATAGGTTGTTCGAGGATAGATTATTTTTGATCTGTTGAGATCATGATTAAGGAATATCAAGAACATCCTAGTGGGTTTTGTTACCGATTATGTGACCAATGGTTATAGTATTTGGAGGTTAGAAATAATTATTTTTCCATGGTATGTCTAGTTTTGATTATTCGTTGTAAGGTAGTAACATTTTGGTGTGCATGAAGACAATTGATTCAATAGGGTTAGAGTAAGTGTGCTATGGATACACCATTGGGTAAAATGTCGATTGAGGAACAATGTGAGGATACTGATAGACATTTGGGTTGTTTATTCACAAGGAATGAGTTATTCTAAGGATGACCATGAGGAACCTCATTCTAGTGACCCTTACATGAAGTACACATACATTAGTATTTTTAGGAAAATTAATTCATTACAAAACATATATTCCCAAATAAATTATTATTTTAGAATCTTTTGAAAAATAGAAAACTTTCTACCAAAATTGAGGATGATCTTTAACTTCTCCCAAAATTATAATCCTCATTACATTTCCAAACTGAAACCATTATACATATCACGGGGAATGGAAAACATTAAAAGGGTGAGATCAAATGCTCAGTAAAGGTAATCATGGACAATATCAAAAAAACAACAAACATAAAAATGTAAAAACATGAACACCATTTTTTTAATATCAACACCGTGATTCATGAAATAAATCATGAAATTTAAAAAGGAAGAAATCAAAAATAATAATGAACAATGATAAATTAAAATTGGAAAAAAACATTGGATTATGGAAAAAAATAAGAATATAAAATCATTTGCATATTTTCTAAGGATAATTTCCCAAACAATCATAGAGGAAAAATTCCATTACTAAACCTTGATTACCCCTCATTCAAGCCTGTATTATTGAACCATATTTAGTTTTTGTTCCCACCATATATTATTGAACTGGATTTACATTCCATTCGAGCAATGTATCAATTAAACATATTTACTTCTTTTTATATTCATGTATATGTAATGAGATATAAAACATTAACCAATTAATTTTCAGGAAATATATGTCCCACCAGTCACATAATTAATTCCATGCATATGTGTTCCACCCAATGAGAATAAATCATTCACCACAACATAAACTAATGAATAAAATGTGTTTCTTAAACATCATTGCATCATAAAAAAATCCAAATAAAAAAATGGATTTCTATAATTTAATTGAATCATAAATATAATAATCTATAAAAATAGTATGGATAGTACACGTGAAAAATAACAATAATATTCGAATAAAAAAATTAATAAAACACTAGAAATTAATTTGTGAGGGAAATATATTTTATTCTTCTAAAACATTGTAATTTCCAAAAATGGTGAAAAATATTAAATGAAAATAATTTATTTTAAGATAAAATTGATATTTTTTAAAGTAATTGTCATGGAAATATGTTATTATGAATGATTAAAAATACATCCATTCTATATAACATTAAAAAACATTCTTCTCATTTTTTTCCAGAAAAGTCATAATGTACCTCGAACTGAGAAAAAAAAGATCACATTCATAATCTATAAAAAAATTCACTAATTGAAAAAATTGATATTAAAATTTGTAGAATAATAGTAGTAATATGATATATTTAGCGAACATAGATGGTAATGATAAATATAACCTAGTCAATACGTACAAATTAATAATATTGGATAATAATGGGATTGAAAAATTCAATCGTAACTTAGGCCTAATATCCTATGTATGAATATAAACATACTATATAATTCATTAAAAGATTTAATTGACTTTTTTCAGAATCATAGACATTTTTATGATATCATACACAATTTTATTATCATCTGTTTGGTAATAATATTTCATTGTTATTTGTTATTTGGGTATTAACTGCTTCATTTTCCCATTCATGTTTTGTAAAATAAGTTCCAGTTCACCTTATAAAAAATAGTAATATCATTCCAAAATTATATTAACATAATATATATCATATTTATTTGTTCTGTATAGTTATATAATCATTATTTAATGGATATAATGTAGAATGAATCTCAACACGTCATGGAGATGGTAGGTTGTATGTACGCAAGAACAATGATATCATTACTTTAGTTATTAAATGATATCAAATTGGATGGAAAATAATTTTTTCCCAAATAAATAATTTATTATAATAATAATATATTGCAACAATTTCCATCATTATACCCTCCCACATCAACTGTTGGTGAAAAAATATTACATCACGGTGTGGAAACTGTAAGTCGTATGTACACATGGGTAGTGATTACATTTTTGTAGGAAGGATATAAGGTGGAATATGGTTGTTACATAATAATAATAAAATAAAAGTATATAATTCATTCTATAATAATAAATTAAAAATGGAAACAACACACGAAGATGATGTAAATTAAAAAAATAATTTTAAGGAATCCGTATTAGAGATTACAACTTCTTCGTCGAGCTCCCTCTAGATAACCTATTAATGGAATAAGAGTTGGACTTTGGAGAAGAACCGAACCATTATAATATTATTAAGGGTGATTAAAAGGAATATGGTTTGGGATGGTCTATATTTAAGTCTCAATGTGAATTGAAATTTTATGGGAGTATGTGCCCTTTTATAATTGAGGTTAGGGGAAAAATTGGAATCTCAAAAAATATTAATTTATAATAAAATATATACATATAAAATTCCTTAAAAGTTTCATACATTAAATGATATTATTATATAGTTTTTTTATGTAATAAACCCATAATTCTTGGTAAATTTTTTATGTAAATTTAAACCTTATCGTCTTAATCTAACACATAGTTATTCTATTTCATTTTTTACTATGGTAAAAATTATTTCATTCTTAAAATGGTGAAATAATTTCGAATATTATATAAATTAAATAATAAATAAATAATTTATATAGTTTTAGACCTAATAATAATTATTGTATATTTTTAAAATGTTTTATGGTTTTTATGTAAATTTTTTGACAAAACAACAGTATTGCCCATTTTTACGTTATTAAATATCTGGATTTTTAAAAATATCAAGATAATATGTTATCCATAATTATTTTAATTATATCCAATATTAGAGTAGGTCATATATTAAATTCGTTTTACATATAAATTATGTAATATTATATTTATTTTAATATTTTTCATTACCTTTACTTGATATTTTCATTAATAAAATAATTACTACAAAAGTGTTTTGTTATTATTTAATAAAATTATTTTGGGGTAAAAAGTGAATATAAAATTCTATTATGATGATATTTCTATAATATTTCAGTATAAAACTTGTATTAGAAAATATATTCTAAAAATAATTCACTAAAAATGATATATTTTTTAAAATATTAATGTGACAAATTAAACAACTCTTTAATGAAAATAATATCACTATTTTAATATCTACTATAAGTATCACAATGCACAATAACTCGCCCCTTCGATGATTATGATCGATATATAGTCTACTAGTAAAAAAATATGTATTTTTTTAATATTTTAGTATTTATTATCATTTTATTAAAATTATTTTTATTGATTTTTCATCAATTAAATAATTTCTTCACCATAAATTTATAAGCCTTTAATGTAATTATCTATTTTGTAAAAATAATAAATAATTTACCAAGATAAAGAAGAAAATATTATATTTAAAATTAGTATTATATTATAATATATATTCATAATACCATTATTTTAAAAATTATATATTTTATAAAACTTGAATGGGAAATCATTAAATTTTCTATAAATAAAAAATTATAAACACCAGGAGATCTCCCAAATATCTCAAAAACATCACAAATTAGATTATATTATGATAATAAGTTTACTATGTTAAAATTTACCATTCAGATTTGTTGATACCACCCATTTATCCATATATGGACATATAAAAGATAATAAAGACACCCAAAATGTCCATTCATGTCTTTTATTGATTTAAATTTTATTTATGTAATTTTCATTGAAATGTGTCCATTAAATGACATACTTTAGATCCTTATGTCTAAGGGTCAAATTCAATTATTTTAATAAATTTTTTTCCAATTGTTTTTTCATCTTATAGTTATTATAATTTTATCATTAATCTAAATGACCAAATTTATCATTTATCTATGTAACAGCATTTACCATGATTACTATTGAAATTGTTAAAAATTAAAATAGGACCACATACCAAATTTTTAAATCCAAAATTAAAATTTGGAATTTATTTTTAAAAATTAAAAACAATTAATTTGGAAAATTAAATTTAAAATAGGACATGCAAAATGTCATGAGAAACAGCTTTTTTTGTCAAAAAATATCCTTTCAGAAATGGAAATTTTTTTATATAAAGATATTTTATAAAATATATTCAAAAACAATAATAGGATAAAAATGTTTTAATTAAGATTTAAAACTAATCCAATGAATAATTATGTAATTAAATTAAATGAAAATAATTTTTTCAATTAAAATAACTATATTCACTATTCATCAAAAAAAAGTATTTTATCAAAAAAATACCAAAAAATCTATAGTTATTTTATATATTGAACGAAAGGATATAGTTTACTTTTTCTATTTTAATATAAATATTCAAATCTAGAATTAAAATTTGAGCAGCTTAAAAAAGAGGCAAAACTGTATTTTTTATAAATCGTTCTTTTAACAAAGAAAATTAATTTGGTAATATATCATATCAATAAATCATATAAGATTAATTAGCAAAATTTAATTAATATATTATGTATATTTTTCATTAATAAATTTTTTTATCAGTGATTATTTTATTTTATAGACTCACTGATATCCATTTATGTAGTATTTCTGCATAAATTAATACTATTGATATCCACAATTATAATTAGTATGAGATAATATTTTTTGTTCACTTATACTTGTTCTTAATTCTAACTAATTCTATCAAAAAAATATTAGTTATGCGTAACAAAAGACATGGATAACTCTTTGTATACCACAATCTAATATAGTGTTTCATATTGCACAAACATTTATTGGTGTAGCGAACAACACTAGTCATAAATGAAATTAAATACTTTATCTCATAAATATCTCAAGGTGTAAAATTCTACCAACCATAAAATTAATTTCTCCACAGAGGTTCATAGTGGTCATAAAAGGTTTAAAACTTGAAATATTCTTTCAATGAATCCATCATCAAAAAAATAATACTTAAAAATAATTTTAGAAAAGAACATTAGAAACATATCAAGTAACCAATGTAACGACTCACTTTGTTTTCCCTTATAAGAATAGAGGCGGGAAGTGAAAACTTAGATAAGGGAGAAAAATTGAACCATCAAATTCTAATAGGGATAGATATAGAACATGGTTAAGTGAAAGATAATAATCATAATGATGAAAATCTATTATGATTTAAGGGGACAGTTGATTCATCAAATAATAAGGTACTATGATAACTTTTTCGTTTATATAATCCCTTCCCTAAGGTTTAATAAAATGAGACGAAATACATACTTGATTTCTGTAAAATCTCACCATTGGTCGTTCCTTGATCAATTTTCACTTTATATCTTATTCAATGAAATAGAGTTGAATTTTTCATTCACATAATGTTACTAGATCATGTGGTCCATTTATAGAATTATAGGTCATTCCAGTAGTCTTGTTAATAATAAAAAAGATACAAATAAAATAAAATATTAATTGGTCCACCGATGGTGTGATAATACATTACTCTAACAAATGTCATTTGAATTTTAAATTATACATTCCATAAATTTATATCATTACTATAATTCTTAAATATTAAATGAAAAAAAAATAGAAATATTAGAAAAAAAATTCATAAAAATTATCCCCATATCTCACAATGCAGTTATATGTTGTTATATTAAAAATATGTTAATAGAATAATCATGTATTCTCAAAAACATTTTCATAACATGAATTAACGTACAACCTTATTGAAAATATGACTGATATCAAAAATTATTATTTCAGCATACCATAATTCCTCAAAATTATATATACTCAATCCATGATATCATATTTTCCTTATATAAGTCCAAAAGACATTAATACTATCAAATATGTCTTTGTGTCATTTTCGCATCATTATACACAAATAATGTGTTTTATAAAAAAAATTCATTCATTTTTCAGGGTTACCAGTTCCATATACCTATGTAATACCAAAATAGGCCAATAAATAAGCATTTCAATATTCAATAACACTATATAGGATGTTCTATAATATTTTTTTATAATCACTTTACATAAATATTCTATCATTCTATCACATTGGTGTAATAATCAACATCACATGTGACATCTCTTGGTATTTTTCCATAATAGGTTGCTAACGTCATTAATAATCATAAACCCATGTATTTCATCATTGGTAAACATAATGCTCATTTTTATTACACTTAAAACACTGATTTTTTAGAGGGGTACTCTTGGAAGATTTCTATTAATGCACATTAATTCTAAAGTAACATCCCTGATGATCATATTTCCCACACATAAAACATTTATCAATCACTTTAAGACAATTTCCGTAATATGACAATCCACATTTTGAGCAAAATAAAAATATATTATAATTTTTTCCATAGTTTTTTTTGTTTCCCAAAAAATTTGATACTTATTTTTTGAATCCTGACCAGGAGATATATGGGTAAATTCAATATCCATTTTTGTATGAAGGATGCTAGGAAGGTACATTCTGAAAAATATGTTGATCAACTCATCCCAATCTATAGAGACAATTTTATATTTCTTACGCATATTATTGATAATGTTAGAAAACAAATATCTTTACCTGCCATGAAAAAAGTGAAACCCTATATTTTTCATGTTTTGAACTATGGATAATGAAAAATATATTTTCAATGGCCCATATCCATTTCATGGAAACTTATGGATTAGTCATTCTTCTAAATGAATGTGAACATTTATTTTATTAGGATTCAGGTGAACATCGTTCCATCCTTTGGTCATTTGGAAACCTATATGTATTTATGGAAACATTATTCTATATTCATGATCTGATAATATTTGGTTTCTCTAGAGAATGATCATTTCATTTCCCATCACATCTAGCATTAGCGTTGTTCCATTGGGATACATCCGTTTTCTATAACGCAAAAATAATAGTGTGAGAGGCAAAAATCATACACTGAAAGAAAACATATTCCAGGGGTGGGGAAGTACTTTCAATCGATAACATCTTAGGTTTAATACTAGGTTGTTAATGATAATAACAAATACTCTAGGATTGTAACCAACACATAGAATTAGCCTTAGAACATCCCAAGACAGATACATAGAATTATATTGAGGAATGTCATGAAATTTGTCACATCCATGTTTATAATGATTGACGAAACCATCACTCTAATACCAAAAATAATTAACCAAGACTAATTTATATATATATTACATTTCTTTTAAAGAAAACATAATACATTAGTCAAATATATGCCCCATTACTATATTAGTTACATGTATTTGGAAACAAGGAACTCATTCTACCAACTTGGTGATAGATCATCAGTAGCTCCCACAATGTTCTTCCCCGTTAGATTTCCTACATAAAACCTTTTTTACATCCTGGGGAAAATAAAGTATATAAACGGTGAGAAAAAATTATCAGTAATGGTAATTAGAGAGAATATAAAACAAAACATAAACATGAGAATGTAAATCCATGAAAATACATTTTTAATATCATATTATTGAGTCATCATATAAATATAGTTAGATCATATTACATAACACATAAATAAACACAAACCATGATAAAATAGAAATGGCATAAAACCTCAAATTGTGACAAAGAAATAATAATTGGAAATCATTTTTATATTATCCAAGGATCATTTACCATGCCATCATTGTAGTTAATTTCTATTACTAAACTGATTTCAAACCTCCTTTCAACCCTATAAAACTGAGCAAGAATAACATCTTGTTCCTGCCCTATAATATGGAATGCAAATTATTTGATATTCCAATCCTAAATTACTAAACTAGATTTAAATTTTATTCAGTTCATGTTTATCAACAAAATATAAATCTTTTCCCAATGTATTGGAGAATGATATAGGTCCCACTAGTAACGTAATGAAAACCATTCATATGAGTGCCAAAAAAACATAAATCATTTCATCATTACATAACCCAAAGAATAAAATGGATTTCATTAAGTTCACTCCATCATAACATAATCCATTAAAAAATGGATTACATAAATTTCATTACATAATAAATCTTATAAAACATAATAATAATATGGATAGTATAATGGATAAATAACATTAATAATTGTTGTTAAATATTTTGATAAAACAAATGAAATTAAACATTGAGAAAATATAATTTCTTATTATAAAACATTATCTTTTGTCAAAATTATGTTCAATTTTAATAAAAAAGAATTAATTTAAAAGTAACCTTTATATCATGTAAATTAATGTTCATGGGAATAAGTTATTATGAAATCATAAAAATACATTCATGTTGTATAATATTAATAAAAAATTATCCTTGCACTTGTTTGGGAAATGTAAAAAAAATAAATCATACCAAAAAAGAAAAAGATTCCATTCATACTGTTTAATAAATATTCCACAATGTGAAAATATGGCTCAAAAAAAATTTAGAATAATATGAATAATATGATATATTTTGGATACATGTATGTGGATGATAAATATATCCCCGAATATAATAATGAATAAATAATATTGGATAATAATGGGATTGAAAATTTATACATCACTTATGGTATGATATCCTTTGTATGTATCTTAAAATCATATATAATGATTTAAATAATTTCATTGACTTTTTATAGATATATTTTCAATTTTTGGATAACATAAATGATCATATAATCATCTTTTTCCTATTAATATTTCATTATGACTCATTATTCTAGTATTAACTACATCATTTTCTCATGTCTGTTTTGTGGAATAAGATATGATTTTCCTTCATAGGGATATTAATATCATTCAAAAATGATATCAACATAATATATATCACCTTTATTTATTCTATACATTTATATAATCACGATTTAATAGAAAATCATGTAGAACTAATCACATCTCATCATTAAATAGTTGGTCGTATATATGAAAAAGTGATAATATCATTCATTTAATTATGAAATGGAATCAAATTTTAATGTTTATATATTGTTCCAAAATAGAAAAAAATGTTATATAATCATATAATGTTATTATTTCCATCATTATATCTATCCATTTCATGTTGGGAAGAAAAACAGATTACACCAAGATGTAGAGACGATATGTCGTATATACAGACAAAAGATTATTTCATTTTTTAGTGGATGGATAGAAGGATGAATATGGTTATTACATAATTTTAATAACATCATAGTAAATTAGTGATACTTTAATAATTAATTTAATATGGAAAAAACTCACATTGTGGATATAGAAGAAGATATAATTTTATTGAATCGTTAGTGGATATTACATATTTTTTCAAAATGCTCCACCTCGATACAATATTAAAGTAACTAGATATATTGTTTTGTATAGAACCTCAAGAATTTGATTAATGATCTTATGCAGGGAAATGGTCAGGGGATGGATGTGCTTTAAGGAAAAATGGTTGCTGAAATTGTGAGGGAGGATGTGACCATTATTAATTGATGTGAGGGGATCATTTGAAATCCAAAAAAATTATTAATTTATAATAAAAGAAAACTATAAGCAAAATCCAACAAAATTTTATTGTTTTTAAGATGAGATTTGTTAGGGTTGTAATCTCATCATAAAAAAATTTCGACTACATTTTATATCAATTTAAACATCATCATTTCAATGAATCACTTAGTTTTTCTACTTCATATTAACTATAGAAAAATTATTTCAATATTAAAATAGTTAAATATTTTAGTATTTGAGGTAAATTAAATTATAAATAACTAATTTAGAACATTTTAGACAATAATTTAATTATTATATATTTTTTAAATAGATTTATGATTTATAGGTTATTTAAAAAAACATTGTTTTGACAAACAAACTTTTCTGTCAATTTTGACACTATTCAATTACAGTATTTTTTAAAATATAAAAATATGATATTGTCCTTGAAAAATAATTATATGCATAAGTGGAGTTTTTTATCTAGAAAATTAATTATACATATTTATTAGCTCAAATTATATTTATTTTAATATTTACAATGACATTAATTTGATATTCCAATTAATAAAATCATTAATACATCAATATTATGTTATTATATAATATACTTATATTTTGGGCCAAAACATAAAAAATTCTATGATAAAAATAAATATATTATATTATAGTAGATTAATTTTATTAGAATATTTTTCTTGGAAAATAAATCATTATAAATCTTATATATATTAAAATATAAATGTGACATGTTTAACATGAATTAAAATAAAATAATATAAGTGTCTAATATCTTCTATAAGGATAAAAATGAAAAATTATAGTGCCCTTGGATGATTATGATTTAAATATATTTAACCAATAATATTTGGAAATGTTATTTAATTTTTTATTATTTATTAAAATTAATAATAAATTAATTTTTTTGATTTTTCATCAGTGAAATAATTCTTTCATCCTCAATTTATAAGTTCTCATGTAATTTCTTATTTAATAAAAATAAAAAATAAATTACCCTATGAATGAAAAGTAAATTAATATTAAATTACTGTTTATAGACTAATATAGCTTCATGAATGACATTATTTTAAATTTTATATATATTTTAAATCATGAATATGACATCATTGAATTTTTATTAAATAAAATATTATAATTAACATAATATCACTCAAATGGACCTAAAATGCTTAAAATAAATTTATATAAATGGAAAATGTTTATTAAGTTAATATTTATCATTTATATTTGTTGATACCACCAATGTTTCTATGTGAGCACACATAATAGATATTAAAGACAATGAAAATGAAATCGTGTGCCATTCATTGATTTAAATATTATTTAAGTCATTTTCATGGATATGTGCCCATTAAAAGATAAAATTTTGTTCCATAATTTATATATTTCAGAGTAAATTAATCAAATAATATTTTTTCATCATGTTTTGGCCATTTTTTATTCATTTTAATATTATTGCTAACCACAATTACCTAATTTTCCCTTTACTGTGGTTACAAAATTTAAAATGGTTACTATTTATGTGGCTAAAAAATAAAATTGGACTAAAAAAATATGGACGATAACAATACCAATTTGAAATTAATTTTTCAAATTTTTAAACACATAAGTTATTGACTAAATTTTTTATAAACCTGGTAAAATGTCATGAAAATATTTTTTTAAAATGATGCTTTTTAAATGGAAAATGATTTTATAATAAATTCATCAATAAAATCATTTTCATAAAAAATAATTACATAAAAACTAAATAAATATAATTTAAAACTAATACATAAAAAAATTATGTAATTACTTTAAAATAAATTGATTTTTTCAATAAAAAGTAGTATTTCCACTATTCATCAAAAAATGAAACTTATAAAAAAATATAAAAACAATCTACCAAAGTTATTTTTTTATTAAATGAATGAAAACAAAAAGTTTTGTTGTTTCAAATTACATATAAAAAAAGTGTCAAAAAAATATTAAAATGTGTACGCCATCAAATGGCGACAAAACTACATTTTAAAAAAATACTTATTTTATCAAAAAAATTGCATCATCACTTATATCAGGTCAATAAAACATATAAGATAAATTTAATACATTATATTGAATATGTTAAATATATTTTTCATTAATGAAATCCATCTACAGAGATTTTATTATTTTATTGACCCGCTTATTTTAATTTCAAAATTTTCTTGAATGGAAGATAATATTATCCATAACCACAATTATAATGAAAAGGTTATCATATTTAGTTGTTAAATTATACATAGTATTATATGGAATTTATTCTATCAAATGAACTAGAAATTGTGTGCAACACATGCTGACCATATCAGTTTGTATTTTGTACGTTATGTCGGTATTGTGTATTGTGGAAGCCTGTCTTGGGAGAGCATACAACAAAAAACATGAAAGAAATTATAAAATCTCACTCATAAAAACATTGTGGTGTTACACCATTGCAGTTTTAACTGCTTATACCGATTCTGTTGTTCTTGTTATGGATTTTTTATGGGTATGTCCCCTATAGTTTTGGTGCATCAAGGTATTTCATTATAGGATATCACTTTGTGTTTGTTCACTTAGAAACATTGTAGGCACATGTCATCGATTTACTCTAAGGTGGGTCCTTGAAAGGCCATGGTGTCTGTTTAATGGATTCTAAAATTCTAGTTGCTGAGAATGACCCAATTCATGTTTTGTACAATTTTATAACCATTTCTTGTTTAACTATTTGTATTGTGGGTCTGATATTGGATCTCCCCACATTAGGATTGTCATTTACGATGATTTTTGAGGTAGATCCTTATTATCAAATTATTATGTAGAGGAGTCCATTTGGATATATTGGATAAAGAATTATCCTTGAGTTATAATCTTGACTTATCATCCATTTTCATGTTATGGTTAAATGATATTAACAAGAAAATGGATAATTTAGGTTAGTATGTGCCCCCTCTTGTTGATTTATTATCATACCTAGTGTGGGTTTGCGTTTATGATCTATTGAAGAACTCATAGAGTGGGATATGTACACCATGTATCCAAATGTTATAGTGATTCCCTTGGATGTTGTGGCGCTCCTAGGGTATTTAATGAATTACTCATATTTAGGTCCATATTTAATGTTTGATTCATTATATTAGACTATCAAGACTCATAGTTTATCTATCTATGTTTATGTTGTTGTTTCTATCAACTATTCATATTGTTCTATTGAATTCATAGATCCTGATGAATTTTATTTTTTATATATACACCTATAGTTATTTTATAGGTTATATAATTCATCCTTTTCATTTAAACATCATGTAACACATTTTTAGATCTAGAAAACCCAGTTGTTTTTGTGTGACTAGTCATTACATGTATGATAAATTCTATATAGGGGTCATGGGTGAGGGTTTATTGGCCCCAGGTTTAGGATAGAACCCACAATTGGTAATTTTATCTTTCATTTTTATCCATTTATTTTACAAAATTTAACATTTCTAGATTTTTTTTCTTGGTCATTGACTAGGATGTGCATATCACATTTGTATGCACTCATTATGACAACAGATTTTATGTTTAACTTTAGAGAAGGCCTATTGAGATTTATTTTTCACCACTAATATGAGAACCATAGCATGTTTATATACTATATTTACGCATTAAGGTTAGATCATAGGATTCATGATTAATGGGGATGGGGCCCAATTTTACATTATCTAGTGGACCTACTCTTTTGGAGTCTTAGGTTTGGGCTAACAAAACTCAAGTATCATCGATACATGGTTCGTTCTTTGGATCTGGGATGTTAGTGGGGATTGGGGTATTTCTTTTCAGGTCATTATTTATATATGTGGTTCATATAGTTAGTGACATATTATTGTATTTTTTGAATATTGAATATATATATATATATATAATTATTATGTATTTCTATTATTATAATGTTATCATTTTCAACTTTTGATTATGAATACTCTGATTTTTATCCATGTGTATGATTTAAACTATTTCCCACTATTCATACTCTAAGAATAGAGGGTATCATCTCATCACTTCCGCTCTCAGATTATTTTCAATGGTTAGAAGCCACTGACATTTGGGGAGTTCCACTTGAAGCATTGTGGAAATTCAGATTGGGTGATGTATTAGGTCAACCTGGGCGAGATTATTAAAACACATTAATTTCTAAAAGTGTTTGATAGGGTTAGTTTTTTATGATGTCACTATAATTCATTGTACATTCTAATATATAATTTATTATGAACATGAGTAAATGGTTTAGAATGATATGTTTAGATGATTGGGACCATGTAAAGGGTGAAACAAAATCTTTTTTTAGTGGAAATTCAATAAATACATTAGAAAGATACTCAATATCATTACTTATCAAATAAATACCATGGAGACATTCATATGAGAATCATAATTTTCACGGTATGGTAGATCATGATTCTAGAAAACTGATGTGACAACTCATCAATCAGATTTTGGGATAATAGAATAATCTAGAGTGGAGAACCATCTGGATTATATAAAAGAAATGTGACCAGAAACAAACTGGTAGGATTTCATGTGAGAATTATAGTATTTATTGAGTAGGATATTGCTAGAGTTATCTTGTGAAAAATTATGAATTGAGAAAATTATAGGTGTGGTGTAGAATAATTTTTATTTCAATGTTATGATCTCCAAAATATCTGAAACTATAAGTAACACTTGAGAAATCCTAGATAAAGATACTACACTAGCACCATCGCTCATCCAAATTTAGGATCCTAAAGTCAATTCACTAAATTTTTTGTTGGGGTGAGTCTATTTATTATATATAAAAATAGTATTTAGAAAAAATCAATGATATCATAATTAAGTTTGGTTAGAGGAAGCATGTTAGATGGTTTGAGTAAAGGAGGTATAGGGGAAACTGGGGGTTTAATGGGTTTTTTATTTAAATTAGAATCGATTTCTGTGTGACTGAATTATAAGGGGGATCGTATGATGAATTTATCCATTACCTATGAAATTTTTCTGAATATATGGTATTATTTTTATTGAATTATAATCCATTGGAATATTATGTAATTTATGGTGGTGGTGATACAATTTAAAGATGATCATTGCTTTCCTAAAATCAATGTTGAATTGATGTGGGACTAATTCATCATACATGAAAGAATATAAATGTTTATCAAAGTCGATATTTTGGAGTGGATGAAAGCATTAACATTAAGGTATTGTTGGGAATATTGTGAAACATGTTATATAATTAATTAAATGTTATACATTATAATAGTGTTTCACACACACAAGATGAATTGTGATGCTTAATTGACGGCCAATTGGGCCCACTATATTTGTTTGATTTCTTTAGTGTTGTTTTAATTGTACAAAAATATTTTCAAATTTTGATAGAGAAAATTACTAATGGAATATTTGTATCTAAAATGATAAAAGTTTGGAATTTAATTTTGATAAATGTTAAAATGACAATGGTGGAATACCAAGAGTATGGTTTATCCTATGATAAAAATGTAGAGCAATTGGAGAGACTTCATCAAGTAGTGTGTGTAGGGTTGTTAATATATGATATCCCTTATAACACATACATATTGTATTATACATGAAAATGTAAGTAAAACCTTTATTATCACATATATATTTGAATAAATATCCCAACCATGTAATCCGTATGTGAACTGTGTTTTTTTCATGCATGTATGTGTTCCCTAGGTTCATTTTCTTTTATGTCTTGTTGAAGGTGGATTGGGAGGAGACATCAAGAATATAATGGATGATGACTCTATGTTGTTACCATGGAGATCAATATTCAAATCATGATCTTCAATAATGTGGGGGATGATTGATCAGATGTTGTCATTAATCATGATGGTTGATTTTCCACTACATTAGAGTAATTGAAGGGTGGAATTAAATTAATTAAATCAAATTTCTCATCCTCGACAATAATAATCATAGAAAACTAATTATACCCATAAAAATAATAGGGAACTAGTTTCTACAATTTCATCGAAAATATTTTAATTTATTTAAAAAGATAAATATTAATATAAAATTTCTTTATATCTAAATGATCAAAATCGTAAAAATCACAAAATTATATCCCATTTGGTGTAAGGACATAGACATAAATCATTACATACTCTTGAATTAAATTAATTATTCACATTGAGGATCTTTTCATGTATATATTTTTAGATAATTATGCCATAACTATTACATTACATCTCAAAAATTATAATGTAGACAATTCTAAAAAGTTTCCATTTTTTCATAAATAAAAAAACTCTTGAAAAAAATATTCTTGTATAGTTCTTGGTTTTGGATAGCCTTAATTTTTCAAGATTCAATCCTTGACCCTATTCATCATTATGTCCTATGAAAAACATTTCAAATCATGGGATGAGAATAAAAATATCATTAGGGTTTAGAAAATTAGGAAAGGAATCATTAAACCATCATTTTATACCAATAAATGAAACCAAACTTTTCAATCATAAAATACTTCATGAAATCCTAATATTTATGAATATCACACAGAAATCATAAATCATAAGGTTAAATTTTGGAATTCCTAATGTACTTATATTTTAGCATTCACAACTATGTAAGAAGTTACATTTGGAAAACCCATCACTCTATATTCCCCAAATATCTTAAGAGAAACATTAATGTTTACCTCTATCACGTTACAAAAGGCATTGGAGAGCTATCTCAGGATCACCTACCCTAGGTTTATCATAGAACCAATCGTATATGTAAATAATCCCCTAGGACCATAACATATACATAACACATAAAACAAACAAAAAGGATAGATAAAATTTCCACAAATCAATCACAATATTTTATTTGAATATATATTGACATAAAAAATCTATTATCAAGACCATATTAAATAACAAAATATGTAAAATAGTATATGATATTTATTTTCCTTTTAAAAACATTATGACTTGTTAGGGAAGCCAAATATCAAATGACCCTCATGGCGGTAGAAAGGTTGTTGTCACAACGTATGTTAAAAAAATTACCTATGTCATTTAGTAAAATAAAATATAGAAATGTATTCCCTTCGAATGAAATGAAAAGTAAGTGGTGTTTATACACCGTAGAATGGAATTTCATATATAAATCAAAATATACCTCAATGAAAGGAGATTGAGATTATTTCCCTTATGAGGAACATATCCTTAGATTAAGGGAAAATTAGTGACATAATTATGTGGGATATAACAACAATCCACCCAATATAAGAGGATATTAAGTGTAAAAATCTGATTTCATTCACACATATTCATAGAATGACATAATCAAGAAGTATATTTTTAACCCAAATAATTGAAATTGGGTTAATAAGCTCTTTTACAGAAATTTTACAGCTTAACCGTGTCACATTAAAATTCTAGAAATGAGTGGATGAGAGGGAAAAGGGTATCTCATCACGTGGACATAAAATTTACTACAAAAAAGATATATAATAACATATCCCAACATAAAAATATTTAAATTGAAATACATAATAAAAATTTGTCTTTTTACAAGAGGAGGGTGAAAGGTTCCATTACCGATTTGGTAACATACCAAACATAAACCTCATGAATGAAAGATCATATAATAAAAATGTAAATACCCATATATTAATGTATATTACATAAATAATACAATCTTGGGTAGTACATACACAACATAAAACAAAATAGTGGTAAATATAGCATTATTCTCATTGGAATAGAAAGTGCGATAAAACCCTTTACCTCTTGTCTGACTTGACTCATTTGTTCCACGTTATTCCTGAATAATAAAATTAAATTAATTTTAACATTATTTAGAACTTTATTTGAAGATAATTTTTTCTTTTATATCACTAATTACATTTCAATAACAATTAGTTAATTATTTTAGTTCATATCGTACATTTTGACGATGTTCAGAATTTGAGTTAAAAATGAAGTTGATATTATAAAAATTTCTCTATAGGGTCAAAAGATCATTGTCTCCCTAATTATATTCATCATATAGATATATATATATATATATAATATTCAGTACATATTTATTTATAAAAGTACATAACATTTAAACATAATAAATTAAATGCACCATTTAAGGTGATGGTAAGCCATACGTACGCATGAACGCTACATTAATTTATTTTTCATTAATTTTGAATGATATGAAAACATAAAAAAATGGGAAAATAGTGTATTGGTGGTTGGGTAAGTAAAATAAAATAAAATAACATATTAGAAGATGTTACCATTAAATCATATGTCTCCCATTAGTTCGAACAAAATGGTTTAATTGAAGTGCCTTTTTCCAAAGGCGAGGCTTTTATGTGGAAGAGAGGGATCTTAAGAGGTTATTCGGGTTTATGTTGGACGTTATAAGGGGTTTCAAATATGTGAGTATTGGGTTAGTGGTGAGGGATTTTTATTAGGATGAGGTGGGGCTCTTTAAGAATGTCTGAAAATATTATTTTATTAAATACTGATTTTCGGTTTCTAAAGGTCAAAAACATATTAAAGTGGGAGATAAGATGACTCTATTTTAAAATAAAATCATCCAATAAGAATCAAAAAGGGGTTTTATATTTTTTTAATATTTATAATCATATTTATCTAAATCATTTATTAAGGAGGTAAACACTACATCATTACTTTGTCATAAGTAATTTTATTTATTTGATCTCTAAAAATTATAAAAAAATACCAAGATGTATAAATAGTTTTATATTTCAAATGAATATTTATAGTCTATGAGATAACTTACATAACACTATGTATGCATTGATTTATTAAAAGATATATGTTTATGTTGTTTTTGCCATTGAAGAAAATGAATTATTATAAAGTGTCATTATCATTCTAAAGTGGCTCCATGGGGTCCCAAAAATCGACACAAGGATTTCCATGGTTGGAAATGTATCAAATAATAGTATTAAGACACATGGTAGGGTAATTTATTATTGTTATAATATTATTTTTACCTTGAATTACCCTATTTACCTTTAACCGCGGTAAATAAAAGTCTAAAGATACTATTTAGTAATAATTATTTTCATCTTATTGAACCACATTTTACCTAATAATAACTACCATGTATGTTTTATATTTGAAATTCAATTCACATAAGTGGTAAAAATTAATTTAAATGAAGATTTCAGTTTTTTAACTACTACTCAGGGTTTTCAATATTCATCAACAATTGACAGTTTTCAGAAAAACACAAAAAATATAGAATAAGGTATATCTGATATTTCAAATTCAAAAATGAGGTCTATTTTTACATCTTAAAAACATAATATTTTTATTAATTAATTTAAAACTAATTCTCGTTGTAAAAAAGCCTGTTTTTAAAAAATAATAACTATCAAAATATTGACAACTGTTTAGGTCCAATTTCATATTGAAAATAATTCCAATGACCAAAATTGGATTAAATGGTTAAAATATAATCAAATTATACATTAATACCAATTAGAAATATAATATAACCATATAAATAAAATATAATAAAGGGCTGATTTGAATTAAAATACAATATTATTTACTATTCATAAAAAATTAATTTTATCAAAAAAAAGACCAAAAATTTACCCAAAGTAAATTTTGATGTCCCAGTTCTAAATAAAATTTTATTTTGTCAATTAGAAAATATAAAAGTGAAAAAAAACAGATTTAGTTATTTATCTCCATCAAATGTCTTTAAATCATAATTTTAATAAGTATAAGAGTGTTTATGCATAAAATCAAATTAATTCACATTTAAAGATTATAACATTTATTGGATAATCATACTTCACAAACATGTATAATCACACTATATATAGTCATGATCATTCTCTAAAATAAAATACCTATGTGTTATATACCATTTAAAATAATAATTTTATTATATTATTTTTCTATATAACATAACGTTGTGTGTAATGTAATATTTTAAAGGAACTTAGTGTTGCGAATCGGGTATGACATTGAGCATGGATCCCCCTTTAAATTATAATTAATATTTAAATCACAAAAATAAATAATATTAAAAATTCCAAATTCATTATTCACCCAGGATTTTACATCCATCCCCCAATTAGGAATTTTTTCCTCACAATTTAAAAATTGGGCTAAAATACGTCAATAAAAGACCCACATCAGAAAATGAGTCAACAAAACTATCACTTTAAAAGAAAGAATGACAAGTAAAAAAGTCACTTGAGATAACACAAAATATGATTCCATGTATAAAAACATATATATTCAGAAGAAACTAAGTGTCATGTTATGATAAAGAGTGATAGAAAACATGATTTAGAGAAATATAACCACTAGAAAATCACAAACTTGTGAATGGTTAAACGGTCTTTGATTCCCTAGTAGGAAAAGTTAACAAACCAAATTTTTGTTTTATGCTCCATTTCATAATGTTGATAGATTTATTTATGATATTGACTAAGGACATAAGGAAATATACAGACATTTCATGTAGTTTATCATCCAATAGTATGTTTCTACCAAAAACACATATTTCCTTCAAAAGATGATTATTTAAGATGAAATGGCCACACCTGCAATGCTATATAGATCTTATAGAGAATAACATAATCCCTAATATATGAACCATATATTTCCCATTTCATTACACAATAACCAAAACGAATATGGTTGTTACAAGAACAAATAATCCACAAAAAGGATAATCTTTTATAAAAAAAGAAATATTACTCCTAATCACAAAAATATAATAGACAGTACCCAAATATCAAAAAAGAACATTATTTAAAAAAATTATTTAAAATTATTTAATATAAAAAAATATGTTTAATACCCAAAATTTAGAAGGATTTGATCACATAGTCTTCTATAGTAAATCTTAATATTTATCCCCAAATGCCATCGACTGCTCCTAAAGTTTAATTAACCAAATATAATATTCAATATGATAGGATAATAATTTCCATAAATAAAACAAATTTTCATACATCCATAATAAAAACATTTATTTCTCCAAAACACAATTCCACCATTACTCCTCAATGAAAATCCCAATGTATTCTATTTTCCTTAGGCATATAGTTTCCCAAAAAGAGAAAATGACTTCTAAAATAACCTTTGTCACATAATCCCATCATCATTTTTATATACTAAGGATATCTATTTGATAAAAAATGATATCCCAAATCAATATATTCATGACCAATAAAATCATTTAAATAAATAATAATTCATGCTAACGAGGGACTTCACATTGTCCAGTGGTAGGTAATAAATACCAATTGTACATTGGTTATGGGATCGATTCTCGCAACATTATCCAATATGATAGGTTGTCACATGGTCTTAATTATTTTCTTCTTCAAACAATATATATATTTTTATAACATTACGAAAAATGAGATAAACTCGTAAAAAATAACCATACCATATTTTAACCCCAAATGTAATCTCATACCTAGCAATTTCATCCCAAAAGTAATAACATGTAAATGCCTCAAATTCTGGGATCATATATACCCAAATGGTACTTTATAACTATATACACAAAAGAAAAGATAATTATTCAATGAATATCGCATTTATATAAAAAAACATTAGTATTACACATACTAGAAAATATATTCCAATGTAATATGATCATCAAAAGAGAATTAATTCATTTAGGCATCTAATCATCCTGAAATATACCATAACTCTTGAATACATTATATAATGATTATTTCTCATTAAATGTTTTCTTGATCCATTAACCATTCCTTTCAAACTTATTCTGAAATACATCATTCCTACAAACTAAATCATGAATCACATCCTAAGACATTATAATGTCAAAACATCAGTTAAGAAATAATCCAAACATTTCATTAGTCATTTCCAGTTTCATTATCCTCAATTGGAATAGAATTCAATATTGGTAAAAATATATTAGTATGATACTAGTGATCCCATTTCTAAACCTTATTTATAGGAATTTTGTTTGTATAATGACTATGCACACCACATTAAAAACATTCAATTGATCCATCAAAAAGAACTTCTTTCCCTTTCTTAAAGTCAACAGGGTTCTCACTTTTTTATTGTAGGTTCTTGATTTATGACCTATATTTCTACATCTATAGAATCTTCCAGTCCCTTTAAAGAATTTTCCTAGGAGTTTCATTCCACATCCTATACATATGGGTTTTTTAATATAATTACCATTATGATTATTACCTAATCATCTGTAGGGATTTGTTTCTCAGATATATTTTTCCTTATAAAAACAACAATGGTTCAGGTGGGTAATCACGACTCCAGATAGTTGGTCGAGAATAACCATAATAGTTATCATTGCAACACACATAATATTTAGTTTCTCATTCAGAAAACCATCATAGTTTTTCCACATCAACTTTTACTTTTGTGCCTTCTAGATCCATCCATTTTATAAAACCAAAAAGGTATGTGTATGTATATTAGTGAAATCATCATATAATATATTAAGAGTAGTGTAAATACTAATATATAATTATTCATGTAGTCTTATATTTATTCAAATTATCTAAAATAACTATGAATCATTCTAATATGATAACCATTATGGTTATGTCACTTATGATTAAATAACACCCAAACCTCAATGATTATCTAAACCGACCTCTGATACCAACTGTAAGGACCCTTCCATAAAAAATTACATCATCTATAATTAAATTAATAATGCACATTGAGTATCTTTGCAGGATTAGAGTTTTAGATAATTAGTCGATAACTAGTACATTACATCTCAAAAATAACAACTTATACATTTCTCCTTATGTTATATTTTTTTCATAAAATTAAACTCTCCAAAATGAAGAGTCGTTTCTATTCCATGTTTTAGATTGCATTAATTTTCCATGATTCCATCCTTGAACCTATTTATCATTAAGTCACATGGAATACATTTAAATAAATGGGATGAGCATAAAAATCTTAGTAAGGCTTATAAAATATGAAATGCAAACATTTACCCATCATTAAATACCATTCAATGAAACCATATAATTCAATCATAAAATTCCACATGAAATCATAATATTTATGAATAACACACAAAAGTCATAAATAATTAGGTAAAATTATGGCATTCATAACATACATACATTGTATCTTTCACAGGTATCTATGGAGTTATATTTAGAATACTCGTATTAGTATATTCCCTAAATTATTTAAGAGAAGCCCTAATGTTTACCTCCATCACATTACCCAATGCATTAGAGAGCCATCTCAGGATCACCTACCTTACGATTATCACGAAACCAACCATATACATAATCAATGCCCAAGAACCATAAAAAATACATAACACATAAAACAAACATAAAGGAAAGATAACATTTCCATATTTCCATATCAATATATCATCTAAATATATTATAAAAACAATCCATTATCCAAACTATTTTCAATACCAAAATACATAAAATTTTATATTGTATTTATTATCCTTTTAAAAAAATGGCATCTTGTTAAAGAAGAAAAATATTAAATAACACTCGTGGCAGTAGAAAGGTCATTGTCACAATGTACATTAAAAAAAGAAACATTACATTTTTCATTTAGTAAAATTCTATGTAGAAAAAGATTTTTTTCGATTTAAATGAAAAGTAAAAGGTATTTATACAACATATAAAGAAATATCTTGTATAAATAAAAATATTCCCCAATGATAGGAGAATGAGATGAAATCCTTTCCAAAGAAAAAATCCTTAGATTATGGATAATACAATCACGTAATTATATGGGAAAAATAATAATACACCGAATATAAGTGTATATTAAGTGTAAAATAGTCATAGGTCATTCACATATATTCATAGAATGACATAATCAAGAATTATAAGTTTACCCAAAGAATTAAAATTGGGTTATGATGTTGAATTATATAAATTTTATAGCCTAACTAGAAGGACCCGACCATAAAACATTACATAATATTGAATTAAATGAATAATTCACATTGAGGATATTTTTATATTTAGGGTATTAGAGAATTAGGTCAAAACTGTTACATAATAACTTGAATATTACATGTAGACACTACTACTTAGTATATATTTTTTCATAAAATAAAGTATCTTAAAAAGAAACATGTCTAGTTCCATGTTTTAGACATCATGACATGTCCTTGATCACATCCATGACCCTATTCATCTTGAATTTATGTGGAAAAAATTTCAAAAACATGGGATGATCATAAAAAACCTAGTAAGGGTTATAAAATAAGGATGTAAATCATCTACCCATTAATAAATAAAAATTAATGAAACTATACTTTTCAATAATATCATACCTTAGAAAATCATAAGATTTATGAATAACATTCAAAAATCATAAATCGTAATGGTTTTTTATGGAATCCATAACAAACATACATTGTAGATATAATAGATATGTAGGGAGTTACACTTGGAATTCACATCATAGTATATTCCCTAAATCTCTTAGGAGAAACATCACTTTTACCTCTGTAATGTTACCCAATGCATCGAAGAGCTATCTGAAGCTCACCCACCCTAGGTCTATCAGAGAACCACCCATATACGTAAAAAATACCCAATAACCATAACATAATCATTACACCTAACAAAAGTAAAAATGGAAAGATAACATTTTCACAATCCAATATATCAAATCAAGATATTTAAATAAAGAATGATTTATCAAATCATTTTAAAAACAATTTTAAAAGTGATTTTTGAATCAATGTGTCCCTACAACTTTGAAGCTTTTAAATGAATTATCATTGTATAAATTTAATGTACTTATAAATAATTCGTAAAACCCATTTTTAAAACATGGACATTAATGAGAAATATTTAGAAGCATATATCATTAAAACATTTAAAATGATATTTTAGTTAAAGAGTTTTTTTAAAAAAAGAGAGATGGTTGAATAAAAATATATGTGGAATAACATTTAATATGATAATTATAATATCATGAGAATAAAATTATTGATGATATAATATTTCAGACATAGTATATACACCATATAAGAGTGAATTGGTGCATAACAACAAATAAGTATTAGTAAAAAAGTAAATTGAAATAAAATCTCTTATAGAGATGGTATGATTAAATTAAGGATAAATAAATCACATAAATAAGTGTGAATAAATATAAATAAACCCAATATAATTTTATATTAAATGTAAAACAATCATAGGAAATTCACACATATTCATAGGATGAAATATTCACGAAGTACAAGTTGAACCCAAAGAATTGAAATTGGGTTAAGAAGTTCCCTTGTAAAAATTATACAGCCTAATGGCGTCACATTAAAATTCATAAAATGAGTTGATGAGATAAAAAGGGTATCTCAACACTTGGACATAATTTTTACATTAATAGGTATATATAAAACATATCCAAACATAATAAAATGTAAATTAAAAAACATAACAAAAAATTGTTTAAAAAGAGGAGGGTGAAAGGTTCCCTTACTGATTTGGTAACTTACAAAACATACACCACATGAATGATGGGTCATAAAATGAAGATTTAAATGCTCATAAATGAAATTATATTACACAAAGAGTAAAATTAAGGTTATTACTTACACCACACAAAAGGAAATAGTGTCAAATATAGCATGAATCTCATGGGAATAAAAAGTGAGATGAAACCCTTTACCACATCGTAATCAACTAAGTTGTATGACCAAAAGTTAATAACCATCAAATTAATCACATATTACAATGAATATAATTAGAATAATGATAATATATATCAAATTTCAGTACATAATACCTCACATGAAATGAATAATTTGAAAAACAGAAATCTCATGGAATTTAATGTTAGATTAGAAAATTGCTTACCTCGTGCCGGAATTGACTCATTTGTTCCTTGATCATCCTGGATAATATAATAATGTTAATTTATACGTGATTAAGAACCTTTATCTTGTTTATAAGCCTTTTTATATCACTTATTACATTTTTATAAACATTATGCAATCATTTAATTTAATAATGGTCATTTGGTCGATATTTGGTACTTGAGTCAAAAATGAACACTTTATAATTACAAGTTGTCCATGTGGTCAACAATACATTATCTATAAAATTAAATTAATTATTTAGATATCATATAAATCATATATATACAATATATATATGTATTTATAATAGTACATGTTATTTTGGAGATAAGAAATAAAATGCAATGTTCATGTAGACGGTAAGTCATACGTATGCATGAACGCTACGTTCATTTCTATTTTGTATTTTTATGGAATTAAAACAAAATGATATATAGGTATATTATAATTACATTATAATTTCCTATATAATAACATTATCTATATCAATTATACATCCCACATATATCCTTAACGCGTCATATCACTTTGAGGGGGTGAAAGTCCGCACTTTCTCAAATAATATTATCGCGTTTACCCATTATGGAAACAATAAATGTAGGATATAATTATATAATAAAAAATAAAAAATATATAAACATAATATATATCATATATAAATATATTTCCAAATTAATGGCTTCCATGAGATGCCGTAAAAGATAATCAAACAATCATCTTTACGTGAGGCGTTAGTTTTCCATCCCTAGAAACAGTATGTTCTCCACATAGTAGATGAAGGTGTGTGTAAGTTTAGTTAAAATATTTCACATTAAAACACCCTATTATATTTATGATACTGGTTTTTTTATAAAAAAAGATTAATAAAATTATTTTTTGGGGTTGGAGAAGTAAAATAAAATAAATGAAGTTAAGGGGAACCGTTAACATTAATTTCTCTAACTTTCTATGGTTTGAACCAAAAAGACTATTTGAAGTTCCTTCTACCTAAGGTAAGGCTTCTAGGATAAGTATAGAGATGTAAGGATAATAATTGGGTATATTTTGGACTATCCAAAATGCTTTAGTGGTGTGAATAATTGGTTAGAAGTTGTGTCCTTTTATAAGGGTGTGGAGGGGCTCTTTAAGAAAGTGTGAAAATACTATTTTATTATATAATGATATTCGGTTTATAAAGGTCCAAAACTAATTAAATTGAAATATAAGAATACTAATGGTCTAAATTAAATCATACAATAATAATTTTATAGGTTTTTATGTTATTTTAAAATTTATAATATTATTTATTTAAATTATTTATTAATGAGTTATATACTACCTTATTATTATGTCATAAATAAATTATATTATTTTTTGTCTTAAAATACTAAAAAAATAACATGATATAGGAAATATTTTTATATTTCCAATGAATACTTATAGTCTAAATGATATCTTATATAACCCCCTGTAAAAACTAATTTAATAAAAGATATTTTTTTGTGTCATTTTTGCCTTTAAATTAAATTAATTCATCTAATGTGTCATTATCACTATTAAGTGGATCTATGGGGTCCAAAAATTGTCCCAAATATGGCCATGGTATTCCATGACTCATAAAATAAGGTTAGGAAAAGTTTTATGGTAATTTTGTATTATTATGATATTCTTTTTACCTTGAATTACCTTGTTTACCTTTAACCGCAGTAAATAAAAGTCAAAAGTAATTATTCCCCAAAAATTATTTTCTTCTTATTGAACCAAATTTTACTTATTCATAAAAACCATATATTTTATATTTCTGAAATTAAATTCACAGATGTGGAAAAATTTCATTTAAATGAAAATGATAATTTTTTTAACAACTACTATGTGATTTCACTATTAATCAAAATTTTAAATTTTTCAGAAAAATACCAAAAATTCATCTAAGGTATATTTGAAATTATGAATTAAAAAATTATTTATATTTTAAAAAATTCAAAATATTAAATTTTCATTAATTAAATTAAAATTAATTTCCATTTTCAAAACAAATTGCGTCTTTTAAAGAAACAATAACTATCAAAAGATTGATATTTTTTATGTCCATTTTCAAATTGAAATTAATTACAATGAAACAGATTGTATTAAATAGTAAAAATATATTCTAAATAAAATTTAAATCCAATTAATAAGATAATATATCCACATAAATAAATTATATTAAATTGAACTTTTGAATTAAAATACAGTATTTTTCACTATTCATCAAAAAATGAACTTTATCAGAAAAATACCAAAAATTTACCCAAAGTAAATTTTGATGTCCTGAATTTAAAAAGAATTTTATTTTTTCAGATAGAAAATATAAAAATGGCCAAAACGTGATTTATAGAGGGTTCACAATCAATATCAGTTAAATTGACCTTTTACTGAATATTAGAGTATTCATGCTTAAAATTAGATTCATTATTATTTTAAGAGCGTAACTTTTATTGGATAGTTGTAAAAACATTTAACAAACATATATAATCATATTTTAGTTAGTTATATTCATACCCTCCAATAAAAAGGCTTGACATTTACCACCATTTAAAATAATAATATTATATCATTAGAGTGCAATGTAAGATTTCAAACAAACCCGTTGTTGTGTATCGGGTATGCCACGAACATAACACCCCCTTTAATGTAAACTTAATAATTAATTCACAAATATTAATGAATATGTAAATTGTTTTATTACTTATTTTCATGGGATATTACATCCTTCCACCCTTTTGGGAATTGTGTCCTTGCAATTTTAAAACTGGGCTTGGAAACTGCCTTAAAAGTCCCACATCAGAAAAGTGTCAGTAATAACTGTCACATTAAAAGAAGGAATGTTAAGTACAAAGGTCACTCAAGATAACCCATACTAGGATTCCATATAAGAAAACATGGATATGGAAGAGAGAACAAATGGTCTTGTTCTGATGGAGAGTGATATAAGTCATGATTATGATAATGTTAACCACCATAAAATGACAAAAATATGATGAGTTAAACGGTCATTAATTACTTAGTATGAAACATAAACCAATAATGTTTTTGTTTTATGTTCCTTTTCATAATTTTGAGGAATTCATTTACTTCATCGATTAAGAACATAAGGAAATTTACTTACCTTCAAGTCCAGTTTCATCATTCAATAATTTTCAACCAAAAACTAATCATCTCTCTTAGGAATTAGCATTCAAAAATACTGGGTCACCTCAGGTCTACTAGTTGAAGTTTCTAATGCTGGAGCTATTGAGCCGGTGGTCACTAGGGACCAAAACATTCAACCTACATCACGGTGAGGATGGCATCAGCTTATAGGACATGTATAAGATCTCATGGGTTCTAATACATGGGGTGATGTACGACGAATTCCTACCTATTATGGGTGTTTGGGAGGATCCAAATCAGATGTCACGACTGGTGTTGGCACTGATAGAGGTTGTGCCTAGGGAGGACCAGGATGTAGTAAGGGATGTCCACTTCAGGAGTTGGTTCAAGCGATTACTAAACATCCTATAAAACAGGTAGTTTTTGATGAGGCCTCGAACATGACCAAAGGGGGCCCGGAGTAAGGAACACTCATACTAGCGGGTTTTGAAGGATAGCCATTGGACGACTTGGGGGTTCAGTGTCAGAAATGAGAAAAATCCAATAGTTTGGCTGGATGCATTCATCACAGCTCTCATTTGTGGTTGGATCCTACCGGTGAGGGATACCAACATGAGAGTGTGACCAAGGACCTTCATCATGGCATCCACATAGGCAACAGGAGGGTGGGTCAACCTGGGGATCCCGATGCTTCACAAGTTTTATAACATGTTGTGTCACTTTAGCATGGGAAAAGGACACATAGGAAATGTGGGTCGTTCCACCTCTTATACAGGTGGATACGGTGCACATCAGGGGGGTCTATGAGTATCTGAACCCCATCTCACCTCTAGGGTTGAACATTTTCCCATTGATCCTGATTGTCGTAGGGAGTTTCTGGTCATGCTGATTGCATCGTCGGTTCTGAACCGGGTGTGGAAGGTGGAAGATTTCATCTTTCATGTGTTCCTATTGCCGACGGGGGACTTCAAAGATGATGTTCGGGGAGTAGAAGTGCACCAGGACTACCTCCTAGCCTTTCGAGGTGGAGTCTTAGTGGCCAGGGTGGACAACGATCATCTATGCGAGCCATACACCCAACACCATTTTGAAATCCATTCTGGTGCCTGCAGCGTGTAACCCCACAGGCCTACCAGGAGATGCATCACGAGGTGCACCCTTGTTTGATGAGAAAGATGTGGCTCATGTTCCCTTGGGAAGACGAGAAGATGCGGAACAAACTGCATCCACCGACCATATTCCTCAGGAAGGTAAAGGAATATTCCGAGATGTGGGAGGTGGCCTACCCAGAGGAGATTCTGATGTGGCCAACCATTCTAGTCGGTGATGGTGAGCCTCCCCGACCTCGGGGCTGAGGCTAGAATGAGGCAAGGGCATCCCAAAGTGGTGGGGCTATAGTGGCGTCGACGCCTGCACCAGCTGAGGGGAAGGCAGTGGTAGTTTATCTGGTAGCGGCAGTAGACCAAGCAGTTCTAAGAGAATATAGTCATCTAGAGGGGTGGCCACTAAGATGATTCAGTAGGGTTTATACTCAGTCCCCAGGGAAATAGCTGCACCATATTGACATGCCGGAGAATGTTTTCTTTCTAGAGGATTGGGACATCTGGTATGTCAACCGGAAATTCGTCAGCCCATCTGAGTTATGGAACCACTTTAATCGCCTCAGTATAGACTTGCTGGAGATTTCCCCTATTAGATCTGATTTTGCAGTATCACAAGCAGAAGTGAAAAAATACATGGCCAGTAAGGAAACCTTTATCCACTCCTGGGGTGCCTTATTCCAAATGACAGACCGGGTCAGGGTGTTGTTGGATCATACAGTCCCTCTGCAATAATCATCTGCTGATATGAGGGAGCGCTTCCCTCTACCGAAAGAATAGAAAGAGGCCTCCTTGGGAGACGAGGCCGGTAGAGGGAGTCCATTGGACGAGGGTGATGTTGGCGATTATTCCTCGAATCTCAAAGATTCCGTTGAGGCCCTCAAGGTAAAATTACCAATTCCATCCCTAGGGTTTTCTCTTAGGTTACTCTAGATTCATTATCAACATCTACAATTTGCAAGAGGACCTTGTGCATAGACCTCGTTCTCGCCCCTCAGTGGGTGTTGACGTAGGACCCTCAGGATCCACACTCGTGGCTGTATCAACATCCTTGTCTGGAGGGACTGGGACAATTGAGGCGGCTCCCCCAGAGTCTCCAGACCTACCAAACAATTATGAGGGGCCACGTCTCGAGGTCCAGATGGCATCAGCCCAGGGGTGAGACCATGTATTTAACTGCTACACGTCTCCTCTACTGAATTTATGACTTCCATCCCCTCACCATGTTAACTAACATTCACGTCCCCTTTTTTGCATGTTCAGCCCTTCAATTAGCATGGTCCATTGCAAGGACGTTGGTTGGGTCTTCTAGTAGCCCCCTTCCCAGAGGCATGCCAATGGTCGTGGTTGTGGGTCTCCAACCTAACTGAACTACAGTGCTCCCGATCAATGGTGGGGATGCTAGTGGGACTGTGCCTTAGGTTAGCGAGGTGTGATTTGATGATGAGGATAAACAAGATAGTTCAGGCCTTGCCACACCAGATTGAACTCCAGTCGTGGACCCGATTGAGGAGTTATTGGGGGAATTCCCTACATACAATCCTTACAACTACATCGACTGGGACGAGATGACCTTTAATTTGGAGGACAACAAAATACTCTGTCACCTATCATGGAATCTGAACATGCGCTTCATCAAGGACACCCACAAGAACTATAGTTGGATGATATGGATAGACTTCTCTTGCGACTTTGTGAACAGTCTGTTGGGGGAGTGGATGCCCAACGTCCTTAAATTATCATCAGATATCTTTTGATGGAAAAGAATCGGGAGTATGACCATCGACTCGGTGTATGCTGGCAGTAGAGGAAGGAGGTAAACATCAAGAGGCTCCTAGAGGATGAAGACGAGGTCTCGCGGCTACATAATTCGGCGGATGAGCATTCCAATTTTCTTAATGCACAATCATTGCTCATCTCACTACTGAAAGCCCAACCAGTAGAGTCCGAAGAGTTCATGATGAGAACCTCTGAGGAGATGGCCGTTATACGGACCAGTGTGGAGTGGACTTGGGTCGCGGACAACGAATTGTTCCCTCTCTCTATAGAGGAGGATCATGAGATGAAAAGGTGGCATCAAATCCAGGATGACACCAGCCAGAGGATGGCGGAGATTCTATGCTCTTTTGATGAGGTCAACCCGTCCAAGGGGGGAGTCGACCCTCAGGTACTGTAATGATTACAAACCCTCAAACGTACATTCGTGCATTAATTTTTTGGTGTCGTAGCATGTATGAGATAGGTTTTTAAATTGGTTTCCTACATCCTCACGATGTTGCAGAGCATCTAAATATCATTACCTAAGCTCATGTGGGTCGGGCCCGATGTGAGAAACAAGGTATGACCACTTTATCACCCCATGCAAAGTGAAAACCATGCTTCGGGCATCCAGTGGTTGAAAATTTTTCTGGATTTCTGGGAGGAAATGTGAGATTCCTAACTGAATGATGAAGTTCTCAGAATAGTTGAATTACCATTTTCCCAACGTGTTCTTGTGCACGAATTGGATAATGCTCAGGGAGCTGAAATTAGTCTGAACAGATGGTAATGGGACATGTTAATCAGGATAACTAGGATTCTGAACATTGTGGGGGCAGTGTGCCAATAAATAATAACTATTTACATTATTCAAAACACAAAATATTTATTTTATTAGTCTTTAGTGGGGGTAGAAAATGATGGAAGACCACTGACCATATTCGAAACTTGGGGCCTGACTCAAAACGTAATCCGTTAGTATTATGGAACATTGGCCCAGGACAATAGGCATACCATAGACTGAGCATCCATAATATTAGGGGGTTTCCATCGACATGAAATAGGATGACGGTCCGAATAAGGGGCACACAATGTGTGGAATGTGGAGTGATGGTTTTTTCGAAAAAAATCCAACACTCTCGAAATAATGCCACCATGGTGAAAGCACAATAGATGGATGCATCGGTCTGATCATGGATAATTCATTATTTTAGACAGTACCTCTCTGGAGAGGGAGTCGTCGCTTCCCAATGTCATCCTGGGGCATCCCGATGTTTTTCAGGGAAAATCATCAGTTACATGGTTCCCCACAAGGGGTCAGGCCAAGGGCTAGAAACGAGGAGGAACATGATTTATGATTCATGGGACTGGAACCTAGGTGAAATTCCTAGGTGTCTCTATGTATACCTTGAGGATGAGATACAAGTCGTACGTAGATCTATAAAAACATTTTAATGTCATGTGGGACAATGAAAAGACTAGTTGCACCGGTGCACATCCTACCATAACCACTAAGACCACGTGAGTCATACTCGATGTGAGAAACAAGAAGTAGTTGTGGGACATTCCAGACACATGAAGGAACATGTTAGGGATAAAGGATTCTCAGTGAATATCAGCCCAAGGATGATAAACCTTCCATGTATCTCACCTAGATGTGCGAATAAGTAAAGCCAGGCATGTTGGATTTCCACTTTAACATGAGGAAGTGGAAATGGGTGAATCATGATGCTCAAAATCTGGATCACAATGATGGTGACGAGATGATAGAGGGATAACTATTGATGGTGCTCGAAACACTACATCCATATTGTGTTAGACTAGAATGGGTAAATATGAATGAGGGTAGATCGCTAACCATGTTCAAAACACGAGACATGTCACAAATGTCGTCCGAGATCATTAGGGAAATTGTCCCAAAATGGTAGGTGAGGTGAGCCAGCATTAGACCAGGCCATGAATGGGGTCCCTTCGGATGTTCTAGAGGATGAGGATCCAAATAGAATCCTCACGAATCTTGGAGATAGAACGAGAGTAATGCCCCCATGAGAATTCCACATTTCAGGCACTTTGTCAAAATATATCTGAATACGACAACGAGGCCTATTAGATAGAGGTAGTCGAGTCCCTACCCATAGGGAAATCTTAGTTTAAGGTCATATAATTCAGACCATGGATGGTAGGAAATGTAGGAGACACCTTGTGGGGAAATTATAAAACCCGACGTGAATAGTAAAATGGTGTCCTGACCACCACGTTTTCCTTGGATAGGTTTTAGGTCGAGGGACCGAAAACAGGTGTTAAGCTGGGCCCAAGAATAGGTTCCCAGATGTTTTTACATACCCCATTTTGATGGGGATCAAGCTGAACGGTGTTCTAAGAGGTGGAAAAGTAAGTTACCAGTGCTAGGGATAAAAGGAGCATGCGGGTGTGTCCCTCACACCAAAAGAAGAAGATTTTTTTATCTTGTTTGTCCATTAAGGTGAATGGTTTGTTTTTTGTAGAGACATGCCTAGGATAGCATGTCATGAAATTGCAGCAAGAATCAAACTATATGAAGCCATTGAAAAATTGTATGGCGTGTGACCGATACCAAACATGGTGTCCCCTTGAGTGAGGACATCACGATGAAGTGATGTTTTTCATCGTGCGGCCAGGACGATAATGTCACTATCTATGGTCATGTGATAGGACCAGGCATGCATTTTAATGTTTTAAGACACTAGAGTAGTTCATATGATGCTAAGTCGGGAATGTGTACAGTGCAATAAAACCCTCCTGACGTGAATGAGGACATAATCTCATGTCGCACTATTTGCAATTCCGAGAAAATAAACTTGGGAAAAGGGCCTAAATAGAGGTAAGGGGGTAAGGGGCAAGAGAAACTAGCTCCCAATTGAGCTGGACTTGATAACGAGATCTCTGGGTGGTCCTACGTATCCCATAAGGATGGGAATAAATCTATACGTTGTTCTCGCAATGGGGAAATATGAAAATATCTTAGTTTAAGGTCTTAGAACTCGGACCATAGAGAAGCTGGACTATCCTAGGTAAAGGAGAACCTTATCCAAATCCCAATTCCTACTTGAGTAGAACTTGGTGTAGGAAACTATGGCGGATAAAGTATTCTTAATATGTGAAATACAAGAAAAGTGGGAACCGGTGAAAGCCCCGAGCGATTGCCTTATCACGGGTTTTTTCCTCCTAACGCGCAGATGAAAACTAAGGAATATTACCAAGGCTTTTGAAGTTCTACATGTACATAATGAGGTGGAGAAGGATGTGAATCATGTAAATGACATTTTGGGCTTAATGGGGTTAGCGTGACGATGGAGAATGACTTTTCACCATGTTTGAAACACAACATTCCTATCACATTAGCATGTAATGGGGACAAAAAAATCATCTTCGACCATTATCCATATTAGAAACACAGTATGTGAATCAATTTTTTGACTGAAACCATTGATGACATTTGTTCGTATTGGCTGGAGAGACCTTAGTCCTAGCATCCTATCCATTTTTGGGACCCTTTGGGTGATAAAGATGAGGGAAGCCCTAATGAAGGATAACATGATGATTGAAAAATGAGTGGAAGCATGTATGAGTAGATTGTGAAATTTTAGTCATTAAATCATAGTACCCTTAGGCACATTGTTGAATTGTCGAAGAGGACCGAGGGGCTCATCTTGGGAGCATCCAATTTGAAATAATGAGGATAGCACAAGATTATGGAAAACTCTTAGGGGAAAGAGGTTCACTTTGTGATTAAGACAAACCTAATGTGAATGAAGATATAATCTCATACTATACTCTATATCCCCTTCTTGGAAGAATGCCGGTTGAGGGGCCAAGATAGGGCTAGACCCAAAGATGATATGCTTGGGTGGTCACATGTATCCCATGAGGATGTGAATCAAGGAAAACATAGTTATAGAACCACACATTGGGGTTGGATACCCTAATGGGGGGGTGTAAGGAGTGGCGAGTAACCCAACCTGAATGAGGACATAATCACATATCACACCGTACAACCCTAAATAGGAACTTGGGACAGGGCCCGAAGAGGCCAAGGGGCCTGAGGATGGGCCCCAATCAGAAAGGCCCGACCAGTTGGTAGTTCAACATCATGCAGTGAGAACAAAGATGGGACTAAGATGTCCCACACCAGGGAGGGGTACTTCACAGTGAGTAACCTAATGTGGATGATGACATAATCCCGTACCACACCACACACTCTGGGTATGAACTTGGGCTGGGGCCCGAGATGGCCAAGGGGCCTAAGGTTGGGACTCAGTCAGGAAGGCCCGACCAATTCGCAATTTAACGTCTTAATGAGAGGACGGAGAGAGGAGTAGGTACCTCATTCAGAGTTGTGTATGGAATGGCGAGTAACCCGACGTGAATGATGACATAATCCCATGCCGCACCATATAATTCCGAATGAGAACATGGGATGGGGGCTCGAAAAGGCCAAGGGGCCTGAGGCTCTGCATTAGATGGGAATTCCATACAACCCCTCATACGGTTACCACCTCATCACAACTCCTATTCCCACATGAGCAGTTCTCGATGTGGGAAATAAGGAGACGGTCTCAACTCTCCCCATAATGTGGGGGACTAAAAAAAATTTTTTCCCGAAGGTATTTCATCGTTGATAGATACCATAGGGAAGAATGAACCACTATACTCTATGTTTTGGGACATTTAGGTGTGGTTCCAACGTCACAGGATAGTTGTTGACCATGTTCGAGACACAACGTCCCTATAGTGAACAGAAATGGGAGGAAACAAATGATATTCGACTTCTGACCATATTAGAAACATGGTACGTGTATCGTCTTGTTTCTCAACATCCTTGATTTCATTGGCCCGTAGCAATAGGAGAACCCTTAGGCCTAGAATCCATTCCATTCCGGGTCCCTTCTGGACGGGAATGATGATATATTCCCAATCAATGGAGTGGGTGAAGCATAGTTTTACACATCTATGAAAGAGGCGAGTGTCTCCATGGATCAAGATGTAGGGCTTGATCGAGGTTAGATCGATGTGAAATGGGGAAAAAATCATCACCCCTACCATATGTCTAGTCCAATGGGGAAGACTCTGGCTTTGGGTTGGGCCAACAGATGAAATGTCCAAGAGTTTCTACCTATCCCATAAGGATGGGAATGAATCCAAACGTAGTTCTTGAATTCCATTCAGTTTATCATCTTGTTGTGAGGACATGAGAGGATAGAAGAACATGGATTGTGCTCCTAGTGAGACCGTTTTAATACTGTTATTAGTGGGGTTAGAGAATCCTACACCATATCATGCAAGGATCATCTGAGAGAACTATACCCATGGGGGATAGTCAAAGAGAATATTTTGGGGCTGGGCTGATGACAAGGTGTCTGAGAGTTCTTACATATCCCATAAGGATGGTAATCAAGCCATACATAGTTCTCCAGATATAATTTAAAGTCATTCAGGATAATTCGATGATTATGGTCATGTAGGACAGGACAATTTAAGGTCATCCCGGACCGGCATGCAGTTTTGGGTCATGCGGGACCAACATGCTATTTAGGGTCTTGAAGGATCGTCAAGTTTAAGGTCGTGCAAAACTAACATGCAGTTTAGGGTCATGTGGGACCTGTATGATGTTTAGGGTCTTACAAGATCGTCTAGTTTAAGGTCATTCCATACCCACGGGCAGTATTGGGTCATGTGGGACCAGCACACAGTTTAGGGTCATGGAACACTATTAGGATCAGGAAAATTATTGGTTGAAGAATTAGGCATTGGTGGGAGGAGTTATACGCTCACCATCCATGGTCACCAGAGAGTATGCTCTTTTGGGGTAAACCCTGTGAATTATGTATGGTGCTTCCCATTTGGGCTCCAACTTGGTTGGTTTCGTACTGGGGATCATTGGATCCCTGAGGGCCAATACTAGGTCACCTTTTAGAAAAGAGTGGAGATGATCCTTCTTGTTGAAGACCCTATATATCTTATTCTAATTCGTTTTCATATTGTGCATGGCACATCGCCTTTTCTCATCAAGTGCTTCCAATTCATTGGGATGAATTTTAGCTACCTTATCTGGCACCTGCTGGTCATAGACCACTCTGCATAATGAGGGAAACAAGATATCAATGGCAAGGATGTCCTCAACTCTGTACACAAGGGAATATGGGGTTACTTGGGTGGAATTACGGGTCATCGTTCGATAGGCCCAGACGGTGTTGGGGAGCTTGTCCGACCAACTCTTCTTATTCAGGCCAGCCGTTTTCTAAAAAAATTATATAGGGTTTTGTTGAACACCTTGATCTACCCATTCACATGCATGTGATAGCGATAGGTATGGTTGAAACATATGATTTACGTGGTGTAAAATTTATTTAGCTCGGATCCTCGGATGTTGGCATCGCTATCGGTGAGGATGACATGAGGGACTTCAAACCAATGGATGATGTTGGAGCTCACAATGTTGACAATAGAGCGGGCCTTGATCTCCTTGAGTGGAACTACCTCTTTTGACATAGAAAAGAAATCAGTGGTGGTCAGGATGAACCTACATTTGCAAGCTATCGCTGGTGGATATTGTCTCATGACCACGTGTCCCCACACCGCAAAAATCCAAGATTACTCGGTGGATTGGAGAGGTTCTGGAGGTCGATTCAAGTAGTTAACATGGATTTGGAACCCGTGACCCGTCTTGGAGAACTTGATACAATCATGGATCATGGAGGGCCAGAAGTACCCCAGTCTCTAGATCTGATGGGATAGCATTGACCAAACCTGGTGAGACCCATAGGAACTGACATGAACCACCTGCATGACCTGATAAATTTCGACACCTTGGATGAAACAGAAGAGAACACAATCAAACCCACACATGTAGATGATCTTTTAAATACTAGGACCACTCTGGAGGGTAAAATGCAGTGTGTGATGTCTGATTTTCTCACGCTCGGCCCAATCAGCTAGGAGGCAACCATTTTGGAGATACTCAACAAAAGGGGATATCCTGTCGGAAGTCTCTTTAACCACTACAATTGAAGAACCTGGGAGTCCTAATGTAGAGGCTATGACAGTAAGATGGATTTCCCATAGGTCGTCGTCATCATATGAGGTGAAGAGATCAATGACTATCTGATGTGACACGTGTATAATCAGATCATCCTGTATAGGTTATACAAGTGATGCAGCCAGGCCGGCCAAGGAATCATCTCGACCATTCTGATATCGATGGACATGAGTAAATTCTGGATGACATGGAAACTAGTCAATTAGCTGGAGGGTTCGCTCCAAAAATTATATGAGCTATGGCATTCTAACAACATAGTAACTATTGATCTACATGATGACTAATTAGAAATCCACTTTCACATGCAAATGGGGTTCATCAATCTCGAGGGCCATCTTGAGGGCAGTGATAAGAGCTTGATACTTTGCCTCATTATTGGTAGAGTCTTTTGACAACATGAATTATTATAGAAGAATTCCTTGTGCTAGGTTAATAAAGACAATACCCATGCCTACACTTTTGAGCCTAGGATCATTGAGTCTCCTGTCGGTGGGTCTTCGGGAGGCACCATTGTAGTGCATCTGCCAATAAGGAATTGTCGGATCTACAAAGAGGATTGCCTCATTAGGAAAATCTAGGTCCAGGGACTAGTCTGTAGAGGTTGGATGGGCAACTATAAAGTATTCCAATTCCTCTCCCATGATATCCTTTTAAGGGAAAACCTGATGTCAAACTATTGGAGGATTATTGACCAGCATGCTAGTCGGCCGGTCAACATGGGGCGGTTTAGGATGTACTTCAGAGGGTTTAACCGAGAGACTAGTTGTACCTCATGGTACTCTAGGTAATGCCGCAACATCTACACAGTGAATAATAGCACAAGGAATCTTTTTATGGGGGAGTTTATATTCTTCGTATGTAGGAGAATGAGGCTGATGTAGTAGATATTTTTTTCCATCCCATCATTTGTCTTCTGGGTGAGAAGGGTGCTGAGATATCGTTCTAGGGAAGTCACAAACAATATTAGCGGTTTTCTGGAGACTGGTGGAATCAAGACCGGAGGCTGGAGGAGATACTTCTTGATTTCCTTGAATACAGTCTGGCATTCTTCATCCCATTTGTAGGTAGAGATTTTCTTCCTGAGCCGGGAAAAGGGCTTAAACATGCCAGTAAAATTCGCAATGAATCAGCATATATTGGCTAAGTGTCTTTGGAAACCTTGAAGCTCTTGAATGTTGCTCAGGGGAGGCATTTATATGATTTCCTTGATCTTATCTCGGTCGATCTCAATTCCATGGTATCTGACAACAAAGCCAAAAAACATCAAGAAGCTGATCCTGAACACACATTTTAGTGGGTTCATCATTAAGTGGCAGGAACAGAATAAAATTAATACTTTATCGAGGTCCTTGAGATGGTCCTAGCACGAGAAGGACATGACCACGGGATCTCCCAAATATCATTCCACCAATGTTCCAAGGATCAGCTTGAATATGTGGTACATGTCCCGCTGATAAGTGGCACCTGCATTCTTCAGGCCGAATGGCATAACCTAGAAACAAAAAGTAACATGTGGAACCCAGAAAGTAGGGGACTATTCATCCTCAGGGGCCATCCGGATCTGAGTATATTTAGAGTAACCATCCATGAAGTAGAGGGATTATAACCTGACGGTAGTATCAATCAAAAATTCTGTCACTGGAAGGGGAAAATCATCCTTCAGACAGTGACGGTTGAGATCTTAGAAGTCGATGTAGACACTAATCTGTCCATTATTCTTCATGAATGGCACAATGTTGTCTATCCTACTAGGGTAATGGACCTCCTTGATGAAGTTGGATCTGATCTTCTTGTCAAATATGGCCTCGACCATGGAACTGTGAGAAGGGTGCATATTCTTGGAAGGCTGCTTGAACACACAATTATTTGTCGGGTGACCAAGGCGGTGAACGGATATATGATTATCTAGTCCTGGAATCTTTTTGTAACTCCACTCAAACACATCAGGGTGCTATTTGAGGATGTTCATGTATCACTGCTACTCCTCGGGGGACATGGAGGCACTAATCAATGTTGGTCTCAGATCTTCCATGATACCTATGATCACCTGTATTAGTTCATCGACTGTGGCGGAGACGCCCTCTTCAAAGGAATGGGAGAACCCTCCAGATCCTCTTCATCGCTTGCGGAGGAGAGATTCCTAGTGGGTGAAGTTTCCTCTAGGTCAAAAGAACATGACGGGAGTCTATTACTAGACTGTACATTAGTGGGAAGCATATCAAGAGATTCACGCGTCGCTGAGACCATAGAGTTCAAAGAAGTTGATCCAATCCCATCTGGTCATCAGTCCAAGGGGACACATTTGATGATATAAAAGCAGTAATGGCACATCGTGTTGAGCCGGTTAATCCCAACCTAGTGAAAGAGACACGTATGATGTACTACTGTTGTCATGGTGCGGATATCCCGATATTGTATGGGGTAGGAGGTTCCGGGATCACCTGAGCCAGGTTTGTGTCAGTGTACGAGATGATTTTCCACTATCACTTGAAATTGGTAATATGCCTTCCTCTTGTACCTGAGACATCAAATCATTACCCCTTGTCGAGGGTCGTGGCCACTAATCAATGGATCAGGAAGATGTAGTCATCTTCTAGACCTACCTAGGGGTCAGTTGTGACAATGGCGGGCTCAACCTCACTTTCCAGAATCTTCTTATCCTTTCTCTTATAATAGTCAGCTTACAGATAACAAGCTTCAATATAGGAAAAAGTAGATTCATCACCTTTGAGTACACCTACTCGACCATTTAAGGAGTACTTGAGGCACTGGTGTTACGACGAAGGGACCATCATGTATAGGAGGAGCCACGGTGTTCCCATCAATGTGTTTTACGTGGTCTCCTAGGAGACAACCATAAAATCTATTATGGAAACTAGGCCACTGAATCAGATCTTCTGATAGATCTTATAGACATGTGTCTGCTCTATCCTGTCATATCCCTAGATTCTTAAATTGGAGGGAGTCAGGTCATCTTCGGATAACCCCAGCTTCTGCAGTGTCTGCGTCGGGATAAGGTTGATCCCAGAGATGGTATCAATGAGACAACGGTGAACCTCCATTCCATTAAATTGGCTTGTTATGTCTAGCGGGTGGATATGACCTAGTATGGGGGAGCCTTCATCTTCTTCTTAGAACGAAATGATGGACTGACATTTGGCATTCTCATCTATTTCAGCATGAAAGGGTTCTGTAGCTTCTACCTTCATCTCAAACCAGAGGGGGATTCATAAATCATTAGTGAGGGTCTCACACATATCTAGTGAAAAGAGAAGGGATTCATAGATGGAAAGAATCACTTGGATGCTAGCGAGGTGCTTGAGGACATCATACATATGTTACAGGAACGAACTTCTGCTTACATGAGGATACTCTGTGATTGAAGGAATAACAGGCCCTATCGTCCAGACCGACAGCTGGTTGGTGCTGGGTATGTCCTGTTGTTCACTAGTCAAAGCCTGATGAGTAGCTTCCAGATAATGACCGGGTGACTGAGATCAGTAAGCAGCTGGGCGATACTGTTCTCAACCTAGACGATGTAGCTCTGCCTGATCCAATGGCACAACTGGTGGTGGAGGAGGTCTTGATGACCCATGATGAGGAGGTTGCGCCTACTGTGCTCTGTGTTGGGCCTGTTGTCTGGTCTCAGTGGCATGCACTAACTGGATTGAATTACCAAATGATGCGCCTTGATGAACCATATGTTTGTGGCTCTGCCGACGTTGAGGATGGCTTGGGATGTTGGAGAAGTTCCCCCGGATCTCCCCCTCGTTGGGAGTAACATAAAGATTTACCAACTCCACGGTATTAACATAAGTGTATGATTGACTATCACTTGAAGAGGCATCCACTACTGGGCAGATTCTGGGAGGGATCCCCTTCTCCAGGTGCATAAAGTAATCGAGAGTGTGGGACGATGATGGAATTGGCGGGGCGTGTGGATTTTTCTAGTGTCGCTGCTACCTTCTCTTTTGGGAAGAGGCCTAATGATATGATGATGTTGAATCAGAAACCATAGCTTCTGAAATCTCTAGTTGGATCAAGCGTATCCAAATGATACCATGGGCATGAGCAACCATCTTGGGAGCCATCCAATTGTTGTACTTCTGGGACCTGCATTTCGAAACCTGCTGCCACTCACCTTCACTGTCTCTACCGATGTCTGGACTTACAAAGACACATGACACTTGTTCCAGGGCCGGACCCAGCCTGACTATGTTGTTAACAACCTAGACATGAATCCAGTATTTGAACACATAGAACTTCTTGAGGGTGTTCCCTAGAATCTGATGATAGGAGCAGTAGTTGGGGTGATCAGGGAGAATCGTGTATTCCAGCCTTCTGCACTCATGAAAGCGTACAATCCTCTAATATAATGTTCTACACAAGTAATCAGTAAAATGATTCATGTTCAATGAGTTTTTCCATATTATTATATACGGAATGGGGGCCCTAGGAGCACTGCCTAAATGAGGAGCTGGAGGGGGCTGCCGAGGAGGTGGACCCTGATTGTCCCGCCTAGGCAGTGGCGGTACATTCTGCAGGGGTGCTTTGCCGATTTTGAGGTGGATGATACTAATCTGGAGGATGTTCTTGAGGTGGAGGGCCACTATGTGGTTTCTAGGATGGTTCCAATTATAGCAATTCTAGTTTCATGGGGGATTCTATTTGGGCCACCGCGGCAGGATCAGGTATGGCATATCTCCTCAAAGGAATTACAAGGGGCAATGGACGTTCCTGGCTAGCCTGTTGCAGGGCATCCTCTAGGTGCTGGGCCACATTAGTGAAGTCTCGAAATCCTCCAGGGTACTTCTGGGTGATCAGAGACAGAACTTGTTCTGTCTTGATGTTCACTATGCACATCGGCAGTAGTTTCTCCAATGTAAGTGGCCTGACAAATGTGTATGTGAGCCCCTTCCGATGGGCGATAAAGTCCAAAAATAGATCATCATCCTTTTGAATTCACTTGAAGAGGTCTGTGATGCTCATTTTCATTGGTGGTAGAGTTGAACTAGTAGAGTAATTTCCTGTGAAGGTCCTCCCAGCTGGTCACGGATCTGACGAGGAGCTGGTTATACTAAAAAAATTCTAGCCCCTCTAGTGTCTGAACCAAACAGAAGTGATTTCCAGCCTCCTGATGTGCTGGAGTCCCTAACATGGGCCCACACCTTTTGTTGAAGTAGGTCAGGGGCTGCGGTGGGTCCCCCATCCCGTTAAAGGGGGAGAAGGTGGGATTCATGAAACTCGTAGTTGCAGACATATCATATAACCATGCCTGGTATGGCTTTCCATCATGTGGGATTGCCACCTATCGCATTTTTAATTCCTCAAGGAAGGCTATGAGTGGTTCCATATGATCATCTTGGTGGGGGTCCCTGTCTTGATGTGGATCACAAACCACGAGGGCGTTTTCAGGTTCTTCAACACGATAGACATGCTCAGCGACTCGTGGAGGGGCTGGTGGAGCGGCCCTTGGGGTATTCGGGGGAACACGAGTAGGATTCCTTGGATTGTTGCGCCATTCGGGAGGGATTGGAGAGATATACCACACACTCTTTACTTACTCTCTAGCTTCATCCCTGTTCACAGGAACGGCATGATCAGGGCTACCTGGGGGCATCTCACAGAGGGGTAGTTTTTACTTCCCCTGCTGCCCCGGCCAAGGATCACCGTAGTCGGGTTGTCGTGCTGCAGCGCATTAAGAAAAGATTTCATAGACCTAACTCTTCTGCTCAGCATGTTGCTGGAACAACATGGCCTTCTCGGGGTCCTCCTTCATCTTATGCACTAAGGTGGATGGCTTATAGTGATTGACAGCTCCGACGTGCTCTTTGACCTTACCAGAATTCCTGCCGAGTACCGACGCCTCGGTGGGTGCATGGTGACCTTGCATGTTATTCAACTGATGAGTAATCCTATCTAATGGGTGCAACAGTGGTGGTACACCCTCAAGGGGTATGTCTCCATCAATAAGCTTCAACTTGTAATCCTTTTCTACTATGTCATCCATGTTTACCGTAACGCTTCTTGGGGGCATGTCCTCAATATCGCATAATGAGTCGGGTACCACTAGATAAGACTGAAGGGGCAGGTATCATACTTCCCCTAGCCACATATTTGCATGTGGGGGTAGCCTTCTTGATAATTCTGTGGAGTACCTTGATACTCTGAAAGCATTTTTGCAGGAGAGTCTCACGATGACCTGGTGACTTAGGGCGCTGGGCCAAAGAAAGTACGACCAAATCGACTAGACGGAACTGCTCACTGATGTCTACACAATACATTTGGATACATGGATAAACCATGCACTGATGAAGTAAACTGAAATGTGTCACCCAGAGGGTGTAACAGAAACTCTCAACATCCTCCGGAGTGAGGGATTCCGGTATGTGGAAATTCGGTGCTGCCACGGGCCAGAACATCTTGGGGAAGTTGTCTACTACTAGGATTGTCTCGATGATCATTGTCTCAAATTTGAGGTTTGGACCTTGATTTCCCCACTCACAAACTGGGGGTGGTTACAGAACCGGTAGCAGTACAGTGGTGGACCACTAGGACGACAAGCTGGCTAGTGGAGAGTACGAAGATATGGCTGATTGGCCGCTGATTCTCGGGTTATCCTCCAAAGAGTGTAGTGACATGGCCTCTACGTTGCGATAAGAGGGGATGATGGAAATCGTCCCTAGATCAGGGTACAGGGCTTCTGATGATAGGCCTCGATGCTGGTCCCCTGCCATTGGTCCCCAAAATAGCTCTTTACGATCTCTTGTGGTGGTAGAGAGCAGTTTTGGTGACGATGGTGGTGATTGCACGATCGTGACCTGCGGGGTCTTCAGATCTTCATCCTCCTGGATATACCTATGAAGGTGGGAGGTAATCCTATGGACCTTGCATTCTATGAGAACCAGGCTGATGCACCCTATTCCTACAACAACCCTTGACTCAGTTGTGCAAGGAGAGTGTTCTCGAGATGAGTCGTACTCCGCTTCAGAGTCTGAGAAGCGAACCAGTTTGATCTCTGTCTGGGCCTTCCTAGGATTCTTCGTCTAGGGGTGATGACCCACCTTCCTCCCCCTTTGTGGCTCCTCGAGACAAGGATGATTTCTGACATAGGGTCCTTTGGCCGCACTGGTGATGGGGCGGAGAGGTTTTCCACTCGAGAATGATGGGGTGCGAGGAGAATTGGATAAAATGTCAAAGGGTTCATGGGTAGGACCTCCATTAATAGAACTAGAGTGGGAAAGACCTCCGCTGGGACTACCAGGAGCATGGGGAGAACCTCCATGCTTGGTGCATGTGGAGTAAGGCTGACCTTCACCCCTCTGGCTGCCAGGGTGAGGAGGACCTTCATTGGCTGCTGAGGGGATATAGGGGGTATCCCAACGTTGGAGAGAGAACATATGGGTGATTATTCATCATTTGTAGTCAGTGGCAGGAGGAAGGAAACCATACCTAGTCTAATGGGCATGGGATAGGCTTCCGTACCAAACATCACTGCCGTGGGGCAGACCTCCATTTTGATTTGGGGTGTCATGGGGAAGACCTCAATGCCAAGCCTCGAAGTAGGGAAGGTGCACGCTCTCTATGGTAGCGGTACGGGGAGGACCACCGTATGGTGTGGCATCACTACAGGTTGGTTCACGACGACCACTACTAGTTCCAGCAACTAGGAGATTCAACCCAACCTGCCCGTGGGGTGGTTGGGGCCTCGATCTCGGTCGGGCATAGATGTGACCCTGTATAGTGAATGCAGGGTCCTAATGGTATGCATCAGCTGTGGGTTAGGACACAGTAGTCATCGATGTTGATGCCCCCTGGAAGGCATAATCGGCATGTGCCCGACGCCGGATTTGGGTCGGACTTACCGGGGACTGTGGTGAAGGTTCATAGCATACCTGATCTTCATGCAGCAAAACTCAGCGGCGGTGCTGACACGATCAGGTGGGAGACCTCATTAAGAGCCCCAAGATTGGGACTCTGACCAGGTTGGCTAATACATCACCTACCTCAGCAGCGTAATGCTGGTAGTCATCAAGGCACTTCGTTGATAGGATCTTGATGTGGTTGTATGTCGGGGTGGGGAGCAGTGGCTCCCTGCACGACTCTCAGGGGTTCATTGACGGTGAGGTACATATGCCTCCAAATCCCTGCATGCCATTTCCCGGGTTTGGATTATGACCTCCACCTCATAATGACGCACAAGGTCATTAATTACCCTTTGTTGGATAACTTCCGATGGGAAGATAGGGAGTGGGCACCCCACAGTTGTGGACGCAGAGACAGTCGTGGAAGTGGTGATGCCACGCGGAGCGGCTATGCAGGCATTTTCCCTGCCCCGGCATAGATGGGCGGGCATTGATCACAATCCTCAGGCAGAAACCTGATTCTTGAGAAGCATAGAGATGAACATGTCAGTGCTAAAATAAAAAAGGAATCGACAAACAATGCCCCATTGACATCCCATCATTCGTGATCGGTAAGCAGGATCCACACTGACAACGTCAAATAACGAGATGTCCAATGTTCTACTGCCCAAACATCTGGTGAGTTTCACACTGGGCCCACTATTTTCTTGGCAGGACCCGGCACCAGATAGCTGGATTCAGTGACATGTCAATACATCTATACCCGAGTGCTACTAATCTGTATTTTGAGGAGAATAATTTCACATCAGGTTCACCATTTATGTTTCTGATTCTTTAGTTGGGGCGTGCATGTCCGTCTCATTCGGGGATGAGGGGGAAGTTTTTGTTAGTCCGCATTCCTGCTTTACAAAGGTAGGTAGCATCCTCTCCTTACTCAGGGACATATACTCCTTGATCAAAACAGGATGATGGGACGTCGGTTCTTCCTTCCGTAGATTCATCCTAAGAACAAGTCACCTAGTCTGGATCTCCCTTATAGACATAAGACATTGTTTGTGAAAATCTTCCGAGTGCCATATCTTCATGGACACCAGTTAATTATGTTGCAGTTAGGACATTCCAAGGGGTTCGTTAAGGGAAGAAACCTTCGTTTAGGGGAATATTCATATGAGGTATCACTGGAATGTCTGGATGCTGGGGGATTGGCTTGTCTGTTATCAGTCCCTTATTATAGGGATTCTCGAGGGCGTAGAAGCCTGAGTAATTCTACATAGAATGTGGGGAATCATATTCCATGGCATGTATCTGAGGTTTTCATCATCTTCCCATGTTTAACATAGGGTATTCTGCAAGCTTACTATCCAATGGAGATTGATCGGGCTAATCAGAACATTGACTAGAGTGGATCAGATGGAGGAACCCCCTGGATGGAACACCAATATTGGGTCCAACATGTGGATGTAATCCCAAATTCTATTAGCTATAATGGGGAATGAGGTCTCATGATTCCACTAGGATGTTGTAGCCCAGGCATGAATCGGGATGGGTGATGGAAGGTTTCATGAGGGGGGTGGTGAATGGGATGGATCTGTCATGAGGATGACGACAATTTTTGTGCATGAGCCTCGAAGAGGCTTTCTACGTATCCCCATGGCAGGAAATCAATGTCCACGTAGTTCATTTAATGGAAGATTGCCACCAATTGGGGGTCACAAGGTCTTACCGCAGGATGGAGTCACAACGGCTTACCACTGGATGAGGTCCATAGTTTAATTTCAGGAAGGATAGGGATGAACCGACATGAAGGGGGTCAGAATAAGTAGTTGTTGGGATTGAACCTTAAGAAGGCTTCCAACGTACCCTGCCTTTGCAGGGATCAATGACTTCGTAGTTCAAGATTTCATGGGTTCAGTGAACTGACTTGAAGGTGGACCTGGGGTCCAACGGTTGTTGGGTTTGAACCTCACGGGCGCTTCCTACATACCATACCTGGGAAAGAATAAACGACCACATAGTTCAAAATGGTAAGGGGGTTATTGGGCCAATGCAAAGGTGTGTTAGAACAACTGGATGTTGGGATGGAACCTCAGGGAGGATTCCAACATACATTATCTTGACAATGATCAAAGTCATCATAGTTTGGAATGGTAAAGGGGTGTGGGTATTAAACTCTAGGATGCCCAGGGTGTTGGTGGACTGACCTGGAGGATGTCGGATTGATCAGAATGGTGGGATTTAACCTTGTTGAGGCTCCCTATGTACCCTGCATTAGCATGGATCAATTTCCACGTAGATCCAAAGGTGGGTGTGGGGATTAAACTCTAGGCTTCCTAAGGTGGTTGTGAACTGACTTGGAGGAGGTCAGAATGACTGGGTGGTGGGCTTGATTCTCATGGAGGCATCCTACATACCTTGTACTGGAAAGGATCAAAGTCCACTTATTTACGAAGGTGGGTGTGGGGTTTACACTATAGACTACCCAGGGTGTTGGTGAACCAATGTGGAGGAGGTCGGATCGACCGGGGTGGTGGGAATTAACCTCATGGAGGCTTCCTATGTTCCATGCCCTGGAAAGGATCAAAGACCACATAGTTACGAAGGTGGGTGTGGGGATTACACTATAGTCATCCCAGGGGGATTTCATGGTTAGTTCTCACTATAAGATCACGTCTATGTGAGAAACAAGTGATAGTTGAGAACCGACTATCACGTTGTGAATGGTGCGTCAGTGGGACATGAAGTGGGGATTACACGTGTTTAGTGGCCTGACAAGGTTGGGACTTACTCTAGGAGGGAGGGATGATGGAGAAAAATCACAACGGGAGAGGGATTTGGGACTGAGTAAATAGAAGTGTCGTTCCCTACAATTCCCTTTGCTAGCCCTAGGGACAGAAGATAAAAGGAGGAGCAGGGATTCTGCCTCCTACAGGAAAGCTAGGAGCTTACACCGAGATGGTCTCCCTTCCCCCATGGAAGAAATCCACTCTACTAAGGAGGATATCATCCCCGCTGGAGACTAGTTGGCTTGTAGAATGTCCATGGTGGGTTTAACCTGTGTGCAAGGCACGATGCGAGGTCATAGTTTTACAACATGTGTTGAGAAAGAATGTTCTTTGCATTTTAACGTCATGTAGCTTGGACGAGGTGTGTTTGTTCCGCACCACTAGGGCATACATAACCAGTACCCTTTGCTCCTTGGTTAAGAGAGGGGACATGCAAAGCCGTGGTGAGGGGGTGTCAGGGAGCGAACCATCGAGGGGCCCACATTAGCTTGGCTTTGAGAAAAATCAATATCCATTAGTGTGCCTATGAGAATAATCATGAGGTGAAGTAACACAATGACTAGTATCGTCCAAAGGGCATTGGAGTCACGTAATGCAAACCTTGAGGGTCTCATGGGAAATTGAATTGCAAAGTAAAGTGGTTCATAGGCAGGGTCCTTTGGATTCTCTGTCGTTCTGCGTGGCAGAGGGAACATGCGAAGGGGTGTGCTTCACGGATTGGGGTGCCTTGGCCTATGCATAGGGCAGAGGTGCACATGATAGGTTCTTCACAAAGTGGAAAGGCATTCACAGAGCACTTCCTCGTGGAGTAAAGGTGCCTCACGATTCAAGGTGTTGTATTGAAATGTTCTTCGCGAAGTATAGTTACCATGTCTTATCATCTAGATCGGGTGTACTTGAAGGGTGTTTTTTGAAGCATAAATTCTCCGCAACGACCCGAGTCCCCTTGGGGATCCCCTTCCTTCACGAAATCCCTTAGTATTCGTGAGAGTAATCCCTCTTGAAAGAGGGGATCAAAATGAGACAAAGGGGAGGCACTTCGTGGAGTAGAAGTACCTCGCACAACTCATGGTTCGCAGAGCAGAAGGATGCTTCGCTACTCAGGAGTTGGGAAGTCGAAAGGTCTGACTGTTTGTCCCTTGGGTTCGGGGGAATTCTGGTATTTATAGGTAAGATGTGCCACAAAGCGGAGCTTACGCGGCACGAATAGGGACTTGGTTTCTTTGTGGGGGGCTCGCAAACATCAAATGCAGTCGCAGATCATCTCGCCTCCTTGCTTCACAACGGGCTCGCAAACATCAAATGCGGTCACAAATCATCATGCCTCATTGCTTTGCATTGGGATCGTGAACGTCAAATGAGGTGGCAGAGCATCCCACCTCCTTGCTTCATGGTGGCCGCGGTGATGGGGGACTCCACAAAATGGGTTCGTGAGGCACTCAACGGTGCCTTTGTTTTGGATTCTTCATTGTCTCAAATTTTGGCGCCAACAAGATCATTCACACATATTAATAGTACTACATATTCAAGAAGTACAATTTGAAACCAATGAATTGAAATTGGGTTAAGAATATCCCTTGTAAATATTCTATAGCCTAACGGCGTCACGGTAAAATTTAGAAAATGAGTTGAGGACATAAAAAGGGTATCTCATCACATGGACATAATGTCTGAATTAATAAGGATATAGAAGAACATGTCCCTCATAATAATAGGTAAATGAAAAGTCAAAATAAAAATAAGTCTTTTAAAAAGTGGAGGGTCGATGGTTTCCATAACGATTTGGTAACTTACAAAACATTTGCCACATGAAAGAAGGATCATACAATAAAGATTTAAATACTCATATGTGAAAGTATATTACACAAAGAGTAAAATCATGGGCAGTACATACACCACACAAATGGAAATAGTGGTAAATATAGCATGAATTTCATGGGAATAAAACGTGAGATGAAACCCTATACAACTTTGTAATCAACTGAGTCGAATGACCAAAAGTTAATAAACACCAAATAAATCATAGAATACCATGAATATAATTAGAATTATGATAATAAATATCAAATTGTAGTACACAATAGACCACATGTAGTGAATAAGTGGTGAAAAATGGAAATCTCATGGAATTAAAAGTGAGACAAGTAAATTCCATAACTCATTTCCTACTTGACTCATTTGTTCCTTTTTCTTCCTAACTAATAAACTAATGTATTTTTATAATTTCATAAGAACATTTTTCTAGTTTATTATCCATTTTATATCACTAATTACCATTTTATAATCATTATGAAATCATTTATGTTAATAATGGTTGTTTGGTAGATATTTGGTACTTGAGTCAAAAATGAAGACCTTATAATTACATGTTGTCCATGTTTTCAATAGTCCATTATCTTCAGAATGATATTCCTGATTTAGATATCATATAAATAATATATATACATTATATATATGTATTTATAACCTTACATAACATTTTTGGAGACAAGAAATGAAATACACCATTCATGGAGACGTTAAGTCGTGCATACGCATGAACGCTACTTTCATTTTTATTTCGTATTTTAATGGAATTAAAACATAATGATACATAGTTATATTGTAATTATAGTAAAATATAATATTTAATATCATTAAATCTATCCATTTTACATCCCACATATGGAATTAACGATTCATATCACTTTGAGGGGGCGGTAGTCGGCATTTTCTCAAATTAAATTATCGTGTTTACCCATTATGAAAACCATAAATGTTGGATATAAATGTAAAATAATGAAGAATAAAGAAAATATAAACATAATATATATCATATATAAATATTGTTCCATGTTAATGGCCACCATGATAGGTGGTAATAGATAATCGAATAATCATCGTTCTGTGAGGCTTTAGTTTTCCATCCACAGAAACAATATGTTCTTCACCAATTTGATGAAGGTGTGTGTAAGTGTTGTTAATATAATTATCATAAAAAAATTCTAGTATATTGAGGATTTTGGTTATGTTTTTAAAGAAATTAATAAAAATATTTTAGGAGTTTAAGAAGTAAAATAAAAGAGAAGAAGTTAAGAAGAACTGTTACCTTTAATTTGGGTAACTTCTTTTGGTTTGAACCAAAAGGACTTCTTTAAGTGGATTCTGCCTAAGGTAAGGCTTCTAGGAGGAGGAGAGGAATTTAGGGAGCTTAATTTGGTAGAGGTTGGATGAGCCTAAAAAATTGAGAGGGGTGAGGATTTGGTTAGAAGTGGTGTCCTTTTATAAGGGGGAGGAGGGGCTCGTTAGGAATGTTTGAAAATATTATTTTATTATATTATGATATTTGGTTTCAAAAGGTTCAAAACTAATTAAAGTCGAAAATAAGATGAATCATGGTCGAAATAACATCATCCAATAATAATTGGTCAAATGTTTTATGTTATTTTAATATTTATAACTTATTTATTTAATTCATTTATTACTGAGGTATATACTGCCACATTATTGTGTCAAAAATATTTTAATTTATTTCTTGTCTAAAAATTAATTAAAAAACACTGATTTAGGAAATATTTTTAAAATTACAATAAATATTTATAGTATAAAAAATAACTTATATAACCCCATGTAAAAATTAATTTACTAAAAGAAATTTGTTTCTGTCATTTTTTCATTTACATTAAATTAATTAATCTAAAGTGTCATTATCACACATTAGTGAAACTATAGTGTCCCAAACTCGATGAAAAGATTCCCATGGACTTCCTTGACTCATCAAATAAGTACAATACAAGTGTTAAGGTAATGTTTTGTTATTATGATATTTTTTTACCTTGAATTACCCTATTTATATTTAACCACAATAAATAGAAATCAAAAGTGACTATTTACGAAAAATTATTTATCATCTTATTGAAAAACATTTTACTTAATTATAACAACCACGTAAGTCGGATTATCGAAATTCAATTCACAGAAGCCAAAAAATTTCATTTAAATGAAACATTTAATTTTTTAACTACTACTATGTGGTTTCACTATTCATCAAAAGTAGATTTTTTTAGAAAAATAACAAAATTTATGCATAAGATATATTTGATATTATTAATTTAATGATTATTTCAATTTTACAAAATTTAAAACATAGAAGTTTCATTAATTAATTTAAAATTAATTCCTCTTGTCATAACAAAATATGTGTTTTTAAGAAACAATAACATTCAAAATATTGATACTTGTTTATGTCCAATTTCAAAGTGAAATTAATTAAAATGACCAAAATTTAATTAAATAGTAAAAATATATTCTAATTACAACTTAAAGCCAAATAAAAATATAATATAAAAATAAAAATAAATTAGAATAAAAGTCACTTTTGAAATAAAATACAGTATTTTTCATTATTCATCAATAAAATGAACAATATCAAAAAAAATACAAAAAATTTACCCAGTGTAAATTTTGATGACCCAATCCTGAAAAAGAATTATATTTTTTCAAATAAAAAATATAAAAAAGATAAAAATAGATTTAAAGAGGGTTCACCATCAACGGGATGTAAAATGACATTATACTGAATATTAGAGTATTCATGCTTAAAATTAGATTCATTCTTATTTTGTGCCCATAAATTTTATTGTATATTTTTAAAAACATATAACAAAAATATATAATCATATTTTAGTTAGTTATATTCATTCCATCCAATACAATGGCTATGCATTGAAATATTTTTAGAATACTTATATTATATTATTAGTGTGAAGCATAAGATTTCAAAGAAACCCATTGTTGCGTATCGGTTAGGCCATCGAACATAGAGTACCCTTTAATGTAAAATTAATATTTAATTCACAAATATTAATAAATATGAAAAGTGTCTTATTCCTTATTTATATGGGATGTTACACTGACGTAGTCACTATAAAATATATAAAAACAATGGATGAGAAAGAAAATAGTATCTCATAACATGGACAAATAATTTATTATAATAACAATATATAGGAATATATCCCATAATAAGGAGAGGTAAATTAAATGACATAACAAAAATAAGTCTTTTAAAAAGAGGTTGGTGAAAGGTTCCCTTACAAATTCGGTAACTTACGAAATATAAACTCCATGAAAGAAGGACCATAAAATCAATATGTAAATGACCATAAATTAATGCATATTAAACAAATAATACCATCATGGGTGGTATGTACACCACAAAAAAGAAATATAGGTAAATATTGCATGAATCTCACTAGAATAAAAAGTGAGATGAAACATGCTTACCTCGTGTCTAACTTGACTCATTTGTTACTTATTTTTCATGAATGGTAAACTTAAGTAAATTTCTACATTATTCATAAGATTTTTTATGTTTATAATTATTTTTATATATATTATTACATTTCAATAACAATTAGTTACCTACTTGAGTTCATATCATACATTTTTTCAATGTTCAGAATCTGTGTCAAAAATGAACTTGTTATAATTTAAATTTGTCAACGGGGTCAAAAGTACATAATATCCAAAATTATATTTGTGATTTAAATATCATATATATGTCATATATATCCTGTATATATGTATTTATAAAATTCCATAACATTTGGACATAAGAAATGAATTGCACAGTTCATGGAGATGATAAGCCATATGTACGCATGAACACTACATTAATTTTTTTCATTTTTAAGGAAATGAAAACCTAATGACATATAAGTATATTATAATTTCATTATAATATAATATTTTTTATATATTAAATAATATCATTAACATAATCATTTATACATTCCATGAGTGGTATGAACGAGTCATATCAGTTTGTGGGGGCGGTAGTCCGCACTTCCTCAAATGAAATTATCTAATTTATATGACATGAAAATCATAAACGTATGTTTGAAATGAAAATTTCAGAATCATATTGATAAAATAAAATATAATATGTTTCATATAAAATTAAAGTTCTATCAAAATGGACCCCATGAGAGGCGGTTAGAGATATTTGAACAATCATCGTTTCATGATGTAGTAGTTCACCATCCACAAAAATTGTATGTTTGTATCAGTCAGATGGTTGTGTATGGAAGTGTAGTTTGAATAAATCTTATTAGAACAACCTATTATATTTATTATACTTTTTTTTATTAAATAAAATAATATAAGAGTTTAGGGGGTTGGATAAGTAAAATAAATGTAAAGATCTTCAGAGAAGATGTTACCTTTAACTGGGGTATCTCCCTTTAGTTTGAACCAAAGGATTACTACAAGTGCCATATGGCTGAGTTAATGCTTATAGGTGGATGATAGGGGTTCAGAGAGATTATTTGGGAAGATTTTGGATGGTACAATCAGCATGAGAGTTTTGAGTAATGGGATTGAGGTGAGGGATATTTATAAGGGGGGGAGGGGCTTTTTAGAACTATTTGAAAATATTAATTTAGTATATATTGATTTTCAGTTTCTAAAGGTCCTAAACTAAATAAGGTCACAGATAAAATGACTCTTGTTGCAAATAAAATCATTTAATAATTGGAAATGTTTTTTATACAGTTTTAATATTTATAATCTTATTTATTTAAATCATTTATTTAAGAGGTTAACACTACATCATTATTGTGTCATAAATAATATTATATATTTGATTTATAAAAAATATAAGAATAATAACAAGATATAAGAAATATTTTCATATTAAAATTATTATTTATTTTTGAAACAAACATATATAGCACCTTTTAATAAATGATTTAATAAAAGATATATGTTTATTCCATTTTTGTCCTTACCTTAAATTAATTAATATAAAATATCATTATCACATTTAAGTAGTTTCATGAGGTCCCAAAATCAACCCAAAGATTTCCATGGTCATAAATGTATCAGAAAAAAGGATGAAGACACATGTTAGGGTAATTTAATATTATTATAATATTATTTTTACCCTTAATTAACCAATTTACCTTTAACTCCGGTAAATAAAAGTCAAAAGTTACTATTCACCTAAAATTATTTCATTCATATTGAATAAAATATCATTTAATAATAAAAACTTTGTATTTCAGATATTATATATTCAATTCACATATGCCGAAAAATTTAACTTAAAGGAAGTAGTCGGTATTTTATCTAAAACACAGTGTTTCACTATTCATAAAAAATTAATGGTTTTCATAAAAATACTGAAAATTTAGTGGAAGTTATATTTGATATTTTGAATTAAAAAATAATTTCCATTTTTAATAATTCAAAACATATAATTTTCATTAATTAATTTAAAATTATTTCCCGTAGTCAAAACAAAATTCACGTTTCTATGAAATAATAAATTTCAAAAGATTGACCCTTGATTATGTCCAATTTCAAAGTGAAATTATTTCTAATGAAAAAAATTTAATTATATTTTAATAATATAATATAATTACACTTTAATACCAATTGAAAATATAATCTAAACATATAGATAAATTATAATAACAGTTAGTTTTGAATTAAAATACAATGTTTCTTATTATTCAAAAAACAGTTTATCAGAAAAATACCAAACATTTACCCAAAGTAAATTTTGATTTTCCAATTATGAAGAATGATATTATTTCATCAAATATAAAATATAAAAGTTATTAAAACTATATTTAATGTGTGTCCACCATCAAAAGGTGGTAAATCGATCTTTTAATGAATAATAGAGTATCTATACTTAAAATGTGATTCATTCGCATTTTATGCTTATATATATTATTAGATTAATGTATTTTAAAAAAATGTATAATCATATTATAGTTATTAATGTTCATTCCCTCAAATAAAATAGATATTCATCAAATACTACTTAAAATAATATTTATAAAATATAATTTTTAGGTATATGTTAACATTGTGTGTAATGTAAGATTTCAAGAAAAATCGTTGTTTCGTATCGGGTATGCCATCGAACATGGAATCCATATTAAAGTAAAATTAATATTTAATTCACATATATGAATAAATATGAAAATTCCATATTCATTATTCACCAACGATGATACATAAGTTTTGGTAAGTAGTGACAATTTTTAGTTGTCATTTTTTCTAAACCTCTTCGTCTAGTAACACCCCATGTTTTTAGTATTCATACCCCTTTAAATAAATTTAATTAGTTTAGTTGATTATAATTAGTGAAAAATTCATATAAAATGATAAATTTATTATTCAATTGTGGTATAATATTACAATATTGATTAGATAAATTAGAAGATAACTAAAAAAATTTAATTATTAATATTAAAAAATAAATAAAAACATGTAAATTAAAACACGAAAAAAATAATTTTTTTCAAACTAATCTAAATCTATTATAATTGTTCTGATGATAACTAAAAAACACTAAAAATTCATAAAAATAATTTACAATTTAAGAAGTAAATGAATGGTAAATATGAACGAATTTGAGTGAATCTTATATAGTTATATATAGGAATGTGATATGAGAAATATATATATGGTAGTTAAATATATATTTATTTTATTTGTTTTTTTCAATATATATGTATCATATAATAATATTAATTATTTTATAGATAAAAGTAATTTGTTTTAGGAAATAAATAATTTTAAATTTAATTGATATAAATATTTGATCAATAAAATAAATAGTACTAATTCATTTGGAAAAATAATTTTTATACTGAATTTTGTGTATTGAATGTATTCTATGTAAATTTTATTATAGTATAGAATCATTTAAAAAAATAGATTTAAAAAAGTCATGTAATTAAAGGTGAAATAATAAAATAATTTACAACAAAAATAGTCATAAAAAATTAAATACTCATGGTAAAGGGAATATACATTATTTTCTAAAAATATACTTATTATATACATTCTGTTTTAGTTTAATAGATAATATACTCACATTAAGGATATGGAATTTTGTTTAATGTTTTTTATAAAATCAAAATGAATTGTAAAATAATCATATTCTAACATTAAACCATTAATTAATGAAAAGATATTAATATTCAATGTTAAACTATAATTCACTAAAAATCATTTTTATGTGATTTATGTTTATAACTTATAATGAAATTAAAATAATTTATAATAACAAAATAATCCAAATATTTTTTAATTTTAATAATATTGTTTTTGAAATATGGTAATATGGTCAATTTCATTAAGTGAAAAAAAATTCATAATGAGGTAAAAATTGAGTTACCATTATTATGGAAAAAAGTTGTAAAAGTTGTTATATTAAGGGATCGAAGATTGGAATATCTCTGAATATATATCTTAGTATTATTGATGATGTTATAAATATATTAGTATCCTTATTTTTAATTTTTTTTATCAACTTTCCATGTTTAATAAAAAATTTACACCTGAACGAATGTGTGCAGGTGGAACCCATTTTTAGATGCCCAAAATCCAATTATTAATGTCTTATATAAATTTTTTTGTATGTGGTCCGAATTAGGAGGCTTAAATTATTCATTATTAAGGAACCCATTTTGATCCAGGAATTCCGCAATGTAAGTATCGAGTTCTTTCCTACACATTTAAATTATAATGACATATAAAATCATTATTAATCACATTATTCATAATTATTATGTTATATTAAAACAATTAGTATTCAACAAAATTAAATTACTGTCACATAACTCTATATACATTCTTAATCATTAGTGTAACATGTTATTTTTTGTGTTAGTTCAACCACATACCTAAATGATGCTAATCCAAAATCATAATTTTCATTATTTAATAGTATCATGATATTAATACACATAATATATAAAATAAAGTGTTAATTTTTTTATAATTATATGACCCTTTGTCAATGATAAAAAATAAATTTTTATTATAATGTAACATGTTATCAAAACAATTACCAAAACAATGAATATTGTTTTTTCCATTATCGTGAATCTTATTCATAAATTCCATAAAATTGGAATAAGAATGTATATATAAAAATAATTAAATGATTAATCTATCAATAATTATCTTTTAATGTTGAAATTTTTATCAAATAATAGTGAATGCCATCACCCTATAAGATCGTTTGTGGGATAATCAAATCATATAATATGATATGATGAAAAAAACTAGTATTAACAAATATATAAGTAAAAAATGGGAATAATTAAATATATTAAAATATAATGGATATTAATAAATATATAACATACATTTTTATTATGGATTTGTTTATTATTATATAGGATGAAAAAATTTCATTGAATGATATTGTAAATATAGGGTTTCTTTTTCATTGTAACTTTAAAATTAGGATTTTTAGGTTTATTTTTACATCATCATATTTTTTGAATTAATATATATATAAAATAATATTTTTATAATGATATATTTATTTATGTTTTTTCATGTCTCATTACCTTATAACACACATTTTTATAGTTAAACCAAAAGGATTTTTATAAGTCGATCCAACTTTATATGTTCATTTAAATATGGAATAATATATCTCTATATAAAATAATTTAATGAACATTTGTAGATTTTCATTTCACTATAACTAATAATTATTACATTTTTTCTAAACATACATCAATATTTATAATAAATGGTTTAATGTAAGCCTAATTGTATATTTTATGTACGGTCTATTTCTCACATTACTTTCATTAATATTTATTATAAAGCTTCCATTCTATAATTATAGATACAAATAATGTAATTTTTAATTGTATTTGCAATATTTTTTCAAAAATAAAGTACTAAAACATTTTTTATATTTGAAATAAAATTCAATTTGAATTTAATGTTTATAAATTTTTATTTGTAAAATATTTTTCAAATATTTTTATGTTATATTTTAAAACAATATCAGCATCCTTTGTTGATTCTATTAGGTCATTAGGCATATAATATAATTACACAATCCAAATTATTTTTCTAGAAGTAATATTATCTTGAATTGTGTATATTTTCATGAAACTAATTTAGTTATCAGGGGTCAATTATGATATTATGGAATTATGAATGTTATAATTTTTTTAGCTGCATATATGTGTGGGACTAACATATATGAAAGGTGTTACCGGAATTAGATATCCCAGTATTATATTAACTAGTGAATTATATATTAATAGTTAACTTGTAAGGGACTGGTGAGTGAATCAAATCCACTATATTTATGCAAATGGGACGTGAACTCAATCAAAAATTACACTCTAGAAACACTATAATGATGGTCATGGTAGATATAATTGAAACATGAAATGGTTTTCTTTCTGTTAAAAGGGATATGTATCTATGTTATTAAATGAATATATATTTGGTTTCCATAAATTACTATTCTTTACTCGTGTTTTCACACTCCAAAAACTCATTTCCTATTATTAATTTGAAAAAAATATTTAATTTTTTATTATTTATAACCCATGTTTTATATAGTATAATTATCTAATGTTATGCTCATACTGCATTATTTAAATCTTACACCCAAATTTTCATCTTCTTCCATGTTATTGTATTCATATGATATCTTTTATGTTTACCCTTAACAAGTTTTTGAACTCACAATTTCTTTTGTTTTCAAACCCCATTTAATGAATAAGTTTAATATATATTATATTTATAGAATTATATCATGCGAGGAGATAAATATTTTAAAATTTTGATGAGATTTTGTAAAAAAATAATCTTCTGTATCTAGTTATTAGTAAAAATAATCCTATAGTTTTTTGGGGGGAATTTATTTTGGGTTTTAATTATTAACCATGTAAAATGATGAAATGTGTTTATATTTTAATAATAATTCAGACTAATTTTTATGAAAGTGATTATTAATATATAGTTTGATTTATTTTTTAAACATTAATATGATTTTACAAAAATATACCTATATTGAATAAGAATTGATTTAGATAAGTCATGAAGTATTTGAAGTTGGGATAAATGTATCATAATTAATAAAAAAAATAGGTTTTATTTTCATTAATACATGATTTATTACTCAATATATCATATTTTAGAAAAAAATTTGAAATTGGTTATTTGATAATGGATGGAAATAGGAGGAAAAATTTAAACAATAATATTCAAGTCCCTCTTAATGATTATCATAATGAAAAGTTGACTATATATGAGTCAGGGTGTAAAATACTGTCACTATACACAGTGGAGTTTATGATTATATAAACAATAAATAGAGCTATGCCAAACTCATAGACATTATAATCATGGAAAAACACTCCCTTGAGTCATTTCTGTACCTACATTCGTCCTCCATTAGCTGGATTTAAGATCTACATTATTATGAGTAGTGGAAGAACACAAAAAAAATATATTTTAAATTATAAATTACTCTGACCATGAAATGAATATTTAATCCATTTATCATTAGGAATATAATTATGATCAATGGTGGACCATAATAAATAATGTGAGAGTGTTTAAATAATTTTACTCATGGAGTGGAGGTTTATGATGATTTCATTAAATAATAACTCTCCCAAAATTCATTACATAAATACAGAGATAGAATTCACTAATCTAAAGGTAAAATATGAAATATCATTTAATAACATTAAATAAAACAATATATAAATTATAATATAAAATAATAAATTTATCATTGAATCCAAAAGATAACAATGACTTTTTTTCTGACAAACAACAAAGTCTCTAAAAACTATTTTTTTAATAAGGAACTATGTAGCTGAGAAGAAATTATTCATAATGGTTAGAAGTTTGAAATGTAAATTAAGGATCCTCATTACTCTATTTTCTTTAGATAAAATATAAAAAAATATAGTCTTATGGAAAATGAAATGATAAAATATATGGAGGATATAAGATTCATCATTCCACATTATGAAAATGTAAGAGGAGTCTTAGTGAGAATTCACATGACATGAAAGGGAAATTATCCATGTATAAAAGAGAATACAATTAATTACATGGATTGAGAATACATGCGATGATGATAAAAAATTAAATTTATATCTTTATTTATTGTACAATATAAACCAACAAAATCACCAATTTAGGGTTTAATGAAGATAATTGATGCCATCAACTACTCATGGAAAGGGGGATAAGGAAATCATTTGTGAGAAAAAAACTATATTGGGTTATCAAGACAAACTTGTGAATGGTATAGTAATCTTTCAATAAAATAGTTCATGTATCCTATTTTTTTTAATTACATACATTTAAATATATAAAAATTCACAAGGGTTAGAAATCAATACCCCAATGATTATATGTTGAATTTTCAGTAGAAACACCCCGTAGTGTGATGATTTCATAAAAAACTAAAAATCAAATATGATTCAAATTTTATGGAAAATATTGGTTTTTAATTCTATAATTCTCCCTTTATATGAATATTATTAATCATTATAATTTGATTAAATCTCTAGGCTTGGAACCCTTTTCTATTTGTAGGATAAATAAACATCATATCATATCAGAAAACAATCCATAATCATCATTTGATGGTATAATCACTATAGAGTAATTATATAAATTACTATTCTTATATCAATGTTGAATAATGAAGAATATTTATCCTAAAATGTTGGGGTGAAAATAAATAGTGAGCATATTCTAATTTTTAATAACTATATCTATAAATTTCCAAAATATTATCTTGGTCTTCTCCTATATTATGGGGTTGAATTTTAAATATTTCTATAACCAGATTCTATTCTAATATCTAATACTCATTAGAGAATGATCATACATGAATTTAAGGAATTAAATAATAAAATTTAAATGGTATTTGGTTAATATTTTTTTGTTCCTATGTTCATTACTATTAGGTTCACTCATCATCATTGAGAATAAAAAAGATGGAACGATGTATCTGTGAAGTTAAAATTATGAACAAAAATAGAATACAATCTTGAAATAGTATTCTCCTCCATATATTGATGACATGGTCAATCAACTGTGATTGTATAAATAATTCCTAATCATATATAATAAGAAATAATATTAACAATTATTGGGTAAAGCAGTTTATATACTAAAAACAACCTTTGGTGCATGATATAGACTCTATAAATCCATTTAGATAAATTTAAGAATTATAAATTAAATTTCCAACTTCATGGATATGATGAATAATGTATTCAGATATTAAAATTATCCATTCTATTTAGTATTTTTTTTAAAAATTATTATATATTCAAATATAATGTAATATCATTGAGATCATTTTATTATTGTGATGAATATCATGATGATGAAAAAATATGTAGTAAATTTTTAATGTGTGAATTCATACAATAAGAAGTTTATTTTGGGTAACAAAATCTAAATAATGGTTATATATGTGGAAAATTTAATGAATCATTGTTTTGGAGAATTGATCATATAATACCATGTGAAGGATATCTAAATTGATATATAATTGTATGGATACAACCAATGTTTTGTGATAAATTTATCACAACAAAAAAATCCATTAATCATGTTCACTCATAAGAGATTCATTATCCTCTAGAAAAAATAATTTGAATAGATGTTCAAGGTTATTTTAATAATTTCATTATTATATCAACTCTCACAAAAACAATTATTGTAGAATATTTTATGATTTAAAAAGTTTTATTAAAGATGGAATTGTTTTGGATCGTTATAGAAAAAATCGAATGGCTGTTTCTTTTATCTCATATCAATTAATGGTTCATTATCCTAACTATTGGACACATGATCTTAAGACAACATCTACAATATTTTCATTTGGGATAAGGGGTAAAATTGTAATATATATATATATATATATCTCATTATCTTAATGTATGTTTTCACATAAAATCAGTGAACCTAATCTACTAGAGTGTGGTGGTTTGGATCAATTACCCAGATTTCTCAATAAATTACTACTCTATAATGGTTATCACAGTATAGTATACATAGAGTAAGTTATATAATTGCATTGTTTCCTTGATGAATAAAAAAATATACCCAATCTACATGTATTTAATTTTTAAATACCTAGATAACATAAGGGAAGGGGATACATACTTTCATTCCAATGTGATTTATTAATCATCCCCATATGTGAAGACCACGGTGGCCTGAATAGTGCTTAAATAGATATTAAATAAGGTCAAAATATTTAATAATTAAACATTAAAAATATTTAATTAAAATTTTGTTGAAGTCAATATATTTACAACAAATACCATAATTTAAAATGGAACTTTTGGAAGATGTTAATAGCTCACTGTTATATATAAATTCGTACAGTACGAAAAAATGATATCCATATAATCAGTTTCGATTGGAAAACATTATGAGGGGTAATTCCATGTATATATATTGATTAATAATTTCCCAAATATTTAGGGTTTAATATAATAAGTTAATAGGGATTATGATACTTTTATATATACATATAAATAAATTGGAGTACAACACACTAGATTTCATCATAAATGTTTTGAATAAATCTAATGGCTACAATATCAATTAGGATATTATAAGTCCCCATACAGTTGTACCACATTTAATTTATATCTTGTAGGATTTAAACCATTATCAAATTCACATTATATACATAATTGAATTGGTGGGGAACTATTTAATTCACAAAATCAATTTTATCGGATCAAGATTCATGTTTTTCGTTGAATTTCTTGAGATGTCATCAATAATAGTTATAGAATTTTCGAGAATTAACACTGATTATCAAACTAACATAATGGTCAATATTAATGGTCCTATTAAATATGTAATTACATTACATTATATAATTTTAATGATTTTCAATTGAGTTTGGGATAAACATCTTCCAATGATATATTTCTCTAACAAGAATATTTAACATTTTAAAAATAATATTTAACCCCACGATTTTATTTTTGGGAAAAGTTAATGAGATTCAACATGCCAGTACATCATTGGAGAATAAATGTTACTAAACCCTAATGTGTCGTAAGATATGTTATATGATATTTAAAAAATGGTGACCAGTCAAAGAAGAAAAAATTAGACAAATTATTTAATTTAATGTAACTGGTTCATTTTGGTATTATCAGAAGACCACATAAAATGTGGTTTTTATATAGAAACATTCAATAAGTCATGGTTAATAACTTAATCATGCTTCATGATATGGCACTAGTCGATGGGGTCATCCTCCATAAAAGGAAATGTTTTATACGGGATTTCCATGCATGGATAACAATTTAAATTTTTGGAAAATGTCAACTTTAAAGAACCAAATGGATGTCATTCCATTAAGAACAATATAACAATATGTAAAAAGACTTGTAATTAGTTAAATATCCCTATTCCACCTTCATTATCATGGTGGTTCTCTCCTATACTATTTTTATACATTCATTTGTGATGATAATTGATTGGTCAAAAAATAGAAAAATTAATTGAAAATGAATAATTTTAGATCACATCTATTCAGAATTATATATATTAGTAAAAATAAATTAATTGTTTATGAAGAATAATGGGATAACTATAAGATATACAAAAGATTAGATATAGGAATAATTAGAGTTGGTTTCAACATTGTATTAGTAATCAAACCATAGAGAGTAAGAGAAGATTCATAGGCATGTGGTCATCATGGGAATGGATAATGGGGTAAGCTACATAAACATAAATGAATTAGTGGAAGAAAATCATTTTACCTATAATTTAAATGGGAACATGGTTTGAACAGATGTTTTTATAAACCGTGCACCTAACCATTAATTTTTACAATATAAATGTTACTAAGGGGGAATCCCATGGAACCTGGCTTGGGAAGGCCATGTTACCCACATCAGTTCACTATAATAACATGCATGGCCATGATGATTGAAGAGAAGATTATATTCAAAAAGATCATCCCTTTTCATTTCACTAAAGTCCCCTTAATGGTAGAGTCGCATTGATATCCATAACTATGTGAATACCATGAAACCTATTGTACCCCTCCCAAATTTGGAGATCTAGATTGTGATCAAGCAAAATATTTTCTTGAACCAGTCCTCATCCTCTTAAGGACCCAACTATGGAAAAAAATTCTTTCATAAATTTAAAGGGTTAATAACTCGTTTTAAAATTATTTATAATACACAATACCTCATATTTTCATATAGGAATAATTATCCCCTAGATCTATATTTTTTATAGTATTTTTTTCTTTTTCTATATACTCAGTCCTTTGATTTATAAAGGCCATTATTTATTGAATTTTCATTTTATTACAAATGATTCAAAATAATTATTTTAACATTTCTATAAGGTCATTTTCTACCACCATTTTCATTTGTTTTCCTAACAAATATTCCATTCTATGTATTCATAGTTCTTTCAAAATTAATATTCTGTTTACATATAATTATTTTTAGTAAATGAATTATTTACTTATTTTCCCATTTTAAATAAATATTATTTAAAAATTATATAATATTTTATTCTTATTCGCTAGACCGCATTCTAAGGTGTTTCTAATTTCATTTCATCGATTTAATAATCCCTTTTTTTGATATAAAAGTCACTTGGTATATTATTCAATGATACAATCAACCTTCTTTATTAGGAAGAATTATGATCTTGTTTTGTGTTTATTTTAGAGAAATGATTTTCTTTATCATTGGTTAAATAATCAATGATAATGTTTTGAACGTTTTTATGTTCTTGTTTGTCTTACCATTATCCTAATCTACACCCGAATAGGGATGGGGGAATTATAAGATATAACATATTCTTTTATTTAGATAAAATTGTATGTTATATTTATGTTTCCAATGAAATCATTAATCTAATTAGTATTCTAAATGAAATATGAATATGATAACATCATGTCAATTATTAAATTTCAAGGATCACCCATACACATCTATTCTATAAAGAACATATTAATATTGTGTTGATATTACTATTAATCATTACCACAAATGTATGTGATTAGTTGTTTTTCAATATATCACAAATCAACCAAGGACAAAACCCCCTCATTTCTTATATACACTTCATTAAAAGAGGGGAAAATGTTGTCAACTCATAGGACCATGTTTATAATTTTTAGAAAATGAAAAGAAACACCAATAATAAATGTCGTTTCTTCCATCAATCTTCAGTTCTACAATTCCTAATACTCATGGACATGTAAAATATGTAATTATTTTTATCATTTTCATAAATTGAATTAAATCTTGAGAACACCACCCTGATTCCATGTCTCCATGAATAATATATATTATTTTAGGTTTGAACATCTCTTATATCTTTTATAATATAAATCATCATATATAGAATATTATGAATATTGATTTTAAATTAAAAATACAAAAAATACCAATTTTTTTGTTTAATCTAAAGTGTCCTATCATGTCCAAAAATAATTTCCTCCAAATAATTGGAATATTATATTTAGGAAGATTATGTAATTAATACACATTTATGAAAATTCGTTAATAGTGAAGAAATATGAAATCAGTGAATTTTCTTATGATTCTAAATACCATTTTTGATTTCATGAAGATGTTTCTTATAAGTAAATTTGATAAAAAAAATTAGGATTCATCAAAAAATATTTATTCAGGGTGACACATTATTTTGAAATAGACTGTCAATAGAATAACCTAATTTAGTTGTGTGGAAAATTGTATATATTAAATAATAAATAAATTAAAAAATTTCCTTCATTAAGTTTACGGTATACACACCCTGGAATTAAAAAATAATAATGTGTGAAGAAATACAAGATATTCATACTACACCATATTTTTTCTCTATAATATGGGAATAAAAATATATATAGAAAATTGGAATTAAATTTCCTTGGACCAATGACATATACATATCCTCATATGATCTGGACCATAGTTTTATGGCACTGTGGAAATCCAATCACCATTAAAATACCCTAGTGCCTCTCTAATTCATGTTTTATTAAACCACGATTCTATGATACTCCCAATTATATTATAAAAACATCACCAATTAAAATAATTGATAAAAAATTAATAGAAATTTTTACACCAAATTATTATTTTTCAATTATTCCCCCATTGGATGTGGATTGAAATTAAAATCACAAGACTTCATCAAAACATGTGCATGTCGATTCACCCACCCCCAGTGGAAATAAATTGAAAGAGGGTTCTTCAATATCTATGTACATTGAAAATAATTCAATATTTCATTAAATATTTTTATTAGTATACCTGGCATGAATCACAATGTAAAGAATAATATAATGTATAAAGTACCATAGTGGCGTTAATTAAAATTACAAACAATATCTTATTAAAAATATCCCTATTGAGTATATCCCCTTAAATTTTATATCCCTTTTCATTGACACCTATTATAATACATGAACCATTAATAATTCCCAAAAAAATGAATATAAATATTATTTAAGGGGTGAGTGGAAACATTGAACTTTTTTAGTTGAAGAAATAGGATTAAGTCCATGGTTCACCGTATACCATTCAAATACCTAATAGGTAAATGAATTTGTGAAGATATCAACAACATGATCAACAGTTTCAATAAATTTGTGCATCGTGACATTTAAAAAAATATAAATTATGAAATGAAACCCGATTACAATGTTAATCATTAATGAGTATTGAATCATTATTGGCTGGAGAACCAATTCATCAATATATATAAAATTTTATTACTTCTAAATAATATATGTAAAGGATTTGATAACTGATTAATATTCCGTAAAAAATATATTTAGTGAAACAAAAGACTATTTCCATTCTATGAAACTGATACAACTATCCCCCTAATATAAATAAACCCCATTTGGGAATTTCTAAACTATAATTTTCTTATCCTAGATAAAATCTATTTTTGATAAAAATACTTGTTCATTAGAGAATTAAATAAAAAGCATAATTTTATGTTCCGTGAAAATACTTTATTATTATTTTTCATTCCATTAGATGTTTCTTCTTAAGTGAAAATTGAAACTGTACCTCCAAACATGTAGCATAGAAAATATTAGACATAGTTAAGGATGGTTGGGTGAAAATTGATTCTTATGTATAGGGTTGATTATAACACTTAACTATATCATGTGTAAATTTTTACCATAATACAATTAGAGTTTAATTTTTTTCACTCCTCTATTCTGAATTACATCAAGAAATAATTTTCATACATTATCTTGGAAATGAGTGGTTTCCTATCCAAACGATGTACGTGAAATCCAAGAAAACATATGAACTCAACGAAAAATGATCTTTCAAATTCCAAACTCATCATTTTTTAAAAAATTTCAATAGGATTATATGTTCTACTAGTGAATATGATTACATTGACATAAAACAATAACATGGAAAAATCCACATCAAAACGACTCACATTGTGGTTTTTATCATCCTATAGTTTTTTAAAATCTATATTTCATATGAAATTATATAAATAGTACTTCAATGTATATGGTGATTTACTTATTCCATAAAAAAATTCTAACCTAAAATCATTAAAATCATTATTTACATAATCAAATCAAATTAATTATTGGGTTAACAGTGCTTAATTTCTAACATCATTCACAAATATAGTCCTTATAGCCATCTGAAACTACTTAATCATTAACTTAATGACCACATCTATAAAATACTAATAGATTCCCTCATTACAAATGAAGAAAACTTGTATTCAATACAAAAACACTCAACATTAGAATAACCATTTCTGAAGAATATTTCATTCTTTGGCATAACCGTTCCATTTTCATCCAACTTATTATTAGAGGACCATTTTTTACTAAATAAAATATTGTTTTTTTATTTACACTGGATTAAAAAATATTTTATTATAAATTTTATTCAATTACTAATTTAGGCTTTTCACTAATGATTCTATTTTTTCAACTTCTTTATGTTAATATGCTTCAGTATCCCAAAAAATATAGTAGTATTCTAGTCACATTTCATCCATTTTGTTTAAGTTTGACTAAATTTATATCCAATGTTATTTTAAGGATAAACATTATCTATTATAATTATTTAATGAATCATTTCTCGGAGAATGTATATAATTGTTTCTTCTATAGATTCAATTTTAGATTCGTTATTTGTCTAAACATCTTCAATTTATCCCAATTTGGTATTTAATTGTTCGCATTATTCATATAATTCTACATAAATAGAATTTCATGAATATATTATATCCATATTATATGAAATATTTACATCACTTCCCTATAATTATTTTGATATTTTTTATTGAATAATTTATATGAAATTATATTTATTGAGAATCATAATAATATAACATAAGCCACTACAATCAATATAAATTCAATGATAAACATCATTTTTAGATGAAATATTTTATTCCAAATATATTGAAATGTTTTGAAGATTGTTTCTTTAGATTGCAAATTTCTTCTAGAATATTATCTATTCTTGGATTGTGTAATACTCAATTTTGAGTATATATTACCACTATAACAAAATGTTTCTTGTAATGGTTTGATATTCAACAATATATCAATAATATATTCCCATTTTTATTAAAGAGAGAAAATTTCATCATGAAAAACTTTTTTTGGGGTATTTTCAATGACGAAAATGTATTCATAGTACCATGTTTTTTAGACATTTTTCAATCTGAAAAGATGTATATTTTGTTCTATTATCTGATATCAATTGTTTCATAGTCATTATAGTTTCAATATATTGTGTCCATTGAAACCTATATTTGTAATCCAACAAATTTTTTCTTATAACATATCAACATTTAACACACCATCATGTTATAACCACATAAAATAATGATGAAATACATTTCAATAATGATTTTTTCTCGATCAATCGGGCCATACAAAATAGTTCAAATTAAATTCACCAAACTAGATACAGTCTCTTTTTATTGGGGATATGGATTATAAACAATCATTTATCACATGCATAAATCCAAAATATTTTCCTAATTTCCCTTAAATGTATTAAAATCCAATAATCCATTGAATATTGATAGGTTCATTATTCATTGTAATTGAGATAAAAATTCCCACATTTTCATAATATATTTACTTCTTTAACTGATAATAGGAATATTGTTTCTTTATTATCTACTTTATAAAAATATATTTATGTTCCAAAATATATTGTTATGTAATATATGGATTTTATGTTGATATAAAAACCATTGTTATTAACTGATACCTCCAATATCATATCACAAATTCAACCAACACTTAATAAGTTATGTCATAATCCATCCATATAAAAAATGTTAATGTTTCCTAATTCATCCTCATTAAATATGTATTTGTGATGATATTAATTTTTAATTATATATTATTTATAAATAACATAATTCCATTAAAATTCTCTATGAAGTTATTTAGATTTTTAGATTCATTTTCATTTGGAATGAACACCCTCTATCTAAAATTTTGGTTCCATTAATCAATTTTCATTAAAATTATTTTTCTTCGTGTTTGGATTTTTCATATTTCATATTTTCTTCCATGAAATCAATAGATAATATGATTCCTTCATTGTTTTATGACTATATTTTTTTACCACATTCCATCATGTCAAATTCATATTCTCCATGATGATAAAATTTATTCATCATGGTAAGTACAATATATTTCTAGGTATCCATTTTTTTATTCCTCAACTTATTGACCATCCCTTTTTTTCTGAAAAAATTATTTTTTCGTTCAATGTTCGAATAATTAATATATATACATATATTGGATTCCATAATTTGTATCAAGAATATGTTTCAAATATCTATTTTTGTAAAGACCCATAAAATTCAAGGAAATTTTTTTCTTAATTTTCTTGAGAATTTTACAAGAACGCAGTTTCTGACGGCACCTGATTCCAAGGCCCGGTGTGCCTGGAATCATTTTCTGAAGTTTAGCTCGGGTACGTTCAGTGAACGAATGAGCGGGTTTTTCTGACTTTTGAACCGGTGCACGGAATCGAATTCCGAGGGCACCGATGGAATCGCAGTGCCGATAATTGCTTAGATACACCTTTTCCAGAGTTGCATTTGCTCGGATGTGGTTTTTAATTTTTGGGGTTAAGTTAAAGAATAAATTAAAAGTGGTGCGACATTTTTATTTTATATTACTCAAAGCGGCTTAACCTAAGTTAAGAGGATAAGGTGGAAGGCACAATATCCTACCCACTTGGAAGGATATTTGTGAGGTGGGGCCCGTATGAGCCCCACCGTTTCTTTCCTTCTAAGTAATGCACCCGCAACCCCCCTTTTTAACGAGGTCAACCGTGCGTTTATTTTGGTTAAGAAACGCCTCATTAATTTGGGTGGTTTATTTGTTACAATTAATTCTTTGAATTAATTGTTTGTCTCTTATCTTTTGAATTTCAAACTCTTATATTATGATAATAAAATAAGGGAAGAACATATTTCATTATGTTGGGTTTTGTGTTGTGTTAAGACTTTGGGAGAAAAGAGAGGATTCACCGTTTTTTGATGAAGAACGCGAAGAATGCACAGCCACCGACGAAGAACGCCGACCTTCGATGGCGGACGACGGCGAGAGACACCTTCCTCAGAGATAACCTAACGCCAAAAATATTCCTTCCGCGTCGATCCTATTCTTCCGCGACAATCCTCTTTTTCCGTGACGGTTAATTCCGCGATGAACGCTCGTTCAATGACAACGTTGAGGTAGGGGTTTTATGCGATTCTTTTTTGTGATTACTTCCGATGTTTTATTACTTTCAAATAGAGTTGCATGTTATTGCAATAACGGGAGGAGGTCGGACCGCACGAACACGGCAGACACTCCTCCCCTTTTTGGTTATTGATATTGATGCGGCATGAGTAAGGCAACGCGGTGCCGAAGCACCGCGCGGAAATTGTTAAAGGAAGGGTGGAAAAAGGCGGCGCCGTCACACCGCGCCGCTGGAAACAAACCAATCCACGGCGCCGTCGCGCCGAGCCGTAGAGACGAACCAATGACGTGGCACTGCCGCGCCGCGCCATAGATCAACGAAAGCACCGAGGCCAGAGCAGGGCCGCGGAAGAGGGCCGCAGCGCCCTTGCGCCGCGCCGGACGGACCAAGGCCGCGGCTTATGCTTCAGCGGAGCAGCAAAACCGGTGGCCGGAATCGGGCCTCCATCATCGGAGCAGGGGGACCGGCCTTTCCGGTCCCGTGGCGACAACAGCCGGCCGGCCGGGTCGGGCCGGCCGGACAAGGGAAAAGCCATGGGTTACAAACCATCGGCCGACCAGCTGAGCGGCCCCATAAAGGGGCCACGGTTTCTCCACACGGGGGCAGCACACCCCCCTCCCGCATCGCTCAGCCGTAACGGCTGAGGTGGCTCGCCTGGTCACTCAACTAGTGCTAGCATGCCAGGCCGGACCCGGACCCAGTTTGGGTCAACCCTGGGGGTATCGGGCTGGGTCGGACATGGCCAGAACACCTTAATACCGAACATTTTTCGGTCCGTTCCCAATAACATGAGCTACGAGCCTCTGATCGACGCACCGTCAGTTGCGATTCAATCCTTGGATTGATGCGGTCGTTTCGGTATATCACACTCATGGTTTTGAAGTATTTTGGGTGCGGCCAGGTTGGTTCGTACACGAATCCAACCGGGCCCTCGGAGCGGAAACGCTTATAACTTGAGCTCCGGACGTCCGATTGATGTGTCGTCGACTTTGTTGGATTCGTCTAAGTGAGACGGATCTTTTGGCTTACTCCAATCAAGGTTTGGATGCAGTTGGAGTATGGTCGGGTTGGTTTTGACTTAATAACCTACCGGGCCCCTGGGACGAAAAGGCCAATAACTCTCAGACCGGGCGTCCGATTAACGCACCATATGTGATGTTGAGTTCCTGTTGAAGATACGGAACTTTTGGATACATCAACTCCGTACTATGTGTCAGTTGATGTATCAGCCTCTCGGCTCGTGAAGCAGACCCTTCCGAACGAGCTTGCTGTGTGCAGGAACCCTAGAGCTAGCTGCGACTACGACGACGACGATGACTGTACAGAGATCCTCAGTGGATTCGACGACGATGACTACATCACTCAGCGATCCTACATGGATCAGTGCTACAGATCCTGTGTGGGTCCGATCCTATGTGGGTCAGCGCTCAGCGGTCTTGTGTGGGCCAGCGCCTACAGATCCTATGTGGGTCTGATCCTTTTTGCGTCATTGCGGGGGTTAGTTATCTATCGATCATGTGTGGGTCAGATCTTATGTGGGTCATTGCGGGGGTTAGTTACCTATCGATTTTGTGTGGGTCAGATCCTTTGTGGGTAATTGCGGGGGTTAGTACATATCAATTATTTGTGGGTCCGACGACTTAGATGAATCAGTGGCTATATTTGATCATCTCTATCGTCATACGAAGAAGTATACCTGTGTGAGCTGAATCTTGTTTTGCTTTCCTTTGTGTATTGTTTTGTGCTATCCTGTGTGGATTACGTTGTGATTTCCTGTGTGGACTGGGTTGTGATTTCCTGTGTGGACTGGGTTGTGCTTGGGCGCAGAGGCTGGAGCGAACTGGAATTGATGACTTAGGTACATGTATGGTCATATACCTAAGTAGAGTCAGATGTTACTTCATGATTGTATCTTTCCTTTGTGGATTATCCTTTGTGGATTCTGGGAGACCATCAGGGGTATTGGGATCCCTACTGAGTAGCTTATACTCACCCCTGCACGGGCTAAGCCCGCACTACGTTGTGTTGGTTGCAGACGATGGAAAACACTGATCGTGGTTGAGACTAGCAGAGAAGGACGGTACTTGGAGGTGGACCACTGAGCGAGACGTACACGACGCGGACGGCTCGACCCGAGGAGCTGTGGATGCTATCTGTACTCACCCTTCAGGTGGGACTTCCAGTGGACGGCTCGACGTTGAGACATTTCTTTCAGTTGTTGTTTTCCGTTTCTAGTTGTACTTCACTTTTAGTTTGGGTTTGTATTCTGGCCCACTTACTTTTCTGTACTTACTATTGTACCCATTTTTTACTTAGTATTTACTTCTATTGTTTGTTTGCTCTATGGTGTTTGTTTACTTTATAATGGAAATACCTTCCCTTTTTACCGGTAATTACGTCTTGGTGCTAGTCACCATCCCCTGACCTATGGAAGGCGGTCTTGGGGTAGTCATGGCACGGGCCCCGAGGGATGGTCGTGACAAATGGTATCAGAGCCAATACCCTGCCGGAAGTGTTTTGGCACTGCCTGGGTTTGAGGCTTGGGGTCCACAATGAGGGTGTTGTGCTTTAAAGGGGTGGATAATGTAACACCCCATGAAAAGTGAGACATAAAAGGCTAAATGTTACTACCCATGTCAACATGGTGCATCTTTTTTTTCAGGAGTCTGTCTGATTAGAACTCCACTGTTATGCATGCTTGGCCTGGAGTAGTAATCAGGATGGGTGACCTTCTGGGAAGTTTCCCAGGGTGTGTGTGAGTGAGGACAAATCACACTGAAAGAACATGTGTTGGCATGTGGGGATAGTCATTAGTCAGATAATCGACCCAATTGAGTTATAGCCTATGGTGTGTTGGGAAGGAAACCAAGGTATTACAGTAGACCCATGGGGTCAGCTGATATGGTTCATGACCCAGGGAGGCGGGTCGTGACAAATTGATATAAGAGGAGTTCGGTTCAACTGCAGAAATTTGGACTCTGATCTTTTTTCTATGTGAAGCAATAATGTTAAGCATATTGGGTATGGTTATTAGTCCAAGGTGTCATGTGTTGGTGCGGTGGCCGACGTGTCCGTACAGCAGGACCCTGACTTCTGATTTCCGACTTAATGCACGAAAACATTGATTGCATGTGTGTTTCAAGTTTTCATTGAGATTAATATATATCAGCTCACCAGGTACACTGTTTGACCGTGGAGTTCCTATTTATTTTCAAGATGGCCCCACGATGGCAGCCAGCTAGGGTTTCGAGAGTTGTACATGATGACAGCCCACCGAGCAACGAAGCCACGGTACAGGTTCCTTTGACAGCAGGGGCACCAGCGACACCTATACCCGCCGAGCCACCGATGCTAGCAGCCCCATCCGCTGACGATGCACGTCGCCTTAGTGCACTGCACGAGTTTCAGCACCAGCGACCGCCCAGGTTCCACGGGAAGATGGACCTCCAGGCAGCTGAGGACTAGCTGGAGGCAGTTGTACGCGTTTTAAGGTTAGTGAGGACACCAGCAGACCTCATGGTGATCCTCACAGCGAGCCTACTGCACACGGCAGCAGGCAGATGGTGGATCTTGATGCTCCAGGTGCATGACGAGGTATCTCTCCTCTGGATGGACATTGAGATCCTTTTTCACTCGGAGTTCTTCCAAGCCACCCTCCGTGCGGTATGCATCTAGGAGCTTCTTCAGCTACGGCATGGCATCATGGCGGTCACCCAGTACTCGGCGAGATTTACGGATCTCTCACGCTACTCGACAGACATGGTATGGGACCCATTCATTTGTGCCCAAACCTTTGAGCAGGGATTGAGGCATTAGATCAGGGCATTGCTGATCTCCCTCACCATTCAGACCCGGGAAGGGGCGCTGGAGTGATCCCTTTTCATTGAGATCTTCCTTACTGAGCCTAATTCATCAGCGATACCTACCGCAGGGCGGCACGTAGCAGAGTCTTCTGCAGCAGGCAGTCGACGGATGACTCATGGATCTAGGAAGACCAGACCCTTAGGCAGACGACCTCAGAACACTAGCTTAGCTGTGCAGGGAACTCAGCACGGAGCTAGTCTTTCGAGAGGCAGGCAGTGCTACACATGCGGTGGGCAGGGCCACATGGCTCGTGACTGCCCGACCTGCCATGCCGAGGAGCAGCAGACGGTTGAGGGGCCACCCAGGAAGAGCCAGAGGGTCGATCGTGGCGGTCCAAAGGGAGCACGCGGACGAGGCAGAGGAGCTGGCCGAGTAGCAGGTGGTGGGAAATGCTTTGAGTCTCTACCACCACCACCACTAGGAGGTCCACCTCGACCACAAGTAGCTGGCGGGCAAAGACAGGCACAACTCCTGGTAGTAGAGGCCTACGACCACGGCGTTCCCGAGATGATTCGAGGTACTATCTGTGTCTATTCAAACCTTGCTCCAGTTCTTATAGACACAGGAGCGGGTCATTCTTTCATAGCCGCTGCCCTTATTCGGAGCTCGAAGATTCCGACAGAGTTGTTGGCTCGATCCTTACGGCTAGAGAATCCTACGGGAGTAGACTCGATGATTACGCACTGGTTCCGGCAGTGTAAGCTTACTCTATTAGGCGAGATCTTTGGCTGGAATCTTCTTGTAGCGGTATTGAGGCCTTACGACATCATCTTGGGCTTGGATTGTTTATCCACAATCCATTCTCAGATTGACTGTGTTAGGCGCAAGGTGTGATGTGTACACACCGACGGGAGTAGGCTCACCTTCACCGGTGAGAAGGGAGCCTTCACAGCACATGATGGACTCTCGCAGAGGAGAGGAGAGCCCATCACTCATCAGTTGGCTAGCATCATCCTAGGAGCAGTTGACCTACGGAGTCCTGGTTTTCCGGCAGTGGTGGATCAGTATGCGAATGTTTTTACCGACGACATTCCAGGACTACCTCCTCACAGAGAGGTATACTTTTATATTGACCTATACCCTGGGACAGCCCCGATATCGAATCCAGCGTATCGGATGGCCCCCGCTGATCTTCGAGAGCTACGGGTACAGTTGGATGACTTGCAGGGCAAGGGATTCATCTGACCCAGTGTTTCACCCTCAACTTCCCCGATATTGTCACCAAGAAGGTGGACGGGAGCTTGCGACTTTGTGTCGACTATCGTTGCCTGAACCAGGTGACAGTGAGGAACAAGTATCCGCTACCGAGGATTGATGACCTTTTCGATCAGCTCAAGGGAGCACGGTGGTTCTCGAAGATAGAACTCAGGTCAGCCTATCATCAGCTCAGAGTTCGGGACGAGGACGTGCAGTAGACAACCTTCAGATATCGGTATGGCCACTATGAGTTCTTGGTTATGCCCTTTGGCGTAACCAATGCTCCAGTGATGTTCATGGGCCTCATGAACAGGATCTTTCAGACATACCTTGATCGATTTGTCATAGTCTTCATCGACGACATTTTGATATAATCGACCACTGAGGAGCAGCACGCCTACCACATGCGGGTTGTACTAGACACACTCTGAGAGAACCAGCTTTATGGAAAGCACTCGAATTTTCAGTTCTGGTTAAGCGAGGTACACTTCGTGGGACAAGTCATTTCTGAGGCAGGAGTTGTGGTGGATCCCGTGAAGATTGAGGAAGTGCTAGCTTGGGAGACACCCAGGAGTGTGACAGAGGTGTAGAGTTTTTGGGACTAGTTGGATACTATCAGAGATTTGTGCCAAACTTTTCCAAGGTTACGACACAACTCTCAGCTTTGACGAAGAATGGGAAACCCTTTCTATGGAGAGACATATGTCAGTAGGGCTTCCAAAAGCTAAGGTAGAGATTGACCAGTGCACCTATCTTGAAGTTGCCGGAGGGGGGAGTAGGGTACGTAGTCTACTGCGATGCATAAGGGACCGGAATCGGATGTGTCCTAATGCAGGAGCGGGCAGTGATCGCCTATGGATCATGTCAGTTGAGTCCGCATGCGCAGAACTACGTGACCCATGAGTTGGAGATAGCAGTAGTGATCTTCGCTCTGAAGGCATAGCGACACTATCTGATGGGCGAGCGCTTTACAGTCTTTTCTGACAATCAAAGTCTCAGGTACATCTTCTCTCTGAAGGACCTGAACCTGAGACAACAGCGATGGCTCAAGTTCCTCCAGGACTATGACTTTGAGATAGTCTATACTCTTGGGAAGGGGAACATAGTAGCTGTTGCTCTCAGCAGGTGGATGGGAATTCAGCTATTTGAAGAGGCGACGAAGCAGCAAGCCGCTTTGCAGATATCCTTCGTGGATAGAGATGGAGCAGCCTTCCTTCAGTCACCCATAGTCACTCCTACACTACTATAGCAGGTCAGAGAGGCACAACGTGGGGACGCAGACTGTGAGACGCGGCGTGCACAGATATCCTCAGGACATACACATGATGAATTCTCCATAGCAGGAGAGCACGGCATCTTTTTCAGAGGACGTACCTTGGTACCAGTTGCATTACGAGAGGGGGTTCTGAGAGAGTTTCACACATCCCCTTTGGCGGTACATCCTGGAGTGGAAAAGATGTACCACGATCTCAGGCGAAAACACTGGTGGCTAGGCATGAAGAAGGATGTGACAGAGTTCGTTTCTCGATGCCTCACCTGCCAGCAGGTGAAGGCAGAGCACCATGTACCAGCAGGCTTGGTACACCCCTTAGAGGTCCCATAGTGGAAGTGGGATGAAATATCTATGGACATCTTGACTAGACATCCACACACATCCAAAGGTCATGACTCCATTTGGTTGATTGTAGACCGAATCACCATGTCGGGACACTTCTTACCCATTAGAGATCAGGGCTCAGTGGAGATCATGGGACGTCTCTGCGTTCAAGAGATTGTGCGGCTTCATGGTGTGCCATCATCTGTCATCTCCAATCAAGATGCTCTCTTTACTTCTCGGCTATGGAAGGGGTTCCAGGAGGCATTCGGGACATAGCTACGTCTGAGCACCGCCTTTCACCCTCAGACGGATGGTCAGATGGAGAGGACCATTCAGACTCTCGAGGACATGCTCCGCGCATGTGTCCTTGACATTGGTCGCAGCTGGGAGGACCACCTACCCTTGGAAGAGTTCGCGTACAACAAAAACTACCACTCCACCATCGGGATGGAACCATATGAGGCATTGTACGACCGACCTTGCAGATCTCTTCTATGCTGGACAGACCCTAGAGAGCCAGCACTTGTGGGACTAGATATGGTCCAGGCCACAACAGAGAAGGTCCAGGTCATCCAAGAGCAGATGAGGACAACTCAGAGCCGGCAGAAGTCTTATGCTGACAGGAGGCATATGCCACTAGATTTTGAGGATGGAGAGCACGTTTTCTTGCGGGTCTCACCTCGAAGTGGATTACGGAGATTTGGAAGAGGCGGGATGTTGTCTCCACGCTTCATTGGACCATTCGAGGTCCTCAGCAGGATTGGCGAGGTGGCTTATCGCATGGCTCTATCACCTCAGTTGCACCGGGTGCATGACGTATTCCATGTATCTCAGCTGAGGAGATATGTTCACGACCCAATGCATATCATTGGCCATGGGGAGCAGGACATTGATGATGGGGAGACTTTTGCAGAGGTCCCAGTGGAGATCGGGGATCGACAGGAGTGGGTCCTACATGGACGATCGATCCCTCTAGTGTACATCAGATGGAAGCACGAGAACCTCTAGGAGAGAACTTGGGAGTGGGAGGCCCAGATGCGTGCTCAGTACCCACATTTGTTTCCCTAGTTTTTGATGTATCTTTACGCAGACGTAATGCCCTGAGGTGGGAGTAATGTAACGACCTGTAAAATTAAAGTAATTTTTTTCATAATTTTCTTGAGAATTTTAGAAGAACGCAGTTTCTGACGGCACCTGATTCCGAGGCCCGGTGTGCCCAGAATAATTTTCCAAAGTTTATCTTGGGTACGTTCAGTGAACGAACGAGCGGGTTTTTCTAACTTCTGAACCGGTGCACGAAATCGAATTTCAAGGGCACCGATGGAATCGCAGTGCCGGTAATTGCTTAGAAAGACCTTTTCCGGAGTTGTGTTTGCTCAGGTGTGGTTTTTAATTTTTTGGGTTAAGTTAAAGAATAAAATAAAAGTGGTGTGACATTTTTATGTTATTTTACTTAAAGAAGCTTAACCTAAGTTAAGCGGATATGGTGGAACCCACAATATCCTACCCACTAGGTAGGATATTTGTGAGGTGGGGCCCGAATGAGCCTCACCATTTCATTTCTTCTAAGTAACGCACCTGCAACCCCCCTTTTTAATGAGGTTAACCGTGCATTTAATTTGGTTAAGAAACGCCTCAATAATTTGGGCAGTTTATTCGTTACAATTAATTCTTTGAATTAATTGTTCATTTTTTATCTTTTGAATTTCAAACTCTTATGTTATGATAATAAAATAAGGGAAGGAATTATTTTATTATGTTGGGTTTTGTGTTGTGTTATGACTTTGGGAGAAAAGCGTGGCTTCTCCGTTCTTCAATGAAGAACGCGAAGAACGCATCGCTGCCGACGAAGAATGCCGACCTCCGACGGTGGACGGCGGCGAGAGACGCCTTCGTCGGAGATCACCTAACTCCAATGACATTCCTTCCGCGGTAATCCTCTTCTTCTGCAACGATCCTCTTCTTCTGCGACGGTTAATTCTGCGACGAACGCTCGTTCCACAAAAACGTTGAGGTAGGGGTTTTATGCATTTATTTTTTGTGATTACTTCTGATGTTTTCTTCCTTTCAAATAGAACCACCTGTTATCGCAATAACGAGAGGAGGCCGGACCGCACGAACACGGCCGACACTCCTCCCATTTTTGGTTGTTGATATTGATGCGGCATGAGCAAGGAAACATGGTTCTGAAGCACCGCACGGAAATTGGTAAAGGAAGGGTGGAGAAAAGCGGCGTCGTCAAACCGCGCTGTTGGAAACAAACCAATCTGCAGCGCCATCGCGCCGCGCCAGACGGACCAAGGCCGTGGCATAAGCCGCAGCGGAGCAGCGGAACCGACGGCCGGAATCGGGCCGCCGGTGTCGGAGCAGGGGGACCGGCCTTGCCGGTCCCGTGGCAGAAATAGCCGGCCGGCCGGAGCGGGCCGACCGGACAAGGTAAAAGCCGGGGGTTACAAACCCCCGGCCGGATAGCTGAGCGGCCCCATAAAGGGGTCGCGGTTTCTCCATGCGGGGGCAGCGCGCCCCCCACCCGCATCGCTCGGCCGTAACGGCTAAGCCGGCTCGCATGGCCACCTGGCCAGCACCAGCGCACCCAGCACACCGGGCTGGACCCAGACCCGGTTCGGGTCGTCCCGGTTCAGGCCGACCCTAGGGGTATCGGGCGGGTCGGACAGGGCCTGAACCCCTTAATACCGAACCTTTTTCAGTCTGTTGCCCATAACATGAGCTACGGGCCTCCGATCGATGCAACGTTAGTTGTGATGCGATCTTTGGATCGAGAAGGTCGTTTCTGTATATCGCACTCAAGGTTTCGGAGTATTTTGGGTTCATCTGGGTTGGTTCGTACACGAAACCAACCGGGCCCTCGGAGCAGAAACGCTTATAACATGAGCTCCAGACGTTCGATTGACGTTTCGTCAACTTTTTTCAATTCTTATAAGGGAGAAGGATCTTTTGGCTTACTCCGCTCGAGTTTTGGACGTAGTTGGAGTATGTTCGGGTTGGTTTTGACTTAAAAACCAACCGGGCCCCTAGGACGAAAAATCCAATTACTCTCAGACCGGGCGTCTGATTAACGCACCGTCTGTGGCATTGAGTTCCTGTTGAAGATTTGGGACTTTTGGATACATCAACTCCGGACTATGTGTCAGTTGATGTATCAGCCTCTCGGATCATTGAGCGGACCCTCCCAAACGAGCTTGCTGTGTGCGGGAACCCTAGAGCTGGCTGCGACTGCGATGACGATGACGACTGTACAGAGATCCTCAGTGGATTTGACATCGACGACTATAGCACTCAACGATCCTATGTGGATCAGTGCTACCGATCATGTGTGGGTCCGATCCTGTGTGGGTTAGCGCTTAGTAGTCCTGTGTGGGCTAGCGCCTATAGATACTATGTGGGTCTGATCCTGTGTGGGTCATTGCTGGGGTTAGTTACCTATCGATCCTGTGTGGGTCAAATATTTTGTGGGTCATTACGGGGGTTAGTAACCTATCAATCCTGTGTGGGTCAGATCCTTTGTGGGCCATTGCTGGTGTAAGTACCTATCGATCCTTTGTGGGTCTGACGACTTAGATGAATCAGTGGTTATATCTGATCATCTCTATCGTCATACGAAGAAGTATACCTGTGTGAGCTGAATCCTGTTTTTCATTCCTTTGTGGATTGTGTTGTGCTATCCTGTGTGGATTACGTTGTTATTTCCTATGTGGACTGGGTTGTGATTTCCTGTGTGGACTGGGTTGTGCTTGGGCGCGGAGGCTTGAGCGAACTGGAATTGATGACTTAAGTATATGTATGGGCATATACCTAAGTAGAGTCGGATGTTACTTCGTGATTGTATCTTTCCTTTGTGGATTATCCATTGTGGATTCTGGGAGACCATCGAGGGTCTCGGTTTCCCTACTGAGATGCTTATACTCACCCCTGCATGGACTATGCCCTCACTACGTTGTGTTGGTTACAAACGACAGACATCACTGATCGTGGATGAGACTTGTGGAGCAGGACGGTACTTGGAGGTGGACCACTGGGCGGTACGTACTGGGAGCGGACGGCTGGACCCGGGGAGTTGTGGAGGCTATCTATACTCACCCTTCAGGTTGGACTTCCACTGGACGGCTCGACATTGCAACTTTACTTTCAGTTTCTGTTTTCACTTTCCAGTTGTACTTTACATTCAGTTTGGTTTGTATTCTAGTCCACTTACTTTTCGGCACTTACTGTTGTACCCAGTTTTTACTTAGGGATTACTTCTACTGCTTTCTTGCTCTGTGGTGTTTGTTTACTTTACAAAGGCAATGCCTTCCATTTTTACTGGGACTTACACCTTGGTGCTAGTCGCCAGCCCCTGGCCTAAGGAAGGCGGGCTTGGGGTAGTCACGACACGGGCCCCGAGGACGGGTTGTGAAAATTTTAATACTCTAATGTTTTTCTCTATGGGATATCATTCAACACCAAAATCATAGGGCATACACTGTCTATGAAAATAACTTAACATACAAGTAATCAATGGAATTATTTTTCATATCCTCACAAAAAATATTCATCTTTTAAATAATTTATTGATTTCAAATCAGTACATGTTTTTTGATAAATTTTTCAATTCAACTAATTACATGTGTTATTCATTACTAACGACTTTTTTTATTAATGTTTTACCATAATGTGAATACATAATATTCCAATACTATTGTTTTTTGAAAAGTATGATTGCATTGAAAATAAAAGAGGGTGGGGTTGTGATTTTTATATTTTAATGAAAAATTTATGTTAATTATATTTAAAAGAACATGAAATCTTCATTGTCGAGAAAATATTATGTTGATATATACTTTTTATTACTTCCAAAATTTTAATTAAGTGTAATTTTTTTTAGAAAACATATATATAAAACTTATAAAAAATGTATTATTTTAATTAATATAAATTGAGTATTATTTTAATAAGTACTGTAGAATTTTTTAACAATATAGAAATTGAAAATGTGTATATTATCTAAATTTTAAAAGAATTAAGATAAATAGAATTTAGAAATAAAAATATTGGAAAATATACACATTTCCAATAAAAATATTGGAAAATTTAAAACCAATATAGAAGAAATTCAAAAAAAATATAGAGTATTTGTTTAAAAAATTAATAGTCATTTAAAAGGATATTAAAATAACTATAAATTTTTTCCAATGTGCTTGGTAGAGTTATAAAACATATCTATGATATCCTCAACTTTAATGACATTTATGATATTCTAAATTTAATACTTATCTGATGATCCATATTCATATCCTCTGAAGTCCTCAACAAAACTGTTTAATAAAAATATCTTCCACTCTCCATAATTTTCAAAGAACTATTTTTTAGCCAATAAAACACTATATAAAACAATTTCTAATTCATAACTCATCATATATGCAAAAAAGAACGATCACATAGGATTTGTAAAAAAATAATAAGAAAATACGTAGAGATTTTATATATTGCCTTAAATGTTGTATCATTTTTTATGAAACCTCTCCAAATGGAAATCTATTACACTAATAAGAATATCAATTATCAAAAAGAAAATATGAAACATCGAAATGACTAAATAGTTCTATAGTACACATTTCTTATTCAAAATAATTATGCATATAGAAGGTCATTATTTATATGAATTATGTTAAATGTCTCTAATTTTTAAACTATGAAAATCTCATAGTCAATTCGAAATAAATCAACAATGAATTCTATATATATCAATGAACATTTCATTTTGATGTATTTTTCGATGAGTTTAGTCAGCAATACTATATTGATCATTAATATTTGACTGTAATCAATGAAAAAAGATTATACTATTCAATTTTCACGAACCATATTTAGTTATTTAGTGTTTTGGTTGTTGAAAAATCAGTATACATTAGCACATAAAATACAAAATTGAATTAGGCCATATTAATTTGATTTCTATTTTTAATTACAAAATAATAAATGTATATTGTTTATTGAATATAAATTTCAGCATAATTACCCAATTTTATGAAAAAAGAAAACCAATAATGAAATTTATATTTTTAACTAAATATTATAAAAACTGCCTATGAATCATAGAAAACTAAATTACTCTCTACTCATGTAATATTTCATCTAGAATAAATTTATAACTATTAAAAAAAATGAAACCATGAATAACATCCCTTACAAATAAAATGCAAAAATTTCTCATTTTTTACATATTTCTCCCTTTTATTATGTAATAAAATGTGTTTGAAGTAGTAAAATTAATATATGAAAATAAATTAAATTTAAAATAAAATTTTTATCTTTCATCAATATCAAGGTAATATGTTTTGATTCTATCTGATGTATTTAGATATTTTTAGTTCTTATAAATGACATTTAACATGGATTATAAAATAAAATTTTTATACACAAACTCTATTTAAACCAATTTTTATTATCTAATATGATAATTTTTTATAAGCAAATATGTTGAACTCCAACTTCTCCAAAAAAAAATTGGATCTGATCAAGACCTTTTTATAATTTAAAAACTATTTTTTCTTTATCAAACATAGAACATGTCATCCTTCAATATTTTTGTATGTGAGTTCCTTCTCTTCATCTGATGCTCTTATATTTTTTTGATAATAAATTTTAATATTATTATATGTCATCTTTATATTATTTTGAAAATTACACGGGCAGATATATCAATTGAAAATAATTTTATCCACAAATAATGTAACAGTAAAAATGTTCATTGTGACAAAAGTAAATGATATTATTGTCCAAATATACGTGGTTGATAATGCTAATATAGAAAAATATATCTTCTTCTAAATTATGAATGGTGAATAATGATTCCATGATAAATATTTTTCCAAAACATTTATACTAAAATTTATTTTCAGAATTAAATTCATAATTTCATTATAGGAAAAGTAAAAAAATTTAGAAATAAACCCCCCTATAAAATGAATTTTCAGTAAGTAACTAAAAATATTATACCATAAGGATTTTTAAAACAAATATAAAATTTATTTTGTATTGATGTTAAATATTCATGATGATATAATCCAAAAACAATGGATGATATTCCCATTTAGATGATGATTGAAGGATATATTTTTCTGAAAATTATAAATTTTTTAAATATAAAAAATATTAGTGTGGGAAAGATTATATGCTAATCAAAAAAAAATTTCTTTATAAAAAAACTAATGAAATAAAAAATGATCAAATATAAAAAATATTAAATTTTTTTCTCCACCTCTTATGAGATTTTTTCCAATGTTTAGAGATATGTTTAATAAGACATGGATTAAAGATCACATGAATTTGATAATTTCTTACTAAATTTTAATTAATTCAAAAAAATTAATATGTTTAGAAAAAATACTAGTTAACTAATATCGAGTTTTGATAATGTCATGATTTATATATTCATTTTGTGTGATCCATATAAAAATTGTGACATCATAATGAGGAATCCACTAAATAGTTCCACAAACAGGTTGACAACATGGCTCCATGTGATGCTCTTAATACTCTAGACGAATCGAATATAAGTGAGATATTATGGTGTTTCAATGTGTAGAATACTCCCTTAGGTTAGAGTATATAATAGTGGAATAGTTGGGTGATAAAAAATAGAGAATGAGTAGTTAATTATATGATATAGAATAATTAAATTATCTATACAGAATGAATGGATAAACATCAAAAGTATATATGTAAAATTAATTAATTATTATAATATCACATTAAAATAAAAAATAGGTAGTATTAATATATTAGAACATGAAATAAAAAAATATACAATAATAGCAAATGAATGAACTCCAAAATCATGATAAACATCATGTGGAAAAATACTCACTAACGTCATTTTATCATATAAATAAACATACAAATTCAGACCATTTCCCTGGTCCTAGTTTTCAACCCTGATATATTTTTAGGTTTCAATCAAGGAGCCAAAAATGTTGTGGGTAAAACTCATTATTTCACCACCAAAAGATTCCACAAAAAATATATTTTTTGAGAATATCTACTACACATTGTAGGTAAAATTATAATCATATTAATGTGAAACTAAAATACTTACTGTGTTAGGCATGTGTAACTTTCGTCTTTACCCACCACATATACCATAATTATCATACTAATGATTTCATTGTATAAATAAATAATGATAATTTAGGTCCCCGCTATATTTTATGAGTAACCATGTAATAGAATTAATGATCTTGTAAACAAGTTGAAACTAAGGTATCCACGAGCATATAAGCTAAAAAATCATTGAAATAACCAAGAAACCCATACCATGGGTCTAACTATAATACAAGGGGTACAGTCATGGAATTCCATTTGATAAATATCTCTAACTATGTCATTGGTGTACATAAAATTCTAATCCCATAAATATAATTTATGGAGACAATGGTGATAGTCCATGGTATCACATGTCCATTGAATTATATCAAAATCCAATGAGATAATATAATGAATTATTATTTTCAGATATAAATAAGAATAATTGTCGATACTACACCATGTTATTAATATTAAAATTATGAAAAGATGAAATTAAAACATGGGTGTTTCCCTTGGGAACCAACTTAATGAATATTTGTGGCATCCAAGAGATGCTCAAGGAATTCCCTAAAGAATCCATGGTGGCTCAAGTCTGACCACTTTTTAAATTGGATAATGAACTATAATCAATTGGAAGAAAATTAGAAATTTTCATATTCCATGTTATTATCCATGAATATGTACAATTCATTTTATCCCAAAATATTCCATTTTATATATAAATTAAAATGGTTCATATGGTTGTTAATAAATTTTAATTATGATATAGATAATAATTAAGTGAATGTGAGAAGTAATTTTTGTTCTCTATCATAAATATTAACTTATTATAAATTAAATAAATTTATTTTTGAAGGTCAAGTCAACTTCTGTTACGAGTTCTAATATCTCAATATATATTAGTAATCACCTAAATGGGTGATCCTTGGTTATGTTATAACATTTCACTAGGTCAATGGTTACTAAAAGTGTTCAAGGTCAATGTTGAAAAAATTAATTAAATTAATTAATTAATTACACTGAAATAAAAATAGTTTCTTATAAGAAACACATGGGAAGTAGTTATAATTTTTCATGAATTATATGGAAATGATATTGACTATAATCTCTATATTGGTAGATGATCACATTCCCATAATCAGCTTTGGATTTGAGCTAGGATGGAAGAAATTCGATGAGTCGATTAATTACATGAGGAAATAGAATATAATCTAACATTGAAATAAAATTGATTAAGTATATATATATACCAGTAAAGGATGAAAATATATTTAATATCTTACTGGTATGATTCAAACGTGACTGATTATGGTACAATAATATTCCAAATTGATGTTAGGATTCAAATCCTAGGTTTATCTCTTGAAGAGGAATCAATTATATGGGAGGGGATTTGAAATGGGTTAAAGGGAATAGAGGGTTATATATTTAAAATATGGGTGGGAAAAAAATTCCATTGACCCTTAAATGGAAACAATTATTGGTATCATGGATGTAAAAAATATGCAAAAAAATAACCTATCAAAGGGAGACCTCCCTCTCAAAGATAGCCATTGTTTCAGAAAACAAGGAATAATAAAGGATTTATTCTCTTTAAAAAACTTTCTATTATACACATGGGAAAGAGCCATACCTTGAATGGGTTTTCAAACTACTATCTATTATATAATAACTTCACAATTGAGCTATAAAGTTACAACAATCAATGAACCAAATGTGCACCACATTCTACATCTCCAAAAACACGAGGATCATGAACATGTGATCAAAACCACTATTGAACACCTTCATAATAATTTATACCCACAAATAAGGAATAAAATGATGATTCATATTAGATCATATAGGGTCCATACATCATAAAAAAAATATGGACTTTACAATATTCCCACTTTATGACAACTCATCTAGATGTTTCCCTAAGGGAAGTCTATTTGCATTTGAGAAACTCTAAGGACAATGAGCACATACATTGGACTCTATCTCCTAGCTCTCATCTTATACATCAGTTTTCCTTGAAAACACAAAAAATAGAGAACGATTCCTCCTCAATGATTCTTCAGGATGATATTGAAATAAATAAAATGAAATACCTAAAAATATTCATAAATTTCTATCAAAGCATTTTGAAGATCAAAAATATGTAGCGGGTTGAATGATAATAGTAATATTTTGTTACTTGTACTATGTAATGAATGGATCAATACATCTTAGATAACTAAAACTAAAAGGATGAATGAAAAAATATGCTATAATCTTTAAGGGCCCAACATAATGATACAATATCATACCTTGATTCATAATCCATCTATTCAAATGACTAAGATAATAGAATTTAAATATCCTATCCCTAGACTCGTACATAACAGGTCATAAATAAACATTTTTATATAAATACTAACTTGAAAATGAAATATCCAATATTTTTATGATAAGTTAAACCTTCTCAAAAGACACCTAAATTAGATGAGGTCATTGTAGTAATCAATCTCATACATCTAACTAGAATATTGGTGAATGGAATGTAATACCATATAAGGCCCCATAATGAGCCCTCGATATCCTATCATGGAATATTTTATTATTATAGAAGCTAGATATAAGTATGTTTTTCTTCCAAGAAAACTCTAAAATTAGGGTCACATTATCACAACATGAACTATATATATTTAAAAGCCTCATCTGACAACATATTCTTCTAAGAAAAATAAGTCATACTAAATATTTCCTGTCAACCTAGATACATATAAAATAATTTCTAGAATTATAATGTGAATTCTGAATATATGATTGATACTATCATATGTGTGGTATAGTTATGTATGAGAATATCATGGATATATATTATATCATGTTCAATTGTATAGAGGGTTTCTTTGATATGTAAAATGTGGGAGTCAATTTTTATCTTATTAAAAACCAAAAATATTACATTGTGTCATAGATATGATGTTGATATGCAATTAGAAATTTCAATGATGATATTATTCAATTTTCACTTTGAAATGGGAATTGTATGTAAATGAATTGGTTGTAACTAGTGTTCCGTCTTCACTTACTGACATGTGGAATGCCTTGTAACAATGATTGGTATATGGAATTTCATTTCCAACCACTAATATTAGTTATGAAATTCACAATAAATCATTTTATTCCTGGGGTGTTATATGGAACTAGATTTTGATATTCATTTATCAATTTTTCATTCACTTCTCCAAGAACCCATATGTATCCATAAATGTACAATATATCGTCCTCTACTAGATTATACACATGAGGAAGGATACCAGTTAAAACAGTATAATGTGGGACCAATCCCTAATGATCAGAAATTTATATCATCTTCACACTATCCTAAAGGGATGAATTCAATTATAAAGAAATATGGATATAGCTCATGTGATTTTCATAGAACAATGTGTACATCTTAGAAAATGGTTCCATCAATTTCATCTCGCTAACAGACTCGTGAAAAAATTGTATAGGAGTCCCTAGGCTCTGAGAATCATCTACACCATTTATTTTCCAATGTTTATTGGAAATATAAAACATTATAGAATGTTGATATTCATCCCAAAATATATATATGTAATTTTATGCCATTCTTTATGATGATATATTTTTGGATTTCATGGTCTGTATACACAAAACAACATTCTATAAGAAGGTCATTTCTCAAAAAAAACACGTGGAATGAACTTGAAATGATAACATGAGACCATGAACCCATAAATTCTATTCATGACGTCTAAATTGATAATATTTTCATGGCATGACTCGATCATCATCCATAAGGACACCTCCTATAATGATTCCTGAGTCATTATTTTTAATTGTATATCATTACCATGGCATAGGAATAAATAGTATCAATACTGTATTCAATATCTTTTATAACTATTGATATTCCATCTCACTAGCTTAAGACCATATGAATTCCAAATAGGTCATTGTCAAACTGAATGTGGTGAAACCTACTGTGAAATGTTCTGACATGTGTTTCTATAATAGTTATATAGTATAAATGAACTTTGTATTAGAAAAAAATACTTTTGATGCTCCCAAAAATCTATAGCACCTACCTGCCCTAGTTCAATAGATTATCCTCCTTATGAGGCGATGTGACCAAACAAGGGCACCATGTCGATCCAAATGTGGAATTTTGGGATATTAGTAAATAGTTGGTACTACATCATAATAATACAAAGGATATTGAAATTTTTTGAATGACTGTGTTGAGTTATCTTTTACAAAATGATACTGTCGAGGAAGAAAACCGCAAAAGAATCAAAAAATTAAGAAAACGACATGATTCATTAGTGCCGTACAGGTGGTCGGAAAATTCATTAAAGAAAAATGAATATATAGATACTAAAAAAGGATATACCCACTTCATGATATTTTATGACGTATGTTGGATGACCTATCATGCACCAGATTATATTTCAAACTCAAATCGATCATTATGAAAACAAAACACAATTTAGGTTGTCAAAGAGATTGTCTATGTAAAGAAAATGGATACATGTTATCATCCATAAGCAAGTTCAAATGATGATAATTTGTGAAAAACTAGTGGAAAATAGCCCCCATAATGGGAAAAATGATATTTAAACCCCATAGGGATGTACGAGTTAATTTAAAACCCTTAGCATCTAGGTCCTCTAGCATCCAAATGTGCTGTTGTAACTCAATTGTAGCCATCCTATACGGAGGGATGAATATCAATGTTTCACATTGATCATGATAAATATTAAAATCTATATATATCATAATATTTTATCTACAAAATATACCCTATAATACATCCCTAAACCAATCTACAATATTATTAAATCCAACCTAACGTGTTTCCAAGTCATCCATATAATGCTTCTAAATTTGGGATGTCACTCTACATATCCCATGATGCTTTGGTCTTGCATGACTCTCCTTTAAAACCCATTATCCCTTTTGAAAAATAGTAGTCCCCTTAGTGATTTTATGTAAATCAATATGTTTTGATAGTCAATTTGAGAATTATTAAGAACCAACACTTCCATCATTAAAATTATGTCTAATAATTTCATCTAAAAGAATAAATGGTCCCATATGAAATGATAACTAATACCCTAAAGTGGGAACCCTCTATATTGGAATAATGTTTTTCGACATACTCCTAAAGGATTATAAAGATTCATCACTATATAGAGATAATAAAATTTAGTTTCAATTTTTTATTGATAGATTCATAGATAAAATAGTGTGAAGCTATAGTATAAAATAATCAAGAGACCATCATAGAGTCTAGAATGATCATAAATAGTACCATAGATAGTATAAAACCCCCATAAATAGGTGTAGGTTGAACTAAAAATATTTGGGATGATCCTCAGCCCTCAAATATAGCATTAATACCAAGAGTGGGTCCACTATACTAGATCTAAAAATCCTGGGTCTGACCTCCTCTACTAAAACAACCTATTTGTCTTAATCGTCATGTAGTACCCCAACACCCAACCAGATGTAGTGATACTGACCCAATTTTGGAAGGTGGAGATTTCATGGATTCTCATACAATGGGAACATATAGGATATATTGGTATAATATGTTAGGATGTTCCATTATTCCCCAAGGTTTTCACACAATTATGTCTCAGTCAGTAATTGTTTTAAATGAATCAACAATCTAATCTGATAAAATATAATTGAAATACATGTACAAGTACTTCGGATATAATTTCCCTATCATGATATCTCCAAAAAATAATTCCTACTTCTTGATAGATAAAGCTTATTTAGTACTGAACCCCCATACCTTGTACCCTCATCATCCCCCCCAAGTTATTCTCTATAACGGGGTTCTAGTTCATTATCATTAAAATTGATTTCCTTAGAATGATAATTAAATGAGATTAGAAGTAATAATTTAGAAACTATTAAAAATAATCAATTTGTGCAAATCAAATCCTGTAAAATTATGTTAAAAGAACTACTGAACTATGATATAAGAAGAATAGTCGATAACATACATAGTTCTATACTATATGAGAATTATCTCTCTTTTTTGGTCATGCCTCAATTTCTTTTGAAGAAGTAATCATATTAAATAGATCGAATGTCTCCCCATACAATACCGTAATGATAAGTAGATTGATTTAGCACATCCCATAAACACTTGAAAGATCCTCGAAGAGAATTAGTGGTAATCATTTCCCTTATATATATAGAGCTGTCTAAAAAATATCAGGGATTTATAATATATCCCATATCCAGTATTCTCTAACCTAAGGGCTAGAATCCATAGTGAAATAAGAGGTTTCTACAGATGTAATTATCTCATGAAATATAACAATATTGGGCTTGGTTAGTGATCTAACTCCACAGCCTGCCCTATGTATATAAAATCTTCAGTGAAATATGTGATGTTTCTCAAGATAGTAATATAAAGAAGAAAAATTAGAGGTTCTTCGAATGTCACTACAAGGAAGATAGTTTTCATCACATTAGAAGCATGGTCATCACCACCAACCTAGTGTTTTATTAGAGTCCTTCATGTAAGAATATGTCTAAAATTTTAATGAAAATATCATAGGAATTAATCGTAAATATATAGACGTTATTATAATGAATATAGGAAGAAATTTTCTCTTCACCAAAATTTTAACCTATGTACCCATTTTCTACGGGTAGTGTGTTGTTATATTCAAATTTTTATTCATGGAGGATATGTCTTATGAATTTTTCATTTCCATGTTTTAGTGGAAACCACCCTTTAAGTATCAATTGGCATCCCCATATAATCACAACCAATTCTATATAAATTTATAATTAAATAGTTCAAAAATATTATATCTAGTTAGATGTGTCTATCATTCTGATGATATAAATTTCATTGTATTATAAGTTGAAAGTGGTATTACATGTAACAACAAACACGATTTATGATGTTTCAATATGATGGATCAAGATTCCCATGTTATGTAGGGACACATAGTCCTTATATTTCAATTCTCAACTATATAATTTTAACCAACTAAAATATTATGATTTACAGATAGTAGTTCATACTCAAACATTCAATAATTATCCTATTGAAATTCCACCGTCAAGCTATATGGTATAGCACCATTTTAATATATACAAAAAAAATTAATTTATACTACTATTTTATTTCTATTGGAAAATTTATTTTAATAGTTGATAAAGAAGTAGAGTCACCTAACATTCTACATCCTATGATAAAATGTAACTTAAATATAGAACGTTATATACATTTTTTTCAAATCTTATGTACCAATGATGATGCATGATATAGTATCTCCATTCTGTACAAGTCTATGAGTTGAGATAAAATTTTCAATGATAAAAAACCCCATAAATCATGTGCGATTTAAAATATTGAACTTAGTTTAATTGTATGAAGTGAAAACTAGATCATCAAGTACCTTTCCATAAAATTTAGATTTCTATCCACATATGGACCAGCTAATACCATGCATAGGATCATCACCAAATTCTAATGTGTAATAATTTTGTGTATATCCATTACAAAAAAGTTGGATAAATTAGAAATTTATGCTATAATACAACATTGTGATACCCTGACCGGAGGCCCACTAAACAGTTTCCCGAACTGATCTGCCATAAATGCTCCAGCATGAATCCCTATATTCTAGAGGCTTCAAACTAGCTGTGAAGAGATAGTTTGTGTCATTGGGGATATAATTACATTAGTTCATAGTGTAGTACATTATAGTAATCTAATGATAAAAAATTGCAAAATCATTAGTAATTTTGTGAAATAAATGAACTGAATCATCCAGATATAATAAATAAAAAAAATACAAAACGACCAACTAAAATAAAAAATGATAAAAATGTAATGATTCAATAATAAACTAATAATTTAATACAAGAAAAATTATAGTATATAAATACATATCATTACCATTTTTATGAAATCCAAAATCATCCAAAGCTTTTTCTCAATCCTCTCCTTCTAAACAAGATCATTTCTTATTAACAAAACATAAAAAGTAGACTGATTTTACTTCTCTTCATGTAAATCCATAATGTATTTTTGGTTATCAATTGGAGACTTTAAAATGGTGTGTGTAAAAATAAACAGGACACTAGATTCCATTTTTTTAACAAATGCATAGTCTGATTATAATTATAATAGTTTTTAGATAACATGGGAATTATATTAATATTAAACCGATGTAATCACTATATCCGGATAGTGTTCCTCATGGGAAGCCCCAATAACCATATCATCTTTAGCATAAGCAAGATGTATCTGAACAGATAACCTGTATTGATTCAGGTCCCTTGACTATGATAAGACTCCCGATTTAATAGTAATAATGATAAGTGAATGAATGTGAAACAGAGGAATCTATTATCTGTAATGGTTGTTACATCTTATAGAAATATCCATGTATCCTAGAAGAATGTTCACAAATTAATATGAGGAGTAAATCCTTGGAATTCCAATGAAAAAATATATTTATCCCTGTCATTTGATCAATTTGAATGTAATCTCATGATATGTATGACTGGATCCTAAGGTGATGATCTAATACATCACATGTCTAAATACATCCTGATGAATCCAATTAGATAATCCATGGAAATTTATTACTTGATATAAATTGAATGAATCATAATCTTTATTATAATGAATCCATATAATAATAATACAAATACTTAATTTTTTGGATGGGATTATCCCTTTGAAAGTGAAGAAATGAATATTTCTAGCATCTATTGTATGGTCATGACATTCCCTCATGAATCAAGGGATAGACAATGTTTTAAAACACTTTTAATATTAAATAGGATAATAAGTAATTGGAAACATTTATAAATATTCACAATTCATGTTCTAATCATTTCCTCTCTATAATTTTATTTAATTAAATCAGATGACATCAATTTATAAATGTCAAATCATTATAATGGAGTTCGTAAATCTTACAAATGCTACAAATCAAAAAAGGCCAATCTGAAAATTACTTGTCATTACTTATAAATATTATAAATTTATTATAACATAATTGAATATCTTTTAATGTAGAATCCACCATGTGTGATTTTTGTAATAGAATTACTATAAATAACAAATCACCAAAATGGGGGACCCACGGTGATGTTCTAACCTATAACTATGTCAACATGCATAAAATTTATTATAATTCATATTACCCATAATTAATTTAATAATTTTCTTTTAAAAATAAATTAATATAGGTTTTATTATGAACCAAAATGGAATCATTTATAAATTGGATAGAATTTGATGGAAATGGTATGGACTACATCTTTTATCACTGTGTTCCTCTTATATTTACATTTGATTTGATATAGGAAGGGTTATCTTAGATGAATATATTTATAGATTAATAAATTTATAAAAAATAATAATATCTCACATAGAAATATAAAAAAAATTGAATGATAAACCATACATGGAAGAAATAAAATTCAATCTCATATTTACATTCTTTCAATGTGAATGATGGTGGTCTGATCAGATTATGAACAGAGTAGATGAGTAGAAGACTTAGATGAAACATGGATTATTAATCAAGTTGTTTAGAGGACATATACATGGAGAGGGAGGAAATAAAGAGTGATACATTTAAAATAGAAATTAGTAAACATGAAAGTTCAACCAACATCCACAGGAAACACAGTTTGGCAACATAATTATCCATAATTTTCATCAACATCATATTTACATTTTTCAAGGGAGAAAAACCATAACACAACTAGGTTATTAGTTATAAAAACATTTGGATTCATCTGTAGAACATATATGTAATATTATTAATACTGATGTGGATTCCATAACATCATCTTTCACACCGTGCTCAATTATATATGGGTCGCTAAATTGTGCCCAATAGTTACTTCTAACAATGTAAAAACCATGCATATCTTACTACTTCTCAAAACACCAAAGATATGGGCTCTGAATCAGCCCCGAGAACTCTTAATCCCTTGGTTAATTATTTAAAAATAATAAAAAGATTACAAATCAAGACTCAAAATTAAACATAGTGCTCTTGTACCTCATTAAATTGTGGTACATTATAATAATTATGTTTTACATCTACATGAGTTCCACATGAGTGTTATGTAGGATTTGTAGAAAATGATACCTCAATAGTATTATAATAAATATATATAGTTTTAGTAAAACAAAATTAATTATCCTTGTATGTTTGTTACTAAACAAACTATTTAGCATAACATATTCCAGATACCGCATAATCTGATTTAGGGGTTGAAAGTGATATAGAATGTTGTTTCTTGATGGAATAAGACAATAAAAGAATACGTTGAAATGAATTGTTCTTTATTTATAAATTATATATAACCAATAACCTCAAAATTATACATTAGAATTACTTTTATAATCATAAATCACTAATATTAATATAATAAACATTGTTTTGAAAATCCTTAATGAAAATAAAATTGTGTTTAACAGAATTTATATATGATTCAAAATGATTTTTTAGAATTAATACATATATAAATACTGAAAAAAATGTTAAATCTAATTATTTTAGATCTAATGATGATAAATCAATATACATTGTGATCTAAAGATAATTTTCTTCATCAATAATAATTTTGATAAAAGTATTTAAAAGCGTATGTAGAGTTTTTTCATTATCAAAACCGAAATGATTTTTAAAAAATTTATGATATTTAGGTTGGGTAATGACATTTCCTTCATTTTTTTAAAATATATTATAACCCATCAAATATTTATGTAATCCCCTTTTACTCATTTAAAACTAATTTTTTTAAATTTAAAAAAAACTTTTAAAAACATATTTTTTAGTAGGAAAAATAATATACTCAACACATATTTTAAAAAATATGGGATCCTTAAAGTTACAATTTATAAAAAGAGTTACTACTTTAGATAAATTAAAAAAATAAATATCTAGTTTTTTTATCATACAATGATTTAAGTCCTTATTTAAATTTATAGAGTTTCTTTTTGTGTTTTAAAAAAATTCTATGATATTTATTACCTTTAAAATATAGAGTTTGTTGAACATAAAATTTATCTTGAACATAACCCTTAGGGATATGATTTTTTACATATATTTTGAATTATTTAAAATGATTATTTTTAATAGAGGATACTAATTATATTCTACATATTCTAACTTAGGTACCATGGAAATATTCACATTGCTCTTTATCCCTTCTTTTTTTAACAACCCTAAGTAACATGTCTTGATTTATTTTTAATTCTAATACAATTTAAATTTAAATTTTTTTAAGAACCCTTTGTACTTCAATTTATAATTGATAATTATGTTATTATACCCTGGTAAATCCATGAATCTATTAAAATTGATTGATCTGTTCATGAATATACCATTTATAATTATTATTACTTAAGTTATCATGTAATATTTTGGACTCAAATTTTGATTGGACAAAATGTTCCCAATATTGATTTCATAAAGACCCCCTAGTTTTAAAAGGTTGAATTAAATACCATATAATATTGTTAGAAGAAATATATCACCGGGTCAAATTTTTTGGGTATTGTGAAATGTTGATATTTGACTAATAAATACTCACATTTTATTGAATTAATTTTTGGGTTATAATAATCTATTGGTCTCACATCTAGGGGATTTATAAATAGTAGTTGTAGACCAAAATATGTTAAATTAATAGAATGTCTTTGAAAAACATCATCAAGAGAATGAATATTTAGTTGTATTATAAATAAAAAGGATTTGATTCATCATATATTACTTGAATAATTTCATCAAAAATTTATTATTGAATATGAAAATATCCATAGGACAATCTTATTGTAGTATAAAATATACAATTTTCTTTATCCACTTTAAGATCATATTTATGTGATTAATCATTAAAATTATAGGTGAATAAAATATTCTTAATACCACTAAAGTAGAAAATTATTAATTTCATAAAATCTAAAACTCATTAAATGTATTATTATGAAATGGTCTATTTAATGCTCAATTTAATGGCTAAGATGTATTAATCACCATATCATAGTAGTTTTTTAAAAATCTATAATAATCTCTTAGGAATGATGGAGTATTTTTTGTATGAATTATATTTTTTCATTCAACGAAAAAAATTTCATTCCAATTATTTGTGTAAAAATATGAATAATATATATTTTTACTAAAAGAGGATTCAAATTCAAATTTCAACTACTCACATCCATGATCAAACTTGATAGTAACCAAAGTTTGGCTTTTAATAATTTTAATCAATTCATGAAATATTTAAAAACTATTAAGAGAATAAAAATTGTACATGATAAAATATAAATATGAAAACACACTGAAATAATTAACCAAGAAACATATAAAAACATTCCATAAATACTTATAATTTGAATATGAACAAATTATTCCCTGTAAAGTAGATGTAATGATTTAGTATTTTAGATCTCACATTTAGGTAAAAATTTGCACTTATATTTTACAATGAACTGACATGGATGGTGGATGATATATGAGTTAAAGAAAACATTTCATAGATATATAAAACATGATTTTAAATAATTTTAAGATAATGTGTGGATTATATTGTATCCAAATAACTTAATCCACGACCATGATAATTATATTTTTTCAGATAAAAATGATAAACTATGATGGATAGGGTCTTTTTAGTTGAGTGTGTAAAAAATATCATGCCTATCAGAGGATAAATTCAAATTACCTTCTAATCATTTAAATTTAAAAATATATTTCCCGATTTTATGATGAAATACCTCACATAATATACTAATGTTGATATGGGTTTCCTAATGTATCAAAACATATATTTCAATTAAATTAATATTTTTGATGAAAATAGGAATGACAACTTCGAATTGTTTTAAAATATTCATTGTCTCTAAAAGTTACATATCCTCTATTAAATATTCTCATATTATTGAAGTTTGAATTTTTTCATGTCAAGTGCTGAGTATAGTACCAATTTAATAGTAATTTCTATTATTGGTACTCAATTTTATTTCATAAAATATATAAATTTTATTTATAGTTTCTCACTCTCCCTTGGACTCAGTAATATTAGAAAATAATATTTTATTAACCACCATCTACTGATATCTATTACATAAAATAATTAGTAGTTCATCTGAAATGATTGACTTATAATCACAAGAAGACTAATCTATGTAAAATTTACCACAATTACTATAGTGACCTATATATTGTAACATAAAAAAGGTGAAATCATTTTTAAAAAATAGTTTAATTGAAAATGAGTTTCGTCAGATGTATAACCAAATATATAAAAATAATATAGAGGTTATGATATTTTTATAAATTTTATAAAAATTTATTTTACAAAAATTATTGTTGTATAATAGAATCACCAAAAAATAAAATTTTATATATGACGAACACTGGTATTTATATTATTTAAATGATGATAATCCACATTATGATTAACCAGACTAATTAAAATATTATTATTTTTGTCTAATTCATTTGAATGTATTGATTTTTTTAAAAAAAAATTCAAATTCATTTATTGGTTTTAACATGTAATAATTTACTAAAATCCAAGGTACACATTTTTTTGGTTTATATATTCATAATTATTATATAAATTTCTATTTTAGCAATAGTTGGAAAATATACTTTAAATAAGGATTTATATTATTTCTCAACTTCTAATAGATTATTTTTTTTAAGAATTCATTGAATATGAATACACATATTAATAATTATATCTATATTTATATTTTAGACAGAAATTTAATTGGGATTTAACATTTACTCTTTCCATTTAGAATTTTTATTTCCATAGATTATTTAAAATAAATAGAACTATATTTTGACTATCATTCCCACTATGTTCTGATGTAAAATATAGATATGTCACCTGCAGTATAACTCTATGTGTATAAATCTTTTAAACACAACCATCCATTGAGTTTATAGTATATTCTTGTCATTATCTATTTTGTCTTTAATTTAAGTCAATCTGGTCTTATACGTACTACTTTATTACCTTTATTTTATATGTCTTCTTATGATGGCTTTCCATTTTTATCTTTCAAATAGTTCCAATGAGTATTATAGAAATTTGAATTACTTATATTATTATTCAATTATGTTTCAATTTTAAAAATATCATTATAACTATCATCTGAACCACAGTAATCTAAATTATAATTTTTCTTCTTTGAAACCTGAGATTAAGATTCATTAAAATTATTATCAAATATTATTGATGTCAAATTTCCAATAGTAGAAGGAAATGATACATTATTTTCCCTCAACTAGTTTTCATCATCTCTTTTCAATTTTCTTGTAAAGACCCGAAAATCCCGGGGATTTTTTTTTATATACATGGGATTTTTTTGAGTCTGCAAAAATTTAGGGCTCTTGATTCCGAAGCCCGGTGTGCCCAAAATCAATTTCTTATTTTTGTTCAGGTATGATTAGTAAAAATACGAGCGGGATTTCATAACTTTTTAACCGGTGCTCGGAACTGAAATATGAGGGCACCGTTGAACCCACAACACAGGTATTCTCTTATGAAGACTTTCACCTCGATGGCGGATGGTCGAAAATAAATGTCAGTTTATTTATTTTTATAAAAATAATAACAATAATAATAAGTGTACCATACTTTTTTTGCCACTATGAGTGTGAGTGGTTGTTGATTAAATCCTCCACTTGGGAGTTGGAGTTGGGACCGCCAAACCCTAACCTCCAATGAGAGGTTGTGGTAGTGGGGCCCACCTGAACATAAACTCCTGTGAGAGGTTACATCGTGGGGACCACATGAGACTAAAACCCCCCCAATTAATGGTAGGGTGGAAAATCTCCCAACTCCCCTCATTAATCACAGGTTAGTCCCTTGTCCTCCACTACTATTAATTGGTGCCACCTCTCCCTTTTAATAAATTGTGCCAAAATGTATAATTTAATTAAGGGGATCCTCTTAATTTATTCCTCCATTTTGAAATTGTTGTTCCAATAAAATAATAGATATCTTATATTATTTTTGGCATGTAAATTCCCATTTTGTGGGAGCATGAGAGGATATCATGGGAGAAAAGTATTTCTCCCAATGAAGAATGAAGAATTCGAAGAACGTCGCCAACAACCTTCTTCGATATACTCCCAAAGATCCAACCGATGTGGAGTGTCTCCCATGGCCGACGTAGCTCGAGGTTGGGAGTGCATGAAAAATTCGGCGAACGGATAACTTCATCGTCTTCTTTCCGCAACACTATCAATGAAAGACAAACGTCGATCGACAAATCAAAGGTAAGGGGGTTTACCTTGTGTTTTATCCATTTTCATTTCTCATCATTTTTTGAAATGAAATCGTTGCGTGGATGTAAATAATTGATTCTCATCTTTCCTATTTCGATGAACCAATTGATATCACTTTAGACACGGAGGATGCAGGCCAATCTTACATGGACCGACATCCTCCGTCGATTCTCCCTTATTGTGGAGTTCTACGGCATGGCGATGAGGTGACGATGACGTAGGAGCTAACGACAAAGGTCGCGCTACCTGTGGAATCCATGAATCATGCCACCCCCGTGGCACATTGAAGATTCTAGCTGACCAGTACCAGCTTGTGTGGTGCTTTTCCCGTCTACCAGCGGCCTCTGGGCACCCTACCCAGCACGCAGCCCACCCGCCCGCAGCCTCCCTGTGCCCCGCCTGGTTGGCCGATCGCTTGCTCACGACCCACCGGCGCTCCCGCGCCGAGCCTGGCACCTTACAGGCACCCCATTAGCCTTTCCAGCACGTGGACAATATTCCCAAGGCCTCTGGTGCCCTATCGCGCCCTGCCCGGCTCCCCCACAGCATGCCCGACCACTAATGCGCCCTGCCTGGTGCACACGTAGCTAGCATGCACTCCGCGCGGCCTGCTCGCTAGTTCCCTAACCGGCCCGACCTCTCGGGACTTGTCTCCTGAGCCGCAGCCATCATAGGGCTGGCCAAACTGGTCTCGAACTTTGGGTCGAGTCACCTACGTGGCGACCTCCGGGTCAACCCAGACCGGGTCAGACCGTTCCTGGTCCCATTACTGATCCATCACCTTCTTGGGCCATATCATTGGAACCAGACATCCGTTTGACGAACCGTCAACGGTGCCAGTATTCTTGTAACAATGTAGTCCCTTTGAGAATACCCCACTAGAGATTAGGGTATATTCGAGTTACGGTCAGGTCAGATCATACACAAATCAAATCGGGGATCCGAGTCTAAATGGCTAATAACGAACAGACCAGACATCCGATTGACATGCCATATGTTGCGTTGAGGCCTCTATGATGTGTCAAACCTTTGATATATGTATTTGTGGCACTTCACGATGGTTGAGGTATTTCCCAGTAGCTCATGGAGTGGATCCTTCCAATGACAAGCAGACAAAGTGCGGAGAGCTACTAGCTAGTAGACTTGACGACTGTTTGACCGATTCGACTCGGAGTGGTTTGACGAGCCTAGTGGGGAGCTCCATGTAGTTGGAAGCAGACCCATAGAGGAGGAGAGTCTGGTAGTTGGCCGCAGACTCGTGGAACTCGACAGGAGGAGTACCTCTGTAGGCTATTAGAGGGAGCACCTAGATGTTTGTTGTAGATCCACAGTGGAGGAGCACCTGGTAGTTGTCAGCAGACCTGTGGTCCTCAACAGGATGAGTACCTCAGCCATCTGAGGTTAGTGAGAAGTGCCTCAGTGTCGTGATAGGCCCACTGTACTCAACAGAGGTGGAGTACTCCAGCAGTCGTCGTTTTGATAACAAAAATCCTGGTTTGAGCTGAGTCATTGAGTTTTGTATTTTCCTCATCATTGATATGGGTTACTTGATAAATTAGGTATATGTATAAGCATATACCTAAGTAATGGTTAATAGTTAAATTCATACTTTTTGATTTATCGTTGTTGGATTTTGTGAGACCTTAAGGGTATTGGGGTCCCTACTGAGTGTCATTATACTCACTCCTGTATAGGATATGCCCACACTTGGTTGTTTTTGTTGTAGACGACGGACATCGCTAATTAAGGACGAGAGTAACAGGACTGGATGGTTCCCAGAGGTGAACCACTCAGCATGATGGTACGCGGAGCAGACCGATAGACATGGGGTGATGAGGAGGCCATCTGTACCTACCCATCAGGTAGGAACCCCATATTATGACCCAGTAGTGGCTTTACATTTCTTCTGTTGTACTTTCTTTCAGTTGTACTTGTACTTTCCTTTTGGGCTTGTATTTATGGACCATTTTTTACTTTCTACCACTTCTTTTATATACGGTTTTACTTTTTGTTTTGCATCTAGTTGTGTAATCTAATGTTTTTTTACAGTTATAATGGTAATTCCTTCTCAGTTTAGAGATTTACACCATTGGTGCTAGTCACCAACCCCTGGCCTATGCATGGCGAGCTTGGGGTAGTCACAATATGGGCCCCAGGGGACGGGTCGTGACAATTCTCTCATGTTACATTAATATAATTATCACTTCATAAAATATATCTTGTTAAAATTTATTGATTCATTGAATGAATTTCCCACCAAATCCAATCATTTTGGATTTATATCAACAATTTTTTCAATATGATGATTCTATGAAAAAAAATTATCATCCATGGATAATATACTATTTATAAAATTCAAGTAATATTGATGCATTTGATTTAATATATATATAGGAAAACAAAAAAATTATTTGAAGTCCACTCTCATAAGAACAATATGAATATCCAATAATATGGAAGTAATAAAATTAGTGACTTCCTACTTCTACCAAATTCGGATTGTAGATTAATTATAGTTCATCTAACTATATATTTTTTAGTCATTGAACACAATATAGTTATATTATAATTATACATTACCTATTATTGATTATTTTATTCATTAAAAAACTGAATAAATTTTTTTTCTCAAACAATATAATTTCCATTGAACATGACAATATTTTCAAATACACATTTATTAATTAATGACTACATGTGACCACAACATTATTCCAAATTATCTCCATAATAATTGGTAGCCTTCTCAATTTTTTAAGTGTTACAATTGGTACATGTGGCATTAGAAACTACCTTTCACTAAAAATATAGCTACTATAAAGAAAATATAATGAAAAACTAGAACATTGTGCAATACATAAATATTATAACATTGGTAAATAAAATCATTGAGACTAAATTACATTACAAAGTTATGATTGATATGAAAAATAATAAATGGAATAAATTGAATTTTTTAAAACATATTTTCTGTATTCATCCTCAAAATATATTTGGTAGATTAATTTTTTATATTTCACATAATATTGATAAATATTTTTAAATATAGTAAATGTGGAAGAAATATTAACTCTATGAAATGAATTATGCATAATGAAAATGGATGGACATTTATTTCATCTATTTGAAATGTAAGTTTAAACATGATAGTAAATGATATTATCAATATCATAATAATCAATAAAATAATTAACACAGTAATAATTAATGAAAAAATAAAATAGTAATTCCTTGATTAATATAGATGATATTTATATAAAAAAACATGGATTATTTGTTAGCATTCAAAATAATTCTTAAAAGGATAATATTAAAACCACAGTTGTAATCTAATGTGTAAGGTAGATATGTCGAATTCATCCATGGTATCATTGAATTTAAAAACATAATATGGTATACATGATTTTATAATGATTGAATGGTATGTATTCTTGACTTTGAAATACCTTGACTAAATTATTCAATACGTCCAATCCTTAACAAACCAAATGTTCTTAAGCTCTATTTTTTTATAAAATAAAGAAATTAATATAGATGATTAGTAATTACTAAGTATTCCTATCAAATAAATCCATATATCATGAATTATAGGTAAAATAATACTTATAAAGTAAATAATAAGAGTGTAAAATAAATCCTCACATGTCATATCCCATTGTATGAAAATACACCGAATGAAAAACTATTTCCCTGAAAAGAATCACTCTTATAAAAAATAAATTATGATATTTAAATGAATGAATAATCATGGAAAATGATATATTTTTTTAATTAGTCTTATCACACATGAAATGAGTATCTAATTATAGGTTACATTATAAAATACTGTTGTTTCCAAATTCTATAAATCATGTAATAAATTATAACTACCTAAGCAATGAATTCACTTTCAAAAAATAAAAAATGAAATATTATCTATATTCTAATAATTTTACTAATCACCACTACAGTTATCGTGAATCGATTTATATAAATCTATTTGGATTTATCAAACTACTATATCACCACCAATCATATTTCATTACGCAATGTTTTTTTTACTAAAAAATCAGTTTTTTAAATCCAGATAAACATAAAACATCATAAGTTATACAATATTAAATTTATGTGTTTTCCAATATCAGAAATTAAAATTTTAATTGTATCATTGATTTAAAATTACCCTCAATAACTATTTTTTCATTAAGAACACCCTATTTCATTAAATATTCTTATACCTTTTTCATCCCATTCACTAAAAACATTATATAAAAATATTCCTAACTGGATATTTTTTGGATCAATCATATTTTTTATGGTTCTATATTATTTACAAAAAAAATCAATTTATTCTTCAATACATTCAATAACAATATAATTTTCCAAGATGGAAAATTTAAAAATCATTATTGATCATAGGAAAATATTTAAAATTTGAGGGGTAATTCAAAAAATCTTCATATATTAAATTATTATTTTAACAATAGTAGAAAATTTACTCAAGAAAATATAATTCATGTTCATGTTAATCAATAAATATTTTAGAGTCCAAAAGAAATCCTATTTTATAATTCTTATATCTTATTAAATCAATCCATTAATGGTACCTTCTAATGATTTTTGGAGTTCCACAACTACATGTTCATGATCATATTTTTTTATATCAGGTTTTGATTATGCTATAAATTCCATCATATCATCAACAATATTTGAGATAAATTCAGTTTCCATACATTCCATTAAATCTTTATTAGATACATCTTCTTTATTTCTTATAACTATGATAATCTAAGAACAATTTCCAGTATAATTTCAATTTTTAATGTTACTTATATATAAAAAAATTATTTCATTTTTATGGGAAGTCATAATAATATTCATTGTCAAAAATATTATCAAAAAGTATAATAGAAATATTTTTAATTTATATACAATGAATAAATATTGACTTACCTTTCCTTTAAGAATTCTAAAACCACTCTTAAAATTTCATTCAATATGTGATATTAACCATAATTTATATCCAATTTAGTTTTTATAACATGAAATTATTACATTTTAGTAGATTCAAAATATATTTCTTTAGAAGAATATTCTAAAGAAATTTTTGGCAAACCAATATTTCATAAGAAACAGAGTTGAGATATAATTCATCTAGAGATAACCCCCAAAATTATTTTCCTAAAAAAGTACATTTTTTTGTTGATTATTGATTGGATTTAATATTTTGATAATAATATTCACTCTGATAGAATACCACGTTTCTCAAAAAATCTTGAAAAAAAGACCAACATCATTAGTAATATAGTAAATGGAAACATCTATTTTAAATTGTAACTCATATTTATATCGTCAAACATAATTTTTAAGAAATATATATTTTATTCCATTACATTAGTGAGTCATTCAAATATGTGATCTAGTTTATACCTAATACGTTTAGTGATTATGCAGAGCAAAATTTAAAATTATATTATATTATAATGTTCTCCCAAAAAATATTGTTTATCCTTCACATTTGTATTCCAAAATATTTCATATTTACTGATAACTGACCTTATAGTATGGGAACATACTTGTATTCCATTAATCATAGTATAATATATATTAAATTTAAGTGTTCTGGTATACTATATCTCATATTATTGTTGATAAGATAATTACATAAATTAACGGATGATATTCTACTAACATTACAAAAATCATCCATTATTGAACATTTTTATAAATGGATTCTAGAAGTGACTTGTGTCTCTGATAGCACTTGTTTTACCATAGTCAGACTATTGATGCTAAAAGTGGTGGGTGAATTAAAAAAAAACCATCCTTGTAGATAAAATTGGATCTTTTTTCCATGTTGTATTATATTTATTTAATCTAATAGTTTTTCATCATCAAATGAATAATTATAAAGATCATTTGCATGTTTAAATAACATGATTTACCTATAAAAGGATTCTATAATAGATTAATATCAATATTGTATTGATGCGACAATTAATCACTACCTAACATGTATGGTATTATAAAATTTGGATAATTTATATTCTATTCTATGATTCTTAATGTATTCTTATATTCAATTGACTACATTTCAAGATGGATAAAATAGATTTTATTAACTGTTATTTATTAAAAAGATTATAGAAAGTGATATGTAACACCATACTATATGGTTGTTATTCCTTGATGATATGATTATTTTTTCTTGATCATGATGGATATAAAAATCATGTACTTATATTAAATCATTGAAATCAGTACACTTCTATCATGATGAAAATCTTATAATTCCTAGTATTCATGATGAAACTATCTTCTTTTAATAGTAATCATCTCTTTTAACTTTCACAGTTGATACATTCTTATCAAGATTTGATTTTTTTTCATAATTAAAAGTCAAATAACCAAAACTAGACAATATATTATAATTTAATATTATGATTATGATAACTTATAATATAGAAATCATCCATGAAATATGAATGAAGATGTTTTGGAAGTTAATGTAATTTTAATCCCATTAACAAAAGGCCACATTATTTACATAATAAAAATTTTCTTGAATTTTTTTAATGAATATCTTAATATTAAAGTTTAATATTAAATGTTTTACTATATCCATATTTGAAATATATTTTGATAATATTTTTATGTGATTTATGGAGTTTTATATTTATTTGGTAGGAAAATAGATTAAAAGGGGCAAGGAAAGTGAACATGGGGTAGCTTTAAGAATATATAATAGCTCCACTGGCCTGCCAGTGGGCTCTATTAGCCTGTCAGTGTAGTATATGTAACGCCTCGACCCCAGCTACCCGGAGTCGGTGCATTACTTCGTAACATTGGCATGATCAAAAAAGATCAAGTCTCGAAAGACCGATTAGTTTAGTAGCCTTGGAAACACTAGATACATTCATAAACGTTACATTACATCATAAGGTGAAAAACTACAATAACAAAGTCTCCATAGTACACACTCATATCCTCTTCTGACTATCCCTGCAGGTCATTCATAAAATACTTCTTCACATCATGGAAAATATTAAAACATTGAAAGGGGTGAGCTCAGATGCTCAGTAAGGATAACAATATTGCGGAAGCTTTCATAAATAAACATTAACATTTAAGGCAATGTATAACTAAAACAAAAGTCTTTTTAAACTTGAACTTCAATATAATATGGCAAAAGTAAAATGAGATAATGCCATTTACTTATTCACATGGATATTCTACTGGTCGAATAATCACATGTAATATCAATAACCACTTTCATAATGATGGAATGCATAATGCCAGACTATCATAACCATGTAGCCAAAGCCTCATGCCAAGACCAAAAATAAGATTTTGTCAAGGCCTCGTGCGAAGACACTAGTTTGTCTCATGAGACCTACCAATGCATCGAGGAGCTATAACAGGCTCCACCCATCACTTATTAAGTCAAATGCATTCCTCATATGAATAGGTTTAAACATATCATAAACTATAACATAATTGTATCACATAAAACATGGATAAAGGAAACATGACATTTCCACATTTCAATCACAAGATATCAATACAACACATTGATATAATAAAAATTCTTTCAAAACGATTTTCAATACCAATATAATAGAAAGTTAAAACTTTGTTTTATTTTTCATTAAAAAAACGTGATGGCTTGTAGAGGAAGCCGAAACTCAAATAATGGTCATGACGGCGGAGAAGTCATTGTCGCCGCATATGTACGGAAAGAAAAACATTCCCTTTTTTTCGTTTAGTAAAACGCTTCGTATAAAAAAGATTCCTTTCGAATAAATGTAAAAGTCAAAGGGGTTTATACACCGTATAAAAGAAAGATGTGTATAAAACCAAATATGCCTCAATGAAAGGAGATTGAGACGAAGTCCATAAAAAGATCATTTAAAAATATATATATCTATTATGTGTATTCACTATAGGTACACATAAAGAAAGTAAAAATACAAAATAGACATAATAATATCATGACATAATTTGAAAGTAGGAGATTAACCCAAAGAATGGAAGTTGGGTTAAGATGTTCCCTTACCTCATGTCCGAATTGAATCAACCATTCTTTAACATCTTGAATAATAAACTAGAGTTAATATCTACCATATTAATAACCATTTTCAATTTCATTATCCTTTTTATATCACTTATTACAATGTTCTTAACATTATGTAATTATTTATGTTAATAACGGTCGTTTTGTCGATCTTTGGTACTTGAGTCAACAATAAACTTCTTATAATTACAAGTTGTTCATGTGGTGAAATATCCATTATATCCAGAATTATATTCATTATTTAGATATCATATATATCATATATATCTAGTATATACATTCATTCATAATATTACGTAACATTTAGAGGTAAGAAATGAAATGCACCGTTCATGGAGACGGTAAGTCGTACGTACGCATTAACGCTACTTTCATTTATATTTCATATTTAAGGGAATGAAATCATAATTATATAAAGGTATAATATATTTCCAGTATAATATTATATATAATATCATTTACTCCATCCTTTATACATCCCACATATGGCATTAACGATTCACATCACTTTGAGGGGGCGGTAGTCCGCACTTCCAAAAATGAAATTATCGCATTTACCCATAATGGAAATAATAAAGTATTCCATAAATGAGAAATACAGAAGAATATGGAAAACATAAACATATTATATATCATATATAAATATTGTGACATCTTAATGGACACCTTTGAAGGTGTTATATGAGTGTTGAACAATCATCGTTTCGTGAGGCAGAAATTCGCCATCCACAGAAACCGTATGTTCTTTAACCATTACATGGAGGTGTGTGTAAGTTTAGCTCGAATAATCATTATAAAAACATCCTAGTATATTGAGGATACTGGTGTTGTTACAAAAAAAGGAATAAAAAGAGTTTAAGGGGTTGGAGAAGCAAAATAAAACAAAATAACATAATAGAAGACATTACCTTAAAATTGGTTAACTCTTTTTGATTTGAGCCAAAGGCTTCCTTGGTAAGACTTCTGCCCATGTTTAGGCTTCTAGGAGTAAGGTAGGGAAGTTGGGAGAGTATTTGGTCAGAGGTTGGCCGAGCCAAATGGCTTGAATGTGTGAATGAGGTGGTAGAGGTGGGGGCCTTTTATAAGTGGAGAGGAGGGGCACTCTTGGAAAGTAAAGCAAAGTCACTTTATTATAAAATGAGTTTCGGATTTTAGAGGCCCCACACTTATATAATTCTAGGATAAGGTGATAAGGGTTCGAAATCTTCTCATCCATAAGGTTTTTGACAAGTTTATGCCTTAGATTTTACATTATCCTTTCATTTTATTTAAATCGTTAAATAATGAGGTCATCGCTGCATCATCATGGTGTCATAAATAATTTAATTTATTTAATGTCCAAAAATTATAAAAAAAATACTATGATATAGGAAATCTTTTTATATTTCCAATTACTATTTATAGTCAAAAATATGACTTGTATAACCCCATGTAAAAATTGTTTTAGTAAAACAACTCCTGTTTGTGACCTTTTTATTTTAACATTAAATAAAAAGTTATTTATGTCCTTTTCCTACCAAAGTGGCTTCATGGGGTCCCCAAGTTGACCCATAGATTTTCTTGGTCGAAAATGACTCATCCAATAGAGTTAGGACAAGTGTAAAGGTCATTTCATATTTTTATAATATAATTTTTACCTTAAATTTCACTAATTACCTTTAATCGCGATTAATTAAACTTAAAAGTTACTATTCACCAAAAAATTATTTTAATCCCATTGAACCAAATTTTACTTCCTAATGACAACCATGTATGTCGGATTTTTGAAAATCAAATCACAGAAGTGATAATGTTTCATTTAAATGAAAAATCAGTTTTTTAACTACCACTTAGTGGTTTCACTATTCATCAAAAATTGAAGTTTTTCAGAACAATGCCAAAATTTCACCCTAAGCTATAATTGATATTCCGAATTCAAAAATGATGTCTATTTTATGAAATTCCAAACATATATGTTGAATTAATTAATTTTATAATTAATTCCCGCTGTCACAACAAATAGCGTGTTTTTTAGAAATAATATATATCAAAAGATTGACAATTGTTTTTGTCCAATTTCAAAGTGAAATTAATTCTAATGACCACCATTGGATATAATGGTAAAAATATATTCTAATTATACTTTAAAACAACTCAATAGTATAATTTATCACCATAAATTATTTTGATTAAAAAAGTTGTTTTTAAGTATTTTTCACTATTCATAAAAAATTAGAAGTTCCTATAAAAATACCAAAAAATCAACATAGGCTAATTTCGATATTCCTAATCCAAAAATGAAGTCTATTTTGAAATATAAAATATATATAATTTCAAAAAGTGGGTATTACTATTCATAATAGCTATTTTGGTTGGTCTCGGTGTGTTAGAACTCGAAGTTGTGTACAATGCAAGCTATTGCATTATTAAATGAGAAGCGTATCGTGGAAGCTCAGGGTGTTACATTCTCCCCTCCATCAATAAATTGCATCCTCGCAATTTGAAATTTTTCATTGAAAATAAAAGGTTCAAAATAGAAAATATATTTGTGGAAAACCCACATCGGAAATAAGGTTATTAAAAATACAACTTTAAAAGAAAGAAAGATAAGTACAAAGGTCACCCGAGATAGCCCATACTAGGATTCTATGAAAATATGGATATGTAGGAGATACAAACCATCAAGGTCTGATGGAGAGTTATAGAAAACAGGATTAGGAGAAAGTTTAACTACAAGAAAATCACAAACTTGTGATTGGTTAAACGATCACTGATTCCCCAGTAGGAAAAGTTAACCGACAACATTTTTGTTTTAAGTTACCTTTTATAAAGTTGTGGAATTTATTTAAAAGATTTAATAATAATGTAAGGGAATATACATACTTGTCATGTAGACATTCATTCTTTAATAAATTTTTACCACAAACCCATCTTTCACTCTAAAAGGTAATAGAACTCAAAAAATTTCTATTTATCCTAATTGTATAAGGTTCCAAATATTAACACATACCATTTAGATTAGTAAAACTATTTTGTAATAACTAGGGACTTCTTGTAGGCTAGTGGTAGGTAATAAAGGCTTGTCACACTATGGTTGTGGGTTCGATTCCTACAGCTTTGTCTGACGTGACGGGTTATGCCCCACCCTGCAGGTTTTCCTTTTCCTAAAACTATAGTATTATAATATTCCAAAAATAATCTTCAAAAATGTTTCAAACTTAAACAATACTATCCAAAGATCAACTTAATCCATTCTAACCTTTAGAGTTATCCAAAATACCTCCGTCCATACTTTCTCTAAAGGGTCCTTAAATCCCAAAATCATTTGTAACATTAGATTCCCTAAACAAAGTAAACTTTCTATTATTGTCACATACAAAGATATGATTACCTTTATCATATTAAAACCTTAATGAAATCAACCTGTACTGCAGTACAATCCTTATATATATATCACATTATTCTAATAACCATAATATAATCCATGAGTCTAAAAGAACCAATACATTAATTTTTCCGCTTCAACTATAGTCACAGTATAAGATTGGCCTTGATCCCTTGGCCTTTTTTGAGGTAAGTTTCCCCGATGCTTAGGACATTCATTTGCATAATGACCCATTTACCTATAATTTTAGCATTCAACATTGATATCCTCTTTCATTCCCTTGCAATAACGAGCCTGGTGACCTTTTTCTCCACATTTATAACAAACTCCCATTCCTTTTAGGCAAGTATCAGGGTGATTCTTCCCACAATTATCACACAATGGAAAATCCTTCTTTCCCTTTTTCAGTTTATCTGTCTCTTGTTCCACTGTTCTCTTCTTCTCTTGCTTTACTTTGTTGTCATAACACTTAGATAATTCCTTTTCTGTCTTGATATAACATGAGACTATATCTTTGTACGACAGGAAGGTCTGTGAGACTAATGCTCGACGGAGAAATGATTTTAACCCATCAAAGAAATGATCAATATTACTTCTTGGGTTACGTATATAATCTACAGCATGTCTTGTTAACCTTGTAAAGTTGGCCTCATACTATGTGACATTGCCATCCTCCTTTTGTCTTAGACTCAGAAATTGCCTTTCCATATCTGCTCGATGGTCATGTGGAAAGTATTTTTCTAAGAAAATATCTTTGAACTCGCTCCATTACATACTTGATACTTCTTCATCTTCCTTTGTATTTTGAATCAACGACCACCACTGATCGGCATCTCCAGTGAGGCGGTAGACTGCCATGACAACCTTCCCCCTTTCGCTACTCCCCAAGGCATGGAATATTTTTTCTAAGGAGTTTATCCATTGCTCAGCTACTAATGGATTTGTACCCCCATTAAATGTTGGCGGTTGTTTCCTCATGAAGCGGTCTAACATTGATCCTCCACGTTGCAGATCAGGGTGCTCCATACGAGTAATGTTATTATTCATAACCTGAGTGAGTTGTCCCAGTATGCTAATAAGTTGATCAGCACCAGTTTTATCTCAAAATCCACAATAATTATCTTGAGTAGGAGGGCAATCCCTACATGGATTGCATGCATTGATACAGTTTCCATTCCTTCCACTAGGCGCCATTTCTAAACAATGGAATAAACTAGATTTGATTATGAATTAAAATACATAATTCCATATTTGTAAAACACTTTACATAAATTGAACTATTTATAGATATAATCCATAATCATAAAAAGAAATGTTTTCTTTGAGGAAGTATATACTCATAACCCTTCATAGTGGTTTGTAAAGAAAATGAGAATTATCCTAAGCATATCCCCCGGGAGTGTCGTAACCAAGAGTGCAGCAAGGCCCGTTTTCGTGCACCAGTTCCTGTTTGAGTCTAGCTCAAAGAGGTTTTTTCGGGTTTTACCCCTAGGTACATATGTGCCAGAGCCGCCTCTACCTGCTCGTATCCAGACAGGGATGTATTGCTCGGAAAACTCACAAAATCTCTACAATAACAAAATTCTAGGAAGTTCTTCTATACTAATCATCAAAATCTACCTTTGTGCTATGTTCTCTAATCAGAGTTTATCTAAATATAGATTCCAAGGATAGTACTAAACTGCCTATGATACCAACTGTAACGCCCCAACCCCAGCTACCCGGAGTTGGTGCATTACTTCGTAATATTGGCATGATCACAAAATATCAAGTCTCGAAAGACCGATTAGTTTAGTAGCCTTGGAAACACTAGATACATTCGTAAACGTTACATTACATCATAAGGTAAAAAAATACAATAACAAAGTCTCCATAGTCCACACTCATATCCACTTCTGACTATCCCTGCAGGTCATTCATAAAATACTTCTTCACATCCTGGAAAATATTAAAACATTGAAAGGGGTGAGCTCAGATGCTCAGTAAGGATAACAATATTGCGGAAGATTTCATAAATAAACATTAACATTTAAGGCAATGTATAACTAAAACAAAAGTATTTTTAAACTTGAACATCAGCATAATATGGAAAAAGTAAAATGAGATAATTCCATTTACTTATTCACATGGATATTCTACTGGTCGAATAATCACATGCAATATCAATAACCACTTTCATAATGATGGAATGCATAATTCCAGACTATCATAACCACGTAGCCAAGGCCTCGTTCCAAGACCACAAATAAGATTTTGTCAATGCCTCGTACCAAGTCACTAGTTTGTCTCATGAGACCTACCGATGCATCGAGGAGCTATAGCGGGCTACACTCGTCACTTATTAAGTCCAATGCATTCCTCATATGAATAGGTTTAAACATATCATAAACCATAACATAATCGTATCACATAAAACATGGATAAAGGAAACATAACATTTCCACATTTCATTCACAAGATATCAATACAACACATTGATATAATAAAAATGCTTTCAAAACCATTTTCAATACCAAAATAAAAGAAAGTTAAAACTTTGTATTTATTTTTCATTAAAAACGTGATGGCTTGTAGAGGAAGCTGAAACTCAAATAATGGTCACCGCGATGGAGAAGTCATTGTCCCTGCATATGTACGGAAAGAAAAACATTCCCTTTTTTTCGTTTAGTAAACCGCTTCGTATAAAAAATATTCCTTTCGAATAAACGTAAACGTCAAAGGGGTTTATACACCGTATAAAAGAAAGTTGTGTATAAAACCAAATATGCCTCAATGAAAGGAGATTGAGAGGAAGTCCTTAAAAAGATCATTTTTAAAATAAAATAGATATATTATTTTTATTCACTATAGGTACACATAAATAATGTAAAAATACAAAATAGGACATAATAATATCATGACATAATTTGAAAGTAGGAGATTAACCCAAAGAATGGAAGTTGGGTTAAGAAGTTCCCTTACCTCATGTCTGACTTGACTCAACCGTTCTTTAACCTCCTGAATAATAAACTAGAGTTTATATCTACCTTATTAAGAACCATTTTCAATTTCATTATCCTTTTTATATCACTTATTACAATGTTATGAACATTATGTAATTATTTATGTTAATAACGGTCGTTTTGTCGATCTTTGGTACTTGAGTCAACAATAAACTTATTATAATTACAAGTTGTTCATGTGGTGAAATATCCATTATATCCATAATTATATTCATGATTTAGATATAATATATATCATATATATCTTGTATATACATTCATTCATAATATTACGTAACATTTATAGGTATGAAATGAAATGCACCGTTCATGGAGACGGTAAGCCGTACGTACGCATGAATGCTACTTTCATTTCTATTTCGTATTTAATGGAATGAAATCATAATTATATAAAGGTATAATATATTTCCAGTATAATATTATATATAATATCATTTACTCCATCCTTTATACATCCCACATATGGCATTACCGATTCACATCACTTTGAGGGGGCGGTAGTCCGCACTTCCTAAAATGAAATTATCATGTTTACCCATAATGGAAATCATAAAGTATTCCATAAATGAGAAATACAGAAGCATATGGAAAACATAAACATATTATATATCATATATAAATATAGTGTCATCTTAATGGCCACCATTGAAGGTGTTATATGAGTGTAGAACAATCATCGTTTCGTGAGGCAGAAATTCTCCATCCATAGAAACCGTATGTTCTTTAACCATTAAGTTTAGGTGTGTGTATGTGTAGCTCGATTAATCATTATATCAACATACAAGTATATTGAGGATACTGGTGTTGTTACAAAAAAAAGGAATAAAAAGAGTTTAAGGGGTCGGAGAAGCAAAATAAAACAAAATAACATAATAGAAGACATTACCTTAAAATCGGTTAACTCTTTTTGATTTGAGCCAAAGGCTTCCTTGGGAAGACTTCTGCCCAAGATGAGGCTTCTAGGAGTAAGGGAGTAAAGTTGGGAGAGTATTTGGGTAGAGTTTTGCCGATCCAAATGGCTTGAAAGTGTGAATGAGGTGGTATAGTTGGGGGCCTTTTATAAGTGGAGAGGAGGGGCACTCTTGGAAAGTAAAGAAAAGTCACTTTATTATAAAATGAGTTTCGGATTTTAGAGGTCCCACACTTATATAATTCAAGTATAAGGTGATAAGTGTTTGAAATCTCCTCATCCAATTGGTTTTTGACAAGTTTAATCCTTAGATTTTACATTATCCTTTTATTTTATTTGAATCGTTAAATAATGAGGTCATCGCTGCATCATCATGGTGTCATAAATAATTTAATTTATTTAATTTCCAAAAATAATAAAAAAATAATATGATGTAGGAAATATTTTTATCTTTCCAATGACTATTTATAGTCAAAAATATGACTTGCATAACCCCATGTAAAATTGTTTTAGTAAAACAGCTCTTGTTTGTGACCTTTTTATTTTAACATTAAATAAAAAGTTATTTATGTCCTTTTCCTACCAAAGTGGCTCCATGGGGACCTCAAGTTGACCCATAGATTGTCTTGGTCGTCCATGACTCATCCAATAGAGGTAGGACAAGTGTAAAGGTCATTTCATATTTTTATAATACCATTTTTACATTAAATTTTACTAATTACCTTTAATCGCGATTAATTAAACTTAAAAGGTACTATTCACCAAAAAATTATTTTAATCCCATTGAACCACATTTTACTTCCTAATGACAACCACGTATATTGAATTTTTGAAAATCAAATCACAGAAGTGGTAATGTTTCATTTAAACGAAAAATCAGTTTTTTAACTACCACTTAGTGGTTTCACTATTCATCAAAAATTGATGTTTTTTAGAACAATGCCAAAATTTCCCCCTAAGATATAATTGACATTCTGAATTAAAAAATGATGTCTATTTTATGAAATTACAATCATATAAGTTGCATTAATTAATTTTATAATTAATTCCCGCTATCACAACAAATAGCATGTTTTTTAGAAACAATATATATCAAAAGATTGACAATTGTTTATGTCCAATTTCAATGTGAAATTAATTATAATGCCCACCATTGGATATAACGGTAAAAATATATTCTAATTATACTTTAAAACCACTCAATAGTATAATTTATCACTATAAATTATTTTGATTAAAAAAGTTGTTTTTAAGTATTTTTCACTATTCATAAAAAAATAGAAGTTCTCAGAAAAATACCTAAAATTCAACATAGGCTAATTTCGATATTCAGAATCCAAAAATGAACTCCATTTTGAAATATAATATATATATAATTTCAAAAATTTGGTATGACTATTAATAATAGCTATTTTGGTTTGTCTCGATGTGTTAGAACTCGAAGTTGCGTACAACGCAAGCTATTGCATTATTAAATGAGAAGCGTATCGTGGAAGCTCGGGGTGTTATAGTATACATGATCAATGTCCTTACTAAAGACTACAATATCTTATTGTGTGAGATTTTATGAAGTCAATATTCTTCACAGTGTCTATTGGTCATCCTATGGAGATCACCGGATCACCAAATTCATCTTTTAAAACAAAAAAAAAACACAATGAGTTTATATAATTTTTAGGGAACCCGTCATATAGTATATTTTTATCATTATCTCAATACTTCTTCAATCCCCCAACATTTATAAACACTATCAATTTATTTTTGAGTTCCCTATTTCCTTTTCCATATCCTTGATTTTATTCCTATACAATTGTTCGATAATGAGATTCCAATCATGTGACTGCTCACATTATTCAGATCAACAATCATCTATTCAAATTAATAAAAATCATTTAGATCCTTAATTTTGGTCTCATATAATAGTTTTTATGTGGTCTTACAAGTGTTTTATTGATCATTGGTACAATCAGCACCATGATTGGGGGAATTGTCATCCACAAACCCATTGAACATTTTTAATCACTAGTAATATAATTTCTAGTCATGGGTTATTTCATATCCGAATTTCTTTGATGTGGATCATCATCAATCCTGATCCTAGTTTTCATACCCATGTATGTTTTGGATTGTATCTAGGATTCAATGGGTCATTTGGATTTGGATTCCAACCCTTTTTGTTAAATCATTGTTTAGCATAAGGTAGTAGGTCATTATATTTAGTACATGTTTATTTTGTTTGTTGTAATAACTGGTTATAATTAAGTTCTACCCCTATGAGTCTTATTATAGATGTTTGATGATATAAGGTTTTTGTGTATCACATGAAAATATTGTTTTTATGATGCATATTTTATTTTTTGAAGTTAATTTATATTTTTTATAATGTGATTCTAGATATTTTATCATGTATTCATGTTTTCGTCTATTTTATTATTTATCTTATATAGTATATTTAGGTTGATTCATATGGACTATGCACATGTGGGGGATGTGTGAGTTATTACTTATCACTCACATGGGATTCCCTTCAAGGGGATATGTCAATTGTGTTTCGGAAACTGCCTCGCTATAGAGAATATGACATATATTTCTATTAAACACTTAATTCAGCACGAAGTTGATATTGGTGGATGCGGTCTTCAAGGGACCAATAGGCATGTTATTCTTGTATTATATGGTTGAAACATATATGAGCTATGTTTTTTAAATTATTGAACCATATATAATACACAGTTGTGTTAAGAACCAATATTGGTGTAATACTAATCCTTTTTCTCGAACCATAAATTGTAACCCTAGTGATCTTATTGATTTGAAGGCTAAGGGCCATGTATTAGGAACAATCACAGTGGGGGTGGTTGAGAAGGATTAATAGGAAGATTTAGATCAGGGAGGATGGTCCAAAATCTTTATGGATTGTTATATTTAAATCTAGTTTCAATGCTTTGTTTATTGACCCATCAAATATTTGTAGACCTTTCATAGATCAGTTTTATGAGATAAATTTACTATATTAATTCTGCAAGGGTCTGTATTTATTCTATATTATATTGATCTAATGATAATTTAGGTATTCTTTAATTACAATTTTATTTGTTTGTTTTATCTCAATTTTTATACATGTATTCGTACATGGTAGTGTGGAGAGGGCATCCACACGATGTTTCTTTGGTTGTCACCACAAGTAGGTAGCCTCTTGTATACGTGGAGGTGCACACGAGGTACTGTGGCATTATCAATTTAACCTAGTGGATTTTCATGAGGTGCTACCAAATGTTGTAAAATGACAATGTTAAATTTATTTATTTTTATTTTTTTCATTGATTCTGGATATGGTAAATACGATTTATAATATTTTATACTAATTATTGCGATCTATTTCAGTTCTCCAATAATTTATTATATGAGACATCCATGTTTCAATAAAGTTAGGTGTTTATTGTATGAGGATGAATTTTATATAAATTCAAATTGGGTGATGAACATGATTTTGGAATATAGATATAAGATATTTTATTTGTATTATTTAACCATGATTTAGAATAGAAAATCCCATTACATTTTCTTTTTTCTCTAATTAGATTCTTCCAAAAATAATTAAATTTTTACTGGAATTATGAGATGTGTTTTATATGTGTTATTTATATAAATATTTAATGTGTTCTAGAGTATTATATTCTTGATTGTATAAATATTTATGTGTTTATTGAGAAAGAACCATCAGACCATCAAGTTTTATGGGTAGTGATTAATCGGTTATGAATTATTCTTATTATGTAGGAGAATTAAACATAGAATTATCCCTTAGATAATATAGTGGTTCAGCATATAGAGCTGATCTATTCTTGACTCATTCAATGGGTTCCATTTCATGGAAGGAGGACCCCAAATGGGATTCAAGGAAATTATATTTTACACCAATGAATTATATCTCAATCAATCCTATTTCATAAGTATCCCCAAGGATATAGAAGGTTTGATATGATTCATTGAGAGGATCCTTGAGATAGTGGAGACCACAAAATATCAAAAGATAAATATTATTCCATTTATGCTTCATGGTGTTGATGGATGATGTTGTGATATTATAATTCAATTTTGTCATCCTGAAAGATGAAATATATGATCGTCACAGGCTTATTATTTAAGGGGTCATTTTTTCTACTCAGAAGCTGGAACACACTCATTATCTCACAGACCTATATCAGTGGATGTGGAATGATTAATTATATTTATCATGTTTCTATAATATGATTAAAATTTCTAAAATTATAGTGGAAAATGAGGTTTATAGGCCAAGAGTGACTAATGTATAACATGATAATTAGATGAATGCGATTATAATGGACGTAGATCTGATGACCTATTCTATAATTCTACTTAAGGAACTGATAATAATGAAGTTAAATAAGGTAATAATGTTGTGGGTTTTCACAACACTGTATATCGATCAATATATTGTTTCCAAAATTTATACTCAATAACATCATTGGGAATTAATAAATAAAATATAGAGTATTTAATCGTGGTGATCTATTGGTAGACCTAAAATATAATAATTTTATCATCTCCATCATTGAGAAATTAATCTTCTAGATAATAAATTTATTAGAGGAGAGGACATTATCTCAATGGCTATTTTTTTCTATTTTTTAGAAGTGTACAAATACCTGTCTATTGCTGTAGATTTTTCACATGTGTTCATTGATTGACATTAAAGATTCAGGATAAAGTGGAGGTGTATGTCCTCATCCGAAGGGGAAAACCCAGAAGGGTTTTTGAATTAGTTGACTCATGATCCATTATAATCCATGAGATTTTTAATAGATAGGATTATCCATTGAATTAGGAATTATATAACATTGTATAAGAGACCAAAATAGTTCATGATATTTTTATGATATATTATACACTATTAATTTCTATTTTTTGACATAGAAAGATACCATTCTTTCTTATATTTTGATGTTTTTTTATCAGACTTTTTAATTGGTAAAATTTCATACACACCTATTATACCTCAATACCTCCCATAGGGTGGATAGAAGATCCTTTTCAAGTCTATCTATAATGTTTGATGGTGGTTTCGTGCATCCAAAATTTGTATATCATCATGATTTGGTAGATTTCCGTAATTGTTGTGATTCTCAGTGTGGAATACCTTAGGAATTACATAAAATTATTTTTATCAAGTTCTTGTAACATTTTTGTCACCTAAATAGTGAATATTCATGTTGGATTATGAGTCATATATTGAGAATGGTAGAGTTAGGTTGGACCCTAATCGGGAAGATTTTTGTTTTTAGAATTGGTGGTTGGAATGAGCCATATAGTGGACAATATAATTTACCCTTCTCATTTCTCATATAGTTAACTTGTACTGAGATATATTTTTATCACTTTTTTAGGGTTACCTTCACCTAAGGGAGTTGATTTTGAGATCAATATTGTTCCTGAAGAATGAGTAATATTTATTACACTATATTTCATGGTACCATATGGGATGAAATAGATCAATGTATATCTTTATGATCTTGATGATAAAGGATTCATTGAACTACGAACATCCCCTGGGAATCCCTAGTATTGTTCAATATGATATAATGTGATATTATTCATATTTTTGTAGACTATCATATGTTAAATTAGATCACAATAAAAATCAGGTACCTACTTTTTTAATTTGATTTGATTAAAAAATAAATTCGATTATTGAGGTTTTTAGAAATTTGTTTACATTTGGGTTAACTCTATCATGGGATCAAGGATGTAGGAACATTGAAGACAACATTTCATAGAATGTACTGTTTTTTTAAGTGACAGGAAATTCCCTTTGGGGTGATGAATTCTTATGAAGTTCCCTCGGATCTCATGAACAATATCATTTATCCCTACTAGTTATCCATTATATTCCTGTTATTTTATGTTATCTTGATATATTAAAAAATGTCACAATCACATACTAAACACCTAGATATCATATTACATGAACATTGAGAACATCTAAATTATTCTAGGTATTCAAAATTTTACTATGGAAATAAGATGTGGGAGTTATTGGGAATGTGGTTTTATAATAATTAATATGCATTGATCCATGTAATTTAGATTTAGTTATGTATAAAGAATGAATGAGAAATGTTATCATGATTTAGAGTTTCCATAGATGGGATGTGTACTATATGTTGTTGATATAGAAATTTTCTCACATTGACGCTCACTAGACCTAGTATACCATGAAGAGATTCTTGTATTATTATAAGGAATAATGTAAATAATTAATATTTTTATTTTATAAAATGATTATGTGATCTTCAATTTTCAGTCCTCCTGATGAGTGACTCAGACATGATTTGTATTTTATTTCTGTACATATTGGTGTTAGATCTATAAATATGTATGGTGATAAGGTAATTCGTTTTGGGTCACAAAATTTATGAACCGATGATTATGACATCCCTACACATGAATTAGAGTTTTATGTATTGTTTTATTTGTTAAAATGATTTTGATACTAAATATATTGTGATATATTTTTCATATATATAGACCATCGGTGTTTCTGAAAATATTCCCCAAGTATGACCTGAATATTCATCCAAGGGGATTGGTTAGAATACATATAGATGTTTGTCATTAAAAAGAACTATCCTGTTAATGATCATATAGTTTCTAATGAACATTGTAAGATGAATTATGATGTGATAATTTAGACATCATATGTTGGGTGGAAACTCAAGGCGTTATTGCTAGACTATAAGTTTGAAACCGATGGGGATCAAGGTGGAGTTTCTTGTGGAACCATAGTGATCAAAACATCATTGGTAGAATGATATAAAGTCAATAAAAATATTTATTTTTTGTGTGTCCCTATATGTGATAGGTTTTTAGTAAAAAATATGATTTGGGACTGGATTCAGATGGTCATGGTGTGCTTATACTTCAGGGTTGCGTGATGTTTCCATATTAAATAATAGAGGGTTCATTTTGAAACTATCATACTTCATAGTGGATAGTGTACAAATGAATGATGAAAATATATCATTATATAATATAAAAATTATGGAGGCGTAACATGAAAAGTGATTTTGTAAGCTATTTATCCCATTGTCTTACTTATCAGATAATCAAATCCAAGGATTTGATAACTAGAGGATTGATGTAGCCAAATATAATGCATATGCTGAAGTGGGATATAGTGAATATATACTATATGGTAGTGTTACCTAAGACTATAAAGGTTTGAAAAATGTTTAGGTTTTTGTTGATGAGTTGACCAATTTGGATGACCTCATACTATACCAAAATACTAAAAATTTGGATGAGAAACAAAATATATATATTTTGGTTATTGCACGACTGTATAGAGTAGCATAGAGTATAGTTTCTGAAACCCACACAATTTTCACATCATGATTATCCAAATAACTGAAAAGGTGGTGTGTACATAGTTTAATTTTTGTATGACCTTCAGTCCATATAGTGAAGGGTATTGTGAGAGATTGATATAAAAATTTACATATTTTCATTTAGATTATAATATTAATTTAGAAGGATCATGAAATTATCACATTCCTCTAGTAGAGTTACTCTATAATAAAATATTCCACGAATCGGTTTATTTGGGTATATTTGATATTTTTCATATAATTTCAGTTCATTCAACCCCATTTTGGCATGATATATGTGAATCATTAGTTGATGGTCCAAGTATTTTTAGGAGGCCTCCTATAATGTAAATTTGATTTGGAAAAGGATAGTTATAACTCAGAGCATGTTATGATATTTTGATGGTTGAGGGATAAAACACATGGATTTCATTTTGGGTGAAATTTTTTTCTTGTGGGTGTCCCTAATATTGGGAAATGCCCATTAGATGAGATAAAGAATTATGGATACATGGTAAATTGATTGTATCTTATCACTAAAAAGATTATACAAGTGTGATTTTCATAGAATATTCCCCAATGTATCAATGAATACATAACTACCTCCACGTGTATTAGAGATAGTGGTATATTCCCATTTCTACAAATAAAAAAAAATTATGAAGAATTTTCATTATAATTAGATTCATTATTTATTTAATGATATAATCATTATCTGGACTTGTTATACTATGTAATGTTTGGGAATTCCATTCTTTTTGTCTAGGTTTAATGAAATCACCAAAATATGTAGGATGATTTATCTGAGTAGTAAATTGGAATTATGCCACAATGGCCAAGTTTTTTTAAGAAATTATCTTGGGATAAATTTCAAGGATGATAATTTGTATACGGGGTTGAATTGTAACATCCATTATTTATGGTGCATCTCTATCCAATAATAAAATATCTTTTTAGGTTGACTAAAGTGTTCTAATGAAATTTAGAGGTGATCAAGAGGTTATAAAAAGAAATGGAGCTAGGTTAGTGTACATTTTGTTGCAAGATGAATATTAAACAACCCCACAGGATAGATGATGGCTCCACTGGCTAGTCGGTGGAGTGTGTAAGTTAAGAAACATTATTACAGATTCCACTTACCAGATACAGTTTTATTTTGAATCCTAGTAGAAACACTATTCTTAAAATATTGTTTTTTGAAAAAAAAATAACATATACTCACCAAATTATATTCAATCAGTCAATCTTTGATAACCTCTATCCTAGTATTTATCTCTATATTTTTTGGAATTTTTTTCTTTCCTGATATCATCTTTTTTTGACTCCAAAACAATGGTTTTATCTTAAGACTCAAATTAGGCGAGTTATTATTCTATAACAACCCTATTATATTCTTATAGATAAAAATAAATTATATAAATTAGTTTTTTTTCATATCTAGTTGTTTTTAGAGGTTATAATAATGGTTATGAAGATAATTTATTGGATTTTCAAATAGATTCATGGTACTACGATATGTGAAGAATTTAAACCTAGTTCATTTCAAGCATGGTATCCTCTGATGTTTGTTAGATAATTAACTATCATTTTTGGAGAAAATCAATTTTAATCATGATACATTATTTCTACATTATGTTGGATTAGGATTTGTTCTTATATTTTGTAGTGATTTTGGATTCAGAATGTGAGTTGTAGACTTATTTTTTTGGTACATACATGACATTTATCAAGATATTATCCATCATATTTTCATAAATATTTAATTTATGATTAATTAATATGTAAATTTACATATATCAGGATAACAAAAACCACATAATTTATAATTATTATGATAAAACTATAGCACCCAATGGAAATATGCAACAAGACAGCATTATATAAAATTATAGCCTATATGAAATATGATAAAACTATATAACAAATTGGTAATGTAGTATATGGAATTTTCCTTTGGCTCTCTTAAATATTATGAAAACCCATGTGTATATGGGGGTACATAATGTGTGATGCGGTATTTTTAATTCGACATGGAAATTCAGGTCAAGTTTCATAACAACAGTTATGTGTGAGGAAGCAATTAATTTCAATAATTTTTCAAAAACAATGTTGGATAAGGAAAAATCTTATCGTTCATTATGAAACATAATTGAATGAACATACTCCCTATTGTGTAATGTGATTATATTGTGTGACTTCCTGTAGTAATTCAAAATCATTCATCTTCAGAAATATCCACTGTTATATCAAAAATATTCATTCCATAATGTAACCAAATTATTCATTGGGAACTAATGCATGACATCCATACTATGGTGGTGTCATAGATTATTGGGTGAAATCAATAATTCCTCATAACCATACAAAATTGTATGGCCATCCTCGATGAAATAGACATATCCTCTAATGATGATTCAATTCGTTATAGATTGTGCACCAAATCATTATGCCAAATAAGAACCCTTATGCATGAGAATTATATATTCATCAATTAACCATTGATTGATAGTCTAAACACCATTTCATGAATTCAATCACTTACAAGAATTAAAAAAATCTTCTTCAATATACAAATTCATATTATATTTATTTGGTTCTAACAATGTGGAATAAATGTTTTTGGGTTGTTATTTGTGATGGGAATGAATAAAATTTGAAATCCATCAAAATTATTTGGAAAATATTACATCATTGACTTTTTATTTGTTTAATTTTCTATATGAATTATCAGGTTAATCATAAATTGTAATATAATATAGTACAAAAATCATTCACCATATGATAAAAAAATAAATATAATATATTCATAACATTACATTAAGAGGATAAATATATTAAATTAAATTTAAATAATTATTATTTTAAGATAAAAAATGAAAATAAATTTATCGAATAAGGAAATTTGTATCATTTTGTTCATTTGGAATATTCTAATTAGGAAATAATACTATAAAAAGGTGAAATAAATTTATATAATCAAATTTTTAGAAAATAAAGAATCTATCTTTTTAGGAATTTTTTTATGATTGAATTAAATATAAGGTATTTATAGTATCAATAAAGCCTATATTTCCAATGTAATATAAACCTGAATGTTATGAATAGACACTAGTCCATTTGGATCAATAACCATACCATTGCAGTATTAAAAAAATATCTATGTAATTTATGAAATATGAATATAAGGAATCTGTATCATAAGACAATTTAATAAAAGTGCTAAATATGATCTAAACCATATTTAATTTTATGAAAATATTACATTAAATTTTAGAAACATTTAATTTTAAATTGAAATACAATACTATAATAAATATATTATTCTCTAAATAAGAGATTATTTTTATAAAATGGAATAAATTTCTTATTAATATGTCTATTCATAACTAATTTTTTGAAATTATAAATAATATTTCAATGGGTAATACATTTAGTCAGATCATAATAAAAAATAATTTTTAATGTATAAGGATTTTTTTAAATATTTAATGTATCATATTTGTATATTTATTTTGAAAAAAACAATTTTTAAACAAGAATATGAAAACATTTGTAATGATATTTTAATTAAATTTTCTAAAAAAAATTCTTTTTTGGGAATAGTGAAAAACAAAAATAATATGATTTCTTATATTTTGTTTTAAATAAATTATTTAATTCATAAGGGATGGTGTCACAAAAAATTAACACAGCCTCATAAGGACCAATTGTTATATATAATCACTAGAAAAATATCATTTTATTTTCATGAGATAAATAATTGTCATTATATACCCTATTTTAATTTATTCTAAAATTATAGAATAACCCATGTTATGGTAGGATCAAAACCTCCATGAAAAATATATATAATTTTTCATCACCACTATCATTTATTACTATAATAATATATTTTTTTAAAATATGCTCGCAGTAAATATATAATTTATTCCATTCTATAATTTGGAAATGGTAGAAAAACATAAATATTGAAATAAACTAATTATGTTTAATATTGTCAAAAACCAGCCTAAATAAACTAATTATTAAATGTTATCATTTATATATTATTAATGATTAATATTTTTAATTAATATATCATTGTTATAAAATATGGATCTTTTGGATATATATCAACTCCATATCATTACAACTCATGAGTTATAGTCTAATTTTAACAGAACATCTATAACTACAAATACATTAATATTATCACTGAACAACAAAACAAATATCCTTGTGAATGTGAATGTAAACATAATATCATAACTTAATTAAATAAAGTAACATTGAAAAAAAAAATCAAATATACATCAATTTTTCTAATAATGTATTTTATGAAAATAATGTAATTATTTAAGAATATAGATACATTCCTAGAGTGAGTCAACAACATATGTAAAGAAACTACCAACCACGCTTTTTTCATTAAGGTTGAAATATCACTATTTACTTCCATTTCAATTTCATTTTCTCATGTGATTAATCTATATACTAAGTATATTTCCATTATAAATATAACTATTTTAATTTCACTATATGTTCTTGGGATATACATGTTTCTCATGTACCCCCACAAATTTCCATTATTTAGGAACACTGAAATAAATAGAATTTCACTATATTTATTTTAAATCATTCTGGACCTAATTTAATTTTCAAATTTACTATATTTTTAAAAAAATAGTTTTTTAAAAACGTATGGTTTCACTAATTTTGTATAAAAACATTATTTCTTCATTCTTCTAAAGGTTCATTATATATTTAACAAAACTGTGTTTGATTGGTTTAATTTTATAGTTTCTTTTAAACCATTTCTTATCAATACTTATTCACATGAAATAAATAATTATGACCTATTATTTATTAATAAATTATTAACAAAAAAATATTTTATCACTTCTTTTCATATATTTATTTGTGATATCTCATTTAGTTATTCTTTGAAACTTGATATTATTAACCATTTTACTATCCTTGGGTTTAACATTCATACACATTATTTATAGGTTCTTTTACTAACATGGAACACATATTCATAGAAAAATTATTATTTAGTGGTTAATAATATAATTATACACACCCAATGCATAGGTTAATGTTTTCATTTCACTAGATACTATTTACAATGCATGTGAATTTCTCATAGAATAATATGTCATGTTTTTATAGTAGTGATAATTGGATTATGAATATGATTCAATGTTTTATGGTGGTTATATGTTTTCATGGTCACATTCTTGTATGATATATTTTTTTAATCAATTATTCTATGTCACTGTATATTAACCTCCCATTTTATGATTGTATGTTATGCCTTATGATAATTATATTACACTTCATCATTATTACTCTCATGATAATTACAACATTACCTTCTATATATTCATTCAATATTCTATCCTATTTACTAATGTATTATTAATTTGAGTTAGGAACACATTATGTTGATTTAAATAATGACTATTTGGTTAAACTTTATTTTTATATTTTATATATCTAATCTCTTAAAGACAAGAGATCACTATATTTTTAGTTGCGTTTTTTTATTATTGTGTTTAAAATCAGGACATAAAATGTGTATTAGGCTCATGATTCTATATTTTATAATTGTGATAGTTCTAGTTAATTTTAGAGAAATCATAAATATGAAAATAAAATGTAAACAATGATTGAAAAATATTAAAAACGATAAATTCATAAATCTTGTTATACATGTAAATTTAGTGTTATTTTTCCTATATCCATAGTTTTTCATTATTTATGATTAGTAATTTTAGATACATAAACAATATAAATATTATGATATTTTTAGTTGATATGAACTAATATAATATAAGACGTGGTAAACAATATATTCATTCATTAACACTAAATTTTTTATTTTATTAGGTTGTATAATCTTATAGGAAACAAACAAATGTTAATCATTATTGAATCCTCCAATTTCATATGCCAGGGTGAGCATGCTATTTAATAATTATTGATTCTTTGAAAATAGTTCGACTATTTATATGTTTATTAACATATTTATTCTGAATGAATTTTTTTATATTAATTGATTATAAAAATAATCAAATAAAAAGATGTGTTCTTATTGTCTATTTAATAAAATTAAATGAATTACATGATTATAGTTCTACATCATTATATTTATCCTATAAATATTCAATAGATATTTAATCACATACCCAATACCGTAATATGGAGATAGTTGTGAAAGAATCTAATTGTGTAATCATTATTCCCCCCGTCTTTCACTCCTCCTCAGTTTGTATTATTGGGATGTTTCTTAAATTTAATCTTGTAATCTTTACTTTACTACATGTTAATGTTATACATTGTATGAATAGAATCTAATTATACGTGTCTCATAAAAAATTTCAGGAATAAATATTTCCATGTCATGAAAAATAATATTATCATATACGAATATAATAAATAATATGAATACCCCTTTTAAAATACCTCAATTGTGTGGGTATTGATTCCAAAATAAGATTCATGTTTCAATCAAATGATTTGAAGAAACAAAATCATCAATAAATTTGAAAATAAAATTATAAAAGAGTATAATAATTTATTTCATACAGAACAACCTAAACAGACTCTATATTGAGAGAATGACATCTCAACTGACATTATACCCATATTAATATTCTTATGAATGATTTAATATTTAATTATTCCCATTAAACATGAAAATTTGAAGAAGGAATTTAATGATAATAAATATGATTGTATCAGATTGACATGTTTATTATAATAGAGTGATGTAGTTATCTGTGTCATGAATAAGGAGAGGCTAGTGCAACTCTACATTGTTTAACATGAATTCAGTAATATCATGATAAATAAAAAATACCCCATTTTATGGTTTGATGTTTTTCTTGATCGACTAGGTGGGGTTTAAAATTTTTCCATAGTGTATAATTAATTTGGAAATCATTATTTGAATACGAGGAAGTTAGATATTCACAATTCTTTCTATCCAATAAGGTCTGAACAATATTACTTCTTATTTATAACACAGAAAAAAAATCAACAATATTTTTTTTTGATTTTGATGAATAGAGTTTTTAAGGATTACCTTGATTTTTTTGTAGAATTTTTAAATTTTATTTTTAAAAATATTCCAATATAACATGGAATATTAATTTGAATTTGATATTGTTATAATGATAGTAATATTTGTCAAATTATATGAAAATTATTTTTAATACGTGTTTTGGATGAACTAAGTATAATTAATGGGTTATATTATACCATTAATGGGAATATCTATATATACAGCAACAAAGACAGTGGTTAAAGAATGGAACACATCCTCATTTTTAACCAATATGTGTAGTTTTCAAATATAATTTGGGTACTAATGTAATTTTTGTACTATAATGGATTTGGGTCAAACATATCATTATTTCTAAACTCAAACAATAAACAGACATTGATGGGTGTAGAAATTTTATAGACTAATGAAAGAGATGATATATTAATAGAGTTGAATAAAAGTAAAATAAATAAACATATACTCACACTACCCTCAATTGTGGATGATTTTTTTTGTATAATTTTATGTCTTAAATAAGGGCCTATGTTTTTTACCAAAAAAATGAAAAATTGTTATCACATTTCTCTGAAAAATTGATTATCCATGAAATAAAATATCTGACACATTTCCTAGAGATAGTTATACTAATCATCACAGTGATTATTTGGAGAAATTATATATATGTTTAGGTGTATGAAATATATACACATTACAAGAGGCCTAAGTATATATTCAAAAAAAATCAAATCAACATTAACTAATGAATATGGTTAGATTTCAACAAGCACTATGTATTTTTAATCCATTACAATACTGGGAAGGTGAATAATGTGGTAGACACATAATGTTAAAAATATAATTCAATACTATATATAACGAGGACTCATAGGTATTAAAAATTAATAGAGATACAATGAATTGGTATGGATGTTATAAACTAGAATAAAAACCCTATATAGAAAAAATGATTTCTCAACCATGAATTCTAGAGATGATCAAAAAATTACAACGAGATGGTGGAGAGATATATAATAATATTGATTACATATAATAGGGAAACATTTAATTGTTTAATATTTATGGATATTGAATTTTTATATTTTGGACACTACTATGAGTAAATTTAATGACTAAGTTATAGTGATATCTATTTAATGATTATCATTGCTCATTAATCACTATTCTAAAATGGAGAAAAAATATCTATTGAGATCTATGAGTGAAAAAATATTGTGAAAATATAAATATAACTATTTATAAATATAAATAAAATGTATTGAAATTATAATAAGTTAATTCAGAATGTAAAAAATCTCAGAGATAGAGGAAAATATTTCCCATAACTACATGCAAATGGTAGAAAATCACTATAGATTTTTTTTATGGTTATACTAAAGAAATTGAAAGAACATAATGTAGTGTTTATAGTATTGGACAATAATATTGACATAAATCACACGATTCTAATTCAATTGGACTAATCAATCTCTCATCTTGTAAATTTGTAAAATAAAGAAGTTCTAAATTTGTTTATAACACCACTATTTATTCTCTCTCATCAATTTTTGTTATTTTTATAAATGTTCTATAAAATTATAAAATTCCCCTTGAATATAAAATTGAACATTATTATAGAATATCACCTCCAAAATTAATTCTAAATTTAAATGTAAATCCAAACATAATTGGATTTTATGATTTAATAATTTTTTGATGTTAAAGGAATTTGAGGTTATCATCTTTTTTTAGAGAAGTTATCATTTAATAATAACATTCATATAATAATTCAATTATTTACATATAAATCACTCTATTGGATGAAATATAGATGTAAAATATGATTTGATGAAGTTTTGTAAAAATACCCTATTGGGACCTAACCGAGTCAATAAAATATTATATAAGTGGAAATAAATCCAGTAAATTTCTAATATGGTATAGAATTTACAAAAAAAATTATATAAATAATTGTGAATAAATGGAATTTGTGGTTTGGGATGAGGAATACCATAATAAATAACAACAGATGATGTGATTCCTTGACCAAGGTTAACTCATAAGTGTCTGTGCTATGGATTCAAAAATTCCCTAAGGTGCACCACATTGTATTAAATAGGTTACCGACTAGTGGAGAGGTTCTTATCAATATAATAAAGAGAATATGACCATGAATAAAATTAATATAGTATATTATAAATAACTAAAGTCAACCATAACATTATTTTATTATTTATAAATACATAACAGATTGTTGTAATAAATTCCATGAAATTGTTATACATGCATATAATGATAGTCCATTGGGCTAAACCCAAAATTTAGTGTAAACTGAGAATTTTACACATTCACACCTACTTCCTAGCCACCACAGATCATCACACATCATGTCTCTAATAACATTGATCTTCACCAGTTCAGCTGACCAAACACCCAATGATTAAACTAAATACAGCACTAGGGTCTGCATAAACATTGTTGTTCTCATAGATGTAGGAAGAAATAACTATTAGTATGGTTTCCCAATAATCCCCTAGTATACAATATCATTTAAATGAATGGAAAATAAATAATATAAATACTTTAGACCTGATCAATAGATGTTGTTTTCTAATGATTCCACAGTGTGTATTAATGATGATGTCCACTATTTGATAATTAAACCACTTGGACACCTGGAACAATTTTTTTAATGAACCTGGATTAATATATCTCATATACTTGTCAACTCAATCATATCATTGTGATTCCATTCCAATACCAAAATAAAAATGGATGGGTATCATATAAAACATTATCCCAAAACCGAAAAGGTATAGGAACAATGATATATCTGATGTATAAATTTATCACATCACATTCAAAATTGGATCATCAATCTCACCCCTAATCATACAATGACATGACCATCAGGGTGGTCCTTGAGAAAATACTATCTACACCATGGTGTATATAAAAACCCCTATATTTATTACACATCAATTCGTGATTTATTAAAAAAACATTACATATATTACAACTGATAAAATTGAGAAGTTCAGTATCATTGGGAATTATGTATATTACATAACAATATAAAATAGGCGTCTATGGACAAAATTGTATTATTCAAAAACAAGATCATATTATTTCATCGTTCTTAAAACTACAAGGGATATATTGGGTCGATACATAACAAAGGGGTGTGTTATTAAACATGACAATGGAAATAATCATAACATGAAGATTTTATGACACTTTAGACAAAATCAATTTCAATGGGATATAAAAATTAATTTTAAAAAACATGTATAATGAGGAATACAATTTCTAGATAACATAATGGAATCATGGATATATAAAAATACATTAAAACATAACACCATAAAAATATGTCAAGGATAATAACAAAAAAATCATAATATAATGTGCATAAGATCACCTCCAACACACAATACATGGATTCTCATAACATTAAAACATTACTCATTTCATTGGAGCACTATCTGAGTTATCCCAGCATAAACATATCAATTACTTTCATAAGGGTAACACAACGATCATATACATAAAAAAATATTTCACAAAATTTAATCCCATGTTAATTGTGTATGGATTTAGTAAATGTAAGACCCCAAATATAGAATTATAATTAAATAATGGTGAACACCCTTGGTAATAAATTGGTACGAGTATTCACTACACAATTGTATGGCATGGAAAATTGAAGTGAAATTTTAGTAGCATAATGAGGGAAAATAAATTTTCATGGGAGAAACTATTAGGAGTGAAGAGGGGGTATCATAATATTAAAATCATTAAGGAAATATGTGGGATAAAGAAAAATATATCCCATTATTATGAATTTGAGGTAAAATAAATTATATAATGATGATGCATTAATTGAGAGGATTAGAAGAGGATCCCTTACTATTAAACGGTTATTCTATATTATTGGGAGGGGATTATTCAGGGATTTGGGGAACCATGAGAGAAATATACTTAGAGTAGAAAATATTAAGGTTTTTATCCAGGGTTTTTGGGTGAATAGAAATGTAATATTGGGTGAGTTTATGTAGGAATTTATAGGAGAGTTTTTTTTATTACAAAACATTGATTTTTGACTCTATAATATAATTAAATCAGAAACAGGATGACTGATATGGATTTTGACCATGGTTTTTTAAAAAGAGTTGTGTTTTTATTTATTTTATAAAAATAAGGGCATATCGTATAAAAAATAGTATCATTGGTTTTGTGGAATTGATCCATGTTCAAAATGAAATGATTTTAAAAAAATAAAATAAAATATAAGATTTTAAGGATTCCTAAAAGATTTAGAAATTTAAAAAATAATATTAAAATTAAAAAATATTAAAGGATAAAAAATAGTTGGTGAAATATATACTTTATATCATTTATTACAAAACATTTATATCATTATGATATAATAATACATGTAATATATTAATGAAAAATTTAATTTTAACTCGAAAATTTGATTATCTCAAAAAATTATGAGAAAATCACCACTGGATAATATTAATGTTATAATTATAGAGATATAATTTATATATCCCAATATTTTTTTGAAATTTTTTTATTTTCAAATTAAATTTTAATTCAATTTTTTGATAAATTATTTTTTTTGTGAAATTAAATGTTTTTAACAATTATAAATTTTTTTGGCTTCGTAAAACAACATAATCAACTCCTCTTACTAAATATTATTTAATTAAAATTTATTATTAAAATTTTATGATTGTAAAATGTCTATAAATTCATCAAAATGAATGTATAATTTTAAATTCCAAATTATTGAAAAATATAACAATGGTATTATAGTATCAAAATCAAAATAATTTATAATGTAAAAAAATATAAGTACTATTCTGAGTAAAATATAGTATATATTATCATGTTAGTATGTTCCTAATGCATAGACCATAAATTCAACATGAAATTCCCTATGGTTAATGTGTGTGGTGGTGAGACTTAATGGGCATGGTTCGACCTACATGGTTATGTCCATGAAATAGATAAGCATAAAATTATCGTCTAAATGGTTTGATTCATTCTTTAGTTGTTGAATCTCATCTTGGGAATAGTCTAGGGTAATAATCGTTATTATATATCCCTGAGAAGCTCTCGTAAATAGAATTCTTAGTGTATGATCCTACTGGTTGATCCATCACTTAATTTTTCTTTGTTAATTAGATTTATCAAAACCCTATATTTATACTAATCAGATGATCATTATTTAATTAATACACTATTAATAGATATAATAAAAAAATATAAATACAAAATCATATGATAAAACCAATAATGATTATTTTTTTCAAAAACTATAATATATAATCAGGGATTGAATTCAATCGTAAATGGGATTTTATTCATAAAATATTAGGTATTTAAAATCACTCCATCTTACATTTCTCCCAATGAATATTCATTTTATGAACTTAAAATGAAGACGTTATTTCTATTTTATAATCCCATCTGGTTCAATTTTTTTCATAAAAAATATGCTTATTACAATTCACATTGACAAGGTACATTGTCAAATTTCATAGAACATTGTCTTTTCAATCTAATGTCTTCAATGACTGGTCCTCATATGAATGTTCATTCTCCAATGGTCTACCCCCTTATTTAGTACATATAATAGGTATTGTATGAACTTCATTAAGATTTAAACAAGGAACACATCATTTATTTGGGATAGTTTATGTATGAGTTATTTTTTATTGGCCTCCACTCTATCACAATCTATGATTTCAAAGGGAAAAATGTATTTTGGGTTAATACACTACTTAATCATAAATCTCATGACATTATTCCATTATGATATCATGTGGAATAAATTATCTCAATGCTCAAAAACATGGATTTGTTGATATTTTTCATCATGTCTCTTATCTTAACATTGAGTGGACCTGATGTTCTGTGAAATGGTATTAAACTTTTCCATCATTTCCATGGACAATACAATGCCCAAATATTTTACATTACCATATTCATCCATCAATTCACATGTTATTCACTTATTCCCAATACGGGCTTCATATGGAGCCATTTGGACTCATGAGTTGAACCTATTAATGTACAAGAAATTTACTAGAGATAGAAGCTGATCTCAAAATGTTTTTCATCAATTGAGAATGACCCCATATATTACTGTTGTTTCTAAATTACCTACTCCTTTTTGATCACTTTTTATAGATGATACGATGTGTTGACATTTAAACCTGTAGTTAGAGATTATTGGGGAATCTTACTGAATTTAGAAGAAAATAATGGTTCTTGATAAGATAAAATTTATATTGGTATTCCATGAAGCCTAACCACTTCTCAAATTTTAATACTAGAAATTTTATTGAGTGATATGTCATCCAAAATTGAAATAATATGATCAGTATCCATTGGATGATCCACAAGAACCAACACAATTTCTTTACTTCTTGATGGATTTGGAATACATATGTAAATGTACATGGTTGTGTTGTCCCAATTCCATGTAGGTATGTGAAATGGTTTCACCAAATCATTGTATTTTTTACTTTCCTTTTTATATTTCTATCTTACATGTCACCTGGATGTATTTTCTATGATATACATCTTCATATTGTCCCAACAATAATGATCTCGGATATCTTGATACATATTTTTTCTCACTAGATGGATAATGAATGATGTTCTATGTATTTCAGTTATCAATACATTATCTAACTATCTCTTTTAGTGAAAAATAGTCTTGATAGTAATCATACAACTCATTATTCCTCAATTTACTTCTTGGAAAATTTCCCATTTCATAGAGCTTCTATCATCTTCTGAATTTCTTATATTCTCTTCGAGAACCATCTATCATTTATAGGAGTGGTGGATGAGAAATAATTTGGAAGAGGATTGATAATATATCTTCCATTATGAATCCCAAGACAATCTATAAAAATTCTATGAAGATCATATCCTTAACATTTCTCATCAATGATAAATTTACTATTTCTATTATACATAGAGAATCTACAGCTTTATTTGTATTTTCTGGATGGTAGTGGAATGTGTAGTCATAGTACTTAATTATATATAATAATATTTTATGGTTCATATTTATATCTTTCTATGAGAATATATACTTGGAGATCTTATTATTCATATAATTCTCACACTTCTCCCAAAAGATAAAATGATTCCACATATTAATTACGATGCTCACTCCATCAAATTTCATATCATGCATTGGGTATTTCTATTCAAGATCATTGAACAACAAAGATTCATATGCTACCACATGTTGGTTCTCGATTAGTACACATCACAATACTATCATAGAAACAATGCTGTATCCTATGAACCCTTCTCCACAAGTGGGTAGAATAGGTAAATGTTCAGTGATGTGCATCTTTTTCAACTCTATGGATCTATCTTCTCATTCCTTATTCTAGACATATTTTATTCCATTATTATTTACCATGGTTGGAGTGTTTATAAACTTTGAGGTATTTATCATAGATCAATTAAAATAAAAAGATAATACATGGAATCTATAGATTTCTATCATGGATTCTGGTCATTACTATCCATAAATTGCTTCTATTTTTAAAGTGTCTATATAAATCGCACTATAGGTGAAATTATTCCCTAGAAATTAGGTTATGTTCAACAATAACTCAAATTTTATGTATTTTTCACAAACAAGATCCCTTATAATATACTTTATCACTTTTCATTAATTCTCATCATTAACCTACATTCTTTGTGAATATATTATAATGTTTACTACAATTAATACCACAATTTATTGATGTAATATATAAAAAATATATTCCACATGTCGAGGAATATTGATAAATAATTATTATTCCTAAATGGTGTTACTATGAAGTCATTATTCCCTTGCCTTTTATAAAATTCAATATTGGGTATGTCCTTCATAATACATACATGATAATACCATGACTAAATATCAATCATGAAGATGCATTTGTATTCACATATCTAATTGAATTGCACATCAATACATGTAGAATGATAATTTTTCTTTATTGTGATATGTTCTAGATCATGATAATCAAGGAAAAGGAACATTAACCCATCCATATGTGGTTGAATATGATTGCTTAACCCCATGGTGAAGCACATTTCCATATTAACCATTCATCAAAATTATGTTGTAGTTGTTTCTTCACCTAATAAGGTTCCAAAATATTTATTCTATATAGATTCATTGATAATGGAAATTCCCTAGGTATATTTGTGATTGAAAACATAACCTCTCTTCTTAGATAAATACTATAAAATTCTTTTGGAAACATATCATCATATTCCTTCACAATATCCATATCATTAAGGATAAAATTTTAATTAGAGTCAATCATTTGATCTAGATACATTTTCTCAGGGGGAAATATTTTCAATTTGGGAGATTTTATTTCCAAAGAATATCCATCCTCCTCATTTTAAAAGTTTAAAATCATAGGTTTATTTGTGATACGATGATTGATTTCATTGCCTCATCAATTTAGATTGGATCTATAAATGGAATCCCATGCCATTATAATAATTTCTTAAATATACTAAAATGATACCATCAAAACATTTTATTGGATGTTTATACATATATTCTAATTAGGAGGAGTTATAAACTTTAGATGAAATAATTAATACATTTTCCATTTTCATTATTAGTTTTAATTCAATTTTTTGTGGGTGTTATAATTGTTATTTGAAACATGTGTCGTAAAATGGATGGTTTTAACTATAAAATAAAAGTATGTTCTATTTTCATGAATTGAAAATAGGAAAACTTTTCCCCATATATTTATTAGGATCCAGCTCAAATGTTTAAAAATGAAATGATTTCCCTTACTGTTATGGAGTTTTTAGAGGATGATTTTTTCTAACAACCCTTAGTGAAGGGAATTTTTTCTAAAATTTCCCATGTTCCTTATAGATTGAACATTAGAAAAAGGAATGATGTTTTATTGTATAATTTGTATGCTCTATTAAATTATTCAGTTTCTCCTATTGAGAATCACTAACATAGGACCCAGAATTTATACACAAAAATCTTTTTCTCAACCCCCTTATAAAATTTATGGTGTTCTTATTTCCACACTTTTGAAAAGTGGGTTGTTGAATCTTCAGACCAACATTAGATTTATCCATCTAAAATACAGATTCAATATTAACTTTCCACCTCTTATACATGTGAGACCCTTGAAAATATCCTATCTCTATTTCAACTATATAGTCCCATGAGACAAATTCTGTATAGCTATCAGTACCTTATATTTATAGGGATTTTCATAGAAATTTTCATATCCCAACAAATTACCTGTAATATTTGAATTCATGGGTAATGAAAATTCAAGATGTGTATCATTTACATCATATGAAATTTTCCACTTATAGACCAATGGATTCATTTTATTATTGAATTATGGAAATGAAATACAATTCAATTTTATATTGGAATGTGATGTGAACATATTTATAAAAAACTATTATATGGAATTTTTTCTACAAAATTTCTTTGATATATTACTATGGAATCATATTCTTGATCAATTTCCACAATCAATAAAATTATCCATCCATAAAATAAAAACCCATAATTACCATACCTTTCCCTATATATTCAAGGATGAATAAAATATACTCTCCAGCATTGATCCATTATTATATGATTAATTTATTAGAGGATCTATTAAAAATCACAGGTATTTGTCACATAGAGGTCCCAATTATAGATTTTTCATTATTATTGGGATATATTAATTCTTTCAAAATGTGTTTTCTATATATAAACTGATTCAACAAAGAGAGTATCATTTTATTGTTTTTTATTCATTCTCTCATTAGTCTTGGTGTCTCTATTTCACAGTAACCACATTGCACTTAAACATTATTTTTACTCATTTTATCATATTTTGGGCCATTCGATAGAATTAATAGAAAAAGACATATGAGTATGTTGGAAATATATAACTCATAATGCGTAAACCAATGACAATTATTTTTTAACTAATAATTAAATTTATTCCTTAACATTGAACCTCGTAGCTTCAATTTTTTTCATCAATAATATTGTTTCTATTATAAAATGTTATGGTAATTTTTTTATAACTAATAAAATTACACACTAATCTTGAAAATTAACAAAATCATGTCCCCAAATAGTGTTAAAATAGATATGTCAGCATGATCATTGTCCAATAGTAGTTATTGATCAAGTCCTCCTCACTCTAGTGTTTTTGGATATTTCCCATATGTATATCTATTCTAGAGAGATATACACATTTATTATCCACATAAGTATGTATTTTCTTGGAAAAATTGTTATATAATTCAAAAAAAATTATATATGTCTTATTATGTTTAGTTTTATCCAAAAATCATTCACTGATGTTTTTTTATTCCTAGTCCAATAAATAAATAAAGTTTTCTTGGCAATAGTCTATGGAAAACCATGTATGAATTACACATTAATTCATAATTCATGAAATAATGTATCACATATTACAACCATAATGATAAATAAGTAAAGTATATTTTAGAATTAGGTAAACTACAAAAAAAATATGTGGTACCTTGATTTTATTAAAATCATCCAGAACATTGTCACGTTATTCACTCATTCATAAAACAGAATAAGATTACCTATAGAAATTCATACTAATAGGGTTATAAATAAATCCTAGTAAGGGAATAAACAAATCATAACATTAATAAATTATTACATGTTATATAATAAGGAATTCAATGTGGCATGAAATGTATGGAAGTAAAAAACCATGAAGAATGAGGCATGATATGGCGTGATACATAAAGAAACCATGGGAATGATAAAACAAGTTCAAAAATCATGTCCTAAACATATCTCATGATTGACCACAAAGAAAAATTAGAATAATTTTCTCGACATAACCTATAAAGAACCATACATGGAATCCAATGACACTAAAACATTACTCAATGTAATGGGAAACTATCCAGACACACCCATTATAATCATATCATGTATGTATATATGTGTAACATATAGATCATGTACATAAGAAAATTTTATCTAAAATTCAATGCCATGATAACAAGGTGTATAATAAATACATTTATTTACCCAATTAATGATGTATAGGTGAATTAATGTTGACACCCATAATATTATATAGGTATGGGTATTTACAACACAATTGTTTGTCATGGAAAATCGTAGTGAAATTTACGTAATATCATAGGGTAAAATAACTATTAATGTTAGGGATTAATGAGATTGAAATGGATCTCCCATAATTTATAAATAATATAGGAAATTATTTAGATATTTAAAAACATATCCTAGTAGTTGGAATTGGGATTAAAGGCATTCAATAATGAAGATGGTTGAATAAAGAGGAGAAGAATATGATCCCTTACCTTTAGGGGGATATTAAAAAAATAACGGGGGGATCTTCTTGAGATATTTTGAGAACATTGGAAGGACTATATGAATGGTAGTTAATATTTAGACAATTATCCATGTTTTTTTAGTGGTGATCAAAATGAGATTCAATGGGTTTATATAGGAAAGGTGAGGGGAGTTATTTATTATTTCATAAAGATAGGTTTTCACTTTATAAAATAATGTAATAACAACCAAAACGTTTAGCCTAGGTTTTTCCATGTTTTATAAAAAAATGGAATGAGTTTAATTATTTTATAGTTCCAATTCCCTATAAATTAAAATATTATATTTTTTAGGTAGAAGTGTTTCACGTTCTTAATGAATCAATTTTCAATACAAAAAATATAATATATGTTTTTTAAGATTGATTAAGGATATATATAGTTCATAAAATAACCTAAAAGCATTATTTTATTTTTGAAACATATATTTAATCACGAATAAAATTTATATAATATACTACTTTTATTTTACGTCATTATGATTTCAAAATACACATAATATATTTGTACCATAAATAATATTTTCCAAAAAATTCGACTCTGTATGAAATTTATTAAAAATTCATCATTATATAATTTTGATTTTATGATTACTAAAATATTAATTACATACTCCAAATAATTATCTATATATGTGAATTTTCATTTTTAATAAAAACAACCGATATCTATTGAGAAATTCTTGGTTATTCTAAAATAATAGTTTCTTGAACCCTTCTAAATTCTGCTACTACATTAAATTATATTATCACATATAATTAATAATTATTCTTTAATAATAGTATTTTATTTTAATATGATTTTTTCCAAAATTAATTAAGTCATCAACTTAATTGGGTTATTTAAAATTTCATATTAACAAAAAATGTAAATTTTTTTAATATTGTATTAAAAAATAAATTATAATACAGAAACAATAAAAATTAAATATAAATATTATTAAAATTATAATTCAATATATATATTTATATATTTTGGGTCTTGATACATATTATTTTATTACATCAGATAATACCCTAAGGGATGGTGCCATGATGGTAATATTTTCTTAGGGTCGTTCAATATAATTGGTTTGGGTTGTTATCATGATGAGCTTGAACTTCTCCCACAAAAGTATCAATTGTGAATTAGTTTTTGGATATAATCCTATGATTTAGTAATGAAAAATTCTTCTGATTCTATCTATAATTGATTCTCTAATTAACGTGCTTCGTAAGGTACGATCCCATATTTCTAGGTCATCACATAAATGGTATATATCAATTTGATTCACTAAAACCCTATATATATTATAATCATATGATCATTGTTAAATGGTAATACTCTCAATGTTTATAATGCTTAGTATTTAAATAATTCAGAATTTATATAATAAAACCAATGAATTTAATGGGGTTTTATAAATATAATACAAAATAGGTAATTCAACTCAATAACAATGTTAATTTTATTCATAAATTCAATAGTCACTACAATTATACATTTACAGTACCCCACGAAAAAACTGGGATGGTCAAAAACCCAATACATTGATCAAGACACATTTATAATTCTTATTGAAGATACACATAGAAATTTCCATGACCCGATACATAAATAAGAAGTGAGCATCCATACTATTGACACATAAATATATACACTTATGATGTCACATCCAAAAAAACCATCCTCACAAACACATGGAAGGAACATGGACATATAACCATATGTGAAGTTTTTTGGGTGGCCATAAGAACACATAATTATAACTGATAACAATATTCTCAATATCATGTAGGGGTTATAGTCACATGAGTCCTAACCCCATATCACATCACATCACAACATGTTGTTTTGGAATCTAATGGATCCCATAGACCAATTCTGGTATTTCTTCATCGATAAAATCGCATACTGTTCATCCTTATATGCCACAAAATCATGAAGAGAAATCTGGAGAGGGAAATATTTTTTAGCTCTACATTTCAATTAATATACATTAATTATCATGGTATCTCTACCAATGGACAATTATATGTCCCAATGTTTTGGAACCTAGGAATCTAGAGGCTTCATTCTAAAAAATACTCATAACTTTCACCAGGGTCTTGTAACACATATCTAAATGGATATCTGTTAGAAAAAACGAGAGAGTAAAACTCACGATATCATAAATAATTTAACCCAATTGGACTTATCATATACATGAAACACACAGGGCCCCAAACCACCCACAAAAGGGTTCTATTCCTCAGTGGTGAGATGCTTAACCATCCCAAATACACTCAAAATTATTAAGAATCTACAATTCATAATCAATGTATAGTAGGACAAAACATATGATACTAGTTTCACATATGACATTCCAAGGACACTAAAGGACTATAATTAGACCAACCATTTGTATCACATCATATAGGCAATGTCATAATACATTTCTAAATTTACAATGTACTAAAAAGTATAGATCTTGAGCATTTATGGCCCAATAATTCCCTATACCATTTCCCAGGGCCCCATTGTTCCTTTTCAGTTCTATACAATCCTAGGAAACACACATGACATTTTGATAAAAAAATCCACAGAATCTAAAAATTCATTAAAGGTACTACCTAACTATGTCCATGTGTTACCATCCATGAAAATATTATCATTCCTCATAGTAAGACCATCCTTGCCTCATCTAATTAATTATCAACACCCAATCTCCATTCTTATGTCATAATATATAAAAACCATATGGGTTTAGAGAAGATATATCATAATAATACAAAAAATAAATGTGATATGAAATGAATGGTAATATAGGGTGGGTTACAAATGTAGGTGTTATATACATCATGTTCATCCGCAACTACAATCGTCATACAAACCAAAAGAGTGAAAAAGGCTCACAATGGTATTTTCCTCTAAAATTATAATTTTATAAATACATTCCACGTCATGGATTTAATCCATGTATGAATATGTAAAAGTAATGGTGATAAGACTAATGGATTAAGGATATTCAATCCATGACAGAAGAAATACTCTTGGAACTTTCCTCGCTACAGACATCAAGTCCTCAACTACATGATATGAATTATATTACACTAATTAATGATTTCAACCATGATAAAAAACATACATGATGTCCTTGAACATGGACCAATGTATATATTAATATTCCATAACATTTCAAAAATAGTGGTATAAACATCCCATGAGACACCAATTGTGGGACTCAAAGACAACTTCACAGCTCAAGGGTCACGATTCTACTGATGCCACATCTTAATCATAATGATGTATTTCATTTCCATGTATTTTTAATCATCCATAAATAACAACTGGATAAATATTAACAATTTCATATGTATCATTTTTCATTATACATGTTTAATATATCTGAGGCATAAAATAAATTATTGTGTATTTAAATGACTAAATCGTGAATGGGATGTCTGTGAGTATTAAATTCCAATAAATTAGTTTCATGTTAGGAGGCTTCAACGATAGAGGTAGAAGAAGTGATGGAAATTTTTAATTTTTATTACTATTAGATGAACTATTGATGTAAATGTAATTTTAATTGAACTACTGATCCAAAAAAAATAATCATGTCAAACCACCCCCATAAGTAATTTCACCGATTAGTGACAATTTTTTTGGAGAAAAATAAAATCTTGATGATTTCTACATCTCAATGTAATATATTTTAATAATTGGGAATACAATGTCTTGTTTTATATAGAATTACATGTAGAGAGAGACAATATTTACAAAATTTCCAAAGCAGTAATATCCTAAATTGATAATTGAAGGGATTCATGAAATTATTCATCCATGAAAGAACCTCAATACCAATATCAAATTGAATTCTATAAAACTAAATATAAATATACTAACCAATGTTTCTATAATATAAAATAAAAGAATCCATATATGTAGACACATAACTACCTGATTCGAGATTTATAGAAGAATGATTAAAATAAGACATATAGTGGTATTTTTAATATTATCATCAATGAATGTATGATTTTGGTAATGGTTAATATAAAAAAAATTATTCAATTAAATAGTTAGGATTACTCCAGTATTAAATGAATTATTTCCTTAAAAGAAACCACATTTATTTGATAAGAAAATCAATCAAGGGGTGTTAATTACTGGACATAAAAAAGCAGATATGTGATATGCAGTTCCATTATATATATTATAAGTGAACATAGTTGAAGGAAACTTCAATGAGTCATAATTTTATTTTAAAATTATAAATGTGAATTTACTCTGGATAGTTTTATTTATGATTTTGCTGTTCATAATTTCTAGAATATATATGACATGGGTATTGGTACATTCTCTCTAAGGAAATTCTACTAATTTCATTAATTCAATGATTTTTTCAGATAATGTTAATAAACATATTTTTAATATTTTTGATGAACACTCTTGAAAAATTACATATTTTGAATGAATTTAAAAATATAAATGGGATAACAAAAGTAAAAAAAATTATCCTCACTTGTGGAAGAGATTTTACTATCTATATAGATAAATTATTGATGTTATTATAATGGATATCATCTATGTACTACAACATGACATTTCTTCAAAACAATATGATACCATTATTATAAAAATACATGGAACCTATTTTCACTCCAATAGTTTTAGGCACAATAGTTTTCATTAATTATGGAAATAAAATCTCAAACAGAAATCCAGATTAATCTGAACTAATATATTATCAAACACCAATTCATAGTGCCTAATGATTTCATTGTTTGAAAATTAACTCTTATTCATGTCCAAAATGAAAATATTTATGACATATAGATACAAAATATTTGATGGTTTGAATAACCCTTCCACATCCATAATATAATTATAAAGACTAGTTTGGGAATTTTAATTTATGTATCCAGTCAAATATTCATATATAAAGAAAAACATGATTCCATACAAGGGATCCCATTGAATGATACCACCAAAACATTTGAATAAACCTTTTGGGGTTAATATGATTAGAATAAAGTGCTTAACTTTATATATAATAGTGTTAACCTTGTTTAAAAAGTCATTATAAAATCCAAATATAATAAGTATGACATGGATTAATCACTATTTAATTAGTTCAAAATATTTGACATGTCAATATTACGTGAAAATTTTATTATTTCTATTTCCACATAATGATATTGAAACATTCCAAAACAATGAATAAATATTTTTTTATGTTCCTTATTTGGATAAAACAAAATTGATTTAGGGATATGAAACTCATTAGAATATTTCACATTCTCATATGCTGGATTATAATAATAATCTTAGTTATAATGTTAAAAATGATCACCAACTTAATTTCTTTAATATTCTAAAAATTTTAATTTATATTAAAAAACATGATATTTTGGCATTAACAAATTGTCGAATAGAATCATGGATGAATATCCCCCTCAGAACATCAATGAATTCATTATGTATAATATCCTGGTGGAATATCACGATTTTTTGTTCAAATAACTAAAAATAAATGGTTTATAATTTCTAAGGAGAAACTGAATTATTTGATATCTTATTTACTTATAGGAATGAATAACATTTGAATGTGATTCTCCTCAATTCAGGGTTTTATATTTCCTAGAATTTATAAGGTTTAATCAACACAACCATAGAATATATTTCATGAAATTACATGATAACAATATTTGATATTTAATCAATTAATGTAAAAAGGAATCATTTTATGTTAATATAATTAATATATCATTTGTCCTTATTATATTTATCTAAATGGTGTATAATCAAGGAGTTCCCATCACCTTATTAAAATTGTATGATATTAATTTTATTTTCATTCATCATTTCTCTAATTAAAAGAAAGCTATCATGATTTTTTGGATGATAAATTTCATCAAGTGAATATAAGTTTTTTTTATGATTTTGTTCTAACAAAATTGGGTTCCAACATCATTGATGTCATGATAAAACATGGATAATGTGTTTGAACTCTATTCAAATATTATAGAATTATAATATTTTAATTTACAATCTAAAATCCAGATGGGGAAAATAATAAAGAGTTTACTCCATGAATTAAATATGAATTCTATGTAACTATTTATAACTAAATATGCACTGTTAAACATGATAATGATTTGGGTTCTCCTTGTAGGGATGGATATGATCATAAACATTATAGTATTTTGATCTAAGAAATGTTTTGGAAGAGTGGATCTAGAAGCATGTATAGAAAAATTTATCTTCTACAAATAGGTAATGACTGATCTAGTTTAATGGATTGATTTCCAATACTAATATATATATTCTTGGTGAAATAATCTCTAATAAAAGAGACGTCAATTTTGATTCTCTTTTTAATGAAAGAGATAAACATAGTTGTGGTAATACTACTGATGTAGGTTATTTTTTTCACCTAGACATAATATAATGTTGATATCACCCATTATGAACCAATAGAATCATATTTGAGAATATTAAAACCAAACATACATCCATCAGAACCATATTTTTATATATACATTCTATAAATACACAGAGTTGGAGGATTAAGAATTATTATCATGGGATATAGACAACAATATATTTTGAGGTCTGATACTACAGTTCAGAAGAAATACAGTAATTTTATTCATCACCAAAATGTCTTCCACATCCAAACCATAGATTTTTTGAAAAAAGAGTTTATGAAATTGTGTTTCATTTGAATTAAATATAATTATAAGAGTTCATTTTCGGATCAACTATCCATATCATCATAATACTATTTTCCACATGAATGTGTCAGATTTCTTTTACCATGGGAGTTTTCCTAAGTAATTCATAAATAAAATATCATATTTTATCTAATTTATAGATTTTATGCTTCTAGTTTTTGGTACACTGTATTGGGGTTATTCTACTTTAGTAATTTACCTCTCAATATCAATTATTTTTTTATTGGGATTCACATTCCATTACATAATTTTTTTCCCCTAATGCATTTTCCCCTTCCATGTTTTCTGAAGGGATTTATATTATTAAGATGAAAATAGACTAGGCACTGTTGTTTTTCCAAAAATATTCATGGAACACATATAGAAGGTCCATGTAAAAACATGAACACCATTCCATGAAAGCATCCCTTTCACAAGACACCTCTTAAACCATATACATCACAAAATTAAATAGCCCCATAAATAAAACGTGGTTAGTGACCTTTATATAACATAACATGATATTATGATTTTTTTTCAATCTAATTTATATTTATTTTGATATATTAATTTATACACAACTCCATGTATAGATAGTGTTACAAAAAATAGTGAGTTTTTCCTGTATTACCTTTAACAAAATTTATAAATAAAACGTGGCATGTTATTAAATATTATTATGATAGTTATCACCTTAAAATTACAATACGCTGTATTGAATAATATTTACAAAATATATTATTCAAAAATCTATATAATTATTATTATTTTTGTGCCTAATTTATTACAAATGTAAAAATCTATTTTAGCATATGTGAAATCATTTTATAAAAATACATTTATATAGGAAAATACAGGCTTTATCTAAAATAAAATAAAAAATTGTATTTTTTTAATTAAATTTATATATTACAAAATGAATCAAGGTTTTAAAATTAAATGTCCTTATTTTTTATACATGATATAAGAAGGAATCTAATTTTATACAAAAAACAATATATTTCTAAAACCAGATTTGTATAATTTGTCACACTTATTAAAAATTAAATTTTTCAAACGAAAATAAATAATTCCAAAAAATAATCATCATTATTGAAATCATCATATAAATATTATCTTAGGTAATATTTTTGGGTTTTTTAGAAGTCATTAATTTTTTTTGAATAGTGAAAATATAACATTTTAATTGATATATGCCTTTTTTTGTTAATTAATTTTTAACGATTCATTATATTTAAATTTGGTTTTAATGTAATATTAGATAGTTCTTACCACCATTAATCATATTTATCTAATTATATTTAATTAAATATCTAATTTTTTATAAAAAAATTATATTTTTTCACATTTTCCATTAACAAATGGTTTCTCGTCACATCCATAGAATTAATATTAAATTTAATTTTTTCCATAAACATGAAATAAATTTGGAAAATAGATTTTATATTTTTAATCAGAGTTATTTATATTATCTAATATGGTAAAACTAATTTTTAACAAAATTGAATACTAAAAAGATTAAAAATTGTTTATTGTGGTTAAGAGAAAATTGATATAATTTGGGGTCAAAAAAGAAAATAATGGTAAAAATTAAATAAAACATATCTAAACACTATTTTATCTCTTTATACGCCTCTTTTAAATCCCAAAATTCAATATAGGGTCATTTAATATCTTCATTCATGGGAATGACTATATTAATTTGGAGTGTACTAGAAAATTTCTAAATAGTTTCTCGGTAGGTCCCTATATCCCAAGTATAAAAGGCCACCCCCACCCATCGCTTTCTTAAGAAAAAAACCCCTTTTGTTTCTGAAAATACCATCCTAAAAAACTTTTCAAATTAGTAACTTTCCACTTAGAATACCTAATTTTTTAAAAAATCAACCTAGGAATATTGTGTGGAATCATAAGAAGGATACCTGAAGAAGACACATCATTATTCATCGAGTTTTTTTATTTTGTTTCATCATCCAACTAAATAAATTATTATATTATAATTGCGATACAATAAAATTATTATATTCTAAATGGTAATATTTTTGTATGTTGTCTGCATGACCTACAACTATATCCACATGCCTGAAATGTGTTTTGAAATTATCTGTCACGTGTATTGTGTAATACCTCATTGCGAGATGATGTCATTCGAAATTCAATTACTTTTTATAAAAGATATAAAGAATAATTTATTTATTATATAATTATTATATTTAATATACTATTATAATTTTGGATGTAATATATCACACATACCATCCTGATCTCTATTTTATGAGAATACGATAATGTCGCTCATCTGTACGGATGAATACCCCCTTAGAATGCTATGTGATTCGTTCATAAGATAAATGGAAAGTAATAAGTAAGGGTTAAATTAAAATATAACAAATATTTTAAAATAATATAATTAAATAATTTCAATATATCATTTAAAATTATTTATATCTACTCGACAAGAGAATGGAAAAAAAATTCATCCGTACATAGGTCATACTTCATCTTTGAACAGTTTATTTAATTCATAATATTGAAAAATTGGATTAATAAAATACACAAATATTGAATTAATTATACATTTATACTATTATTATGATATTTTTTATTATTAAATCATTATATAATTATGTGGACCAAAAATAAAAAATGAAAACATATACGAAAAACAATGTTATTATTACTCAAAATATAACATTAACATTAAATTGTCAATATATGTTTAATAAAAGGTCATAAGAAAATAATATAAGGCAAAATATATATACTTATTTCCCATTATCAGTTTTATAATTAACATATATTTTTTAAAAAATTCTTTTTAACACTTAGGATGGAAGTCAGGACTTATGAAATGGGAATTTCTAGTATCTATTTTATTTCTAGGAGAAATATGAAAAGTCACCACACATTTTTTGTGATATATTTTCTACCCCTTTGGTATGTTATATTAATAATATCCTCTTTTCGTGATAATTAGTGTTTTCATTAATATTATTACTTATTGGGGATTCTAATTTAAAAGATTACTAAAGTTATAAGGGATTCCATTCTCACTTTTGACTTCCATAAGACGCATTCCATATTCATCACATATTCCTTTTCTGGGGTGTATATACATCCCAAAAAAGAGTATTATATTTATTCTTTAAAAAAAATTATCATTTTATATTTATTTTATTATCTCTATTTTATGGGTTTCTGGTTAAAAATTCAACAAATTGATAAGTTATTTGTTGTTATTTATCTAGATTTGAGATGTATGTTATGTTATAAACCTATATTTTCTCACAATGATTACATATATCCCATATTACAAGTAATATCATTATTGAATTTATCTTAATGATAATTTATGTTCCATTTTATGTCATTCATATTATATCTTATGATTTTATGATTGGTACAAGAGGGTGGGGGTTGAGTGGTAGCTTAAAAAATTAAACATAAAAAAGAACAAAATGAATTTAATAAAAAATATATGATATAGAATTCCTTTGATTATTAGATTATTATTAATAGATCTATATATTGTTTGATAAAACAATTTTTCCAATAATTCTCTGTGATAATTTGATCAAAAAATTATTATAAATATTAGTAAACAAATTTCCAAAGGAAATTCATTAAGAAATATAATCATATAGATACATATAGAAAAGGTTTTTAATAAAGTATGAATGAATTTAATGACATTATAAATTTATTGTACACTATAACTTAATTTTTATAGATTTTATAAATCTAAAAATATTATATCCACATTTTTTTACCTAACAATAATTGGGTTTTTACATTAATGGAAATACCTCAATACAATGATTCAAATTTGGAGTCCACACGGTGTATAGATTGTATTTGTTGTCGAATAATTATCAATAGTGTTACTCAAGACCAGAATATCTCATTACTATCAAAATGATGAAGTAATTCTAATGTTAATGGGGGTTTGATGAAGTACTCATGTTATGATATTCCAATAACGATGGGAATGGATTGATGAATTTCAGTAATAAGGCCATTCCCGGAGAATTTACATGGATTTTTTTGATGATGTTAGATGTCAACATTGATGAAATATCCTAGTAAATATGAAAATTATTTTCTGATTTTTATTTAAAAAACATCATTATTTATTTGTTGAAAGTATGATACATTCCCTTTGATTAAATGTCTGAGTAATGGAGTTTCCAATCATATTATAGTTTCTTTAGGAAGGAAAGATATTGGTTGATGACATGGATGTTACAATACATCCCTCGATAAATCTTACGATGAAAAAGGTGATTGATCAAAGGTTAAATATCCTAAAAGATGGGGTTCGTGATGAATAAAATTGATTGGTTTTGGAAAGAAGTTAATTTTGGTAAAATTTGTTTTATGTTGAAGAAATATATTTTCAAAAAGTAATATCATTGGGAAATATGCATTTTCTTAAATGAATAAAGAGAATATGAAATATGAATGAGTTTTGGGAAGATTTTTTATCATGAGGGGATGTTTGTGAAGGTAGAAAGGATGTGAAGGAATGTTATGTGATTACGAGAAGTGGATCATCAATAATGGAGGATTTTCTCAATGATGTGGAGCATCAAAAATGATGACATTAATCTCTATGATTTCTTAAGAAGTAAAGAATCATGAGAATTTGATGGTTTGATAGTGATCTCTGTGACAATGATATATATCAAAATAGAATCAATAATTTATGATCACTAAAAAGATATTCTCAGGTGATGTAATAAATACACTAGAGGTGGTGGAGCATTATGAATTGGTGAGGCTAATGATATAAGGTAAACCCCAATTCTGTTGAGATCAAATGAAAATAGAAAACCTGGTATCATGTTAATTTACCAAAGGAAAAAGATCTCTGTGAAGATTGATGTATTTACAGAATTGATCTTAATGAAAATACATATAATTTCTTGATTGGTTCTAGTGCTTCTTCTTAATGGGTATCTCATGATGATGGTATATTTTGTGCAAACATAGTCAAATTCCTAACCGATGTATGTTCTCTAAGAGAATTTAGATTCACTAAGGTGATGAACTTTGTGAGAGAGCATTATAGACATTAGTTTTAGTTACCTTGTTTATGTCAAATTGTTTTTATACCCATTCAAAACAAAATTTCTAGAGAATAGAAAGAATATATAGCTTTTTTTGTGAAGAATAACCAAACCTACTCCTAAACACATATTTGATACAAGGAAGTAAAAAATTATATGTATATTAAAATGTTTTTTATTAAGTATCAATGGAAGCTAATAATATACCATTTCAATATTCCATATTATTGAGTGTCAATGAATAAAAAGTTGAGTGACCAGTCCTTATTTAGTTATTCATGATATATCAATTGTGATGATGCTAATATGAGATGATCATCATTGATTTAACAAAAAAAATTCAATATTTTTATTCTAGTAAAAATAAGAAGAAGAGTTCTCAGTGCAGTTGGATTTTCACTAAGGAAGAATATTGGAAGAGGATATTATGTTTTGGAGACCAAATTGTTATCAATTTATAATATATTTTTTCAGAGAAAAGCCAGTGTTCATCAGTAAATAACACATTCATATTACCATGAATGATTGATAGAAGACTGTACAACATTCTATTTATTGCTAGAAAAAGGTAAGAATGGTTACTTGCATGCGGCTAATAAAGTAACAATTGATGAGTGGAAGATCAATGTATTACCAAGTAATCAAATGATCCTCAATAGGTATAAGATTCTATTAGTGTCATAGAAACATATCAACTAGCAGATGAATTTACATGGAACAATGTAATGATTATTTCAAGTGATAAAATATAAATTGTTGGATTGTGTTCATAGTTCTACATAACTGTAATGAAATAAAATACTCAAGATAACAACATGAAATGTTTATTAGTGGTTGTGGGATTAGAATTATTTCCATACCATGACAAGTATTAACATCATTTATTTAGCATAGAACATTATAAAATTTTCAGGTATTATCTTTACTACTTTCATAAAAAAATCATGTGATAAGTTGAAAAGAATTTGAGAATCAATATCCTAATTGGTTGAATAGGTACAATGATAAAATTGTGGAAATTTATTAAAAATTTCCCAAATATGACTAACCTTTATTCATGTTAGGAATATCCAAAACAGATCCTACCATGGAATTTTTATATCTTCCAATAAATGAAAATCCATTGATACATTGAGTGGGGTAGATCTAACTTCTTAGAATTAGATGCCCTCAATATTATGGATTTGAATCACCAATATGGATATCCCATGAATACCTCAATTTAAACATCTATTAGAATCATGAATTCTAAATATAAACATTTGAATGAATTTATTATCATCACATGGATTTGATATTACTAAAACTCTTAGAAAATTTTCAAACTGTAAGAATGAGATTTTTAAAAAGAGAATAATAAAAAAAGGGATGAGCTGTGATATCATATTAGGTATCATCTTTGAAAATTCACTCATATTTATAGAAATATTTCTGATGGTAATATTATTTAAATACTAAGAGTTAGTTAAAACATCAATAAATTTATTTCAAATGATATCTCTAAAAAATATTACATCCTATGTTATTTTTATGAGAACCCTTAGAATTATTATGGAAGTCCATATAATAGAAGTCATTTCAATTACTCTGATTATAAAAATCCGATAGTTAGTAGGACTATACTATTTTATTCAATCTGATGAACTAATGAACATTTATTTATATTAGTCAAATATATTGTCAGTTCAATGGTAGTGACTTTTTTCTGTTTGATAGATAGAATGAAATTCTAATCATGCGACAAAACACTAGTTAGTCTAATGGACTAGAATAATTACTAGTTAGATAAATTTGATTGAATAATAAAATATTATTTGAATTTCATATTACAATAATTTCACTATATGGTTGATAAATAAGTACTTTATGAAAACACAAAACATTACCTTGGATGTATACATATATACAAATAATGTTTTAAGATTGTTTTAATGTGATTATGACGCTAAAAATAATGGAAATGAAATTTAGAATGTCTAACTTGTGACCCAAAAATATCCCCCTTTTTGGGAAGCACAAAATAAAAAACATAATGTTAAAAACCATTTACATTAAAAGACATTAAACTATTTGTAATATATGATTATTAAATATATTCATAAGATAAATATTTTTTTATCATATTATATCACTTCATGATTTAATGCATTCTTTTTATTCAAACAATATTCATTTATTAGAAAATGTTGATTAATATTATCCCCATTAAAAAATTACCTCCTTTAGATATATTTCTCCCCCTTTGGATTAATGTTTTCCTTTTAAACACATTAATTCCCACTTGGAAAACATATCCCCAAGGGACTATGAAATTAGAATAATCCTTCCACTTTTAAACATTATTTCTATATTAAAAAAAATTGGAAAACTAAAATAATACCAAAAAATAATTGAATAAAATATATTATTTTATTGTGTATGAATAAGTTTTCATCCAATATAAAATATAAAACATTCAATGAAGTAAAATAATAGATAAATTCATATATAATGTAATTAGATAATTAACCATTCATGTGATTTCATTACAAAGGAATTATATTATAATAAAAAACGTGTTAAGTAAAAAGGGAATAATTATTTCTTTTAAAACATCATATCAATAGAATTTATCTTCTTGAAATCATTTTTTCCTTCTTAGAATCAAATATTGTAGATTAATGGGTTGTTATCCTTTCTTCCATGATAGAAAAAGTACAATTTTTTATGCCCGATGATTGTCCATGTCAATGATCTTCTTATTTTCAACATTAAACCTAATAAACTATTATAAGAATGATCAGAATGTGATTTTATCCTCTGTGAGATTCAGATTAAATTATTTAAATTCATTTATATAATTTTGAAATTAATCAATATCTCTAATATAAGGCACCCACTGTAAACTTTACATAATCCGAAGTTAATTCAAGAATGAAAATTTAGGATCATTTTAGGATTAACTTTTTCGAGAATAAGGCAATAACCATAACATAAAAAATAAAATATTACAAAATAGACAATTCAAAACACCATCATTTTTACAAGATAATACTCTTTAAAATTATTTCTTATTGATAGAAATCATCAATAAATTCATCATGAATTATACCATTATCTTACCCCTCATTATACCTAATGGAAAAAATTTCAAAAATATGGGATATGTACAATATAATCATTACAGGATATAAAATATGGAATGAAACATCAATTATGTGAATATTTTAAAATCGTGAATATATTATCAGAAAATCATTACATTCACCCATAAAACATAATCCCTTTATCATACCTAATTAATTCACCAGATTAATATAAATATAATATAAATCAAAAATTTGATAGGTAATATTATGGCAACCATACCATTCAACCATGGTATATTCTGTGTCTGCATATGGAGTGACCATCATGGTTATGTTTGGAATACACCTGACATTATATTCCTTAAATATCATAGGGGAATCCCAATTTATTAACTCCATCTCATTATCCAATATAATAGACAACTATTATGGTCTTACCCTCCCTTGGTATATTAAGGAAAACCCCTAATACATAAATAATTACCAATAATCATAACATATAATACATTCACAAAGGAAAAAAAATAAAATATTCCACATAGAAATAAAAATATATCATTTTAATATATTGATATAGTCAATATATTCCCAAAACAATTTCAATATAAAATCTTGAAAAGGGAATATAGTATTTATATTTATTTTAAAACATTTTGTTTTGTAGAAGAATCCAAAAACCAAATCATGGGCATGGTGATAAAAAATTAATTATCATTATATTACTTAAAAAACATTCATTTTTTCATTCAGTAAAATCTTTATATGAAAATATTCCTTTTTAAATCCATTTAATGAAATTAAAAGTCAAAAGCTTTGATTATAATGCTTAGAAATTAAGGTGTAATATAACATCAAAATATTCCTCAATGAAAAGAGATTGAGAAGAAGACCCTTAACATTATGAACCTTTCAATTATAAGCCTCATGAAAGTAGAAAATATTAAAAATTATTAATAAAAACGAGTATAGATATAATATAGGAATATAATTTCAAAGGGGTTTTATATAATATTTATAAAAAAAATAATTCTTCAAATAATTATGAATGGATTTTGAGACAAAGTCTCATACCTTGAGTACGAGTCGTCGCCTACTATCATTATATTGCATGATAAAAATATAGCTTAATTTCTAGTTGATTGAGAATTTTTTTTAATTATATTATTCCTTTTATATACATTATTACTATGTTATAAAAATTACATAATTATTTAAATTCATATTGGATTATTTGTCAATATTTTGTACTTGAGTTGAAAATGAAATTGTTTTGATGTAAATAATCCATTTGGTAATAATATTTTCATCTCCAAGATAATATTAAATATATAATTATTACTTTTATATATTAATTATAATTAAAAATGAAACTATTAATTATCTTTATGAAAAATGAACAATGGTATAATCATGAAGATGGTAGGTCATACGTATGCATGAGTAACGTTTCCATTTTTCATTGATCTGTATGAATATAAGAAAATTAATATTTCAACTTTTTATAATTATCAACCCATAATAATTATTATTATTATCATTTATATATACTTATATATATCATACAAGGGATATAGTGAACAAAAAAGAATCACAACATTTTATGGAGGATATTTTCCCAAACACACACATGAACAATGTTTCCATTTTTATGTGCCAAGAAAGTAAGAAAATATTTGATATAATATTATATATTAATGATTAATATGTCAATAATATCACATATTACATTAAATTAAATCATTATAACCATTCATGAGATACTATTATGGAAAAAAAATTATATCGGTTCGTGGAGGTAATGGTTCCCATGTACATATGAACGATTAATTATTTCCCAAGTCGATGGATGTGGAGATAGAATAAGGTGATAATATAAATATAATATCCTATATTCATATTAAGGATACATGGGTTATTATATTATCCTGTTTGAGGTTATTTGATGTAATTTCAAGAAGAAATAAAATAGATACACATAGAGTTAAAATATAACCTTTCCATCCAATGATCACATTTCATAAAACCTTAACACGTCTAATAAAATAATGATACCTTAAATAAGGGAATAATAATGTTGGAGGAAATATATTAAGTTATTTGGGTAGTTTTTGGTTGATACAAGATGTTTTTAATGTGAATGTAATTGAGAAGAAGAGTTCCCATTTTTAGAAGATGAGAGCGGGACTCATGGAATTATAAAAATTCATCAATTAATATAAATTAATTTTAAATGAAAAATGTTTAAATAGTAATTTAGTTCGATGATATGATGATTATGGGTCTGAATCCATTTATCCAATAAAACTATACATGTTTGGGATTTTATTATCCTTGTCTTTATGTTTTCACCCTTTTATCTCTTACAATTTTATATTGTAATTTACACGTTGAGAGTAAAAATAATTTCTATAACATGTAAAATAAATGATTAATGAGTCATCAATGGAATTTGGAGACATTAAAAAACTATTTTTAAGAGGCTTGAATATTTTAAAAACTTTAATTAATTTATTTAAATAATTCATAATTTAAAATATGATTTATGTCTATTTTGACCTTAATTATTACCTGACTTTAAAAAATCAGAAAGACATGATTCATTTGAAGAAACTAGAATAAATACTTATTAACATCTATATTAAATGCATAAAATCCATTTATATAATGAAATATTTCAATTCATAATTATTTTATTATAAATAATAACATATTTTTATTCTTCCCTTAGTGAATATATTATTACACCATCATTGAGCTATAATTAAATATAATTTTTTAATGAATAAAAATTATAAATAAAATATAATGATGTAGTTAATAGTTTTTTATATCTCTGGACTATTTATATTTGAAAATTTGAAAATTATAACACCACATATAAATTCATTTATTATTAGGAAAAATGTTTATCACATCATTGTTTTTAAATGAAAAAAAATGTTATTATTGTAATATTCACCCACAAATGGCTTCTAAATGAATTGTTTTTGAAAAAGTATTATCTTCATCAAAATTAACTCATAAGATTATATTAGTACAAGTGTTAGGGTAGTTTTATATTAATATAACATTTATTTTTACCTTTAATTACCATATTTACCATTAAGTGTGTTTAAGAAAATTCAAAAGAAATTATTCCTCAAAAAGTATTTTGATCCTATTATATCACATTGTCCATATTGTTCACAACAATATATGTATATTTTCAAAAAATAAATTTACATATGTTAATAAAATTAATTTAATATTTAATAACATTAAAAGGTTAATGAGATGTGTTTTTTAAATAAAAATATTCAAAAGATCACAATGTTATTATATATAATTCCATTTTGAAATTGATTACAATGACCAAAATTGGATAAAATGTTTAAAAATTTACAAACTTTTACTTTAAACCATTTAAAATAATAATCTAACTATGTAAATACATTATACGAAAAATTAGATTTCAATTTAAATGTAGTATTTTTCACTAGTCATTAATAAATTTTTATTATTAGAAAATTCCCCCTAATTCATCTAAAGAAATTTTTATCTTCTAATCAACTGAAGACTTTTTACTTGACATATAAACTTAATAAACTATAAAAATTAATAATAAAAAAGGCTCTCCATCAATAGGTGTTATATCACCCTTTCAAAAATATTAGAGATTTTTATGAATAAAATTTGATGTATTCTTATTTTTTTCCCATAATATTTAATGAAACAATGTCAAAAAATTGATTATTTATTTGGAAAAATAATATTGTGTGTTCTATTCATTCCCTTCAATACAATGGACAGGTGTTAACTACCATTTAAAATAACAATAGTAATAATTTATTATTTTTCTGAATAACTCTTTCTTTTGTACATTGTAAGATATTGGAAAAACCTATTATGCTGTTTTTGGTATATTATGAAGAAAGAATCCCCATTATTGTAAAATTAATATCCAATTCATAAATATTAATAGATATGAGAAATTTATAATCTATAATTAAATAGGATATTACACCATTCTCATATTTGTAAAAAATTATATTTCTTAAGGAAAATATTTCAATTATTTATTTTAAAATACAAAATTTGTTGTTGGGTTTTCATAAAGTCAAATATTAATATGTTTAAATGTGTATTTATCTCATGTATTTTGTATTTTTATTTATTTAATTTCATAATAAATTTATTTTAATGATTTTAGGGTTTTATGGGAAAAATTACCATTTTATGTATTATATTTATGAATCATTTCTATATTTTTTTCAAATAATTAATTTCCAAAATCAAACATGTTTCCATTTTTATATTTTATCATGTAAAAAATATAATTATCCTAGTAGGTTGTTTTATTTTAAAAAAGTATTTCATTATTTGTTCAAATTATAATTTTATAGAATATGTATGAATAATACTATTTTCAGGATCATGTAATTATGCACTGAATCATATCGTTTCAATATATTAATTTACATAATATTGATTTATAATCATAATTAAGGCCATATTTATTGATTTTCGTGATGTTTCACACATAAAAACACATACACACACATTCATATACATATATATATGTTTGTTTATGTATATTTATATATATAAGAATGATAAATGGGTAAATTTTTCATGAGTAAGATACTAAAATTGAAATATATTTTTAAACATTAATGAATGATGTTTAAATACACGAATTTAAATTATATTTTCATTAACATACCATGTAATTATTTTATTGTTATGAGATTCATTTTATTAAAACCTATAAAATGAATTTATTTGAAAATAAACTTTTATATAAATTTTTATGCATGTAATTAAATATATTTTCTTGTTTTTAATGTAAAAAACTATATTGAATGCTTATGTAATTATAAATATGGATTATATTTTAAAAAATAATTTAAGCACTTGATCATTGAAATCATTAAAGGAAATTGGGGAGTGAATCCAACCATTAGAAAAGTGTGTCTGCCTTGGAATCCTTCTATTATTATAGTTTCCCCATGATTTTTAAATGTTTTAAATGGTTTTATAAATTAAAAATATATTATTTTTAAATAAATTTTTAGGGTATTTAATTTGAAAGTATTTTAGTCTTTTAAAATCATAAATACTTTCAATGATATTATGAATGTTATTTATAAAATTATTTTTGAATGCAATCCAAAAGTATTTCTGAAATGTTATTTTGAAAAGGGGTTATATATAGAGTATTATCCTTATTATATAAACCTAATATAGGAAATTAATATTTAATGAAGTTATATTAAAAATATTTTTACATGTATCATATAAGTTCTAAGTAAGAAATCATCGCTTACAGAGTTAGCAGATCCAATGAAAATTGTAATATTATACTAACCTATGATAATTTTTATAATGTTGTCCATTTTACCTGATCCTCGACCATAAAATATCAATTTTTTTATTAATATAATCTTAATTTTAAGTTATTAATATAAAAAAATAGACAAACAGTTTTAGTTCCTAATATAAAAGTGTAGGTTCATGAATTCCAATTATGAAAACATATGGCATGGATCGTGTCAAATTATTTGTTTATATTATCTGTTTTTATAAATTTAATTTATAACTAATAGTCTACAGAAATTAAATTTTTTGATATACAGTGAAAATTTTCAAATGTGTTCTGATTTCCAAAAATACCATTATATATTTTTTAAATTATTATGGATGATTAAATACATTAATTCAATCATACATTACACACATGAGTATTGAACATTGGGATATAATGGTAATTTTTTAAAAAATTATGATAGTGAAAATGATTATTAATGGGTTATGATGAGTTTTTGTATCTATTAAATTGAAAAGATATCAATATTTTATATTTTCTTATATGAATATTATTATACATCCATTTTTAGTAATCAAAACTAGTAAAAAAACCTATAATTCTAGAGGTATAAAAATAATGAATAAAAAATCCAAAGAAAACCAAAATAGAATTCCTAGTAAATAATTATCAAGACATCATGATGGGTGAAGATAAATCTATTAATCAAACAGTGTAAATATTTTCATTAATTTTCAATATAATTACCACACTAAGGGAATACATTGAAAACAGGATTCTATAAGAATGAGTGGTGATACCCCAATCTAATAAATAGAATCAACATAAAGTTATCATTGATAAAAGTAATAACTTTAGTGTGTATATGTAGGATGATCTCATTGGATCCCTCCTACAGCATGAAATCATGATAAAGAAGAAAACATCTGTTGATAATATAAAAAATAAATCTATATCATTTATCTATAAAAAATAATTCATCTATCTCTTTTAATTATTAAATGAAATGGGTTAAAAATTATTAAATAATTGACCTTGTAAAAAATTAATAAATGTGAATGAAAAGACGAACAGTTCTAAAAAATTATTTAGAATTATTAATATTATGTTTCTCTATAAAATAATTAATAATAATATATTATTTTATTTTAATGAGGTTTCATCATTAAATTATATGGATTGTAAAATGAATGACTATATAAAACTAGACATCCAAAAAATTAATTTGGAAGGTAAAGATAGAATGTATGTGTGAAAATATGAATAGATCCCAAATATCTTGATGAATTAGTAATAAAGACTCAAATTTTAATAATGAATGTAAAATTATAATGTTGTATCCTAATTTCTATTTAATTGATACTAAATATTTCATCATTAGTAAATCTAGTCGTACTTAATTCTATTATTGAAATATTGAATAATCTATTGATATTTATATGAATGATGAAACTGTAAAACAATACATTGATATATTAGTATTTGATATATAATACATAGAATTAAAAAATTAATATAATAGGAATGTTGAGGAAAATATAAGCCTTACAAAAGATATTGGAAAACATATCAATATAGCATCAAAATCAATTCAATTTTTTTTTTTGGAAATTGAGAGATCACTCAAAATGGAAATATAAAACATAAAATAGAAATTGCATTTTTAAATATTCTATTAATATTTTTCTCAATGTGAATAATAATATCATTAACTAATGGCTATGATTAAGGAACGTAGAAATAAATGCAGTGTTTCTTATGATAAACAATAACCTAATATGTATAATACGTTCTTTTAAAAAAAATATGATGTATATCAACTCTAATATGTTATAGATGATGAATGTGAATAAAGTTTTCAAGTTATTATTCTATTATATTTCAAAAATCCATACAATATAAAGAGACAACTATTACTAAGAAATTAATATTAATATGACCTATGAAAAAATGATTGAAATATACAAGGGTACACATTTTTTAATTCCCATTGGAACCAACGTAACATGTGTAACAAAGTTAATTTGTACGATCAGTTCCATAATATTTATAATAAAGAAATTTGATACATGTAAAGAGGATTCCCTAAACACATGAGTAAGAAACCATCATACATTGTTTACTAAAATAAATGTGATGGAGACAATATTTTATTTAGAGACAACTCGTATTTCATAGTTAATGGATTTTTTGAATGTGGTATTTATAAGTCTATAATTTCTTAAAATATATTATATATTGGTCTTTTAAAATATAATAATATTATTTATTGAAAACTATATTATGAGGTAACTGTTTTTCAATTTTTAAAAGATAAATTCTTTATTAAGAAATTATTCCTATTTATTTAATGTAACTAGAAAATGTAATATATGTTTTATATATTTTATTGAGTTAAAAATCAGAATTATAAGTGTCATTTTAAAATATATTCATATGATTCGTTATTTAATATATGTGACTGACATGGAAATTTCATATTACTATAAAATCAATAAAAAATAAACATATACTATAGTTATCTGAAAGCAATGTCGAAAAATATCATAGTTCTGATTATATTGAAAAAGGTAATCAATTAAAAGAAAACATTAGACACAATAATTATTTAAAAGTAGATTTACTCCTTGAATAAGTTATTTTAGATTTATAATCAAATTTAAAAAAATTTATCTATAAAAAATAATCATTTTCTATATTTGTTAATTTTAGAATATATACATTGATTTATTTTATTGTCATAAAAATTAAAGTAAATTATTATTTTCTATTTTTTCAAAACATGATCAAATAAAATATTATTGTTCAGCTATCTATATTAGGAGTGATATAGTTGATGAATTTAGAAATTACTATTTAAAAAAATGTGATGAAACTATGTAATCAACCAACCCTAATTTCATTGATTCGATTCATTGTTTTATTACATTGGCCTAATCACAAGAAAATTATAACCCCAAAGTGCTAATAGGATAAGAATCATTTGAAATATTAGATAAAAATATATGTTTTACATTATATTGTGAAATGAAAAACAACAAATCATCCTCTTTTAATGATCTTATGTCAATTAGATCATCACTACATGTCAATCATAACATAATTATTCACATTGTGGGGAAAATGATATATAATAAAGGGGTGATCTAAGGTGCTCAGTAATGATAATCGATATAGCAGAAGCTATCAAAAATAAATATAATCTTTTAATGAAATGTATAAAATTGAAACAAAATTATTATAAACATAATCATCAATGCAATGTGGGGAGAATAATTCAATTAATTTCATTAAAAATCTTTCATTATTAATATAGTAGTCAAATAATCATATAAAATATCAAAAAATAATCTTATAATAAGGAAGTTCATAATTATAGACCTCATAACCATACCATAAAGGCCTCATGAAAGGAAAATTATCATAAAATGAAGGCCTTATCCTAAGAAACTGATTTGTATCTTGAGACCTACCTGTGATGACCCAGACTCTCTGGGTTACTTCCTTGGCTAAAAATCCGGATCCTAAAGGGGTAGCATCTCGGCATGAGGCCGATCGGCACGACCGATCGGCGAGACCGGTGGGCGCGACCGATCGGCAAGACCGATCTACGCGACCGGTCGATTAGACCAATTGGCGCGATCGGTCGGTGAGACCGATCAGCGTGACCGATCGACATCACCCAGCCTTGTCAGGGTTTTTCCAGTGACGTGCACAAATTGGGTTTTAAACCCTTCTTTGACCCCATTAAGCTCGTTTTAAAGACCAGTAACACCCATAAATGTCATTTAATTTAAATATTTAATAAATTAACCTGGTGTGTATGTCGGTATAAACCGCTAGACCCTTTAATAACGTGTGGGGCCGCATGGTCAACCCACGACCCCCACTCCTTACACGGTACCACGTTGTTATCTCAACCATCCCTGGCCATATAAACTAAAGGTTCGCCATGGGTTTCATCTTTTTCTCGATCACCCTGTGCTACCCTTTGTTCAGATGATCCGCTTTTCATTCAGGCGAGCTGCATCACTATCTGTGGAATTTCACTCCCATGCTCAGTGTCGATCGTTTATCAACGAGTAGGGAATTTCTCCTTCGTCTCTCCCTTTTTTGTATCATGTTGGGTGGGAATGCTATTGATTCTATAGTATTGGATGAACCAAACCTAAATAAATATAATTAATGGATTCTATAAAGAACGAAGGGGGGCTGTGATTGATTTTCTTTTCTGAATGGTGCGGGCTTACACCTTCTAAAAATCATGGTCGTTGGTGGTCTTTCATTGTGAATTATGAACCCCCGGTGATGTTTTAAATGGCTTGTTTTGTAGTAGTGAACTCCTACTGTGAAAAGTAAATTTTTTAATCACGTAGATCCGGCTAAATAAATTGAGGCACCAGGATCGATCCTTTTGTGATAACCCCGGTTAAAGCACAAATAAATTGAAATCATGGAGTGTGTTAAATATTTTAAATCAAAAAATACCGGCATGAGCCTATTTAGTGGTTGTAGTTTGATTGTTCACAGACCCTTTACTGGGTGATGTGGTTTGGGATGGGATCCCCTATTGTTATGGAAACAGTGGTTGTGAATTTTAAGACTGGGTACGTCCATTATTTATATCACGAATTAGGGTGGGATCCTCTGTTGTTGAGAAATCTTTTTGGCTCCTGGATGTTGGACATGGGGCTGTATCTTGGGGTTTTCTTTGGTTGTTGTGGATTTATGAGAGAACTGGGTGTGGATGTTATAATTAATGCTTGACTATTTTATTTCATGGACTTTTTCCTATGCTTACTAGTTGGCCAAGTAGGTGATGAACTTAATTAAACATCACTACTGAACATTAAAATGAATGAAAAAATGGATTTCATTGGCTAGAGTTGCAACTCGGACTGAGTGTTGTTTGTGTTCTTTAGGATGGCTGAAGAAAAACATAAACTTGGGAGAGTGCTTGTTACATATATATATACTTGTAGTATTGTGTTTCTTATTCGCTCCCCACCCAAGGTGAGCACTTAGTGTCGAACACCCCCATTTCATGGGGGAGGGTGTTTTTTCCAACACTGTTACTAGTAGCTGGTTATTAGATCGTTTTTTTCTCCCTTTCCCGGATAGCCCAAGTATCTTTCGGGCAGGCTGTGATGGCCTGAAGTCCATTATTAGCCAAAGAACCTTCTGGCAGGGTAGTGTGGTGGTTGGCCGAGGTGTGTGCGGGCAGGTGGTTTCCCAAGTGTTGTCGGGATGAGGCCCAGGTGTCTTCGGGCGTGGCAGTGGATCTTCTAGCCCAGGTGTCTTCGGGCATGGTAGTGGTTGTTCTGGCCTAGGTGTTTATAGTCATGGTTATGTGTAACAGTCATGGCCCAGGTGTTTGCGGGCAGGGTTTGGCAGTGTGACTGCATGAGGTTGTGGACCAGGTGTGTGCGGGTGGGGGTTGGCAGTGGGACTGCGGTGAGAATGGCGGGATTGGTTCAATTTGTAGGATGTCTTCAATAACTAGTGGGAATGTGGTGCGGGGTACCCAAACATCGATGTTCTATTACTATACATTAGTTTACTTGTGTTATTTGGGGAGTATGCCTTGGTGAGTCTTGGGTGGATAGTTTACCTTGTTAGGTATTTGGTTTACTCCTTTTCTCACGGGACTTTAGTACGTTTCCCCACTTGTGCATGAGAGTCTTTGGTTTTCCCTACTGAGTATACTTGTATGCTCACACTAGGTATATAAAACTGCTTTCAGATTTCCAGGAAGACTTCGGGGATCGCGCGGGACCATACTAGCTCAGACCTTTGGGGCAGTTGCAGCTTTTGTTTTTCTTTCTTTGGTACTTTACCCTTGTAGTCGCACTTTACATTGGGGTTTTTACTTTTGCAACATGCATTGGGAATGGTCCTTGCCTTTACATTACTTTCCGCTATTGGTGTTTTTGGGATTTACCATCTTATCTGTCGATCCTATAAAACAAAGACGGTAATGCATTCCATTTAGTGTGTGGTTCTATACCCTTGGTGCTAGTCGCCACTCCGGGACCTATTGATGGCGGGTTTCGGGGGTCATTATCTCTCCTTCAACTTAAAGAAGGAAGGGCTTGGCAATCTGCTGACCCTTCCCTCCTTTTGGTGAAGGCAGGTCATGACATAATGGTATCAGAGGTGGGGGTTTAAAGATAGGATTGAGTCTGGAGTTAGGCACATTGAAGATTGCATGGGATGGTAGGGAAACATTGTTGGGTGACCTTGGTGCGCGAATTAGGCCAAGGAAGACCGGCTAGGACATAGGATTTTAGGGCCCCCCCATGATCTGATGCATGGACTATGGACCTACCAAATGACCAAGTGATGTCGCGTTGATTGCAGGGTAGAGACCCTAGGAAAGGTACATGCATCATAATGACTTGGGTTCTCGTGTTTCATGGGTGTCTTGGGAATTGAAATCAATAAAAACATTATGAATTTTTTTTAAGATCAATATTCTGCACTACTTGGGCTTAGGAATTCCTTGTTTACCATGCAGTTATGGAACTTGGAAGGCGACCATGTGTGGTATGGGCGACCAAGGCCCTGGAGACTACCTTGGTCGATCGGCAGAGAGCTGATCGAGAGGAGGAGGACGACCAGTGGCAGAAGACACTTCGGGACTTCCAGCGACAGACCCTTGAGAAGAATGAGGGCATCACCCCTGATATGAAGACGGAGGGCTGGCTAGTGGAGCTAGTGATAGCCTTCAGCTTGATCCAGGCTCCGACCGAATATTGGGTTCCTCTAGCCGTCTGCCAGATGCCGAGAGCGGCACGACAGTGGTGGACACTTTACCTAGAGGAGAGGAGCGAGGATGAGGTGGAATGAGCTGATTTCGAGAGAGTGTTCCGAGCAGAATTCCTCTCTTCGACGATGAAGGTGGAAAAGAGACAGGATCTACTCTCCCTCTAGCAGGGGAGTATATCAGTGAGGGAGCTGGGAATCAAGTTTATGGACCTCCTACATTTTTCTCTAGACCTCTTTCCCGATGAGGAGTCTCAGGCAAGATGTTTGGAGGAGGCACTCTGACCCTCCCTCCAGTATGTTGTTACCCCCTTTACCCTACCAACGTACTTGGAGGTCCAGAATAAGTCCGAAGTGGTAGAGAGGATGCACCCTCTGGGAGGTGTGTCAAGAGAGGGGATCCAGCTGGGACCATTGAAGGCAAAGGCCTCAGCACCAGGCCTCTAGTGTCAGGACCCTCCAGATTCTGACCATCGGGGAGCAGGCCGCAACAGTTTCAGTTCTGGACACCCTGTCCTCGCCCTTTTCATTCAGGCCCGAGACCACGGTGCTTCATCTGTGGGAGCCATGGACATCTCCGGAGTCAGTGACCGGACCGGGTACAGTACGGTGGTGGCGGACAGCCCCAACACCCACCCCAGTAGCAGCTTCCAGCTAGGCCTTTCCAGTAGTAGCAGTAGGGACACCGAGCTCTCGCTTCTCCAAGGGAAGACGTGGGAGGAGGACAATGATCTCAGGGCACTCCTCAGGGACCTTGACCAGGGCGTGGTCGGGGAGGTGGACGATATCCAAGGGGAAGAATAGATGGGAGTGGACTATTACACGTCTCCGAGGCATCTGTTCCAGCATGGCCGGAGGTTGTTCGTGGTACGATCAGTTTGTTCAGTACCATTACTTATGCCTTGTTCGATACCGGAGCTTCGCACTCCTTTGTTGCACCCAGTCTAGCCCGTGCCTTGGGTCTAGATACTGAGAGGCTTCCAGTGCCCCTGGTGCTGAGCACACCAGTCGGAGGTCAGACCAACTTGTTATTTGTTTGTCGAGGATGCAGACTGATGATCGGGCCACATCAGTCAGTTAGGAATCTTCTCCTGCTACAGATGCAGCCATACGATGTAATCCTAGGCATCGACTAGTTTTCCTCCATGTGTTCCGTCATCAACTTCTTCTGAGGAAGGGTTGTGTTCTCAGAATTGGGCTGCCGACATGTTACTTTCACCAGCGAGCGGAGCAATCAGAAGTGCAGCAGGTGAGAGGAACCCCTCCTCTCTTTGTTAGCCTAGATGTCAGTGGAGTCAGTAGATGCTGAGTTGGTGGAGGTGCTAGGGATCATCTGTGAGTTTATGGGTGTCTTTCCTGAAGAGTTGATTACTCTACCCCATCGAAGAGATATCGAGTTTGGGATAGACTTGCAGCCTGGTGCTCGTCCGATCTCGATAGCTCCTTATTGGATGTCACCTTCGGAGCTATGAGAGTTGCAGATTCAGAATGACAATCTGATGAAGAGGGGTTATATTCGACCAAGAGCGTCACCGTGGAGTGCTCTAGTCTTGTTCGAAAAGAAGGAAGATGGTGTTCTTAGGTTGTGCATAGACTACAAGAGGCTGAATCTGGTAACTATCAAAAATCGATACTCTCTTCTGAGGATTGACGATCCTTTCGACCATCTGAAAGGGGAAGTGTGGTTCTCGAAGATCAACCTGCGGTCTGGGTATCACCAGTTGAGAGTAAAAGAGGGAGACATCCTAAATATGGCCTTCAGGTGCAGATATAGACACTACGAGTTGGTAGTCATGCTTTTTTGGAGTTACGAACGCCCCAGCTGTGTTCACGGGGATTATGAAATCTATATTCCGGGAGTACCTGGATCTGTTTGTAGTTGTGTTCATCGACGATATCCTGATCTATTCAAGATCGGAGGAGGACCACTTGGAGCACATGAGGACGGTTTTCGAGGTCCTCCGACAGCACCAGCTCTATGGAAAGTTGTCTAAATTCAAGTTCTGGATGCGAGAAGTACACTTCCTTGGGCATGTTGTGTCCGAGAAAGGTGTAGATGTGGACCCATCAAAGGTTGAGGCAGTTGTTTCTTGGGCAGTACCCAAGTAAATATTCATGAAAAATGATTGCTTTCTATTATAATATGTACATCCTCAAGTTGAATATTTCATTACTCCACCCTATATCTTATTTCCTCATCATTTAAAAGTATCTCATCTAGTATTACTACACGGGTGGACTTTGTTAAGAATCAGGTGATGAGGTTTCTTTTATTAAAGATAATAGATTCTATATCATTCTCACAAATAAAAAACTCATTCTTCTTGCAATTAATTTTCCCATAATATTTTTACATACAATTCATAAAAAGTATTATATCAATGTTGAACATTTTTATGATAAAGATGTTAGTAGATAATGCATGATTATATTGCATAATGTATACTACATAACACATAATTATTGAAATGGGACATCCATTAGGGGTTTGACTAAAAACTCCAATGTTTAAGTGAATTGGTAATATCTAATTTTAATTGATTACTTGGATGATATAAATGAATGAGAGGATCCATAATAAAATAATGACTTTACTAAATTTTAAGAGATGATTATAGTACCTACCACAATGTCATTAGGAGTTTCAACCTCAATACTTATGATCGAAAATAATTGGCATTTCTCCCTTGGCCTTTCATATGCTAACATTCAATAGTGCATAGGATAGTTATTTTCATAATGTTCCATTTAATTAAAAATTTTCCTTAATCATTGATAGACTCTATCATTCCCTTCTAATAAATTGCATTGTTTCATTTTATTCTACACTTGAAACATACTCACGTCCCCTTTAGGAAATTACCAGGGTGTTTCTTCCTAAAATTACTATAGTGTGGAAACTAATATTTTCCATTCATCCCCTTATTTCCATTCCTAGAGTGTTAAATAAACCTCTTCATCTCTTGATTTCAAATAATTTCATATGACTTAGAGAATTAATTCTCTATATTTATATAACAAGTTTCTATATCTTTATATGAAGGTAAATATTGGGAGACCATTGATCGTCGAAGGAATGATTTTAATGCATCAAATAATTGATCAATCATACTTCATGGGTTATCTATGTATTCTGTAGCATGACTTCAAATATTGGTGATGTTAGACTCATATATTTTAATATTCCCATCACCATTTTCCCTAAATCTCCAAAAAATTATTTCCATATCATCTTGTTGTTCACAAGAAAATTATTTTTCTTTGAAATTTTCATTAAAATCTCTCCATTGAAAATGTTCTACTTATTCATCCACATTAATTTTTTTATTAATTACCACCATTTCATCTATATCTCCTTATATATGATAAATATCCATGACAACTTTTATCTTTTTGTTACACACCAATGCATGTAATATTTTCACTATGTAACCCATCCATCTCTCAAATGAAAATGAATTATTTGTCCCCTTGAATTTAAGAGGATGATGTATCATGAATCGGTCTAACATTGATCTTATATGTTGTGGCTAAGGGTGTTATATATGTGTAAGGTTATTATTCAAAACCTATGTTAGTTAACTTAGTGTGGTTATTAGATATTCAGCACCAAATGTATAACTAGGTCCACAATCATTATCTTGTTATAGATGGATATCCATAAATGAATTATGTGTGTTGGTATTATCTCAATCTTCTTAAAACTAGGTGTCACTTCTAAAAAATGGCATACATTATATTTGTGTATGAACCATAATGGATATTCCCAAACTAGTAAAATACATAAAATAAATTGAAACATTTAGGCATATATAATCCATAATCATCAATTTTTTTCTTTAATGACATATTTAATCATAAATCCTTAATAATGGTTTTTAAATAAAATATGAAATATACTATTAATATCCCCCAATAGTGTCAAACCATGTGGGTAATAATGCCTATTGTCATGTACCAGGTTAACCTGATTCAAGCTCATAACTCATTATCGGATTTCTCACCCCAAGGGACATCTGTTCCAAAACCACATCCACATGTTGTATTCATATAAGGATATATTTGGTTGGAATGCCCACATTGTCTCTATATTAAAAAATTATAATATTTTCCAAACTATTTATTGTCAAAGTATGTCCTAGAGTAATGTACACTAATAATGTTTGTTTTCTAAATATAGTTTCCACGGATTGTACTAAACATTCTCTAAAAAAAACTATAAAATCTAGAACCCAGTTTCTTAGAGTCAGTGCATTATTTTATTACATTGTCAATATCATAAGAAAAAACATTCCTCAGGAACCAATTAGTTTATTATATTTTTAAATACAAGATAAAGCCTTATATTTTACATAACATCTTGAAATAGGAAATATCATGTTATCCGACTTAAAGTCTCTCGTATCAATTCTAATATAACTATATGTCAATATTAATATACATCTTCACATCACATGAAAAAAATGAAACATAATAATGGGGTGAGCTTAGATATTCATTACAGATAAATAATATAGCAGAATCAATTATAAATAATCAATATCATTTAAGGACAGTTTTAAAACTGAAACACAATAATTTTAAACCTAATCCTCATCACAATATATGAATAATAAAACAAAAAATTAAATTTACACTATTTTATTAATATTATATTAGTTGAATATTCCCATTAAATATCAAATAATAATATAATAATGAGGAAATGTATAATGCTGGAAATGATAACAATTATGTCATGGTATTGTGGAAAGACTGTTAGCATACTGTAAAGTCATTGAGCCGAGATAGTAGATTGTATAATGAGAACAACTGATACATTGAGGGGCTATAGTAGGTCGTGCCCATCACATAGAAAATCCAATTCATTATTCTAGGAAAGGGTGAAACATAATATAAATATTTATATGAAAACTAGCATACTAAATGTTAATACTTTAACCATATAAAATTGATTGTATGAACAAAAAATATCCACATTCAAATATATCATAAACCATTCAATAAAAATAGTAGGATAATATCATAATAATTCATCCTCAAATATTAATTAAACCAAACAATGGATGTTGACATAAATGCAAATAATTTAAAAAATTAATTAATAATCATTGAGGGAAACAACCCTTTTTTACATTGAAATCATTTTGAGGTCACACAATTATTAAAGAAAACATTTCTTCTGAAAATAAAATTATAATATTTCATGTAATTATTAAAAATTTTATTCCATCATATTGGTAAAAAATATCCACATTCGTCGTATAAGTTAGAAAAAAATTATTTCCATAATTTGTCGAAAAGGTTATAAAGTGCCTCCTTTGAGAAATAATGGAAATATTTCTTTACAAAATATGAAAAAAATAATACATGGATAAAAACGACTTTAAAAAATTGCCGATAATATTTTGAATTACATTTTCAGAAACATGGATAAAGACGATAATGATATCTCACTAGATACTTGTATATTAGAAATATAAAGTAATAAAGAGATTGTGAAATTAACCCTTACATTATACATTCCTTCAGATGATGATGAGTTATAATCTTATATATTAGTTAAAATAAGTTATTAAAATATTACCGGACTATATATATTTTTACAATATCATATAATATCATCTTATATTTTTTTGGTAATAATATTTCTATATTACCGTCACATCATGTGTAAACTTCTTCATTTTCCCATTCAAATTTTTTACATGTAAGTATTGTTATTTATGAATAAGATATGTTTTAATCATATACATAATGAAATTATGTACATATTAAATATAATTTACACACCATAAATATTTTATCATAATTATTTAATGGTTCAAATGGATAATAAATCTCATCGCGTCGTGGAGGTAGTAGGCTATTGGTACGCACGAGCGATGATATAGTTCCATTAATGGTTAATGGTATGGATTAGGATTGTATATTAATTATAAAGTATAATTAAAAATTTGTATTCAGTATTTATATCAATTATAATCATTATTATACCCACCCAAATAATTTATTGTTAAAAAAAATTACATTATTGCATGGAGATGATATGTTGTATGTACATGCACATTGTGATATTTTACTACTTATGATGTATAAAATGAGTAATATAGTAGGTCCATGATTATAATAACACCTTATTATAAGGATGATACTAGATATATTATTTTTTTATAGAGACATCATAGAATGAGAATGTATAAGAATAAAAGTACATTGAATGTGGTGAAAAAATAACCACCCCTTTTGCAGGTGCCTCCTTTTGGTTGGCACAAAAGGACTCCTAATGATGGATTTCTGCCCCAAAATTTACCTCTTAGATGAAGTGATGAATGTTGGAAGATTAATTGGTTATGTTTTGGCCAATCCAAAAGTATTTTGAGGTGTGATTTAAATATAAGTAATTTTCCCTTTTATAAGGGAGGTGAGGGGCACTTTTGGAAGATCATAAAATATTAGTTTATTATAAATTGATTTTTAAGTTTCAAATAGATAAAAAAGTTTTTTTTTAAAGATAATAATATTTTGGTTTTATATCCTCTCATAAAATTATTTTTAGACAACTTTTTTCTATTAATTAACCACATATTTTGGGTTGACCACTTTGATAAACAGATTAACTCTTACAGAATCTTCTGGTATTTTCACACTATATAGGTAATATATTAAAAATAAAATGTCAAACGAACTCAGATTGGATAATTAATAACATTTTTAGCACTATTATATTTAGGTTGAATAACATGATATTTTTATGAATTTTATGTCATTTATTTAAATATTATTTATTTCAATGTATCATTTTATCAATTTTCATACAATTCAAAAATTTTATTTTAAAATATATCAAACCAATATGGTAACATCAAAAGTATACATATAATATATCACTAAAATGTATAAGTTATCTATAAAATTATATTATTTAATTAATTTAATCAAACTATATTTAATTTAGCATCTTAAATATCATTTAATTGATCCTTCATTTCATAATTCAATTACTAAATCATTAATGTTTAACCATTTAATTTAATTATTTAATTCCTAAAATTTTAAAACAAACAATTATGTACGTAATCATTTTATATTTTTAAATTATATTTATGTTGGGATATATATTATATATAAACCTATATTAATAATTTTATAGTTATTGAAATTTGAATATGACATATTTAATTGTTCTATGAATAGAATATAATAAAATACCTAATCGAAAAAAGTGGATTAAAAAGGTCATAATTTAGATCTTTGTTTGATTTTGGTAGAAAAAATCTAATCCAGTTAAATTAGGACATGTTTTTTGGGTAATCTATAAATTTTATAATATTAATTTTACCTTTAAATAACCTATTTAACATTAATCATGGAAAATAAAATTCAAAAGTTACTATTAACAAATAACCATTTTTATGTTATTTGACTAAAACATTCAGAATTATTAAAACCATGTATGAATTTTTTTTAGAAATTTAATTCACAGAATCTATAAAATTACTTTAAATACAAATCCCATATATGTGTCAAGAAGGTAGTTAACAGATATGTTCAAAAGTTTAAAAAAAATTAATGTCTAGTTCTATTATAAAATGATTCCAATGAACTATATTGGTTAAATATATGTATTATTTATAAATTTTCGAATTAAAAAACATTTATTGTATAATAACAATTAAAATGAAACCATTAGTTTTTTACAATAATGCAGTTTTGTTACTAATCATCAATAATTAAAAAATTAATGAAAATTACAAAAATTTCACCCTAAAATAAATTTGATATTAATAATTCAAAAATGTATTATGTTTTTAAAAATATAATTTAAAAATTTCCTGATTTGTTTAATTCTATTTATGACCACTTTTTAAATAGCTATTTTGAACGGTCACGGTGCACTCAAACTCGATGTTGCGTGTATAGAACACTATTAAATTATTTAAAAGGAAGAATACCATGGAAGCATGGGGTTTTACATAATAGATATTTTCATAACTTCAAAAAACATATATCACATTAATAAAATAGAATATAGAAAATAATAAATCTATTCTTGAAAAGTCTAGAACTATCTTGTATCAATTTCGTCAAGACATATTTTTTTAATGAATTATTAAATAATGATATTTTTTATAATAGGATTCAAATTATGGCAGTACTTTACAGTACCCCATAAGATTTTTTTAAATAATAAAACGGTAAAATAGATTTTTATAGTTTTTTATTATGTGTTTTAATTATAAATGAAAAAAAAGAATTAGAAAATTTTCATTCAAATTCCAATGAATAAATTTTTACATGTTATTATAATATTTTTATGGTCAGTGGTGATAATAATTATGTAACCCTTATAAATAAAGACTTTTTAGAATATAATTTAATCAGAATAAATTCTATTAAATGAATTTAGCTTCATGACATATTAAATAAATTTTTAGATAATTTTTTTGATGAAGTTATAAATCAAAGAGATTCTAATAATAGTAATGAAAATATACATATCAAAAGAAATTAGAGGACTCATAATGTCAATTTAATGAAATTATTATTTTAATGATAACTAAAATGTGAAAACTAGAAATTCAATATGTATTTTTTATCACTTATCATTAATTTATGATTTTTTACCTAATAATTTTTCAGATGAATTTAAGGAATTTAATTAATTTTTCAATGTTGAAGAATGAAATAAAAATATTTATAGAAATATTGTTTTCAATTTTTTTTGAACTAGAACAAAAATTCCTTGAATATTGGAACAATTTATAATTTAATTAATTAAAATTTTGTATTATTGAAAAAAAAATTAGAGATAAATCTTGAATAATTGAAAAATGAATTTATTTAAAAAGAATAAATAGATTAATATGCGACATTTATGTTTTTTAGGGATTGAGTCTTGGAAGATTTTATTATTTTACTAGTCTCTTAGAGGTTATAAAAATTATCAAACTGTTGTGAAATGAGTTTTATAATATTTTGTTTTTTAAAGTTGTTTATGTCAGGAAAGCCCTTTATTTTGAACGTGAAAAATAAACTTCCATTCTTTTAAACATTCCAAATACATAAATGTATTTAAAAAATCTATTCGATCATGGAAAGAAAAAATTTTAATTTTTTTAATTTTTTTAATTTTTTTGTTTGGGATTCTTTATAATAATATAGTTTATAAGATTATTTATAATGATATCACAATTGTTAAATTTTTATCTATATTACTTATTCCATTATTATAGTTATTTAATCAGTAAATAACTGTTTTTGTTGAAAACTAAATTTTACATACATCTTATGGTATACATAAAACTATTCATGTGCATTTCAATTTATTAATGATGTGTTGTAATATTCCTAAATTAGTGAATCTATTATAAATAATTTTATAAATTATAAGTTCGTGATTTATGTAATGGTTTAGGAAACCTTATGTGTACATCATTTAACTGAGATTATGATATAATTTTCTAAAAATTATATGTTATTATGTTTTGAGGCATAATTAGATATTTACATTATGTAACATCGAATTGTCCTAATTTAACATCTAGTGAACATATGTTTGATAGATTTCATGCTAATCCTAATGAAAGTCATTTTAAATTATATAAAATTTGATATTAAATATATAAAATGAAAAATTAATCATGGTTCATTTTATAAAAGAAATAAATATTTTTATTTATTTTTCATTCAATTTTTATTTTTGGGATTATAGAATTGATAAAAAATACTTTGTATATGTGTCTTATTTTAGGATGATGTTATTTTATTTGAGTAATAAAAAATTGTTTAATTTTTATTTTCCCATAACTAATGATGAGTACAATACGACTTCAAGAATTTTTTCTCAATTTTTACTAATAAACCAACTTTGAAACATTTTTATCATAATTATTATATAATTATGATTCTAATAAAATATTGCATTATATTTATATTTTTAAAAACCTCTTTCAATATTTTCAGACTTACCATATATATGAAATATATAATTTTGATCGAAAAAATGTATAGAATAGATATTTTTTTAAGAGTATAATTTTATTGATGACCACTTAGATGATATCATTACTAAATAATAATATAAATTGAAATTCTAAATGATATATTATAAATAAAGAATTGTGGAATCATAATATATACAGAATGGACTTCCTAGTATGCAAATTTATGGGTATTAAAATAGTATTCATATTTCATAGTATCTATTTTTTTGTACAAGATCCATTAAGAATAGTATATGTGAATTTAAAATCATACAAGATGATATTTGATCAATATTTTTACTTTTATACACTTTTTGTTGATTATGTTTTTATATATTTTATATTTTTATGTTATAATTAAAATTGGGAGAGTTTTAATTTAATAATATCAATTAAAATTTAAAATATAGTGTATCGATATTCATAATGACTCATTAAGGATAATTATATGTTTTATAATATATTCATTAATGGCGGATATTTTTTTATGTGCTGATTTAATTTTTAGAATAGTTACATTAGAAGTGTTTTTTAACTATTATTCTAGTATTTTTATATTTTTTTTGTTTCTAAAATATTTAGATTTCATTTCAATAATTCATTTTATAATGTCTAAAAATAATAAAATTATTAGATATTGCGATGTGGTTGTTATTAGAATTTACGAATACAAAATTGTTAAATATTATTTATTTAGATTGACTTTTTACTAATCTTTATTTTATATCATTTTATTTTGTTATTTTGATAATAAAAAAATTCTATCTTACTATTAAAAATGAAAAAAATATATATTATTGTTACAAAATTATTTATTTTATTCTTATACATGTTTTATATTTGTATGTTTTATATTGAAATAGATGTGTTTTCAATTTTTACTTATAATTTATGTAATTATAGTTTTTATAGTCTAAACCATAAAATTTTTCTAATCATGCCATTATCCTATTGAAAAATTATCATTTTGGAAAATTAATTTTATTTAGATTTATCAATATTTTTTTCTAAGATAAATATTATTGAATGAATTTTCATAATAATTTTCTTTGTACCCAATAATCCATATAATAAATGAAAATCATACATATATTATATAAAAAAATCATTAAAAAAATTTAAATCCTCCTCATGAAATTTTAAAATCTTTATTACATAGTTTCAAATAATTTATAGCAATATTTTAAATAATCTGTATAATGTTTTAAATAATCCATATGAAATAATTGAACCTTTTGATGAATAAAACATATTAAATGAAGGCTTATGTAATTAATAATTATAATGATATTAAAACTTATTATGAATGAATCTTGGGATATTAGACCTTATGATGATAAATCATAATCTTATGATATTTTTTCATCATATAATATGATTTTTTTTCATAATGATTGCCTTTTGATTAATTTTAAGTCATCTATTACAAAAATAATATTTTTGTGATAGTTTTTTAAGTTTTAATAATGTTATTATCATATAAATGAAGATATAATTGAAGTCTTTTAGGTGACATTCTAATTCACATCATGGAGTATATTTAGATAGATTAATAAATTTTTATATTATTTTAGAATTATAAGTTTCTTGCCTTTTTTTATTCTATATAAGTATAAAATTCATGCTAAAATATTCGGAAACTAATTTATTTTCAATCATTGTTTCTTGGAAAATGAATGTTTCAAGGATTTTGAATTTTCTGATTTCTATATAAAAATAGGCATAATGAATTAAATTAAGAGAACTATATTTATATGATTCTTATTATATGAATTTAGAAGAAAATTGTTTCAAACATTAATGCTCTCATGTTTCGACCATTATGAGGGATACATCCGAATATAACACATTTCCCAATAGGATAAATGTTTCATCAACCATTCATAATTTTTCATCATCTATTCCAAAATATTCATCACTTATGGATTTTTATATTTAATTTTTATTGATTATCATTAATTACCATTATCGAATCGTCCTTCGATATAATTTTGATAACCGAGCATGGGAGGGGGTGAATAAGTCTCATTTTAATTTTTTATTTTCTTATCATATGATACTAAAATTATCTACTATTAAAGTGTATTGACTATGTCATCAATAAAATCCAAATCACAACCCTATAGAAAATTATTTACAATATAAACTACTCAACAAGAGCAGTTAATTCCCTGGAATAGTTTAGAAATATTTTAATACCTCACAAACCACTAGAAAAAATCCTTTATATAAGTTTGCAACAAGTAGAGAATATCCTTAAACTTGTGTTACTCTATGAGGAAACAATAGTGGATATGATCCATATGCAGATAAATTATTTAATAATTATTTTTGTTCTAATATCTTGAAACCCTCACCAATATTAAATAGTTACTTATCATTGGGTTTCTTTGGGTTATTGTCACATTATTTACTTTTAAAAACATGTTCCCATTCACTGTCATTCCCAGAATCCACTAACTACATCCTCCTTAAAGTTTTATATAAAATTTCTATCATTTCACATGTTTTATTGATATCACTAAATAGATTTCCATTCAGTAAACTCTATCAAATGAACTTATTTATGTTCCATATCAAACATAATACTACTTTATTACACTATATTTTTTTAATCTCATTAAAATATAATGTGTTAGATAATTATTTATTTGAATACTTATTCTGGTTTCCTTCATCTGATTCCTATGAACATAACTGCTCTATCTCAAATAAAATTATTCCAGAACATAGATATTAATTGATTATTAAATATCTTATCTCATACTTTGGAATATATATCTTTATTTGGTACCCCTATATAAAAATATTTTTTAATAACTTCATCTATTACAAATGTGACAAATAAAATAAATTTTGGGCATGTGAACAAAACATTATATAATATTTAATAAAAGAGAGATGTCATGAACTCCAATTTATTTGGTTATTTCAATGAAAAGCCATAATAAAAAATAATTATTAAAAAATATTCACTGGATCCTTACCAAAGAATATAGATAATTAATGATAATTCTCAGAAGCATGATCATTTGATACATTTAACAAACAAAATTCCAATATTATGATAATATTATATCTTCCATATATTATATTTATAACATTGAAATATCATTTTCGCATCATTACAATTTATATATTTCTATTTTTTTATAATTAAATTTGAACCAATAAAAAATTATAACACTAAATAATAATGTAACATTTGTTAAAATGAATTTATTTAATGAGATGCTATACGATGTTCCATATATAATTAATATTAATATTTCATTAATATTTGTCTATACACTTATACCTTCTGTTGAAATAGAATACAATTCTTCAACAATATCCTTTTAGTGTAATTCTCAATTTGAGGAACCTTATATAGAAACATCCACCTCATTTATTCACCCAAATCCATATATCCACTATCTCATGGAAATCCATTCGATTATTGGTTCTTCCAATAGTATCTTTCAGTTGAAAAATTATCATATGAAATTAAAATAGTTCGTATGAGGATATCATTCCATTTGGAATTTATCTTATTGTATTTCATCATGTTTTAATTCATATGTTTATATTCATCACCATATTACCTCTAAAATTAACAAAACTGCACAAACATAAAAAAAAGTTCTTAACCAAGAAAATCCACTCTCTGATAGTATCAATATAGTAATCTTCCTCAAAACATCATCATGTTATAATTTTATATAATTTTTTTCCTCTCCACTATTTCATGAACATGGATAATTATATATTTGAATAATGTTTTGAATATTAACAATATTAAAGAACCAAAAAACTTATCTTCATTGAATATTTTTTATTAGAAACTGTAGGAGTAACATAGCATAAACATTCTGCACAAAATTACTTCCAAGACCAATAGTCTAAAAATGTTTTTCAGGGTGAATATTTCAAGATCTTCTCATTATATTCATTTTTATGAAGGAATTATTAATAAAGTAATACAATTTATGTTAAGGTAAAAATACATTACTGTATAAATAATAAAAATAAAAACAGACTATTTTTTAAACCACATTTTTCTTCAACAAGAAAAATCAAAACCACATAGTCCCAATAACCTCAATCATTGGATATTTTGTTTGCCATATAACATAATACATTGAAGCATTGTTTATCATGAAATGGATTTTTAACCCACTATTGAAATCGTATTTCAGAAAAACGTGTATAGAAAAAAATACCCATCGAACAATAATGAAATCATTTCCATAGAATGATACATTAGGAACATTTTCACACAATTATAACAAAATTATTACTCGACATTAATTTTTCATAAAACAACCACATTTTCCCACATTCAATAAATATCCTACATCCACATATATAAAATAATAAAATAGTTCACACATGTTAACATCATATATTACACCATTTTATTTCCCTCCCAAAATACATTATTTTCCTTCCAATGTAACACACATAAAAATATATTAATTCATGAAAATAAATAGTGCTCCGCCTTGAAAATACTATATAAAATTTCTGTTAATATGGGAAGGATATAAAATACATTATCCTTGAATGGATAGAGGATCAACACCCAATATCATCATAAAATTATTGAAATTTCACAAGGAATAGTTTTTTAAAGATATTATTAACTTGGTCTATTATAATAATGAACAACACATTGTGTTTATTATTCTTCACATACTCCTTGTTGTGGTGATAATTTATATCAATTTTATTGGAATATATTTTCAATACTAAATATATTGGGAACAATATTATCATCAAAAAAATATTCTATATTTTATCCATTGGTAGCAACATAATGATCTTCGGTATTATAAAGAATCTATAACTAATGATTATTTATTACTAATCAAAACACATATCTCCTAAGAAAAACATTTCTCAAATTGTGGAATTTATATTAAAAATAAATCATACCCATTTAATAATACTATAACCCAAAAAATTAGTTACTCATTTTATATCATATATCATTAATTATTTTTTTACATTTAATATCTCATAGAATTTATTTCTAACCATGATATTAGAATTATTATAGTCACATTCATATGTGTCACAATGATTATCAACATATACTCAATCTGGATTGAAATCCTTTTGATACAATAAACTTCCAAAAAATACTATAAACACTTATGGATCCACCTCCTTTCCTAAAATTTTATTATATAACATTGTTCTCACTCAAATCGGAGTGAAAATTGAATTTAAATCAACCATTCCTAATTTCATTATGAATTTTCTAGAATATATATACTGTTATAGGAAAATAAATTTTAAATTATTCTATATTTTTCGTCTTTGATAGTATTTTATTCATATTAGATTAGAAGCATATAAAACCTTCTTTATATCCTTGTATAACTTTTCACAAGTGTCTCCACTATTTCTTGATAAAATCGAATCATAAAGATTATCAATCTGAATGATTATTACTACGTTATTTTATAATATATTGAGGTTACTATAAAATAATCATTTCTGGATGTTCAAATATTTAGGAAATTCCATAATTTAGAATATAAATCTCTATGATATTACATCATCATATACCGACCCATTTCAACTAACACACATTAATTGCTTCTTTTGCGACCATAAATTCATAAGGTCCTTTAAAATAATCTTATTAATCATGTTATCCATTAAAAAATTTGACATAACATCCATCAAAAATATTTTATATATTCATAGTTAGGTGATAGTAAGAATGATTATTGTTTTTTCGAATAGTTCAATTGTCCAGAAGGTTTCATAAAAGTAGACACCTTCAATTATCATGTAACCCATGAAAACATGACATGACTTTTTTCTTATCAATTTAGTTTTTTATCATTCAAATTGTTTCATCACATCAACTATTTTTTGATCACATTATTATTATTTGGATTGGTCTCAAGTTCCTAAGTTTCTACCTTTTTCAATAAGTTAAAAATGTTTCTTTATAAAATCAATCTACACTTGGAGTTTTAAAGTGTTGTTGATATATTTTTGTTAAAACTATGAGTATAGTAGATTTTGTGTAACTGATATATTATTTGTTTGTGTTAAAACATGTTGTATTTGATCCCCACTGATGTTATGAACTTCAAAAATATTCCTCAGCCTTTGATTTAATTAACATAATTTTTACTCAATAATTGAGATTGTAGAAATAGATTATTTATATCATGAAGATTCATCATTATTACTGTAATTAAATACATTTAAATATTTTATTGCAATAACCCCATTAAATTCAATTTCTTCTATATGTTCAACTTCTTGTGAAACATTATAATCAAACTATTTGGAAAAATTATCATCTTATAAGTCACTAATCCTTCATGTTCCATTAACAAAACACATGTATCCTCAATAATTAAGCAGTTATCTAATAAATATTCCATCAATAACTCTCTAGAAACCATCCCAAGATACACTCCCTTCACTTTTATAATGGAAGGACTAACAAACACCATTAGTTGTTTCAAAAATTGATTCATGTTGTAATACATCTCATATTGAGTCATATTAGAGTTACTCTAATTGAAACAACTATTATAAACATAAAATGCATGTTAAAAATCATTAAACCCAATTATATGAAGAATTACCATGTTCTAAAAATGTTTTTCGGGACAACTTAACAAAAATTTAATTTACTCACTCAAAACAACATATTTGTTTTGTTGTGTATATTTTACTCAACTCATTATAAATTAAATGATTTTAAATATATTCTCTAATCTTATCACTAGTATATTATGAAACATTGTTAACGTGAAGCTTCATGAGAACATATCTGCTCTCTTTTTCCACACTTTTTATGAAAATATTAATCCAGTTTAGTAGCTCTAAATTTTGATTAAAAAATATAATAAATGTAATCAGACGAAACACATGAATAAAATAAATGTTATACTTATTACCATGAGATGAAATATTGATAATTTACCACAAATTTTATAGTGAATCATATCCTTAGGATAAGATTAATGTATCTCAACAATATTTTTTATTGATTTTCTAAACATAAATTTCTATAAAATATAAAAAACCAGTATATTTATCTTATCATTGAGGAATAACCATAATAAATTCTATTATCATTGTAAATATTGTATTACACTAAAACATATTCCCCAAAAATTGATTACATATATATTTTTCTTACATCATGCTTATATAGAATTAAATTTTGAATCACATAATTGGAAAAAGATTCCCTTTTTTGTATGCCTCCTATTACAACATAACCATACTCTATTTTTTATATATTCTAACAATATTTATGAAAAAAAAAACATTATTTACTACATCACAAATTTAAGTAAAACATTATGAACTGTGATTCATTGAAAATAAATTCTATAATAAAATTCAATATTTCATCAACAATAATAGAAGATCTAATAGGCATGATTCAGTATAACTTATCATTTTCAAAATTCACTATATCTTATTTCATGTACATAAATTTTTTAATAAACTTCAAATATATGATCACATGTGAAGACCACCCTTGGTATAATATCTATGGTTATTCCCCTTTTATGGATTTGAGATTTGTTTCAATGATAATTACTTTATATTTGACTTTTATTTATTCTTTTGAATATTATTTATGATTTTTATGTATTTTTTGTTGAGGATTCAGGAAAATATATCATTTTTTGAAATCATTTGCTTGGTCACATCCTTCAAAATTGTTTTCAGTGCATTAGAATCTAATTTCATTATCACAAACAAATTTATAAATTTTCCTCATATGAGTGCCTTAAATCACCTTAAATTTGTTCCTCTAAATTCATTTATATTCATTGTAATATTTGGGAATTAACTATGAAATATTTTTTATTCCCCAAATCATCCATAATACTAGTAGTTTACATTGATATAATTTTTACCCTTGAAAATATCATATTTATTAGTCTTATGTTTCTTGTTTCCATCAACAATCATTCAATTCGGTTTTGTATTTTATCATGATCTTATCTTCTTATTATATCATAAATTGTTCTTCATTCCACATAAATATTTCCAGTCTAAAAATAAAAGGATTATAATTTGAAACTGTTGAATCATCTGTGAATTCATATCATATAATATTTTATATAATCATGGTCTTTATAGATTTATTTTTTCCATTTGTGTTTTCACCCTTATTAAAAATCATTAACATAATGTTTTATTATTCATCCAATTATTTACACTTTATATAATTATTTTCAACTTATAAAAACCAGTTTTGTAATATATTCATTCCTTTATCAAATTTAACAATTTTTATATCATTCAAACTATATAGATTTCACCATTATCTTTTCTCAATGGTGGATAATTAGTTAATTTATTTTAATCAATAAAACTCTTGAGTTCATCAATTTATTTTATCAACATGGATTTATTAAGGAAAAAATATAGATTTTTCAAATAAAATATTTCATCAACACATTAATCTCCAACTATGATATCAAAATTATTATAAGATTTATAACTCTATTATTAGTATAAACCCCATCCAAAGTTGTTATTCTTATAAATTATTAGTTTCATCACATTTGATTTTGTCATCATTACATCTAATAATAATATGTTTTTCATTAGCCTCACCATAGAAGAAGTCATTATCTTAATTAATATAATCACCCTCCCCACACATTGAAAAATAGGTTCTACATTAATATTTATAGAATGAAAAATTTTATTAACACTAGAATAGGGTTTTTTTATTTGTCAAACTACTTCATCAGAAATCATTAGGAATTTTTTTCATCTTTTATTATTTATATAATATCCTTTCATCTTAGAAAATTTACAATATATTATAGAATTACCCTACAATTAAAAAAATTTAAAAAATAGATTTCCTTTGAAATTTCAAATAACTATTTTAACCCTTTTTAAAAAAAATCCAAAATTTATTAAATTTTTTAATAACCTCTCTTTCATTGTTAGAATTAGTATATTTTTTATATGGATAATTCTTATAATTTCATAACTTGATGGAATTGAATGAAATTTCCCAAGCAACCTTCATGATGTTCTAAATAAAATTTTCTATTCTAATTTAATATGTTGTGATTGTGGTATGTAGACCATATATAGAGATAATTTGGATTTATTTATCTTCTGATCATGAAAAATTTTCATCAAATTTATCAATAATATTTTTTATGATATTTTAACAATTTATTAAATATTCTAACATCTTAAAAAGACATCTTATGGGGATAAAAAAAATTAAACATTTTAATTAAAAAAATATAATCCCTGATCTTAACATCACTATACATCAGATTCCTCATTTGTTACATTTCACTGATTGTATTCTTTTTTCCTTAATACTTATTTTTATCTTTTCTAAAATACATACTCCCATTACAACCACATTAACTCAAAGGAACTCATATTTAGAGAGTATGGAATGTAATTAATTTTTGTCTTTCACAATATACTCCAATTCTTTTATATCATCAGCTATTTAGAAACTATATCTTTACTTAGTGTGAAAATATCTATATTATACTTAAGAACATTAAAGAAAATATAATTTAGATATGGTATCATTAGATGATTCCAAATATCATACATATTTACATATTAAAGCTATGTAATCATAATGATCATTGAATTATAAACATCCATGATAAATTCTAATTTATTCAATCAGCATAAAAGACATAATAAATAAATCATTTATTGTGATGCAACATGAATAGACCAATTGGGAGCAATATGAGAACAGATAGGGGGTGAATCATAGTATTTATTATATATTATATTACATTAAGAATAGAAAAACACTTTAATTTAATGAGTAATGAATTTGAAGACAACAACATGTTAAGAATAATATAGATGATCAGTATTTTTACATTTCAATATGCAATAACTGTATTTATTCCATGGATCTGTTTGGAAAATTATCTAATACCACCCAATTAACTAGAAAGCAATACTTTTTATGCGGTTATGACCATTTGGGAATATAATTTCACTAAAATTTCAGTATTATCAACAAACAGTTCGGGTGATATCTGTACATAAAATATGTGTAACAATGATTTGTGTAACAACATTAGGATACCATCACATACATGAATCAGTATGTTTTCAATATGCTACATTTATATATTTTCACATTATCCTGATTCAAAAATTTATTCTTATTTAAATTCTTTAGAATTATTTGTTATGAACTTCCTCAATGGATGTATTTATACAATTTATATCAATTCACCTATTCATTTCTTATTTCTCTATAATCTTGCATCTATTAAACTCATGATGTTGAACTCCATCTTGTGTAATTCAATAATTTATACCACTTCTTTATAATCTTTTTTCAATCACATTGGTACCCAATCCATATAATAAGAAGTAATTTAAATACAATGTATGATTTTCTTTTTCTATTTACATGGAGCAATGATCCTCTATCTAACGGAAATAGATACATCAAGCATAAAATTCCATGGTTAAGAAACTTCCAATATAAAACATTAAATTTCATATTTTCATATGCTATCAATGAAAATAAGTATTTATATAGAACATCAAACTTTTACATGATTTAATTTTTAGTTGTATATACTTTATTCAAAAAATAACATTATAAAATAGTTCTGGAAACAATAAAATTTGAACTGAAAATTATTTACACATCAATGAAAAAAATAATTAATAAATACCAATAAAAAATCCCAAGATTAGTCACATTGCTTCTAAATACTTCCTATAACTTCTCATTTACTTGATCGTATGGTACATTTTAAAAGCATCCTTTTATCAATGTTAGAATCATTAGACTACCATCTATGATATTTGGAACATTGAATGACTAGATGTGAGCATCAAATTGAAAATATTTACAACTTCATCATAAATACCATCAAATTTGTAAATAATTATACCGCATAACAACTTATTAAAACAATGAAGAAAAAAAATATTATAACAACTATTTTAATGTTTGAACAGAACCTCGTTATGAAATATTAGAATACATCTTATGGAGAAATGCACTGTCTGTTGTCATACATCACAATTCATTGAAAATTTTATTTAGGTCAACCTATATCTAAGGAATACTACACAAAAACATATATCTGATGGTTTTAAAAAACTATATTTCAAATTACATAGTGGATTAAGTGCAACATTTTTCTCATTGATGGACTTTATCTGATTGGAATTTTTTATAGGACCAGGAAACTGTCTATCAAGAGATATTTTACCATTTATAATTCATCTAATTGAAGATATTAAATTTTCACTTCTTTTTATGAATGTCCCTGATATCATACCTCAATCATTAACATCAATCATCTATCTTGAAATGAATAAAAAAATTGATCATGAACTCAATGCATCCAAACCAATGAACAATTGTATCTATATTTTAGTGTTTCTTATGACATAATTTTATGATGCTTTGAACAAATATTTTTTATCCCCCTTTATTTTAATTATAATATCATCATATATTTTCATAATAAATATTTTTGAAAAATTTAAAATAATGATGGAACACAATATTTTTCTTCATTGAACATTCATCCAGAATAACTATGTATGTTGCATTTGATAAATCACCAAAACAAAATAACCTAAAACCCTCAGAACAAATTCATTTGACTTATATACTATATCATGATCCATTATTTTATTTTTTAGGTCTGTTATCCATATTATGAAGCACTTAACAAGGAAATATGAATTATTTTTAGAAACAAATATGATTTTTATATTTATACAAAAAAATTCCAAATAACCATATTGTTAACCTCTTATACCCTACGTAAAACACATGAAAACCGTATTCTCCAAAAAAATGTTCTCAACCTTTTCAATTTTATGATTTCAATTTTAAAATAACACATATAATTGGTTATACCTCTAAAAAAGGTATATTGTTTTTTCCCTTTAATAGTAAATGGAATGTAAATATGTCATTGTGATTTTATCATAAACGAATGTTATTTATTTTGTTTTGAATCCCAGTAAATTTGATTCATATATTTTTTGTACATTGTTATATATAAATGAATGATCGAAATTGTGCAACTATCCTCATACAGAATTAAGGTATAGTGAATACCAATTATATCAAAGATTATGGAGAGTTGAAGAGTAGATGTAGGGTCAAATTGACCAAAACATCTATAAAAACACTTTAGTTGATATTAAATTATTCTAAAAGTATTGGTATTACCCCTATATATAAACATGAAATTACATTTAATTTTATGATTGCCTTTAAAATTAGGTTAAAATTTAATCATTTCATTTCACCCCATCCTGGCATTCTTAAAAGCTCATACTGGGAAAACAGGAAAATGTGACATAATACCTATGTGACTTACTAATATGGAGAATTGAATAAGAATGAATTATAATTTTTTTTAAATATTTATGGTGACCTAAGAGAATACATTTTTATCTAAACTTGTGAAATTAATTGAAAAAAGTATATGTTTTCTATTTTAATGATTTTTATCATTGAATCCAATAAATGTGAAAAATTATCTATTTGTTTTTATAAGATATGAAATATTAATATTATTTTAGATTGTCAATAAATGGTGGAATAGGGGATTAAATTAGGATAATGTTATAAATGTTTTCGAGTACTTGGTATGGGATCATTAGGTATCCAGAGATATAGGTACTAGTAAAAGTGGGTGGGGATTACCCTCGGGTACATGAGTCAAGGACACTGAGTTCTTGAAAAACAAATGATGTTTATTTTTCATACTTTCTTTTTTTTAATTTATATATTAATTAAATTTATATTTATATTATTAATTATAACAGATGAATACCTAAATTACTATATCAAGTTTTTGAGTTATGTATGAAATTGAAAAATTAAGATAATGAATAATATAATTTATAATTGTTATACATATTTAATGCCAAATAATTTTTCATAGCATTGATAGATAATTATGGATATTATTTTGGAGAAATGTTTTATATAAAATATAGTAATTGTTGTTAGTTTTATTAATTTATGATATTATGAAATTATATATTATTTAATGGATGAAAAAATATTAAATGAATCTTAATGTAATTGAATATATAGGTATCACGATGTTCCATTCTATTATGTTTATCATGTAATATACAAACATTGTAATACAATTATTATAAATGTTATTATATCTCTATCATGACATATATATATATATATAATGGACTTTCATTATACTTATTATTATGTTATGATTAATATAAATGTAAAATTATTAATACAATAATTATTATGATATATAAGTTTTATTATTATGGGTAGTATAATTATGTAAATATGTATATGTGTATTAATATTACTAATGTTATATTTATAATATTGATATGTATATCTGTGTGTGTGTGTTTGTGTGTGTGTGTGTTTAGTTGTAATAATATTTTTATTTAATTAAATATATTTGTAATATTTATGAATTCATGTGACATGATTATTATAAAATTATAATATTATTATGTTAATGATTTTATTTTATGTAATGACTGATATTTTTCAATGGTTATTTAAAGCATTAATCATGGAAATATATTTTAGTATATTATTTTTTTTAATAATATTTTAAATATATTTAATAGTCTTTACATATATGTTTAGTTTGTTGATTTGTCTAAAAAAACAGGATATATATTGAAACTAAACAATAATATATCTATGTTAAATAATTGATATTTTCATTAATAATTATTTATGATGTATTAATTTGGTTAATATAAAAGAAAAAGAATATTAATTGTAATTTTATATAGTGATTATTAGGTGTAGAATAGATTTCATCCATCTTAAACTATCAAAAATAATATTTTTATTTTCTATGAAATTCAAATTATTTATTTGGAATAAAAGTTACTGTTTAAAATTTTAATTGAAAATTTCTTCCTCTTAATAATCGGTCATGTAAGATTATATATTTAAATGAATTATAAAACAAATATTTTGACTATAAAAACATTTTGAAAATTGATTTTATGGCATATTGAATTAAAAATTTCTATAAATTAAAAAATTAAATTAAAATTTGGTTAGTTATGATTACTAAATAAATTTTTTCCTTGTATATGTTTTACATAATATATATAAAATCATAAATGTTTTACTAAAATACACCTTCTAGGAATTTACATAAAGCATACATATGAATTATTTGGATTATGAAAAAATATTCCAGAATTAAAAAATATATATGCTATATTACGTTTTCCATGTACTATTCATTAAACGAAATAATATTTTTTTATTTATTTTTTGATTAAAATGTAATATTAAATGTTAATTTTAATTGTGATGAATTATATAAATTTTTATATATAATTCCTTTATAATGATTTTTATGACTATTGTTTTCCAATTTTTATGCCTATAATTTTATTTGATGATGTATTCATGTCTGAAAACTAAATTGTTATGTTGACCATGTATAAAGATCCATATTAATATAATATAATTTTAATGAATTTATTCTTACACATGATATAATTTTTTTAGAATTTTGATGGATGCTACCAAAGGTTGTGTCATTATTAGGATGGGAATTGAATTGACGTAACTCTATATACGCATTCCCCAATTTTTTTAGTGGAATTTATGATTTTCCTGGTTTAATGAACATCCATTTTTTACCATTAGTAATGTTATTTCATAAAAATCCCTTCATGTTCATTATCCATATGTATTTATGGGATTAATGATAGTAAATAGAAATTTGGATCCTTCAGGTATAGTGAATAACATATATTAATTATTATTATTATTTTCATTTTATAATATTCATTTTGATATAATGATCTAACATTTGACAATGAAAAGTATTTTATTATTATTTATTTACATTTTTAAAAAAATTTACTTAGACAGTTTATAATTCTAAGTGTAGATTAAGATAATTTATTGGTGGTCTTTGGAGTCTGTGTGCTGGCACAAAACATTTCATCTCTAATGGAAATGTAACTTCACAATTATCATTTTAGGTATATTACGAATTTTAGTAGTTAATGGATAAATTTTACATTTTTTCAATGGGGAATGGTAATATGGGTTTCATGACCCACCCACATTGGTAGGTCCTTCTAATACTACAATTGATAAAAGAGTGACACATAATGCCCATCCTCAATAGGAAATACTTATTATATTATCATAGAAGGTATAATCACACATAAATTGTAGAAATTACAATCATAGAGCAAGATAAATATGAAAAAACCACCAATTAATGATGTAATATATAAATAAAACTCATTTCCATTTCTTGAAAATTCCATACATAAGAAATCTTCTCAGCATAGATATGCCCAAATGAAACTCCTCAGGATGAAACTCATAATCTCCAATGTCACCTTAATATATTATAGCTAAATGGGATCTCATAAAGAAATCTAAAAAACTAAAAATTAATTTCATATATATATATATGATGAAAATATAAGTATATTCTTTATTATCCACCCAGAAAATTTTTGTTAAAATATGGACCCAGTATACTAATAACACAATGAATAAAAAATACAACTAACTCAAACCTATGCTAAATCAACTATTATAAAATGCTAATAAGGGAATCCTAACAAATAAATATTAATTTTTTGGATCATGGTTTTAGAATAATTTAAAAATGATGCATCTTACAACCACTTATTCAATAATTTGGACACTATCATGCCCCAATGGAAAACAAAACTTTCCACAATTCCATCCATACAAAATATTTTCTTAAATACATAATACATAATATTCATAACCACACATCCACCTCCACCACATGAAAAATCAAAAATACACAACTCATCATCATCATAGAAGGGTAACATGAACATGAAGGACATCATAAACATCTTCTCCTCCCATCATGCATGTTCCCAACCATGTGTCCACATTCCTATAAGAAGAAACCAGTAATATAACATATATAAATATTATAATTAATCAATTACATATATATATATATATATGTACATACTATGTAAAATCACATTAGATTCATTGTATTCTTGGAGAAATGGGATGATGAAGAATTCGTCCTTTAATTCCATCAACATCATATATTCTGAAAAAGACTCACATATCCCATATCCTCATATGAGAATCATAATAGTTACCTAACATAGGTGGTTGTGTTAATAGAATATTAATAAAATTTAAGGATACTACATAATAGAAATCCAAACATAAGGGTGAACATACCAAATTAAACACCCAAATCACTACTACCTAAAAATAAATCCTTATTATATAAAATGCTCATTGATGAACTTTTCCAAAAATAAACAACCCTAACGAACAAATAATATTATATAAAATGACAACACAATAAGAGGAAATCATCACATTCTATAAAATCCTTTAATACATTCAAAATTTAACATTCATCACCAATAATTAATTCATTTCTTCTTATTTAATTACAAACAATTCATTAATAAAGAGAAATATTAAATCTCATATTAAAATTTTCAATCAATTATTTTTATTTAAATAAATAAAATATCATTTATAAATTTCATATAATTTACCATTTTTATTTCCATTAATTCTAGACATTTTCCATGCCACCAATTAACTATAACATAACCACAAATTAAAAAAATCCACCAACCACAATAAACATTTGACACCCCATTCTAACAACCACCATAATAGTCTTGAATCCACAATTATCTTCCAAACCACATATATTACCAGTACAATATCCATGGAAATCCCCATCCAACACCTCAATAAGAAAAAAAATTCCTCATTAACCCTTCATACAACAAATCAAATCCAATATCACTCTAACAATATCATGAATGGATTCAATTAAAATATGAAAAGGGAAATCCTTGAGGAAATATAAATTAAAACATTTATTAATAATTTCCCTTCACTATATATATAATATTTATATAAAAAACATCAACTTCATTAAATATTACTAAACAATTATGTCAATAACATTTGTATATTATTAAAATTTTATGCATCCAAATTCAATTATTTTTGAAATAGTATAAATTTTCTACGAAAACAATAATAAGTAATAAAATAACAAATAAATTTAACAATTACATGAGAACATATAACCAAATATTAATCAACCTTTTATGTTTTTTTAACATCATATAATAGTAATTTATTGGTCACATTAAAAAATAAAATTCACCATATTAGAATGAAATTATAAAAATATATACACATTATAATAGAAAATATATCAAGATCTCCCAAACCCAACTGGTGCATCATCCAATGAAACATTTTAATTAGAATGAACACATGATCAAATAATTTATAACTTGTTTAGATCAATAAATAGGGCTTAAATCAAAATTATCCCATCTGAAACTCTACAAAAATCATCTAATAAAATAAAATCTACTAATGTTACATCCAAAATAATAATAAATATAAATAAAAGAGATTGAGTGGAAAAGAGGGGTAGAAAATAACATTGGTATGAAGGATCTATATCAAGCTAAGATAAGTTATAAGGATGTTTCAATTGATAAATAAAAAGAACTCCTGATAATACCCTAGCTAGTGGAGCATAAAGTTGATGGACACTATATTATAATAGAACTATATAAAGTAGATCACATATAAGTTAATCATATTAGTTAATATTCATGATAGAATTTATACATAATAAATTACAACATTTTTATTTGAAAAATGAAATAAATAAAGATATTATAATAATTACTTTATTTTACATTTATTATATCCATATAATCAAAAACAATTACTTTTAGGTACATTATGGAATGTAAAAACATAAATGTGTGACATATAGTGCCTAATATGTGATAAAATTATATAGACGATTTTATAAAATAACAAATTCATTAACATTGTGAATTTTATAAAAAATAATAAAATATTATATAAAAATAATAAAAAAATATGAATATATCCATAGATGGAATAAGTACACAATTTAATAAATGGATAGTAGATAACATATTCATAATTTTTGAGTAAATACTGTAAACTATGATTCACATATTGATAAAATCCCTTTAAATCTACATTATAGAGTAATTATGTTATGGGCAATTTTATATAGAAAATATATAATCATACTCTCTATAAAACTGATTTTAGAGAAGATTTATACATCCATGGATAACTCAAAAAACCACTAAGATTCCAATATCTTGTATTATAATGAATGATTACATAATTTCTGATATCATAATCATTCATTAAAGGCCTCGTGCCAATAAATGACACAGAAAATACTAAGGTATACATTTATCTCACAATATATTTTGTCTGATTTCCAAAATCATTAAATCATAAGGCTATCTAACATAATTCCCCACTTTTCAATATCAATGTTTATTGAATTCAACATAATAAGTAAATATATATCAATAAAATTAATAATAAACATTCCTTATTAAAAAAAATAACCTCAAAATTGAAACTATATGGGTTGTTAATACATTATCAAATCAATAATTTGGATAACATGATCAAAATACGTATATATAATGATGGAGGATGGTGTTAATTAATTGTATCCCGTAATGGAATGAAAATGATTTCATGAAAACATATATAAAAAACACCATCATAATATTTTTCGATTAATATGGTGGTTAGTATGATAATAAATATCAGTTTTTAATATAAAAACATCAATTGATGTTTTTATTGATGAAAACCCTATATTATTATTGTTATATAAATCAATTTTATGATGAGAAGAAATATCCCATTTTTAAATACATGAAATTAAATTATAAAATGATTATTTAAAATGAAATAATCTAATATTGAAAAATAATTTCAACAACTATACCATAAAACCGTAATGTATTCTAGAAAATAAAATTTCAAATATTCATTAATAATATTCAATAGGGATAATAAAATTATTTAAGACTTATTTATTAAAATAATATTCCTATAAAATTACTTTTAAAATATTATGTTTTTAAATAAAAATTACACATTTTAAATGTTTTATAATATTTATATATAATTTAAGAATAATAAATAGTTAAAATCATAAATATATATATTTTAAAACATTGAAAATAAGTTTTATAAAAACATTTCCATGATGGTGAATGGATATGTTTATAAAAAATGTTAAAAGGGTTTATTTTATCACATAATAATTGTATGAAATAAAAAATAATCATTGCAAACTATATAAAAGATAGTAAAATAGTAATAATTTAACATAATCATTTAATTAATCATGGATAACGACATAAATAAATAAATATTTATATAACGGGGTAATATTATCAAATATAAAGAGTAGGTGGTGTTGGTTTCAATTTCATTCTTCACATTGAATAATTTATTTAACAAGGAAAATCAAAATATGAGAGGAAATGTAGTACCATAATAATAACCATTAAAGAGTAAAATTAATGTGGTTTCATTTAAAAAGTTAGTGGTCATACTAATAATCCTCATAAATAATATTTTAAAAGGAATCATGATTTTAAAACCATATTGGAATTATAACCCTTTTAACATTGGTAACAATTGAATCCAAGCCCATGTATGAGAGAATATTATATGGATCAACAAATGAATTTAATTTCGTAATCATTGATAGAAACACCCATTGAGTGGTATATACATCTTATTATTGAAACCATTGGTGGGTATGATAATATATTGAAAAACATAATATTTGAGGAGAATGACATGGTAAATTTTTCAATAATCATATAAAACCAATTGTAAGGTGGTATTTAAAAAAAATACATCTGAATCCCATTATGAAAACATTATTAATTTTCCAAATAAAATTATTTTCGTTTTTAAAAACAGTAATATTAATCATTGGAATTGAAAAAGGTATATTAACAAATGATGTGTTATACATAACAAAATTAATTACCTATTTCATAAGAATATTCATATCTATATATTATTATATTCATAAATTATTAGTATTTTTTATATTTTTTATATTTTGATAAAATATATTTTCATCTTTAAACATCTGTAATTTTTATTTTCTCCACATTATTTGAAATGTCAATTTAGTTTCCATTAATTGATACAAATTTATTCATCCAATGATTTTTTAATTTACTACAGTAAATATTGTCAAATTACTTATAATTTTCCAATAATTGTCAATTATATTTTTTTTGGTTCTTGGAGTTCAAATCATTCATGTGCTTATTTTAGTATTTTATAATGAACCAATGAGGCCATATTATTAATAAGATTAATATTAATATAACACATTGATATAATATACTATTTAGTAAATTTTTAAATAATAACATTATTTAAATATACATAAACACCTAGGATAGAAATTTATTAACTTATTCTAATAGTTTGTTAAGCCAACTAAAATATGAATATAATATAAATTACGAGTGACTAAGGTCAACAGAAATATTATTTTTGGAATAATATCATTTTTTAAAATATATAGGTATCATATTTATTTATTATGATGTTTTATGTCAGATTTTATTATTTTTAATAAGATGAAAAATCAAGATGAAAAAAATAAAAATTTTCATCCTGGAGGTGTTTGTCTGAATATAAACACAAGATAAATAATCATTTTTTTCATAAAACATAAATAATGTAAGAATTTGTTTAAAATTTCATAATAATAAATATACTCTTATGAATAATTTTTTTCATTAAATACTCCCATATAACCATCCATGTATGGTTGTTATAATAATGGGTCATGTCATTAATGGATGCATAACATTATACACAACATAAGAGGGATTTTTTTAGGAATTATTAATTGGAAGGTAGAAGATGGTTGTACCCTAAGGGATCACAACCTTTATGATCATATCATTTAATATTCATGGGAGACTAGATACATAATTTATTCCAGCATTACTTATAATGGAATGAAAAAAATCAGGGAATTCTAATAATACAATTATGTTATCTTCGGGTATATCCATATAATCTATAAAATTTTACCTTTTGATACATTTGGGATTATAAAAATTAATTGGGTGACCTATATCTCTCAATAAATGATAAAATTCAACAAAAGATATTATTGAATAACAAAATAATGAACTATATTAAATATATAAATAATTATAAATTATTCCATTATACTAATACAAAAAAATGGGAATCCATGGATGAAATATCTATATAAATAATCACTATTATAGTGAAAAAAAATTTCATAATTATAAAATTTATAATGTGAAATGTAATTCACATAATTGAAAAATTCACATCAAAATCCACTATATGATAAATAAGGTATGAATAATATGACATTGAAAATCATTAATAAAATTATCCATATAATGAAATTAGGAAAAAATAATAAATAAATTATTGACTTAACAACAAAAAAACTAATATATATGTTAATTACTAGTTTTATAATGACATATTTCATAATTTCTTATATCAAAATCATGATTTCATGGTCTTGGGATAAGAATTTTTACAATAATAGGTAATGTATAATTCAAAAACCCAAGATAATTTGTCTCATTTCAAAAAAAAAGTTCATCACAAGGCTATCTAACATAAATACCCCCCATTTAATTACTATGTTAAATGAATTAAACATAATGGAGACATATATAACAATAAAATAAATAATCAACTTTCAATATTAAACAACAATCATCCATATTGAAATTATGTGGGATGTGAATACTTTCCCAAATCAGTAATTTTTATAACATGATATATATATATATATATGTATATATATATATATTGAGGATGGTATTATCTAATCATAACCCTCTTGGGAATGAAACGAATTTCCAGAAAAAATACTAAAAATAACACCATCATATGACATTTATAAAATCATGGAGGATGGTATCATAAGAAAATACCATAATTTTAGTAAAACAGAAATTAATTTATGTTTACAATGATGAAAACACCCATTTATTATTGTTTTATAAATAAATTTTAGGATGATAGGAAATATCCTCTTTTTAAATGCATGGAATGCCCTTATAAAATATTCTATTTGAAATGATAGACTTTGAGATTGAGAAAACATTTTAAAAAATACACAACAAGACAACAATGTATTCTCAAAACTGTAATTACTAATATTGTTTAGAACATGAATTATTGATATATATGAACATTTTAGACTTATTTTTTATATGAAAAATAATATAATATTAATTTTAAAATATATATTTTTTTAAAAAAATAATGAAATCAAATTTTTAAATTTTTTTGAAACATTTCTATTTCATTTTACAACCATAATGTAGAGACCCGAAGCTTGAAGTACATTGACATTACATTACTTTTGTGGAATACTTAGTACATAACAAAAACACACAAACAAGGATCTTAATAGTTTAGTTTCTTTGGAAACTCGGAACGTAATCTTCTAATCGTGGTGAAAGATCTTCAATATCTCCCATAAAGATCTTCCCTTTTTTTTACCTAAAATCTTTCTTTATATCCTGGGGAAAAGAAAACATAAAAGGGTGAGCTCAAATTCTCAGTAAGGGTAAACAAAAGAAATATCAATCACATCATATACACAAGCACATAACTTTTGGAAATCTTAACCTTCAAAAGAGATCAAAATTTCATAACATGGGATAAATCATGGCAGTGAAATGTAATCACAATAATCATAACTTAAAACATGAAACTTTGTGGAATTCACACATAATAATAGAGAATCATTTCTTGTTAGTCAAGACTCATTACCAAGACTATCTTAGTGGACAAAGTCCCTTTCTGAATCGAGTAACCCTCGTTTCAGTCCTGTTTCACTGAATCGGTATAACCTACCGTTCCAGCCCTGTCTATCTCATGAGATATAAAATCTTTACCTAATGCATTGGAGGGAGATATAGGTCCCACCCATCTTATAATGAATCCTTTTTTATGTGTTCCACATAATCATAAAACATACATCATCGCATAACACATGTAACAAAAATGGGATTCTTGAAACATCATGACATCATAAATCAATTCATATAAGATAAAGGAATTCATAAAAATAATTCCATCACAACATGATCAAATCAATGTAATAATAGGGATAAAAACAGAACCCTTTATTATCTTATATGGAAAATAATTTTGATAAAACACTTGAACTCCATTCTTGAGGAAAATATCATTTCTTCTTCAAAAACATTATTCCTTTCATAACATGTCATAAAACTTTAAAATAAAAGAAGTTGATTAAAAATAAACTTGAAAACTTGTAAAGGAAGCTTCTTGGAAATAATGTTTTAAAAATCCATTCATGCCGTATAAGTTAAAAAAAATATTCTTTCGTACTTTTGTCGGAAAAGTCAAAAAGTACCTCGTACGAAAAAAATGACAAAAGATTCCTTTCATATTCTTTACTAAAAACTCACCGAAGGGTCAAATTGGATTTAAACTATTTTAAGTGGATGGAAACAATATTAAATATTGAGGGAACATGGATGTGGATGATAAAATACACCCCAGTAAATACTTACAAATAAACAATCTCGGATAAAAATGAGATTGTGATATTTCCCTTACCTTAGGTCCGACTTGCTTTGTAAGTGTCTGAACCTCCTGTATAATGATTTAAATCATGTTATTGACTTATTACAGAATCATATTCATTGTTATTATATCATATATGGTCCACTTATGACTTTATATTACCTGTTCTTTTGTAAATTCATGTTAAAGTAGCGTTTTGGGTAAAATCGTCTCATTTGTCGTTTGTGTTTTTAACTTGTAATTATTCATATGATTACTTAGATCATGATTACTTAATTCCAGAATATAAAACATGATTTATATATATATTTTCAGAATATACATATATAATAAATCAGTAAATGGAAAGAAATACACCGTTCATGGAGACGGTAGTCCGTACGTATGCATGAACGCTGTTTTCGTTTCCTTATTGAATTGAATGGAATTAAGTAGATGACATACATATAAATATAAATAATTACAGTATAATTATTAGGTAATATATTTCATTAGTACTTATTATATATACTTTATAATCATTCATTAATGGTTAATCATTGAGAATGAATCTCATCGCGTCGTGGAGACGGTAGTCCGTACGTACGCACGAGCGATGATATCGTTCCCATGGTCGTGGAATTGCGTTGAAGTGTATTTATACTATTTCAGTATCAATATCACTTTATAATAATCATATATAGTTACTCATTAAACCATTATACCCATCCAATTAAGGTGGTGGTGGAAAATAGATTACACCACGGCGTGGAGACGGTATTCCGTACGTACGCACGCGTGGTGATTTCCTTTTTCCGCAGGATGGATAGAAGGTTAATTAGAGTTGTTTCATATTTATAATAACATATCAGTATGTAAGTAATAATTATGTTATTACTTTATCATGAAACAACTAAAGAATAAGAAGTTGAAGAAGAAAGAAATTGAAAAGATCGGTAATGGTTATTACCTCTTCTTTGAAACGCCTCTTTGAATCCTTCACTTAGGGAACTAAGATTGGTGTTTGAAAAAGACCAGGACCTCTAGGATTATTCTAGGGAAGTGGAGAAGGGAAAATGGAAGGGGTTTTCCGATCTTTAGTGCTCAAATTGGTGTGAGGAGGAGGGGGAGGAGGTGCCCTTTTATAAGGGAGGAGAGGGGCACCTTAGGAATATCTCAAAATATTATTTTATATTAAAGTCAAAATCGGTTTATAATGGTTCCAAAGGGTCTTATTTCGAAGATAAAGTGGGGATGGGTCGAAATACTATCAACCAATAGGATTTAGACAAGTTTATGATATTATTTTAACCTTATCAATTAGATTTAACTCTAAGTTAAATAATTTAACTTTTACCGTGTCTTTTTGTTTTCTTTCACTATATGGTTAATACACTTACTATAACATGCCAAACGAACCCCAAATTGTTTATTACTAATACATATATCCTTATCTAAGTCCTTTGGCCGAACCTTAGATTTTTAGGAATAAAATAACAATTAATAATATAATATTTTATTTAAAAACTATTTTGTGTCAATTTTGACACTATTTGATATATGATTTTTGTGAAAGTCATAACAGAATTATATGTTCGATCCAAGTTGATTAAATCAACACTAATATATCATAGTAACCTATAAAATTAGTGGAATTCATAAAAAGTCTCAAATTACATTTAGTTTGGTGTTTATAACATCAATTATGTCAATATTTCATTAATAAGATAATTACTGCATCATCATTGTGTCATAAATAAATTAAATTATTTAATGTCTAAAAATTAAAAATAAAATACCATTATGTAGGAAATCTATTTAGATTTCTAATGAATATTTATAGTCGAATTTATCTTATGTATAACCCCATATTAAAAATGATTTACTTATTAAACTTTGATTTTAACTATTTTAACCCTTCTTTAAATAAATTAATAATAAATGTCCTAATCTAATCCAAGTGGGCCTAAATGGTCATATTTTATTCATAAGGTTGTTTTTGGTCGAATTACACTTATCCAATAGAATTAGGACATGTGTTAGGGTAATAGTAATATCATATTTACCCTTAGTTACCCTATTTACTATTAACCGCGGTAAAAAAAAGTAAAAAGTTGCTATTCACCAAAAAATTATTTTTATCTCATTGAACCATATTTTACTTACTGATATCAACCGTGTCTGTCGGATTTTCGAAATTCCATTCACAGAAGCGGTAAAATTAAGTTTTATGCAAAATTCAGTTTTTAACCTACCACTTAGTGGTTTCACTATTCATCAAAAATTGAAAGTTTTCAGAAAAATACCAAAATTTCACCCTAGGCTAATTTCGATATTCTGAGTCCAAAAATGAAGTCCATTTTGAAAAATAAAATTTCTAAAATTTTAAAAGGTGGTTATTACTGTTCATAACGGCTAGTTATAATAATATTTTAATAGCATATTGTTGTTTAGTGAAACTCGGTATTGCGTACTACACACGCTATCGAGGAAGGTTGTGATTGTGTGTAATGCAAGGCAAGTCAAGGATGCGTGTTGTGCAAGCTCCTTTTGGTGTAGCGTACAACACAAGACATTAGTGAAATAAAAAGAATATTTTTCATAAAATCTTGGGCTGTTACACATAAATAGTTAAAAGCATAAATTTTTATTTTATAAAAAATTAAACAGAATATCTAGAAAAAATAATTCCTATGATGGTGAAAGAATAATATCAATGGATAAATGTTAAAATGGATTATTTAATTAAGAAATAAGTGAAGGAAATAATATAATAAATCATTTCAAAATATATTAAAGATAGCAACAGAGTCAACATTAACTTAATTAAATATTTAATCACAAATAAATACATAAATAAAATTAAAATTTATACAGATGAGTTATATTATCAATTATAAATAAAAGGTAGTACTCATTACAATTTCAAGTTTGAAAATGTGTAATTTATTTACTAGGGGAAATTAAATTATGAGAGGACACGTAAAACCATAATAATAACCATCAAAGAGGAAAATTATAGTGGATTAATTTAAAAATTGAATGGGCATACAAATACCTATGATTTACTTTTTTAGTAAATAATTATTGAACAATTATATTGGAAATATGAACCTTTTATAATATGTAATCATTGAATCCAAACCCATGTATGAGAGAGTTATATATGGATATACAAATTAATTTAATATCATGAAGTTGTAATAAAACACTTAGAGAGTAGTATATTTAATATAAATGATGAACAATAGGTGAATATAGAAATTGTTCGAAAAACATAATATTAAATTTGAAAACAACTGTTAATTTGGTAATAGTATTATAAAAAAATTGAAATGATATATTTAATAAAATTCATCAGAATTCTATTATGAAAACATTAATAATGTTCAAAAAAATTGAATTATGGAAGACACATACCTTAATCATTCAAATAAAAAATTACATTAACAAAAAATAAAGGAGACAAAGACCAATTAATTATCTATTTCATAAAAAGTTTCATATCTATATAAATTAATATTCATTAGTTATATTTTTGTTTTATACATTAACTAGTTTGATATAATATATCTTCCTCATTTGATATTTGTAATTTTAGTTTTATACACATTATTTTAAATGTCATTTCTATATACATTCATTCATATAAATTTATTTATTCATTTTTTTAATATATTAAATGTCGTAAAAAAACTTATAATTTTTCAATTTCACTCAATGATATTTTTGGATTTGGTTCTAGGAGTCAAAAAAGAGGTGTCCTTATTTTATGTACTTTAAAGTAAACCTATTGGGGCATATTATTAATAAAAACAATATTAATATAACCCTTAATAACATTTGACCAAATACTATATTGTAAATTATTTAAAATAATACAATTATGTAAATATCTACTTACATTCATCATTGAAATTTAATTAATTATTCACATAGGTGGTTAAACCGACTGAAATAAGAACATTCTATAAATGATGAGTGATTACGGTTAAAAAAAATTAATATTTTGGATTAATATCATTGCTAAAAAATATATTTATCTTATATATAATTTTTAAAGTGTTGTGTCTAAATTGAAGATTTTTTTAGAAAGAAAAACATTCAAGAAGGATGTGAATTATTTTTCTATAAGAGGCAGTAGTCCGAAGAAAAAAAAGAGGATATATTATCATTTTCCATAAAGTAAAAATATTTTTGGAATTTTGTTTTTAATTGAATAATAAGAATTAATTTCTAAATCATTATTTTTATTAAATAAATACTCGCATATTACCCTACATATATCGTGTTTATATATATAGGTCACATCGTGGCTGAAGGAATAAGTATGCACACAACACAATATGATTTTTTTTCTAATGCTTAATATTATGTTAAAAATTGGTTATTAAATAATAATAATGCAATTTAATAATAACTAATATTTTATGTTATAATTTGGACATAGATATATTATATTAATATAATGTATAATAAAAAGGAAATGAAAACAAAAGAAAATTGAGTAATTGTGATTTTTAGCGTTCTTTTTGGAAGATCACCTTTTAAAATGAGATTATGAATATTAAAAGTATACTTTTGATAATAAAATCAACTATATGAATATTATATTAGTGTTAGGATATTAAATGGTATGGATTTGGATGAATATAATAGGCTTGGTGTGTGCGCAAAATTGGAGTGGTGTTAATGCCATTTTATGGGAGGTGGGGACATTTTTATAGTAATATAAAACAAAAGGATTATATTCAATTGTCAATGGGGTCAAACAATAAAAAATAATTTGGTTGGGAAAGGGTTATGTTACATAATGACTAAACAAAAAAAATTAAAAAACATGTTTATAATGTGTTTTTAATATTTTACTATTATAATTTTTACAAGAATGGTTATTGGATTTTACCATAGTAATAAAATTTCACATAATTAATTTACCTTCAAGGACTAAAATATAAAATGGAATTATAACATATTTAGTACATTATGACTTAAAATATGAAATTATTAATGTTAAATAAAATTTTTAATTGTGGTAATATTAAATTTTACAATTAATGCACATAATGAAAAAAAAAATTTGAACAATTGTATTATTATTATTAAACAATATAATTATGATAAAATTACCATTGATTTTGATTTCTATAACATGATTTGGCTTATTATTATCAGTTTATTTTTTTCTTTACAAACATGTTGAAACCTAATTTGATGACATAGATACTTATTTAAATTAATTCACACAAAAATATATTTTAGTAAAATAATAATTACAAAAGAAAAAAAAATTAAAAAATTGTTATTTAATATCATATAATATTTTAAAATAAATAATTATATTTGTTAAATAATGTTTTTTTATAATTTATTTATAAGATCAAATTTCATACATTGATTTTGATAATGTCATTGATGATGCTATATTTGTATAAATTGTATTTTACACTATTTACCTTCATGTGGATTTTTTTATCAAAATTCTAGAAAAATAAACCTAATATAATATGAAATTATGGATTTAATAATTTTTTTCATTTATTGAAAATAAAATTCAATTAAAAAAACATATTTTTAAATAAAATAAAAAATATTAAGAAACTTTTTCAATAAAATGTACAATATTCCTTGAATTTCCATTATATTATTTCATAAAAAATTATTATTAAATGACTATTAATATATTAGTTTTAAATATTAATTTTTATTATAATAATCTTTTCAAAAAATTCAATTTAATTTATTATTTAAAATATATTTCAAATTTAAAATATATCATTGAAAAATAATATATTTAAATATTTAATAGTCTTAAAAATATTAGACTTATTATTTTTCTACGAACCCATAAATTTAATCAATGAATCAATCATTTTTAATAATAATAATAAAAATCATGGATTATAATTATATATTTTTTATTATATCAATTAATTATCTTCTATTAAAAGGGATTTATGGTTTATTTGAAATTTTTTATTGTTGTTTCATATTATATTGCATTATCTTAATTACCATCATTTATCGTCATCTCTCGTGATAAAATTTACCGCCATGACATATTTATCATTTTAAAACATCCCAAATTGATAAATATCTCATCCATGGAACTTATACACTACTATAAAACAAATCGGTTTATATTCCTATAAAATTATGGTGTTAAATTTTTTATAAATGGGTTTAACATTGTTTCTCCACTTTGAATATCAGGATGGCCCATATGTGTATGGTTATTATTCATGATCTGATTCAATTGTCCCAATATAGTTATATGTTGTTTATCTCTAGATTAGTCTCCCACTTGAACATAAATATATCGCATAGGATAAAAATACATACATGGGACATGTCCATTTATACGACTTCTACTACTTACATTAGGAACCATTTCCCTACAATGGAAAACTCTAAAATAAGTTGTAAATCAGATTGCATAATTTCATTCAAGAAGAACACCAAAGAGATATTTAAAATTTATGCATAGATAATTTCATAATCAAAACCATGGTTTATTGGTAGACATGTTTTTTTTAAATACATTATAATGGTCAATAATTACAATGTAAATTATCATATAAATATTTCGTAAGACCATCAAACCAAATGAATTGTATTGATAGTCTTCATGTACCAGGATACGCTGTGTTTGGCCTAACACAAATTTTCAGTGTTTTTACACCTAGGTACATTTGTGTCAGAACCACATCAACTTGAAATAAATATATAGAGATATATTTCTAGAAAATACCCAAATAATCTCTATATTACCAAAATTATATGTTGTTCTCCATTTCCTATCCTCAAAGTATATCTTCGGGTCATGTTACCTAATAATGTTTTTGTGATTTCTACTAAACTACCTTTATTACCAATAATAAATACCCTAACCTGAGTATCCTAGAGCTAGATCCATACTTTATTATATTGGTTTAGTATTCCAATAATTCATAGCTCAATAGGCCAAATAGTTCTGTTGTTTTTGAAAAAAACCATATACCAACTCATGTTTCATAATAAAACATGAAAAAAATTCCAAATAATGTGAACAAATAATAAACTCCAAGGACATCAATTCATATCATTCATAATATACATCATCAAATCCTAGGGGAAATAAAACATACAAAAGTGGTGGGCTCAGATGATCAGTAAGGTTAAACAATACATTAGAAGCTAATATAATATAATTATTATGTCTAGTAGATTAAGTAAAAATGTATTTTATTAAAACATAATACTTATCATTTCATGTAGTTAATTAAGGATGAATAAATTATTCCCTATTAATAATCACATCAAAATGAAAAATGAAAATGGATATTCTTCTATTCCAATAACAATATTGATTTACAATTACTATAATCATGACAATGGAATTAATAATTTTACATATATAAATCATAGCCTCAATGCCTCGACCAAAAAATTTGAAATTATAATTTTTAGGCCTTAATCAAATCTATATCTAAAAATAAATGAGGAACTACTCTTCCAGGTTAACACTTTTTTGGAATCGTGAGATCAATCGATGTATCGAGGGGCTATTGTGCAGCATGGCCACCACTTAATATTTCCAATTCATTCTTCATATTTATTAGTTGAAATATAATCAACATATACATAATAAATTAAAAAATATCCTGAAATAGTAAATATAATCACTATCTATTCTTTGTAATACGGTGATTTGTATCAATATAGAATAAACATAGTCAAACTAATAATAATCCATCTAATTAAATACGATAGATGATATATTAAAATATGAATCAAAAGTAATCACATGATTCATGATAGTGTGTTTTAATAGATGAAAAACATTAACAAAACAATTTAGGAATTCTTGAGTGAAATAATTTTTTTTTACTTTGTAATGAAGAGTTCTTTTGGAAAAAAGCATTTTTATTTGTCATAAAATCATATTGTAAACATATATATCTGAGAAATTAAAATTTAGGACAATGAAATTATTTTCTATAAATAAATTATGTAAAACTAAAGTCAAAATATGTGAAACTAATAATTTTTTTAAGAACATTAGAATCGAGCTACATCAATGGTGTTGGAGGGAAAATTTCAAAGTGTATTTAAAGGGGAAAACTGATTATTTTCATACATAAAACTAGAAAATAACTCAAATATAATTTGATGATAAAAATAGATATCTTCTAAAAATATTTACATATTAGAATATAATATGTATTGTACATTATTATGGTTAATAAATTGGAAAATGTAATTTAATCAATCTTTTTTGGGGAGGAATTTAAAACAGAACATTATAAAACATCTCCCCCAAAATAAATTGATAAACTGATCTAAAAACATTATTTTAAAGAATAATCATGTAATATAAAATAGTTACATACAAATTATGAATATTTAAATATGTGTAATGAATGAGAAATCCCAATCCGAAGGAAAAATGGATGTTAGTGAAGAAACCATTACCTTATGTCTGAAAGTAGTCTGTACATATTCTACATTTCATTAATAATGAAATTTTATTCATTAATAATTTAACTCAGAACCTATTGATCATCAATTTTGTTTATTTATAAGGTTTTATTTATGGTTTCTTGATGAGTTATATGTTTCAACAATGTCATTAATAACAGGTTCTTTCTATGGTTTTTCATGACTACATAATCTGTATACATGTACAAAAGATCGTGTTATATGAGAATAGTCATCCAGAATTGAAATTTCATATAATTAATGATCCTTAAATATTGAATAGTTCTATATTTCATTTTTTCAGATATTTGGAAGATTCATTAAATAAAAAAATAATGCTACTCATTTAGATTATTTTGGTGTTTTTTTATCAGCACACACTTTTTTTGTAATTTGAATTAATATTATTTATATATACTTTTTACATTAACATAAATAAGTGTTATTACATATATTAAATTATTTTTTACAATATTAATGGTTTTATAATTATCATTGAAGGAGGAATTAGAAAATAAAATAATCTTCATCAATGATGCTGATGAATCGGACACCTCAGGGACTATGTTTTCATTTTTTACAACAAATAGAGGAACAAAAAAAATATTTGATGGTGGATATCCCATTATAATATAAAAAATTATATAATTTATATGATATTGGAGTAATTGTGCATTTTTTTAATAGAATATTTATGTAACAGACAAAAAATAATAGAAACCAAAAAAATTTAATGAAAGTGGATTTTAACTCTTGAATTCCTAACCATCCGAAGATTCTTAAGGAAGAATGAAATGGTCCTTTTCATGATACCATAAATAATAAAATGTGACAAATATTTATAGGAGAGGTTTTGGGTATAATATTTAAAATATTCATGGATTTTGAGGTCTGAGGAGAAGAGGTGGTGATGGGCGGTATTTATAGTAGTTGAGTGGGGTGTTTTTTGATTATTTTATTCATTAGTTTATTATTTTGGATAAAGGATATCAAAATATTGAACCATATAACTAAAAGAAATAAAAACAATTATAGTTAAATATTATTGGATAACTTATTCCATGAATTATCTATGACTAAATAACTTTTGTATTATGTTAATACTGTAAATTAGAATATTTCACTATTAAAAAAATTCAAATATTTTAGAAAAATCCAAAAATTCACCTTGTCCATTTTTGGAAATGTAGATTAAGAAATGAAATCCATATTTTGAAAATAATTTTCTATATATGGTATGTTTATTTTTTAAATAAAATAAAAATTTAATCAAAATATACATATATTAAAATTATAACGAATTTTATGACACATTCAAAAATTTATTAAGTTCTCATAAAAATATATTATAATCAGAAGAAAAAAAATGATAATTTATTAATCAATTCCATGAAAACTTATTTTATAATCATTTTTTATATGAATTATAAAATTGTAGGTAAATTTTTTTTCATAGAAATTCTAACAATTAATTTATCATCATTTAAAAAATTATTTACGTATTCTATGAAATAAATATAATATATTTTCAATCTTAAGATAGTTAAAATTTTATTTATAGATTTATTTCTGATGTGAATATTATATTTGTCATATTCTATTCTTAATGGTCACATTACAATACCAACAGTATTATGTAAGAGTATATTATCGTTTTAAACTCAGTGAGGAATGATTTATAGACTGTCCAAAATGTTAAATTTTAATAGTGGGATACCATAAAATATTGATCAGTCATAAAAATCCATAGTAAATAATAAAATCCAAAGAAAATCTTATTTACTCAAATAGAAAATCATATAGATTGATATATCAAATATCCCAAAAAGAATAACATATCATGGGAAATAAGGAATTCCTACAAAAAAAAATTTCATGATGCTCCAATACAATATACATCATAGGTTCTGAAACATTCCTAATGATAAGGACTATAATATAGAAAATATAAATTCAACTTGAAAACAAACAACTTTGAAACAATGTTTTGACATCCTTACCTAAATTCACATAAAATGCTTCTCTGAAATGATTTTTTATGAGGCCTAATGTGCATCTATACATATCATAGAGGCTTATTACTAGTAGTTAGGGCTTAGGGTTCCTATTTGGAGTGACTATTCTATCATATCATTTTAAATTTTTGAAAAAACCACATATATATCATACAATAACAAATTAAAAGAGAATGTTATCAACACATAGACTAAAATATAACATGTTTTAATATTAAAGGAAATTATATAAAATATCTAATATCCATTTCATACATAAAACCCTAGTCACCCATTATGCCAACCACACATGACGGACTATATAAATGAAACTGACATAAAAGTACATGGCTCCACTACTAAATCTGATCTATACCACATACACATTCTCTAGACATTTAAAATATTATCCCACGTGATCATTTGAATCCACATGAGTTGATCTTCTCAATCACACAACATTCGTCCTCATCCCTATCCATCATGCATCAATTCTCAACGTGAAAATAATACATAACATATGAATGCACACCATGGTTCACGTATAGTAGTGAGATATAATATCAATAGGTCACCCCATCAATGAATATATAAATCTAATTTCATAATTGAATGATCATGCTATATTCTAATCCTAGAAGAGGAAACATTAGATGATAAAAAATAAAAATAATTTAAAAAATATCACAACCAATTCATAGGTTTGGGACCCCTATCATCACGACACAAGAACATCCTATATGATTATATATATTCATTTTTTAATATATAACCATATATATAAATTCATGTGGTCATATATTTTCATATATAATCAAAGAAGAAAAGAATAAAAATCTCAATCCAAATTAGATTCTTCGACCCATGTTCTGATCAACTAGACATCCAATGAATAGTTATCAGATTTGGATTTCACGCTAATCAATTCATGGATTAATTAGTAAATACCCAAGTCATTAATTCCAGTTGAAAATTCAATCTTCAAAAAATAAAAAACAATTCTTTGATTGAGTAACCTCATCAAAGGGAAAATTTATCCTAACCCTAGGACCCCCATACTCCCCTCTAATAATTAAAATAAAATACACCTTATAACAATAGAAAATCATGTAAATGGTAATTAAGCTAGAATTTATCACACTCATTCCTTATAAATCCACTTTAAATGGTTAATACCTATGTCTTGGTCTATAGTCTTTCACCACATTGTTACTCAAATTATCCCAAATGGTCATGCCCATGGTTGATGTATAATTATTTCTCATAGGTGATTCCTTATAACCACCACTCCTGATATCTAATTACGGATATCATAATCATTATCATTACTCAGAAGGGAATAATCATTTAAAAGTATCCAATGAAGTTAAAAAATATGTCCAACAACATTTACATGTAATCAATTAAGGAGAGAATAATCATCCTTATATATTTGGATAATGTAATAATCAGTGTGTATAATTTGATGAAAGAGAGAATAATAATCTTCATCACATGTTAATCAATGGAGATCGTAAAAGTCCTCAACATATCAAAATTCATGGAGAGAATAATTATGATAGTCACTAAAAATTTTGTATTCATTCATGAGTACTATTATTAAGGATTCTTGGCTTGTTATTATAATCATATGATTAAAATCAACATTGCATGATGAATCTATGAAAATCAAAAAAATATAAAATTCAAGCATTTCAAATTAGCCGAAATATTCAATGTATTACCTCATGGTACGTCAATAAATATAATAAATAAATTGGCTATGTATTATGAACCTAGGAGGACCATTTGGACATCCCAATAAATAATTTGGACCGTTCCCATGAAAATCATTTCAATATCCCAATGAAGATTATAAAACCACAAAAGGATTTTTATGAAAAAATTTGAAACAACCTATAGTTATACTCGTTAGATTAGTAGTAAATAGGTAAATGATTAAAAATGGATGAGTGTGTATGAACACCCAAACAAACTAGTAATTCCACGACCTAATGGGATTACTTATTCATCATGTATTCTAAGGTGAAACCCACTAAAATCTCTACCCACATCTGAAAAACTCGCACATGGTCTCTCAAACATCGGGGAACCAGCTTGGTCCCTTATATAATGCATTAAAAGACGAATCAAACAAGGGGTACAAAAGGATGACACTAGAAAAGTCATCCCTCTTTGGATCATATGAATAAAAGAGTGAGTGGGGCATCCTACAAATGATCTTACATGTTAGATAATAAGTAAAGGAATCCTACTCGGGTTGATCCGAATTAACTAATATCATAGAATCTTTGTATAGAGGGGCATATATATCATGTGATAATTCCTCATGGGAATAGATAGAAAATCATTGGCCAAGATATTTAACACATGGATCATCTTCGATTGAAGGGAATAATTCACATTGAACAATTGAATTTAATTACGGGTAGGGCGCCACATTGTTAAACTAAAAATCTTTAAAAACACCTCCTAAGATTCCCAAAAATATCCCAACGGGTTTCACCATCATGATATACATGGAAAATTAGACATAATGGACACATATAATTTATAATTTTCAATTTTTTGCAAAAAATGGGATAAAAAACTAAAAATCCTAGCATGAGAGATGTAAACGGTGTGAATACCATAGTTCCAAATATGTACCCTCAAGGCGCCACCAAAGATCATACTCTTACTGAAAACATTGTATGTCAGACCCCAAGTACATGGTGTATTCACCAAATACGCAATTTTTACCATACATTGGGTACTTTCCCATAGACCTTGCATTTTCATTCCATTTATATATCTTATTTTGGTATCTCTACATGTTTTGGAACCTATATGGGTTTTGTCCATATAATCAACATGTCAATGTGCCCATACATGGGTGGTTTGCTGTGAAACTCTACTACATAGCTGAGTTGAAATAAAAGTTGTTTATACCCCATATAAATTATTTATATATAAATATCTCATCCTCCCATAGCACTACAACACACAATATGTGTTTCTAAATCTAAACGATCTGTGATTAGGATTCCCCAATATAAAGCCCCTCAAAATCGCCCAAAACCCAATTTTTCCATAAACACACATGATCAAAAAACAAGGGTGAATAAGAAACCGTATAAATTGATTAAAAAATTGGTATGTCCAAATTGATTAAATATAAAATTGGACATTATATACCTTTAGGATGAATCTTATAATTCTTTTCCCATTTCTATTATCCTCAACTACCAGAGGGCGATCTGGCGCATCACAATCATCATGACCTTAGCTTTATCTCTCTCTATACATATATATGTACCTACATATCCAAATTATATAACAATCACACAACTGAATTTACCTGTAGGATAATTGGTGACATTATTTGGAAATAAATTATGAAAAATAAAAGAAATGTAGAAACATAGAAAATAATGAAAATGAAAACATGGTATTGGGCCGACCCCTACACTTGACTCGGCCCTAGCACTGAACCTATGATTATTACCACCTTATGAAAAATCTTATTTTTTAATAAAATGGGGAAAAATAATCTTCATATAACCCTATTATCAAATTATATTTTTGGTGGACCTATGTGAATAAGATATTATATTAATAATTAACAATTTATTTTTATCTATTCTTATAAAAAATTAACTGTCCATATTTCTTCCATACTCTTATCTTAATGTAAATTCCATATACCATAACAAAATATGTGGTTAATAAATTTATAATAGGTTATATGCAAGTGGTAAATGTAAATTGTCACCCCATAAATGTATATCAAATAAAAAAAGTCAATTTTTTTTCATAAAATTCTATTCCATAAAATACAGGTGATTATAATTAAATATATATAAATCCAATATCATATTAAATAAATTTAAGTTTTAAATTAAGTTCAATATATTTGGGTTGGTCTTTATTTCATATTATAATATATATTTTTTAAATACCCCGAATTTCCATGAAAAATGTTTTTTTAATTAAATGTGAATTTAACGAGTCCGTGAAAATTGACAGCACGTGATTCCCAAGGCTCGGAGTGCCCGAAATGAATATCTAATCTTTTTATCATGTACCTTCAATAAGAATGCAATCATGTTTTAGTATCATTTGAACTAGTTCTTGGAATTGAAATCGGAGGGCACAGTTGAACCCACAACACCAATATTCTCCTAAGGAGACCTTCACCTCGACCCTAGTAGGTCCATGGTGGAAGTTACTTTTTCACTTATTCATGAAATAATAATATAAAATAAAATGGTGTCTCATTATATATTTACATTTGAAACTACCATGTGGATGTTTCATAGGTGGGGAACACTGAACTAAAACCTTTTATAAGAGGTTATGGAGGTGAGGACATCTGACCCTCAACCTCCCATGAGAGGTTATGGTGGTTGGGACCACCTCATTATAAACCCCCCATGAACTCCAATTTAATGGGAGAAACCCTCAAACTTCCTATTAAATGTGGGCGAGCCTCTTCATCTTCTCAAAACATTTATTATTCCAATTCAGTTAATTAATTAAGCCTTTTTGAATTTATTCCAATTAACTAAATAGAAAAAATAATATATTATGTTGGCTACCAGGCATTTTTGGTGGAATTGGGAGGAAGGATCTTTTGGAGAAAGCTCTCCAATGAAGAACACCAACTTTGACTTTGAATACTTCCACATGACATTCATTGATGAGGAACATCTTAAACATCAATGAACCGATGATTGAGGAAACATTGATTTCACCAATGTCCTTCTATTATTAATGACATCGTCTCCTTACTTTTGGACAATCTTCTACAAATCAAATGAAAGAAGTAGGAAGGGTGTTTGAATTATTTTCCAATACCCATTCTTGATTTTAGTGTTCATGTTGAGCCGCTTTCTACTGATCTAACATGGACGGTGTGGGCCAAACAAATATATATTGACCCCTCTGATGTTCTCCTTAAATGGTGTCTGCTTAGCGATTTAAAAATGCGATTTTGGTGATGGTGACCGGTGTAGATGGATCTCACTAGTGGACCTCCAGAACCACCGATGATGTGAGACCCCCCCCCCAGCGTACTCTACACCCCATGGTGATCCTCCGTCCGAGGCCCTCGCCATCCCATGGCTTCGCCGGGTCACCCGCTACCTCGCTGCGCTGTCCCGGCTGAGCTGGTCTGCGTACTCTACACCCCATGGTGCTCTGCCATCCGCGACCCTCCCCACCCCATGGCATCGCCGGGTCGCCTGCTACCTCGCCGCGCCATCCCGGCTGAGGTGCCCCACGGCCTCACACTATCACAATAACCCTACAACCGCGCCACCCCGCACAGTCATGGAACCACCACGGCCAAGCTGCCTTGTGACACCTGCGACCTCCACCCTTTCAGCCCACCTACTCTAACCACGCCACTTCACCAAGCCGCCCTGAAACCTCGTTCCCTTGCAACACCCCCACAACCGAACCACCCCGTAGCACCTGCGGCCTCTTCCCTCCCAGTCGAGCCGCCCACACCCTGCAGCCTCACGCCCTTATGGTTCCCTCGCGGCTGAGTCTCCCCACGCCCTCGCAGCACCCCCACAGCCTCGCGGCCCTCACGTCCTGTCGGTCCGGACCCAGCAGGTCAGGCCACTATGCTGGCCGGTCCGGACCCCATGGGCCAGGTCGACCAAAACCTGGTCAATCGAGTCAGATCAGACCCAGACCAGATATTACCCTATACATTACTTGGTCTATAACATTCCCATCCTAAATCGATTTGATGAATCGTCAGTGTCGCCGAAAACCTTGGATCGAGTTGATCTCTTTGATGTACCTCACTGAGGTTTTGGATAATGTTGGGGAATGGTTGGGTTGGATCGAGCATGAATCCAACTGGGTCCTCATGGAAAAAAGACTAATAACTCACAGATAGGGCATCTGAATGATTTTACATTAATTGCATTGATACCCCTATTATTTTGTGTTCTGTTGAGATACTTCTTAGTGGTACTTTGTGGTAGTCAGATTATCGACTGATAGCTTGTGGAGGAGATCCTTTCAGAGATGAGAGAGCATAGTGCAGGAACCCTATAGCTATATATGATGTGAAGATGTACTAGGATCTTGTGTTGGTCTAACAAAGTACCAGAGATGTACTAAGATCTTGTGTGTGTCTGACTATGTACTGAGTAATCCTATGTGGGTAAGAAACATGAGATATTGTGTGGGTGAGCATATATAAATCCTGTGTGGTTTAGCACCTTCTAATCCTGTGTGGTTCAAAACCTAGTGATCATGTGTGGGTTTGCACCATACGATCCTGTGTGGGTCAGCACTTAGCGATCATGTGTGGTTCAGCACCTGAAGACTCTATATGGTTATGCCTCTTAACAAAGTTAGATGATTTAGTAGCTACATATAATCTTCTCAACTACTGTACTTAAGATATACCTGGTGTGATCTGATTTTGTAAATGTGTGGTACTTTCCCTCATGGTAATACATTGGTGGTATTCATCTATGGGACATACTTGTGTGGTACGTTCATTTGAGATTTTCCTTCCTTTATGGAACAGCTGTGCTTTGTGATTTTGTGTTAGACCGTGTGTTTCCTCATGATTGAGATAGGTATACATCATAACTTAGGTATATGTATGGGCATATACCTAACTAGGTTTGACAGTTGTCTTCATGCTTTGAGGATTATCCTTTGTGGATTTTTTAAGACCCTGAGGTTCTCGGGATCCCTACTTAGTATCATTTTACTCACTCCATCATGGGCTATGCCCGCACCTTGTTGTGTTTGATGCATAAAAAAACTACATTGATCGAGGCTGTGGATACCAGGATTGGATAGTGCCTGGTGGTGGACCATTCGACGTGACGGTACGTAGAGGAGATGGACGGACGTGGAGTGATGAGGAGGTGATCTGTACCAACCCTTCAGGTAGGAACCTCAGAGGATGTCTGATTAGCTGCTCTTATTTTTCTTTCAGTTGTACATCTATTGTACCTGTATCTCTACATTTGGGCATGTATTTCTAACCCCTTTTACTTTATGCACTATTTTTGTTAGATAGTTTACATTTGTTCATATCATGTTATTTTCTTGGTTAAGTGTTATTATAGGATAAAAAGAATATTCCTTCCTAGTTATAGGTAATACACTTTTATGTTCTAGTCGCTAGCCCCTGGCCTATGGAAGGAAGGATTGGGGTACTCATGGCATGGTCCCTGGGGGACGAGTCATGAAAAATTGGTATTAGAAGAGTAGGTTCTACTTTAGATCATAGGACTCTAATAATTATTTTTAATGGTAATAGTGTTAATTATAGTGAGTGTGGTTATCACTTTAGGGAATCAAGTGTTGGAGCGGTGACCGACATATCCATACACCTAGACCCTGACATTTGATTTCCAACATAGTGAATGAAAAAAATGATTTTTTGTGTGTTTTGAAGAGTTTTCTTGGTGATGTCTTTGAGTGAGATCGCCAGGTATAACTTTTTGACTATGGTGCACCTTTTTCTTTTCAATATTCCTCCACGAACACAGCCAGCTAGGGTTCTAAGATTGTATGCACTAAGAGCCCACCAAGCAATTAGGCCTCAGTGCATGGGCCCTCTTTCAATAGAGGCTCCAATAGAGGCATCGGTAGTAACCATACACATTAGGCCACTGATGCCACCAACACCAGCAGCAATGAGTGCACTCTGCTTGAGCACATATTACGAGTACCAGCTATTGAGGCCACCAAGGTTCCGGAGAGAGACGGGCCCATAGACAGCTGAGGATTGGTTGGAGGTTGTAGTGAGAGACTTTACACTATTAGGAACACCAGCCGATCTCATGGTGATCCTTTCCGGTTTCCTTCTATTGGATGCAACAGGTAGATGGTGTATCTTGATGCTCTACGTTTACAACTAGGTGAGGCTTCTCTGGGCAGACTTCAAGAGCCTATTTTTGGCATATTTTGTCCCAACAACTATTTTCGCAGTGTGCATTCAAGAGTTGATACATCTACTTTAGGGAAACATGATAGTGGCTCAGTACTCAGTTAGGATCACATAACTCTCATTTTACTAAACAGATATGGTGCAAGACCCATTCTTCAGTGCTCGGATCTTCGAGAAGGGGCTCAGGAGAGAGATCCAGGCTTTGATGATCTCACTCAGTATCCGGTCACCAGTGGGGGTGTCAGAACGATCCCTCTTAGTGGATAGTTTCCTTGGTGAGCTGTCACTATCAGCAAGACCCCCCACTAGTTATCACGTAGAGGAGTCTTATGTAGCTGGCAGCAGACAGATGACATAGAGGTCTATGGTGACCAGACCTATAGGTGGACGACCGCATGACTCAGGGTTGGTTGTGTGGGGAATCGGAGTTGGAGCCAGTCATACCAGCAGAGGGCAGTGTTACGCATGTGGAGGGTAGGTTCACAAGGTTCGTGACTGCCCGAACCACCATACGGATGACCAGTAGGTGGTCAAAGGACCTCCTATGTCGAGACAGTAGTTCGACCAAGGAGGTCAGCAAAGAGAAGGTTGACATGGCAGAGGAGCTGGTCATGTAGCTGGTGGTGGGAGAGGATGTGAGATATAACTTCCACCACCACCAGGTGGTCCACCCTGACCAAATAGAGCATGAATACATGAGCAAGCTCAACTCCATGCAGTTGAGGCCTTCTATCATAGTTCTTAGGAGATGATACTTGGTATGATCTGTGTCTACTCCAACTTAGCTGCAATACTTATAGACACAATTTCTTGTCAATCTTTTATTGCCACTACCCTCGTCCGATTCATGGATATTCCTATGGAGTCGTTGGATTGATCCATATGGCTATATATTTCTATGGGATAGGATTCAACGATTACAAACTAGTTCTAATAGTGTGATCTTACACTAGGAGGCGAGAGCTTTAGCTGGGATCTCCTAGTAGCAGCGTCGAGGCCTTACAATGTCATTGTGGGTATGGAGTGGTTATCTACAGTCTCTGCTCAACTTAACTATATTAGGCACAGAGTGTGGTATGTACTCATGGATGAGACCATGTTTACATTCACTGGTGAGAATGGAGCCTTTGCAGCACAGGATGGAATTACCTGGAGGAGAGTGCAACCGATCACTCATTAGTTTTCTAGACTTACCCTCAGAGCGGTCGATGTAGAGAGTCCTAGTTATCCAGTAGTGGTGGAGAAGTGTGCGGATGTCTTCCCAGATGATTTTCTGGGTCGACCTCCTTGCAAAGAGGTGGAAATTTTCATTGACCATTACCCTGGGAAGACACCGATATCGACCCAAGTGTATCTTATTTATCTCACAGAGCTTCAAGAGATGCAGTTACATGTGGAGGACTTACAGGGGAAAGGGTTCATTCATCCCAGTGTATCTCCTTTGGAAGCCCCGATTTTGTTCATCAAGAAGGTGGATGGGAGCATGAGGCTATTTGTTGACTATCGGTGCCTAAACTAGGTGACTGTGAAGAACATGTATCCACTCCTGAGGATTGATGATCTCTTTGATCAGTTGAAGGGAGAACAGTGGTTATAGAAGATAGATCTCAGGTCAAGCTATCATTAGCTCAAAGTGCAAGATTATGATATGGAGAAGACGACTTTCAGATGGTGGTATAGCCATTACGAGTTCTTGTTTATTCTATTTGGAGTAACAAACTCTCCATGAGTGTTCATGGGACTTATGAATAGGATTATTCGGCTATACCTTGATAGCTTTGTGGTGGTCTTAATTGATGACATTCTTATCTACTCAATTACTTAGGAAGAGAATTACTATTATTTATAGGTAGTACTAGACACACTACAATAGAACCAACTATATGATAATCTCCCCAAGTGCTAGTTTTGTATCTGATATGTTAACTTTCTGGGACATTTCATCTCCGAGGCTGGAGTTATAGTGGATCCTTCGATGATTGAGGAGGTACATACTAGGGAGCTACCCAGGAGTGTGATGGAGGTATGGAGTTTCCTATGTTTGGATGGATTATACCAAAGATTTGTATCATATTTCTCCAGAGTTGCATCACCACTATCAGCCTTGATAAAGAAGGGTCAACCCTTCATGTGGTCGAAGAGATGCCAGAAATGTTTTCATGAGCTGAGTTAGAGGCTGACTAGTGCACCAATCTTGATTCTACCAGAGGAGGGTGTAGGGTACTTAGTCTACTGCAACACATTATGGATGGGGCTCGAATCTGTCCTTATTCATGTTCGAGTGGTTATCACTTATGTTTCTGGATTGGTGAGAAAACATGAGAAGAACTACGCTACCCATGACCTATAGTTAGTAGCAGTGGTCTTCCCCTTGATGATTTGGTGAAATTACTTGATTTTCGAGCATTTTATAGTCTACTCCAATTACAAGTGTCTCAAGTATATCTTCTCTTATATAGACCTAATCCTGAGTCATCGACTTTTCCTTGAGTTCCTCCAAGACTATGACTTCGAGATAGTCTATAATCTTGGGAAGTGGAATGTTGTTGTATATTCACTCAGCATGAGGTCAGGTATACAGCTACTAGGCGAGGTGACGGAGCTGCTAGCCGCATTACAGATATCCATTGTGGATTGGGATAGAGCCGATTTTCATCAGTCTCTTACTATCACACCCCCACTTCTTCATCGATTCAGGGAGGCGCAACATGGGTACACTGACTTTGAGACACGACGTGATCTGATATCCCTAGGGAACGTACCTAATTTATTTTCTGAATGTGGGGAGCATTTTTCATCTCCAGAGGATGTACCATGGTACCAATGTTTCTTTGGGAAGAAGTGATGATGGAGTTCCACACATCCCCTTGAGTGGTACATCCAAGAGTGGTGAAGATTTACTACAATCTCCAACGATAGCACTGGTGGTCGGGAATGAAGAAATCGGTAGCCGAGTTTGTCTCTCATAGCCTCACTTTTCAGCAAGTGAAGGTGGTACTTCAGGTACTAGTAGGATTGGTTCAGCCTTTAGAGGTCCTAGTGTGGAAGTGGGATGAGATTTCCATATACTTTGTGATAGGAATTCCACATACATCCTAGGGACATTACTCAATTTAGGTGATCATCGACCGACTCACCATGTCGTACCAATTTCAATCGATGAAAGGGTAGGGTTCAGTAGAGATCATAGGACGCCTCTATGTGCAGGATATTTTCCAACTGCATGGGGTACCCTTGAATATTTTCTCTGATTGTGATGCACATTTTACTTCTTGGATATGGAAGGGGTTGTATGAGGCCTTCAGGATGTAGATACATTTGAGCACTTCCTTCCATCCTCATATGGATGGCAAGACTAAGAAGATCATTCAGACACTAGAAGACAAGATGTGTGCTTGAATCCTCAACTTTGGTCTCTGCTATGAGGATCAATTTCCATTGTTATAGTTTTCATTCAACAACAGTTATCACTCCATCATTGGGATGGCACCTTTTGTGGTGTTGTATGGGTGATCTTACCGATCACCTTTGTGTTGGACGGATCTAGGGGAGTCGACACTAGTGGGAACAGAGATGTTACAAGATACCATAGAGAAATTGTAGATCATCCATGAGTAGATGAAGACTACACAAAGAAGGAAAAACTCTTATCCCGATAAGAGATGGAGACCTATAGAGTTTGAGGATGGTGAACATATCTTTCTACTAGTCTGTCCTCGATGTGGTTTGCAGAGATTTGGTCAATGCGGCATGTTATCTCCGAGGTTCATCAGACCTTTTTAGGTCCTCAACATAGTTGGATATGTATCTTACCACATAGATCATCCACCTTAGTGGAACCGGGTGAATGACGTCTTCAATGTATCCTAGATGTTGAGATCTGTGCACGACCCTTCTCACATAATCAACCATGACGAGCTGGACATCGATGATAGGGTGACTTATATAGAGGTTCTAGTAGATATTGAGGATCCATAGTGGTGGGTTTATTATGGACTATCCATACCTATGAAGTGTGTTCATAGGTAGAACAAGAACCTCTAAGAGAGCACATGGGAGTGGGAGGCTCAAATGCGGGCTCAGTGGCCCCACATGTTCCCTTTGTTTGAGTTGTGGCTTATAGGGATGTAAAGCTCTGAGTTGGGGATAATGTAAACACACAGAATTTACATGTAAATTTTCATAATTTAATGGGAATTTTATGAGTCCCTGAAAATTGACAGTGCGTGATTCAGGGTCCCAGAGTGCCCTGAATGAATTTCAGAACTTTTTTTCAGGTATGTTCAGTAAACGTGAAAGAGGATTTTTCTAACTTTTTAAATGGTTGTTAGAATTGAAATCTGAGGGCACTGTTGAACTCGAAACACTGGTATTCACATAAGGAGATGATCACATTGACTGCATTAGGTCGAGGGTGGAAGTTATTTTTTCACTTATTCGTGAAATAATATAATAAAATAAAATGGTTTACCATTTTTTTATTTTCTTTTGATAATCCCATGTGGATGTTTCACAGGTGGGGACCACTGAACTAAAACATCCCATGAGAGGTCGTAGATGTGGGGTCCACCTAGCCTAAACCTCCCAGAAGTGGTTATAGTGGTGGGGACCACCCGAGAATAAACCCCCTTGAACTCTCCTATAATGTGAGAAACCCTCAAACTTCTTATTAAATGTGGGGGAGCCTCTTTAACTCCTCCATCATTTATTATGTCAATTCAGTTAATAAATTAAGCTATTTTAAATTTATTCCAATTAACTAAATAGAGAACATAATAAATTATGTTGGCTACATGAAATTTTTAGTGGAATTGGGAAGAAAGAGCCTTGGGAGAAAGCTCTCCAACAAATAACACTGACTTCGACTCCAACTTATTCCACTAGAAATTCATTAATTAGGAATATCATCAACATCAACGAACCCATGATTTAGAAATTCCGACATCACCAACGTCCATCTATTCATAATGACAACGTCTCCTTCCACACAGACAATCTTAAACACATCAAAAAAACGGGGTAGGGAGGGTATTTTAATTATTTTCCTTTACATGTTCTTGATATTATTGTTCCTGTTGAGCTTCTTGCAACCGATCTAACGCGGATGGTGTAGGACAAATAAACATGACCTGACCACATTGCTGTTTTTCATAAATGGTGTATCATTCACGATGAAATAAGGCGACTTTGGTGATGTTGAATGGGGCCAGCAGTTTGCACTGGTGGAACTCGAGAACCACAGATGTAAACACGACGCCCCACCAACCCACAGCGTCTGCGCCCCGTGGTGCTCCGCATTCTACGTCCATCGCCACCCCGCAGCCATCGCTGCCCCATGTACTCACCATACTGCCCCTTGACCTCACCGTGCCACCCCAGCCATGCTGCCCCATGGCCCTTTCAGCCTCTCACCCTCGCGGCTCGCTCATGGCCTAGACGCCCCACACCCCCACGGCACCCCGGCGGTTGAGCCACCCTGTGAAACCTGCGGCCTTACCATGCCACCCCGGCTGAGCCGCCCCACTACCTCTACCCTCCCAGTCGAGCCACTCCTACCGAACCTCTTCGACCGAGCTGCCCCACGCCCTTGCGCCCTCATTGCACCCCCATGGTCGAGTAGCCTCACGGAACTCATGGCCTCTGACCTCCTGACCTCGCTGCCCCGCACCCTCACTGCACCCCCGCGGTCATGCCGTTTTGTGTCCTCGTAGCACCCCCACAGCCACGCGGCCCACACGGCCTTCAGGGCTGGACCTGGAGGGTTGAGCCAGGCCGGTATGACCATGTCGCACATGAACCAGACCATATACGACCCTATACATTACATGGTCCATTACATTGGCACCAGACGTCCATTTGACGAACCTTCAATGGCACTGGAAACCTTGTAGTTAGATGACCCCTATGATATACCCCACTAGAGTTTGGATAATATTGGGGAACAGTCAGGATGGATCGGGCACGAATCCAACCGGGCCCTTGGAACAAAAAACTAATAACTCACAGACCGAGCGTCTGAATTACACGTCATTAGTTGCGTTAAGACCCCTATAATGTGGAGGTCCTTTGAGATACTTCATCATGGGATTCAATGTAGTTTAAGTATCAACCAGTAGCTTGTTGAGTGGATCCTCCCCAAGATGAGAGAATATAGTGTGGAAACCCTATAGCTTATTTTGACGTGAAGATGTACTAGGATCCTGCGTGGGTCTGACGACGTAATAGGGATGTACTGGGATCCTATGTGGGTCTGAAAATTTACTGAGTGATCCTGTGTGGGTTAGTACCCTGTGATTCTTGGTGGTTCAGCACCTAACGATCTTGTGTGGGTCAGCACTGAGCTATCCTTTGTTGGTCACCACCTAGTAATCCTATGTGGGTCAGCAACTTGCGATCCTGTGTGGGTAAGCATCTAGCGATTCTGTGTGGGTCAGCACCTAGCGATCATGTGTGGGTCTGCCTTTTAACAGAGTATGATGATTTAGTAGCTACATATAATCATCTATACTACAGAACTATACTTATACCTAGAGTGAGAAGAGTTTGAACCTGTGTGGTTCTTTCCTTTGTGGTAATACTTTAGTGGTATTCTTCTCTGTGGCATACCTATGTGGTACATGCCTTTGTGGGTTTCCTTCCTCTGTGGAACTGTAGAGAATTCATCTTTTGGGTTGGACCCTATGTTTCCTCATGATTTAATTGGGTATACTTGATAAATTATGTATATGTATGGTCATATACCTAAGTAGGGATGATAGTGGACTTTAAGCTTTATGATTTTTCCTTCATGGATTTTGTGAGACCTTGGGGGTCTCAAGTTCCCTTATATGTATTGTTATAGTAACCCCTACATAGGCCATGCTTGAACCATGTCGTGTTGGGTGAAGATGACGGACAACGATGGTTGATGATGAGGATATAAGGTCTGGATGGTGCCCTGTGGTGGACCATAAAACGTGATGTTACCTAGAGGAGATGAACGGACGTGGTGTGCTGAGCTGGTGATATATACCTACTCATCTGGTAGGAACCTCAGAGGATGACCCAGTATCTGTATTCATTTTTATTTCAGTTGTATATCATTTGTACTTGTATCTTTACAGTTGGGCTTGTTTTTCCAACACCTTTTACATTGAGGAGACTTTTTTTTATGTAGTTTACTTGAGTTCATATCTTGTTGTGTGCTTGGTTGAGTGTGATTATAGGACATAAGGGTAGTGTCTTCCTAATTATAGGGAATACGCATTTCAATGCTAGTCGCTAGCCCCTGGATTATGGAAGGCAGGCATGGGGTAGTCAAGGCACTAGCCCCAGGGGTCAAGTCATTACATTATTATTTTAACATAGTATTAATTCACTTCATAAACTCACTAACCTCAATTTATTGTCCAATCTAATTTTGAAATTTCAAGATCTTATTATCTATCAATTTCATTATATAAGGATTCATTCCAAAATAACCGAGTGTAATAGTGATTCCATAAAAAATATAATCTAAAAAAATTTATTTGAAATGTTTGACATTTTGTACATGTTTTGAAATTGTTGTTGTGGATGCATAGAATATTACCATCAAATATTAAAATGTTTCTCTACTATATACATTTGATACAATTTAATAAAATTAACTTATGTTTTATTAAGAAACTGATACAAATAATTATATGATGAAATATTCTTCTAATGGTATTAATTATATATATTTAGAAGAACATATAATTGTGGGGAAGGAAATAAAATATCTCATTCCTCATACAGATGATGATTATATATTTGAATTATAAATAAAACTAAACATCGATTCTCTAAAATATAATTCCATAGTCAAATACATGGAATTGAAAGATGATAAAATACATAAATACATTTAGTATTTCAGAATTAACATAAAATGAGATTCTCTTATTGTTGGGTTTACACTTTTTTACAACCTATTCACTCAACTTATTATTTTTTTAGATCCAATATCTATGAATTTTTTTGTACTCTGATGTTTTTAAATATGTAGATCCAACCATAATGGGGAATATGGTGTTAAAAATAAAGCATGTTGTAGAGGATGTAAAATCAGGGAAAAACCTAAAATCCAGTAACATTAAAGATGATAATGTATATTTAAATAACTATTATTTTCGTCCCTTTAAAATAGAATTGATAAATGAATATACTATTTCTATAAATTCATAATTCAAAATATTGAATCTATTCATGTATAATACCCATAAAACAACCAAAAAAGAATTAGATGATGAAGAATAAGATTATCTCTAGGATTTTATAGTTATGTTACTTACTTGTATATGATAATAATAATAGCTACTTGAAGAGGATGCCATAAATGGTTGATATAAAGATCCAATTATTTCCCTACAACTGCCAAATTTATACAATTATTATTTTCATATTATGTTTTATTATATAATTATATTCTATTCATGGGGGTTTCATCCTCTAGTTTTAAACTTATCACTTATTTAAAATGATAAATACTTTCAACATGATATGTGACACTATGCACCGATCCTAAAAAAACCATTACTATTAAAATATGAAAACCAAAAAATATACATTAAATTAGAAGGTATTAATATGATTACATATTTAAAGACATATTTATATAATTTAACTAGTAAATATAAAATTTTTATTTAATTTATTGGAAATACGAAATTAATTTATTAAAATAACATTTCATTCTTCAAAATAATGAATCATTAAAATATAGTTTTAATTGATTATTTAGAGATAATAATTTAAATAATTTAAGGAAATTTTTTAAATATTATTTTATAAAATATAAATGATTTTTGTAATAAATATATTTTAATTTATGAATTTTTTTAATTTTGTTGAAATGTTTGATTTTTAGAGAATAGATAAAATTACCGATTTTTAAAGTATTGTCATTTGTGGTGATTAAATATGGTACTTTAAATGTTATATCATATTCTGGATATGTTATTAAAATTAAAATTTTAAAATGTTGGTAATAATATGATTAATTTGTTTTGAATCAAAATTATTGACTATTTTTTCTAGTTATTTTTCTTGATTAAAAATGTTATTTTCTATGAACAGTTTGATAGTGCATAAAAATTTCAACTTTAAAAAATTAAAATAAACCCTAAAATAATAATTTATAATAAATATAATATATATTTATATATTTATATGAATTTAAATTTATATAATGATGAATACAAGTCACATAGTTAAAATAAGATATTTGATTTTTTTGAAAGATGAATTTCATGAAAATACATATTTTCAAATACCTCTAGGATTAATTTTCAAATTCAATTCATAAACCTCTTTCTATATAATTTTATAAAATATAATCAACGTTTTTAAGAATAGTAATAAATATTATGTAATATTTTGAACATAATTTTTTCCACATGGATTGGTAAAAACAGTAAAAAAACTAGTTCTGTTGGTGAATAAATAGAAACAGTGTTTAAACATAGATGTTAAAGTAATAACATGTTTAAAAATATTTAATGGTGATTAATATAGTTTTTATCTGATAATATAACCCCTAAAATTCATTATTTAATAATTCTGGTGGCACAATCCATGAGTGTGACTTTCTATTTTTGGATTTTTTTGATATTTATAATAACATTCCTCCCTTCCACATTTATAAGGGATACCACTCTCCACTAAAATACAATCAATATAACCTCTATGGTTCATTAAATTGATACATGAATACCTTACATACATAACCATGTTTAGGAGCCCATTTTTTTAAAATGTTCATATTGGGAGGCTAAAATATAATCCTAAATAGGTGGTCTAAAAAAGATGTATTGTTTTTAACCAAGCATCATTATTTTATTTCTTCTTCCACGTCCCCAAAATAATAATCCATTATGATGATATAATAATATAATAACATAACATTAACTATTATGTTATTATGTTAATTAAATGATGTACAAAAATATCCACTTTTATTTAATGGGAATCATTACCACATATGACGTCTCTAGTGGACACCCGCCTCATGATCCAATATAATTCATATTCCATCATTTCATCAAAATAATATTCATTACCATTGATCTCATATAATTATATTCTAAAAAAAATACTTTTGTTTTTTAATATAAACATATCATATATTTTCTTTCCCCTGCATTCATTGAAAAATGAATGTATTGTTCCAACATATGTAGTAATTACCACCTTCATAAAGCGATGTGATTCATTTTTAATTACGAAATAACAAGATTGGTATATATGTGTTTATTTAAGGAAATTGAAAAATATTTAAGGTATAATGATATTTTTATAAATATAAAATAGCATATACATTTTTCCACAGTGATCAATAATAAAATTGAAACATTACTCATGACTATGTTAGACCTACCATCTATTTTCATGTTAGTTAATTGATTTTTCATTTACATAATTAATGTATTGTTTTAAATTTAATAATTATGTATAAATTTTATAAATAAGAGATTCTTATTCTTATATATATTTTTAAACAAAAAAACTATTAATCCATCTTCAATTATCCAATGTGATTTTGGCCATATGAGCTGGACATCGTCAAAAAATATAACAAGACAAATGATAAAATAATTGAATATTATGTGATAATAAAAAAATAAATAGAATAATAAACAAGAAAAAATATCTTATGAAATTAAATAATTATTAATGTATTTTTGTTCAGTATGATAAGTAAAAAATGTGATGATTCAATCAATATGTAATGGACATCCCAAAACAACCATTTTCTTTGGATTTTTTAAATTCTCTATCTAAATCACATTATCTATATATCTTGAATGTTATTGACTAATTATTAATTCATTATATATGTCACAAAAATATACACATTTCCTATGCTCCGATCAATTTTGGGGAAATAAATTCGTTCAGTTGATTTCTAATATTTCTTTATTTTTTAATTTCATTTAATTGTGTAAGAGGTTGGATCACACAACCCATTTTATATCCATAGATAATTCATATATTTTTGAATTATCATAGTATTCATTTTTTTGGAACACATAAATAATGATGATGTTATTATGGGTAATCCTGAATAGTTCTACAATGCATTGGTTAAAGTGTTAGTCTCATGATACATCATTTAGGGGATTATGAAGTGAAAATAATCAATTTTGGAGCATGTACACCATTTGATATTATCTAGGTTGTCATCTTTGTTGAAATTTTATGTCATATAATATGATTTTACCACATTTCCTATTTTACGAATATTTTATTATTCTATGTTTTTATGTTATACATTTATGTGATTACTCACAATACATCACTTTTATGATATCATGTTGTAACTTTAACTAACATGTTATGTTTCCTTATTAAGATTATTCATTTAATGGAATTTTTTTCACATCCCTTTTTTTAGGTATTATCATTGTTATCCTATAATTTTTTAAGAAGAAAAAATAGATATAAGAATAATTTTGGTAAATTAAATATGGATTTTATGTTTTGGCTTCCCTTTGATGTATTATGAACAGAGTCTCCCAAAGGAATTAGACCACAAGATCATTGGGAGGTTTGTATTTGAATTTTATGTTAAAAATTATGTACTAATATGATTAAAAGCCTATAACCACTATTTTTTTATCATTTTATAATGCATTTATATTGGTGTATTACGATTATAAAACTGCTGTAAAAGACATTGACATAAGATTAAAGATAGGAAAACATCCCTAAAATCTGTTAATGTGTAGAGTTAGTGGATTCCATGATACTAATTCATATCCTGATACTATAAGGGGATGTGGATCATTAATAGTTTTATATAAGGTTAAAGAACATAGAAGGGTTAATTCATATAAAATTGACAGTCACATTGTGCAACATAATTGTGCTTGCACGAAACATGGTTAGACACACTCGGTGATATTAATTAGGAATTCACAAAACAATTTTTGAACACTATTATGGACTTGATATAATTTTTATGTTAAGAATACTGATAGGTATCGTTATCATGGTCAACCATTATTGATACATAGGGACTCATAAGATGGTTTATACTTTTAATTTATATGTTTTTTCCTTTAGGATTATATATATCCCTTTTGTATGTTTATGATTTGTCATATATATTTATTATTTTTATGGAATACATATATATAAGAGAAACCATGTCAACATTAAAAATGGTAGGTAATGTGATAATTTCACCAATGATATGCCTCAAATTATGAAATTGGGAGATAAGAACATCATGGACGTAAAGGATCAACTATCCCACATCATAAAATAAAACTTGAAACATGTGGAATGTAATAATCATCTTGATACATAAAAAATTATAGTCGAGATATATATGAAAAAAATTATCCTAAAATTTAGTGGATCTTCTAATTCCATCATAATAAAATAATTTACAATGTCCTCAGTGAGTATATTTTATATCCTTCAATTCATAGTGAAAGTGAATGTTTTGATGGATGTTTATTGAATTGAGAGAGAATCTGATCAGTGGTGGACACAGATCATGAACACAAAGTCTATAGAGGATATCAATATTATGGAGTAGAATACTTCAAAAAAATTCCAATAAATATTTTCCCAAAACTCCCAAACACAAAATGGAGATGTTGTTCAATGTCTTGTTAAAAAAGTTAGATTATCCTATCATGGTGTGTGAGGAAACATCAAAAGAAAATCAAATTATTCCTTTATCCTTTTCCTAAAAAAGTAAGGAGAACAATTTAATTAGATGAATAAATCCATAAATATGAAAATAATTAGAAAATCAAGAATTCAAATGTAATGATGATATTTTATATTGTTCCCTCAATGTTATGATAAATATTAGTGAATCTCAATTTCTGCTTGATAAAAGAAGGGGAAAATGTGAAATTTAATTTTCTAAATTAGTATCTAATAAATCCCATAGATTAAAGAAATCCCACCATCCTACTTGTAAATAATGTTGGAAAGAACATCCAGGAAAATGACTGATTGAAACCGTGAGATGTTATATATGTGAAATGTAAAGTCATGATGAAAATTAGTGCACAATAGAAATGAATAATCCCACTTATGCGGAAGAAAAAAAGGTTAATATCAACACTCAAATATTATTATAGTGTTTTACTATTATAAAATGGTAATTATGCAATATAATGCCATTATATATGGGTTTTTAGTGGAAATCGATAACAATAACCTCCAATGCTTGTGGAGAAAGGAATGACTTATGTTATCATTACTAATAAGGTAGATCATGATAAAAATATATTAAATGGTATTCATGATATTCATTAATAAATAGTGAACATACAAATTAATTCACATTATATGAACTCTCTCATATATTTGATGTGAAGAAGAACAATTCAAGCACCCCTTCAAAACATGGGTCATGATTTATCTATGGGAATAAAAAATGGGTCCATAGTTTCATTCCAGGTATATAAATCATCCCTAGTAATTATATGTGATTATGTATCTTATAAAATATCATATTTAACCCTTTAGTAGAGTTTAATTATCTATTGAGTATGTATTAGATATCCTAAAATAAAATTAAAAACAACTGTCGAGAGAGGTAGATCACTCTCTATACCCAAAGCCATCCTCTGATTTAATACATGTGTTAGGAGGAGGATGGGTCTCCCCTAGAATATTAAATTCACATGTCGATATTATATCCACATGACCCAAAATATAAATCCCAATTTACTGAGTCAAATGAGATAATAATCATTGAATACATTCCCAGTGCGAGCAATTTTATTGATTTAGTCCACTAATGATTTGTTTGTAGTTATCTTAAAAAAGAGGATGATTTCACAATTGATAATTTATGTAGATAATTTGAATTTTGTATAAATCTTAAATGAATGGCAACAGATCAGTTATAATAATTTTATTTGATGTCAAACTATAATCATGTAAATGTGATTATATGGATCAGTTCCTAATTTTCGGGTGTAGTGCTCCTCCATATCAAGAATAAGAATGGGTCATGGTGGCTATTTATTGATTTTTTAACTCCAAAAATCACGATGATGAAAAATTATCCCCTCTAATTGATTGAAAACATTTCTTATCATCTACATTATGTCCAATATTTCTATAAATTTGACATTTAGTTAGGCTACCACAAACCTTGTGTGATGAAGGAAGGTATTCTCAAAAATAAAAATTGAATAAGATATGGAAACAATGATTTTATAGTAATTATTTTTAGACTCACTAATGATATAATATTATTTATCAATTAAAAAATATATTAATTAATTATTAACATGAATAATTTGGAGTAGTAATTATAGATTATATTTTGATTTACTCTAAAATATATGAGGGTCATTAATGTGATTGGAATATTGTACGAATGTATTTGATGATGGAGATTATTTATGAAATGTAATGTTAATATGAGTTCTAGATAATGGAATTGTCAAACATTGATAATTTTATCACCAATATGTGATATTTGGGGACCCTTATAAGATAAATTACATTATTTACTAGGTTAGACCAACATCTACAATGAATATATGTATATTACTTTAACTAGTGGGGTTTTACTAATGATCCATGAGAAAATTATCGTAGTTGTGAGAAAATATAACCAAGATAACATGGAATGTAGTGAATACTTCTTTGTATAGTGACTGTGAGGAAATATTTTTTGAGTTGAAAATCTGTCTTTTCACTACACCAGTCCCCACACTTCCCTCAAGCAGTGACCATTTCGTGGTTTATAGTGAGTATTTGAAGAAGTTATTTTTATATGTACAAATAAATAATGAAAATTTTATATCCAATTAACCATGTTAAATGTATTTTCAAGAGAAAAACATCCATATTCAGGATCAACAGTTGGTTGTGTTGAACACTGGGGTTATAATATGAATAAAATTTCTCAACAAATTTAAGTGTGAAATATATATAGAATAAATGGCTATAAAATAAAAAATTGTATTGAATGTTATTAATATATTCAAATGAAGATTCATAGAGATGATAATGGAAAATTAATTCATTATCCACTACCATCCTCATAATGAAAAAATGAGTATCAAAGTAGATATGATCTATTGTATTTATTAAAGGAGAGAGTCAATAAAGATATTGTCTTTGTTTATTATTAAATTAGTAGTTAGGGAATCATAAATAAAGGAACAAAAGCATTCCATTCAAAAATAAATTTTCAACTATTTCTTCTGGAGAAGATAATGAATGCTAAGAAATTATATGGGAAAAATAATATATTGGTAGATTTTAAAAAAGGAAAATCCATAGAGTGAAAATTGATTAATAAAAAGTTGTAATAATTTGGTACGAATGATGTATACCATAAAATCCTAATATAAAGAAGTAATTATTTAAATGTTATTATATGTTGGACTCCTTCATCCACCCAGAGAAAATGAAGTTGTATAAAGATCTCTAAGAGAAATATAAGAAGAACTATATTTAGAAGCATAAGGCCGAATATACGTAAATGTGTCTCTTATGTCAAAAATTAATTATGAATGGATGATGTCAAATGCAGCTATGATTCCATAGCTCATTCATTCGTTGAAATGGGAAAACACCATGATTGACTTTTTAACTAGTATAACCAAGACATAAAGAATGTGTTGTGGTGGATCGTCTTGTAATGAATTCTATCAATATTAAAATTCAAGAACACATCACTTAATAAAATTGCATGGTTGTACATTATTGAGGCATTGAGGCTTCATGGCACACCACTATTGATATATCTTCCCATGATCGATGATTTAACTCAATTTTACTAAGGAGTCTCCAACATGATATAAATAATGAGTTGAAATTTAGTATGGATTATTAAAAAAAATGATTTATACTTTGAAAAAACTATTAACTGAGTAAATACAAGATGAGATCTTAATAGATGTAAATAAATTAAGTATTTTACTAACATATTTCTCGGGTTGATTTAGTATAGAATAATATCTTCAATCAATAATCCAAATTAATCCTTGTACAATCAATTATCAAATAAGATGTAGAAGACCATCATATTGGGATGATTCTAGAGAATTAATGTTGTTTAGACATTCATTGGTTGACGAAGTTCCATAAAAGGTAAAGAACATTCACCAAAAAATTAATACTTCTTAGAGTCGAAAGAATAACTATGTTTGAAATCATATATGAGACCTAAAGTTCATGTTTGGTGAAAAATAATTCTTTTAAATATCATTGTGGACGAGATTCATGATATTTGTGAAGAAGGGAAGACTTAGCACTAGATATATCAGATAATATGAGAATATGGATCTTGTTGGAGATAAGGATTATCTAATATCACTCAAACAAACCCTTTCTCACGTCCTTGAAATAATCCATGTATCCCTTCCAAGGAAATAAAAAACTAACTACTAACATCAAGAAAATATATTGTTTTCATAACTACAAAATGATATCTCTTATGGGGAGAGATTGATGATTATCAATTATAATAGAGATAAAATTAGGTGAAACAAGACAATTCACCTGGTCATTATGCAATGGTGAATCCATATGTACGATGGGGCATCCTGGTAATTGGAAGAAGCAATCATGTAGATTACCCTCAAACCGTTTTTAAATACATTTTCATAATATAAATTATGGGTGAGATTTTTTATGTTCGGAATAATGTAACTCCCAATGTTTTAAATATTAAGAAATATTTTCAATAGCATATCTAAAAAGAAACACTGTCTTAAAATGAACCCTGATTATGTAAATTTGTTCATTATAACAATTTTTGTATATTATAATGTAGTAATAACATTTCATACATTATGAAATATGTATATAATTTCAAAAATAAATATATTGTTTTTGAAAAATTCTTAGGATAAAAGAACTCAATTAATATTGATGTTATTTTATTATTCTTATATATGTTTCATAAATAATTAGTATTTTATTAATAAAATATTAAAAAAAATAGGGAAATTATTGAAATATTATTTTTTAAAATAAATATCAATTTTGAAGGCATCGTATCAAAATTATATTCTTGGGAAATTCTGTGATTTTTTTGAAGTGTTTTATTTTTCACAAAATAGTTACAATTACTGATTTTTAAAATTTTATCATCACTATTGATTAAATATAGTAATTATAAAGTTACATTGTGTTTTGGAATTATATTTAAAATTAAGAAAGAATAATTTTATCTATAATAAAATATTTTTTTCAATTTAATCATTAATTTTTACGATTTTGTAATATAATTATTCCATTTCCTAAAAACATTGTTTTTAGGAAACATTGTTTATGTGCTTAAATTTTTTCAATTAAAAAAATAACAAAATAAATAAAAAATTAAATAAATTAAATTTTTAAATTATTTATATTTTTATATTAATTCAAAATCATATAATTATTATTAATAATCATTTAAAAAAATTTGAGATCATACATTGAATAAAAAACATTTAATGAAAAAATGTTTATTGTAAATTTTTATCATGTTTTATTGAAAATTTTATTCATAAATTTATTGGACATGATTTTTATAAAACAGATTCCATATTTTTATTTATCAAAAAATATGTTTGGTAATATGTTCAAATAATTTTCTCTCATAATGTATAGTAAAAATTTTCAAAAAATAACTCTCTACCTTGATGAATAAAAAATTTGTAAAAGTGAGATTCATTAGAGGTAAATAAAATAACATATTTAAAATAAGTTTAAATTTTATTGTAGTAGTTTTGGATCATCCAAATCACAAATACAATCAATTATTTATCAATTTTTATATAATTTTTCTTAATAGTTACTTCACATTATTAAAATATATTTTTGTATTTACAAAAATGACACTCCCTCTCACTTATAAAAGGAAAAATAATTCCCAATTTTATACACATCAAATGTGTTGTTTCTTATAAAATACATAACCAAATAATTTAAATAATTCCCTTTCATATTACCTAAGGGTATATTTTCATCAATAATTCAATATTTTGAGGCATTAAGTATACTAATAATGAGGTTGTCTGAATAAGAGTTTTCGTTATCAAATGAGATCCATTTTTTTATTTATTCATCTATAGAAATTAAATATTACTCAATAATCGTAATATAATTAAATAATTAGATATAGTATATTGAAATTTTATTTTTTAAATTTTCATAACCTACATATTTAGAATCATCCATCAAATGGGATACAAAAATCATCAATCATGGGTAATGCAGACTACCCCCTCACATATCGATGTAATTCTTTTTATATTGTCATATATAGAATAGGTTCATGATTATTGATTTAATTTTTATATATTATATCCATAATATATTTATTGTTGATGATTATTAATATATCATTTTTTACCATTTTATTTAGGTAAAAATGATAGTCATTGGTGTGTATGTGAGGATTACAAACTCTACGAACTGATGCGATTATTTTCTAATTACCAAATAACATGAAACTTATATAGAATGGTATTATATAAATTAATAAAATTTTTGATATAATTATTAATAATTAATGTTGTAATAAAAAAAAATCTTTCCATCATGATCATTGAAGAATGAAAATGTAACATACTTGTATATAGAACCAACTATCACAAATTTGTATTTGTTTTAAAAAATTCATTTATTTCAATTTTGACACTATTGATTAATTTTTTTGTTAAAATAAAAACTACTTGATTCCTTAGAAAAAAATTAATTAATTGAAAGATAATGTGTCAATATAATCCATTAAATTTTTTGATGGCATCAAAATGTTAAAAAAAATTAATAATTAAAATTTCATTTATTTTAAACATTCATTAATATTGTAATCACTACATTATCATTGTGTGATAAATAAAATAATTTTTTAATGTCTTAAATTTATACATATAATTACATTATGATAGGAATATTTTTATCATTCTAATAACTATTTATAGAAAAAACTAATTGTTATATACCCCTATATTAAAATTGTTTTAGTAAAAGTTTCATGATTATGTAATATTTATCTTTGGTTTAAATTAATTTTTATAACATGTCATTATCACACCCATGTGTCCCCATGGGATCCCAAAATCATCCAAAGGATGTTAATTGAAATACATATGTCATAAAATTTGATTATGTAGTTTTTTAAGTAAGTTTAATATTATTATAATATTAATTTCTTCCCTTGTATACCATATTTAACATTTAACCATGGATAATATAAATAATTACAGAAGTAACTATTCATAATGTCAAAAAATAATAGTTACGTATTTAAATAATTTGGACATTATGATAAAAAAATTTAATCCATTTTTCCCAAATAAAAATGAATAATTGAATGTAATTAATTTAATATTAATTTCGGCATTTTAAACTAGAAAATGAGTTTTTGTGAAGTAAAAATTATGAAAACATTGACAATTTTTATATCCAGAATTAAAATTGAAATTACAAACAATGAACAAAATTGGATTAAATGATAAAAAATATAATCCAACTTCTCTTTAAAACTATTTAAAATTAAAAATCCAACTGTATATATATATTAGATGAAAATGATGTTTTGAATTAAAATCCATTATTTTTCTCTATTCATTTAAAATTTAACATTATCTGAAAATTAACAACAATTTATAAATAGTAAATATTGATTTACCGCTTATATAGAAGATGTTTATTTGAAAAAACATATAAATGTGAGAAAAATTATTTTTAAAAAAGGATCTCATTGAATAGGTGGTAAACCTACATTTTGAAAATATTATAGTATTTAATTCTTAATTTTGAATTATTTCATATTTTAAGCCTCTAAAATTTATTTGATAAATATAAAAAAAATTATAAAATGTGTGTAATCATATTTTTGATAGTTCTATACATTCACCCAATATAATGGCTAGGTGTTAACAACATTTTAACGTAATAATTATATAGTTATATTATTTTTTCGTATAACTCAATGTTTTGTGCAATGTAATATTTTAGGGAAACCCATTGTTGTGTGTAAATTACACTATAAAAAAGTGTCCTCTTTAACATAAAAGTAATATCTTATTCATAAATATTAATATATAATAAAAATTATTAGTCTATAAATGCATTGGGTTTTACATAAGGACTGAACCAGAAAGGGTAATTGACCATTAACTGGAACAAGCAAGATCTCTTGAAGAAACAAAAGTTCTGAAAAAACTAAAGGAATCATGGTTTGTTAAATATTCATCAATATTGGTTTATAATAACAATGTAGAGGCTGATATAATTTATATAGTGTTTTTTAATCAGCCCATTGATCGAATAAACATAGTAGAAGTAAAAGGGTTTAATGTGAAAATTTATGTTAATTCAATGGATATTGAAAAATACAATGTATCTCTTAAAGAATTAAATAATTTGACTGAGTTTTTTAATGTAGGATTTTATTATGTGAAAATTTATCCATTTACTATTATGGATGTTGACTTAAATAGAGATATTTTTAGATGATTTAGTGATGAGGTCGATGCATATACATAGGTTGAGGACACTATTAATGAATAATAGATTAATAGATAAATATGACTCATGGAGTATGTTCTTGTATATAATTTTATATATCATTTATACTAAAAAATAATCATTATATTTGTATTTAAATATAAATGAGGATATCATAGATAAATAAGTTCATTGGATGTGGCTTCTTGATGAAATTATGGTTATAGAGAGGGATGTTGATGTAAAATTTTCATAGAATACTCTTAAATACAATATTATATCAATATAAAAATCATTGAAATATATAATATATATATAAAAATAAAATCTGAATTTAAATTAAAAATATAAATGATGTTGTGATTTACATAGGATTATTGAACATGAAAATGAGAAATAGTATAAGTTAATCGTAAGGGAAAATGACGGTAACATAAATTTAATGTTAGATAAAAGAGGTCTTCTCAAAATAATGATCTTTTATATGGAGATAAAATTTAATGTTATTAATGAAAAACATACAATAAATAAGTAGAAAATATGTGTACATGTTTGTTCATAAAAATGTTTTAGGTTATTAATGTAAAATATTCAATGGATTTCTGAAAACTACGATTATGGGATGATGTCCTATCATATAAATAGTTTAATTAATATGTAGTGAATAAAAAAAGAATGATAATAATGACATATAATTGTATGAAATGGAGTATAAATTATACAATTTACAAGATTTAGAATCAAATAATTTTAAAAAAAATTGAGAATTAATTTAATTTGTGATTATTTGATATAATAAATGGACATTGAGTAAGATTCAATGAAAATCCCATTGAAAAAATTTCGTTCTTTTAAAATAAGTGAAGAATAATTTATTTTGTAACAAATAAGATTTGTTATTTGTGATAATTATATAATTATAATATCTATTATAGTTGTGATGTAGATTTAAATAACATATTTATAAGAAAAACATTCCATGAAAAAGAAAATCCATGTCATATCTTTATTAGAATGTTTTATGGTTTTGGACAAGAAAACAATTTAATAATAGAATATAGAATAAAAATTACAGTAATAATTATAATTAATTAATTAATATGATCAAGTAGTGAAAAAATGATATAAAATAATCTTTATCATTAAGAAACTTATTTATTTCATTAGATGAAGAGAAGATAAATTATCAAATAAATATATATATCAATCAAAAATATATTTTATAATAACATGGTTTGTGAGGAATGAATGGAATCAATTTTAGAGGGAAAACTAGATGAATTCAATTACTCTAAAATAAATTATAGATGTAACGGAATTGTATTTCATGAGTGTGTTCAATAATAACTCAATGGATAAATAATTAAAACTAGTTATGGTGTCCTCACAATGAGAAAAAATATTTAAAAATGAAAATGAAAAATATGTTCCAAAGTAGATGAGATCTACACAAGTGTGATAAGGATCACTTGGAATGGGTAATACCTCTCAAAGGAGTTGATGGATTCAAAACATAATATAAAAATTAATATTTTTAATATACTAAGAATTATTATGTTGTCCAAAAAGGGAAGACATCACCCTCATCTTGAGGAGAATTAATGCACTTCTCTCCCCTTGTGTACTAATTTCAATACATGGCAATTGGAGAGAGGAATGATTAATGTAGATATGAAATCCATGGAACATGTGAATAAAAAAATATGAATTATAATAGAATAGTTGATTTCATTTAATGGAAAGTTATTCACTCTTTTTGTATTGATGGAGTTGGTACGAATGATATGTATGATTTTTAATGAAATGATCAGTTAATTTTAAAATTTATCATGATAAAAGAGGGGATTGAATTTTTGGTGAAGTATATTTTTCATCTTTCAAGGGATGATAATGATAATTATATAAACATAAAAAACCATCTGAAAAATCTAGCCTCATTTGTAATCATTATATAAATTTTTTAAAAGAAATTCCCTTGAGGAATCCAATAATTATATAATCTTATATATTTAATTCAATGTCATTATGTTAGAAAAATGAATTACAAAGAATATGTATTATTATTCAATGTAATTTTGGAGTCATAGAAAATAGATGCAGTATTCCAAATTGTTATAGGATTAGTTTGAATGACATCATGTTATTTTATGGTTGTTTTGATGATAAAAAAAATTGGACATGAAGATATAAAACAACAAGTGAAAAGAGAAATAATTTTTTATTTTTTATCAATAATCACTTAATTTATATAGTATATTTCAGTTTACGGAATAAACGATATTTTTTATCAAATTGGTTTCCCATATTGATATTTTATTTGTCATGACCTGTCCCCCGGGGCCCGTATCGTGACTACCCCAAGCTCGCCTTCCATAGGGCAGGGGCTGGTGACTAGCACCAATGGTGTAAATCCTTAAACTGGTACGACATTTCCATTATGATATAAAAAAACACAATAGAGTACGCTACTAGAAGTAAAACAATAAGTATAACTGTATAAAAAATAGTGTGCTGAAATTAAAGGGGCTGGAAATACAAGCCCAACAGTAAAGAACAATACAACTGAAAAGCTAGTACAGCAGAAGAAAAGAGGATAATCAGCTACTGGATCGTCCTCCGGAATTCCCACTTGATGGGAGAGTACAAATGGACTCCTCAGCACCCCAATTTCATCCGTCCACTCTGTTTACGTCTCGCTGAGTGGTCCACCTCCGGGTACCGTCTAGTTATGCTACTCTATATCCCGATGAGCATTGTCTGTCGTCTGCAACCAAAACATCAAGGTGCGGGCATATACCGTGTAGGGGTGACTATAATGATATTTAGTAGAAACCGTGAGACCCTCAAGGTCTCACAAAATCCAACATGGATAACCACAAAATATGAAGTCAATGAATAATCCATACTTAGGTATATGACCTTACATATACATAAGTTATTTAGTAACCCATCACAATAATGAAGAAAGCACGAAAGACATTGACTTAGCTCAATCCAGGATTTCAGTGATGTATAGATGTACAAATGATTTGTCGTGAAGCAATAACATCTTATTCTGTCAAGGGGTACTGCTTTATAGCATATAGAGTCTCAAAAGTGCCATACAGATGGTGGAGTGATAGATGTTATTATGGGAAAAATCTACCAAAGGTAAGTGATCCTCTTAACTGTAACCAAAGTCAATGACACATGTGTGGAGAATGTACTCAAGGGTCTGAATGGTCTGCTTGGTCTAACCATCCGTCTGAGGATGGAAGGCGGTGCTCAAGAGAAGATGTGTCCCGAATGCTTCCTGAAACCCCTTCCATATATGGGATGTAAAGTGTGCATCATGGTCGAGGAAAAAAGAACAAGGTACTCCAAGTAAACACACTATCTCCTACACATAGGGGCATCCCATGCTCTCAATTTATCCTTGGTCTCTGATCAGAAAGAGGTGGGATGACTTGGTGGGTCGGTCAACAATCACCCAAATCGAGTCTTGACACCTGGATGTATCTGGAAGACCCATCACAAAGTCCATGGATATCTCAACCCATTTCCACTCCAGGACCTCTATGAGATGTACCATGCCTACTAGTACCTGGTGCTCCGCCTTCACTTGGTAACAATTGAATCATCGTGAGACAAACTCTGCTATCGCTTTCTTCATACCTAGAAAACAGTGTCGTCGTTGAAGGTCCTAGTACATCTTCACCACTTCTAGATGTACCATAAGAGGGGATTTGTGGAACTCCCTCAACACTTCCTCGTGAAGTGCAACTGGTACAAAGGTACGTCCTCTGAAAAGGATGACATTCTCCCCACCTTCAGAAAATCCATCAGGTGCCTACCCTATTGATATCTCATCACGTCGTGTCTCGCAGTTAGCATTCCCTTGTTGCGCCTCCCTGGATCACTAAAAAAGTGTGGGAGTGACTGTAATATACTGTAGATAGGCTCTTCTATGCCTATCCACAAAGGATATATGTAATGCAGCCAGTTGCTCTATCGCCTCTCCTAGCAGCTGAATGCCAATCCTTCTACTAAGCGCATCTGCAACAACATTCCTCTTCCAATAAGTATATACTATCTTGAAATCAAAGTTTTGGAGGAACTCAAGTCTTCTTTGCTGTCTCAGGTTCAGGTCCCTCTAAGAGAAGATATACCTGAGACCCTTATGATCAGAGTACACGGTAAAACGTTCGCTGACAGAGCAAATTTACGTGCATATTTTTTATCTAATAATGAGAATTTTTTAATTTTTTTAGATGATAAAACCCATATATTTAATTGCTTTATTAAAATAATGGTTAATTTGATTTTTAGAATGAAGATGAGCATAATTGTAAAAAATGCATAATTCTGGATTTTTGGACTGATTTTTACCACAAGTGTATTTTTGTCATTTCATAAAAAATATAATTTCAAATTCAGTGAATTTAATTTTTTTAGAATCCTGATTTTATTTCCTTCATCTTTGTCTGCTTGACCAGGATCTAATTTGGCAATATAAAGGGTCTAAAAATTCATTGAAATTTGATATATTTCTGGGTGGACAGTGTGGAAGACACCACAGTTACAAAACCCAAATTCGGCCTACACAAATCAATATTCGGTACTTCCACCTGGGATAGAACGAGGAAAGAGAGTTCCGGCTCTACACCAAATTCGGTGGTGGTTTGAAGCCATTTCGGTAGCCATTGAACGACATTCTTTTGGGGAAACCTTTCTGGATGCTTCATCCAGAAACAGAATCCTTCAATGAAAAATTCATAACGCCTTCATCCGGTGTCCAAATGCTCTGAAATTTTGGGGGTGAACAGAAGACACATTTATTAACAACATTGAAGAAGCGATCCACGTGTGAATCTGCCATTTATTAGGTCAAAAACGCACAATCGTTCGGAAGACAGAATGCTGCCTATAGAAGGAGGTCTTCTCCTCCTCCCAAAACAATAAGCTCAACACCCAAAGACAAAAAGGGATCCCACAGGGGCATGGGGCACTACTTCTAGTCTCTTCTCCCCTCATTTATTATTTTATTTTTATTTTCATTTTAGTTTTGTTCTAGTTTTATTTTCAATTATAATTATAATTTTTTGTTTTATTAATCCATTCATCTGTGTTTCTCCATCCACTTTTCTTCTTTTCATTCTTTCTATCTCTCTCAATCTCTATATATTCGTACACCCAATCCACCAAGTAATATCATACTCTCGGAAATGAGTGATTAACTCGAGACTTGGATTGGGGGCAGGTTATTATATTCGTTAATTTTTTTTATATTTTGTTTTAAGTTTGTGGTAGATTTGAGTTGAATGCATTGGTGAGGTGAATGTCCCCGATTGGGTGGAGGCCCCCAATTAAACGTAACGTAGACTATTTCTATTATAGAAAAGAGTAGTGATTTAAACAAGAGATTTCATGTATATATTATCAAACTAAAATCAAACACATAAAATAAAAATAATGATTTAATCCAAGACTAAACCCTGAAACCAAGTTCTTTCTTCATTAACTCATTCTGGTTATAATTGCATGATAGTTTATATTTTTCATATCAAAAAACACAAACTATTTTTTTATCGCATTCATTTAAATAAAAAAAATAAAAAAGGGATAGATTGGGTGATATAGAATAAAGTAAGTGAACCACGTTGACAAGGCTCCTCAAGAAAGACGACCCTGGTTATCCATTGTGCTACACTAGGAAAGAAAATATAATTATTTTTGTCCATGCCCCGTGACAGGCGTGTGTCAAAACTAGCACCGTTTCCGGGGATCCAATCAGTTATTCATTTACTTTTTCTATTTTAACATCATTGTTAAATTTCATTTCTTTTTAAAAAAATTACTAAAAAACAAAAAAAAATCCATGATGAATTCAAAGGATTATTATTCTACATGAACTAACAATTACTCACAGGTGCAAGAACAGGAATTAGACTACACTGAAGAGGCCCTCCAACGAAGAGCTGATGTGCTTATGATAATTGTACAGTAGAAATAAAGAGTCATAACAACATAAATCTCTCCAGAAGATTTGATAACCATGGTCGACGAACTCCAAGCTGACTTAAAAAGATTCGAGGCCAAGAATTAAGTATCTCTAGTCTTCCCGGATTTCACTAAAAACATCCATGATGTTGAGGAAAAACTCAAAATGGAGGATCGTCACAACCTACCTCTATCATGTGATGATCAACTCCAAGAGGATCTTTCCATCAAAGAAAAGATTCATGTTGAACCAACTTAGGGTGATGATACATTCTTGAACTCAAATTCTATTAATTTTGTTGAAAAAAATTCTATTATAACTCCAAATTGTTTAGAATTTTCAGAATTTGATGAATCCTGTTATGTCCTGAAGGATGAAGAGGAAAAAGAAGATGCACCTGTGGAAGAACAACTTGATTGCCCTAAAGACAACAAATATTCACTAGAGGGAGTAAAAGAAGAGATGGAGAATGTTGAACAAGGAGCAACAATGGTGGTGTAGGTTCCATACATCATCCTACCCCACCTTCCAAGCTGTACCATATCGCGAAGGGGGAGGATCTGTCATAATCTATCCATGGAGTCCTCTTCAAAAAGAGAGAATAAGTAGATGCTGAGAAAAATCACATGTGGTGGTTCATGTCAAAGAATCCCCAACCACCATCAGACTTTGGATAACAACTGGTACTACCCACTGAAGGCAGTAAAAGAAAACAGGTCACAGATGGGGGATCGTACCAAGATTTATCATTACTTGATTTTTAAGACATTAGATGTCAATTTATTTTCTTTTCCTAGATGTTGTGCAGCATGCAGCCCCCTCCCTTCTATATTTTTTGACCTTAAATGACATGATCCTTATGTTTTATTGGGTTGTTTTCTTTTAGAGGTTCATAATGGTGGATGGCAGCCCCATACAGTGAAGTGGAATGACTAAGTTTCATGGGAAAAGGGAGTACAATTTTAGTGTTTTATCTTTTAAACTCTCCACATTTTAGTCCACAACATTTTTTGAGCTGTAATGGTTAAATTTCATTCCCACACTTGAATTCATGTTTTACTCTACTTATCTAGGAGACATGAGTTTCATAGGATCCCAGTGATGCCATGTTTTAGATTTCAATGTAGATATGATTAGATTATTTACATGAATAATTGAATTTTTAAAATGAAGCATGGATATTGAAATAATGACTCGTGATTTGAAGGAATTAATTGATTCATGTAAATGAAATTTCCATACCATATTTCATGCTTTGAAATTATGAAATTTATGTGAATTGATTTGATATAATTAGTCATGTCATTATTGATTGTCCAATGTTATATTTCTCATTCCCGAGAGGATTTCTAGACCAAGTACTTCCTATATATTCTTGAGCATATTTCTTGAGTGATCTTGGGACATGTAACCAACTAGAACTTGTTTTGAAACATGTCAAAGCTATGACTGCGCAAAAACACATTTAAAATTATTGAGGCATCCTATGAAAAGTTTCATTTCCTTAAAATACCACCTTTACATCAATCCTTCCTTTAGTCCATAGAGAAAATGAATGACTTTTATAGGGATGATCCATGTTTCAAGACATTTTTATCTATTCCTACCCAACTCTTGGTATTTGAATTATATTTTAATGTTGAAGTGTGGGGGTAAAGGGTATCATGGTGGACAGGATAATACACATTGTGAGGAATAAGTGTGGGGGTGTTATTGTGGGAATTGTAAAAGGTTGTGAAATAATTCATTATAGTCTATTGTTTTCCCCTCTTAAATTAGAAAAAATGAAAAAAATGATAAAAATAAAAAAAATAGAAAAATGTGTTTTGATTTTGGAGAACCAAAAATCACCCTTTTTCCAGACTGACGATCTTATGATCGTATGTGGTTAGGGGATGGATGTGAGGTTCGATCTAATCATAACTTTCGAAAATTGAAAAAAAAAGTACAATAAAAAAATCAAGAGGGTGCACAAATCATCCATTATGCTTACAAGATAATAACCATTTCTTTGAGTTTTGGGAAGTGGGTGTATCTATTTTTGAAGGGGAGAATTTAATTACACTTTTACTTTTAATATCATGCATTTTACTTCAGAGATTAGCCTCCTCCTTGAGCCTTAATTTTTAAGGCATTAAATCCTACCATCCTTAATCCTCAGAGTCATTTGAACCTTTATTGCAAGTCCTCATGATCTTAAGTGTCTTTTGTCTTTACAAAGTCGGGAAATTAGTTCATTTACAAGCCTATGGATAAGGAGCATGTTCTCATGATATGAGCATAAATCTAGTTGATTTGTATCATGAGTTATGAAGGAAAAAAAATCAAAAGTGTGGTAAATCATGACATGACATGTTTAATAATGATGAATCAAGGAGCTTGAATGAATAAAAGGATATGTTCCATCAATTTTCAAAGTGGAAAAGTAAAATATGTGATTTATTTGTTTCTTTGAAAAATGGGAAGATAAATTGATTTTTTATGAATATTTTTGAATTTTTTATTTCACATTGAAAATTTTATGATTTTATTGCAGTGAAATTTGAATATTTGTAACATTGGTGTCCTCTGATTTCCATGTTGAGATTTTATGCTTGAGGACAAGCATAGTTTCAGTGTGGGGGTATTTGACAGATCAAATTTATGTGCTTATTTTTTATCTAATAATGAGTATTTTTTTAATGTTTTTAGATGATAAAACCCATGTATTTCATTGTTTTATTAAAATAATGGGTAATTTGAGTTTTAGAATGAAAATGAGAAAAATTGTGAAAAGTTCATAATTCTGGATTTCTGGACAGATTTTTACCACAATGGTATTATTGACTTTTCATAAAAAAATTAATTTCAAATTTAGATAATTTAATTTTTTTAGAATCGTGATTTTATTTCCTTTATCTTTGTCTTCTTGACCAGCAGTTGATTTGTCCATCTAAATGGCCTACAAATTCATTTAATTTTGACATATTTACGGGTGGACAGCGAGGACCACACCACTGTAATGGAACCCAAACTCGGAATACACATATCAAAATTCGGTTCTTACACATGGGATAGAACGAGGACATAAAGGGACTGATCTACACCAAATTATATGGTGTTTTGAAGTAATTAAGGTGGCCATTAAATGACATACTTTTGGAGGAACCTTCCTGAAAGCTTCATCCAGAAACAGAAGCCTTCAATGAAAAATTTGTAACTCTTCCATAGGGTGTCAAAATGATCACATTTTGGGGGTGAACGGAAAACACATATATGAACAACATTTAAGAAGGGGTCCATGTGTGAATAGGCCATTTATTGGTCCAAAACGCGCAATCTTTAGGAGGACAGTATGCTGCCTATAAAAGGAGTCCCTCTTCTCCTTCCAAAACCATCAACTTGATACCCAAATCCAAGGAGGGATACCACCAGGGAACGGGCCGAAATTTCTTCTCTCTTAACCCCTCATTTATTATTTGGTTTTTATTTTCATTTTACTTTTGTTTTAGTTTTATATTTAATTGTAATTTTTGTTTTTAGTTTTATTAATCCAGGAATCTGTGTTTCTCTATCCACTTTTCTTCATTTCCTTCTTTATCTCTCTCTCAATCTCTCTATATTCCTACACCCAATCCGCCAATTAATCTCATACACTCAGAAATGAGAGGCTACCTCAAGACTTGGATTGGGTGGAGGTCAAGATATTCATGAATTTTCTTTAAAGTTTGTTTTTAAGTTTGTTGTAGATTTGAGTTGAATGCATTGGTAAGGTGAATGTCCCTGATTGTGTGAAGACCCCTAGGGGTGTAATTTCGGCCCGGCCCGAAAAACCCCATGAGGCGGCCCGAGCCTGGCCTCGGGCCACCCCAAACCATCGGGTCGGGCGGGGCTTTCTTGGGTCGAGGCGGGCTTTTTCGAGTCGGGTCATGGTGGGATTTTATTATTATTAATATAATTATCTCTTTTAAATTTGTTTTATTTAAACACTTTTTTAACATTTATTGAAAATGTTTCTTTACATTTATTTTTAAATTCATGTTTTTTTAAAACGATTATTTTATTTTTTATTAACATTTTAGAGTGG